>OX246738.1:78732264-79932264 GCA_945910005.1 Isoperla grammatica
GTCGTTGACACGTGTTAACGGCCATCTTGTATCATAAGCATATAGGCCTTCGTTTTCTGTTCGCTGATCAAATGTTAATACATTTAGAGTTTGATTACCAGAATCACCGTAGTGACATTACGTGAATAGCTTATTTTTTACCGTAGAATATACAATTTATTCATGTAGCTAACCGTTAGAAATAGTTGAAAAATTGTAGTTTCTAAAAATGCAAAATCGAATTGTAAAAAACAAGCATAATAATAATAATAATAATAATAATAATAATAATAATAATAATAATAATAATAATAATAATAATAATAATAATAATAATAATAATAATAATAATAATAATAATAATAATAATAATAATAATAATAATAATAATAATAATAATAATAATAATAATAATAATAATAATAATAATAATTATGATAATAATAATAATGAATACGTATTTGTAGGAATATATATATATACATACCCCCCCCCAGTGTCCCGATCCCTGAACGCACGTTACCCTGGGAAATTTAAAAAAAAAACTCTTTTTATTACATTTAGTATAGTTATGCAATGCAAATGCAATTCATGATATACAATACCATTACCCAAAGGAAGTGTATTGAGTGACCTGACCATCAGCATGCGCAAGGATGTTTAACACTTCCTTTTTTGTACATTTAGGACAAGTAAAGGCACAAAATGTATGCTATTGTTAGTTTTACTGGGCCCTAGCTGCATATTACGTACCGTTGTACCACCTACTATTACAGCAGAACCCAGCTCTATTGAACATAGCAATGTGGCATTTACGTGTAATATATGTACAATTTTCTCCGTCTTCAATAAAACGTAATATAATAATGCAAGCAAAATCATTTCATTATCCTAAATGTCGGTTGAAATAATGTTCCGAAAAACCATGATTGTTCTCGTTCCAACTGCTTGAGCCGGGATACGGAACATTATATTCAAACAAGAACTGTTCTGGTAATTCCTGGACGGGTGGTGGTAATGAGACGAAGATTGGAGTGAGAGTAGAGGCAGGTAAAGAATAAATGCCAGAGCAGAGAAGGTTTCCGTCATACTCTTGATTTATGCATGTGGACGACTGTACGTACATCGGACAGAACATTGAACCGTTTTTATACATCTTTATATTATAGTATTATAATTTTTCGTGGCATAATATAGTAACAACATTATATTCGAATGCAATTTAGTTATAGCTTGTATGTATAATTTCATTTTGTACATTTGTTTGGGAAAGTATCCAATACCAATTGATAACAATCACAACAATCCCCATTGAAGACTTTCAGTTACACCGTCCTTTCGGATGGGACGTAAAGCTGGTGGTCCCCTTGGTACTTTTCGACAGGAGTAGGCTATACGTGCCGGTACCGGGTTTCCCCTCCTTCCTTCTTCATCATCATGCATCGTTGTTTATCATCCGTTGTTATACTGGTCACTGTTAAATGGCATAATATGCTATGAGGCCAATTCATAAATAAATAAATAATTAGGATGCTTGTGTGAATGGCAGAACTCCTTCCGCAATTACAATCCTTTAGATCGGTATAAAGTTAAGTTTACTAAAGTAGTCCTAAGGAACACATCAGTTCCGTTTTGTAAAGAGTTAACGGGCACTTAAACTAGTACATGTTTATTAATTATTAATGGAGTTTGTCAAGGTGTCTTTAATTTTCGAAAATAACTATCACTGATTTTGAGGATGCTCGTGTGAATGGCCATAAAAATTCACCTAGATTTTTCAATTGCACATTTTCATTAATATCACTTATTTACTACAGACGTGAATTGCATAAAATAAATAAGCCTAAGCATGTAAACACAAAACCGTAAAATATCAAAATACTATGCTTCAAGATTCTACCACACTGAAGACACATTCCGCGTCTTCCACATACCAACATCGGATGACATGACCATTGAGTATAACTTTGAGATTGTTGACTGACAGATCGTATAGAATTAGCAAAATATAACAGAAATCATAGCTTGACCTGTACAACTTGTGCTATCATGCCCGTTGAACAAACGGGTGTTGTAATTAACTGTGATTTCGTAATAATTTTAAGTCTAATAATATGGTGTACTGAATTTGCACATACTATACAAGATACACGTATACAAAAATCGATATGTACAAAACTTAAAATCGTACTACAGCTGATGTGTAATTTAAAGAAGAAAAACAAATTCTAGGCGTAAACGAATAACGATTCTGGCGAAAGGGTAGTTAGATGACTATAAAAAAACACGCGAAATTATCTTTTTTTGGTTTCTGTTATCAACATATTATTGAGAACGCATTGAGAACGAAAAATATTCTAAAAAAAGTGGTCATTGCCAGAATTGTGGTTTCATAAAATCTTTAACTGGAATTAAAAGTTTCAAAGGTAAACTGTAAATGTTACCGGGTAACTAAAAATGTCTTAAAATATAAAAATGTGGCTCGTTGGTCCAGTGGTTAGCATCCCTGCTTCCAATGCAGAAGGTACCAGGTTCAAATCCCGGTTCAGGCAGAAGTTTTTTAACTTCTATTAAGGATTCAGTTCCATTACTTCTTGTCTTAGGAATAAGTAAACGGTGACTTTAGAGCCGTCCTAGCAACGAAGCACTCAATAAATTCAAAGTTGTTCTGAATCAGCCTTGTTGATTCTGACATTTGTCCACAGGTGTTCGCACTGTCCAATCACTGATTCATATGTTTCGTATTTGTCATATCGATCTTTGATTGGTTATCGCTCACTCGTCGATGGTGTTCGGTGCCTACAGGGCTGGTTTAGTCGCTTTAAATTAAAGTCCCCCACTGCAAATCAGTTTAATTACTGAGTGGGTAGACTCTAAATGTGAATTTATTTATTTATTTATTTAAACTTTTAATTAATTTGATAGAGGCCTAATAATTTGATATTTTAAAAATTTTTAGTAATTAATTGTAATAAACTTCTATTACCAATATCAACCGTAAAGGTAATAATATTTTTACTATTTTAAATACAGATTTTAGGTCTGACGAAACCATGGTTAGGACATTTTTCACTTTTTAAATCTTGAAGTCCGTTGTCAAGATAATACAGAAAACATTATTTGTGCGTGGTTTCTATAGTGATTCCACCCTTTGGCGTTAAATGAAGGGTCCAAATGCAAACGAGCCAGTAACAAAAGTAGGATTTTTACGGCATAATTGTATATCGCGGAGAAAGCATTGCCACTATAAACTCCCGCACATATATAAATAACAGGTAGGCCTATGTGGTAATGATAATTTATTTTATCAACACCACATCACAATAGTTGGGTGCCTTTATAATATTAGCGTACCACGTGACCTCGTGATCCCTTTGGCCTACGAAGGCTACCAAAGGAAGAGGGCTACCTATGGCCCAAGCCACCTGGCTTAGCCAGATCTTTGTACATGCAGCACCAAACACAAATTCTCAAGTTATCAAGAACACATCCCTAGTCATTTCTAGACTGAAAATAAATCTGCACTAAAACTATACCATGTTTATCGAAGCCATTATTATAATATGTCAAACATATTCATATTTCAATATTTTCCTTACCTAGGACCAAGTTAAAAAGTTTCAATAATATGCAAGGTGATTAAGAAATTAACAGCAGACACATATCTGAATCTAGTACACGACCGTCGGATATGTCGGAGCTAGGTGCACACAACCAGAAACTCACGAACTACACCTCAAAGTTGCTTCAAATCTCTATTTTGGCCTGCTTCGCCTACCTCGCCGACTAAAACAACAATTACCAATTTTTATAATTAATTGTTACTAATTGTTAGGTTAGTCAGCTACGCTAGTCGACTAGCGAAAAACATTGATTTGAGACACATTCGTAGGTAAGCCAGATAGCCATTCTCTTCGCGCGTACCGCCATTGGCTTCAAACGGGCCGCCAGATTCGCCCGTGTTGGCGCGAGTAACGCACTCTATCGCAGACTTAGGACACTGTCTAGTGTCTCCGAGCGCGAGCCAGGCGGCCATGCAAGCTACCGGAATAACGCCCACATGGAATAACGCCCACATGGAACAAGGCCCACATGGAATAACGCCCACATGGAACAAGGCCCACATTTTACGATCCCGAAGTTTGCATTGCCGTTGACCTTCATTATGCAAATTAGATGTAAGTAACGACTATCAAAACCAATATTAAAAATTTGGCAACGCAGCATCGCTCGGGAAGCTTCGGGATCGTAAAATGTGGGCCTTGTTCCATGTGGGCGTTATTCCATGTGGGCCTTGTTCCATGTGGGCCTTATTCCTTGTGGGCGTTATTCCGTGTACCCCGGCAGACAAGTCGATTTCTCCCCTCAATTTAAATGACGGAAATTTAAACTTGCTTCAAAAACTAAATTCTGACACAGCAAAAGAGATCAGAATATCAGAAAAGACGTTACATAGCAGACATTATAAAGAACTTCTTAAGGATAGCGTCGATAGGGTAGCATCGAACAAATGGTTAACGTCCGGGGACATTTTCAGCGAAACAGAGGGATTTATGATCGCTATTCAAGATAAAGTAATCAAGACTAACAATTACAAAAAATACATACTGAAAGACGTCACAGTGGAAGATAAATGTAGAAAATGTAATATGAACGGCGAAACAATTGAATATATCGTATCTGGGTGCAAAATGCTTTGTCAAACAGATTATCTTCATAGGCATAACCAAGTTGCAAACATTGTACATAAAAAATTAGCCATGAAGTATTAACTTATAAACACAACCACTGCGTATTAAAAAAAACAAGCTTAAAAAGGTATTAGATAGTAAAGACTACAAATTATATTACGACCGGGCAATTATAACAGACCAAACCATACATCACAATAGACCGGATATTATATTTATTGACAAGAAGAAACAAGAAACGATTTTAATTGATGTTGCCGTCCCTTTATGCCACAATGTAGAGACAACTTGGTGGGAAAAGATAAACAGATATGAGGAATTATCTATTGAAATAAAAAGGTTGTGGAAGCAGAATAATGTAACTGTTATACCGTTAATTATATCAGCAAATGGCATTGTTCCACGTAAATTCCACGACAGTATTAAACTAATTGGTCTCCAACCGAACATATACATCGAGATGCAAAAAGCAATTATTTTGAACACGTGTAGGATAGTGCGAAAATTTTTGAACTAAGAAGAATGAAGACTTCAAGAAGTTCTCCATCCCGATGGTGGTTTTCGCGGTTTCCACCGTACAAAGAGCGAATGGTGGGATGAGTACAAATCGGCCACGACCTTACATAGCATCCACAGTTCGGTTTGGATAAAATAATGTGGACAATGATATATTAAGTAGTTCTAAGTAGATTTTAATATCTTACCTTACCTTATTAGATGCAATAGTTCAACATTAAACTTTGCTGGAACGCTCTCCCGGGCTGGGCCCTCTAGAGCAGATGATGAAGGAATACAGAAGTAAAAACGCATAAGCCCGAGGGCTGGGGTGATAGTAAGAATTAGTGTTGGAATGAATGGGGGTAGAACCTGCTACATGAAGTCAGTGGGAAAAGTAAGGTAAACACATGTAAATACTTGACATTTGTGTCCGTACAACATGTTTATGCCGGTTTTGACCGAGTTTGTATGTATTGCAACAATAAAAAAATAATAATAATAATAATAATAATAATAATAATAATAATAATAATAATAATAATAATAATAATAATAATAATAATCTCATATCCCATTATCTCATATACTAAACAAATCTACACATGGTTTCAAGATAAAGGACGGTAATACGGTTTGCCACACACTTTCACATTTATTCTACATGGACGATCTCAAGCTATATGCTTTAAATGCGACACACATGACGAATCTTCTTAACTCAACGTTAGAATTCAGTAGAGATATATGTATGGATTTTGGAATTGATAAATGTAAGTCACTTCATGTCATCAAAGGAAAGATTACGAAATTAGAGGAGTTTGAAATTGACGAAGACAACCGGATTGGAGTAATGGACGAAGAAGATATATACAAATATCTAGGATTTGCGCAGGCTAAACGAATTGATCATAAACTGATGAAAAGTAAACTAATTTCTGCATACAAGAAACGAATAGGATCCATTTTAAAAACACAATTGAATGGTAAAAACAAGATCAAAGCAATTAACACTTATGCTATACCGGTACTAACATATTCATTTGGAATTATTAAATGGACACAGACAGAACTTCATGCCCTAGAAATTCTCACCCGCACAACATTCACCAAATACAGAAGTCATCACCCTAAGTCAGCAATAGAACGAGTGACTCTACCTAGAGAAAAAGGGGGAAGAGGCTTGATTGATTTAAACAATTTATATTATAAACAAATTGAAATTCTGAGAAAGTACTTTTATACAAAATGCCCACATTCACAACTTCATAGAGCTATAGTATCGGCAGACAAGTCTCTTTCTCCCCTCAATTTAAATGACGGAAATTTAAACTTGCTTCAAAAACTAAATTCTGACACAGCAAAAGAGATCAGAATATCAGAAAAGACGTTACATAGCAGACATTATAAAGAACTTCTTAAGGATAGCGTCGATAGGGTAGCATCGAACAAATGGTTAACGTCCGGGGACATTTTCAGCGAAACAGAGGGATTTATGATCGCTATTCAAGATAAGGTAATCAAGACTAACAATTACAAAAAATACATACTGAAAGACGTCACAGTGGAAGATAAATGTAGAAAATGTAATTTGAACGGCGAAACAATTGAACATATCGTATCTGGGTGCAAAATGCTTTGTCAAACAGATTATCTTCATAGGCATAACCAAGTTGCAAACATTGTACATCAAAAATTAGCCATGAAGTATAAACTTATAAACACAACCACTGCGTATTACAAATACAAGCCTGAAAAGGTATTAGATAGTAAAGACTACAAATTATATTACGACCGGGCAGTTATTACAGACCAAACCATACATCACAATAGACCGGATATTATATTTATTGACAAGAAGAAACAAGAAACGATTTTAATTGATGTTGCCGTCCCTTTATGCCACAATGTAGAGACAACTTGGCGGGAAAAGATAAACAGATATAAGGAATTATCTATTGAAATAAAAAGGTTGTGGAAGCAGAATAATGTAACTGTTATACCGTTAATTATATCAGCAAATGGCATTGTTCCACGTAAACTCCATGGCAGTATTAAACTAATTGGTCTCCAACCGAACATATACATCGAGATGCAAAAAGCAATTATTTTGAACACGTGTAGGATAGTGCGAAAATTTTTGAACTAAGAAGAATGAAGACTTCAAGAAGTTCTCCATCCCGATGGTGGTTTTCGTGGTTTCCACCGTACAAAGAGCGAATGCTGGGATGAGTACAAATCGGCCACGACCGTACATAGCATCCACAGTTCGGTTTGGAAAAAATAATGTGGACAATGATATATTAATTAGTATAGCCAAATCTGGGCATTTGAGAAGCAGAAGAAGAAGAAGAAGAAGAAGAAGAAGAAGAAGATATATTAAGTAGTTCTAAGTAGATTTTAATAAGGTAAACACATGGAAATACTTGACATTTGTGTCCGTACAACATGTTTATGCCGGTTTTGACCGAGTTTGTATGTATTGCAACAATAAAATATAATAATAATAATAATAATAGTAATAATAATAAAAATAATAATAATAATGATAATAATAATAATAATAATAATAATAATAATAATAATAATAATAATACCACTGTAAAGTGTAAATTATGTTAACATTTTGCATCATAAATAATGTTGTGGCATCGACGCAATGAGGAAGTGATGCATTGTGTGTACTTCGTGTTCATCTTCGCCCTCAAAGGCCTGCGCACATTTCCGAAGACTCTATCACAGAAGCTGCGGGTTCGATTCCACTTACTGTATTCTCACAACGTTGTTCAGTCGTATGGGAAGATATAGAATAACTGTTTTCCCGTAACATAATAATATACATATGCACTTCAAATTATTAAAAATAAAACTAGTCCACGAACACGCTTCATTAGTTATAGTCACCTGGCGAGGGGCACCCAGTCAGTAGCAGGTGCGTTCCCTAAACCCCAGACGTGCCATCATTATCGCAAAGCTCAGTCTGCGTGTTGGATAAAGACAGTGGAAGATCCGAGTTTCGTGGCAAAACGATCATAAGTCGAGTCGTTGCTTCTGAAGCGATCCACCAACAACACAACCCGCTGTCATGCACGCATCTAAACGAGACGAGGACTTTCGGGCAGTGAAGATCAAAAGAGCATTTATTTTAATATACTAACACGCACTCTGGTAGTTCGTCAGGTCATTCAACCTAAAAAAGTAGAAGGTGGTTTATTAGGATAGGGTGAACAAATTTATCTCCGATAACTGCCCCCAAATACGTCTTGAACTATTAACTGTTCTTTATGTTTTATACGTTGTTGGTGGTCACATGGTCTGAACGCGTCATTATTAAACATTAGAATGCCTCGTTTACACAAACGTTTTAAATGTTAGACGTCCTGTTCAAGACTTGGGTCCTCCTAGGGACTGAAATTGTGGGTATAGTGCCGGGATCCACTTAGGTAATGTGATAAGTAGAAGGACATTTTAGACGTTCTGTTCAAGACTTGGGTCCTCCTAGGGTCTGAAATTGTGAGTATAGTGCCGGGATCCACTTAGGTAATGTGATAAGTAGAAGACATTTTAGACGTTCGGTTCAAGACTTGGGTTCTCCTAGGGTCTGAAATTGTGAGTATAGTGCCGGAATCCACTTAGGTAATGTGATAAGTAGAAGACATTTTAGACGTTCGGTTCAAGACTTGGGTTCTCCTAGGGTCTGAAATTGTGAGTATAGTGCCGGGATCCACTTAGGTAATGTGATAAGTAGAAGGACATTTTAGACGTTCTGTTCAAGACTTGGGTCCTCCTAGGGTCTGAAATTGTGAGTATAGTGCCGGGATCCACTTAGGTAATGTGATAAGTAGAAGGACATTTTAGACGTTCTGTTCAAGACTTGGGTCCTCCTAGGGTCTGAAATTGTGAGTATAGTGCCGGGATCCACTTAGGTAATGTGATAAGTAGAAGGACATTTAAGACGTTCTGTTCAAGACTTGGGTCCTCCTAGGGTCTGAAATTGTGAGTATAGTGCCGGGATCCACTTAGGTAATGTGATAAGTAGAAGGACATTTTAGACGTTCTGTTCAAGACTTGGGTCCTCCTAGGGTCTGAAATTGTGAGTATAGTGCCGGGATCCACTTAGGTAATGTGATAAGTAGAAGGACATTTTAGACGTTCTGTTCAAGACTTGGGTCCTCCTAGGGTCTGAAATTGTGAGCAGAGTGTCGGGATCCACTTAGGTAATGTGATAAGTAGAAGGACATTTTAGACGTTCTGTTCAAGACTTGGGTCCTCCTAGGGTCTGAAATTGTGAGCAGAGTGTCGGGATCCACTTAGGTAATGTGATAAGTAGAAGGACATTTTAGACGTTCTGTTCAAGACTTGGGTCCTCCTAGGGTCTGAAATTGTGAGTATAGTGCCGGGATCCACTTAGGTAATGTGATAAGTAGAAGGACATTTTAGACGTTCTGTTCAAGACTTGGGTCCTCCTAGGGTCTGAAATTGTGAGTATAGTGCCGGGATCCACTTAGGTAATGTGATAAGTAGAAGGACATTTTAGACGTTCTGTTCAAGACTTGGGTCCTCCTAGGGTCTGAAATTGTGAGCAGAGTGTCGAAATCCACTTAGGTAATGTGATAAGTAGAAGAACATTTTAGACGTTCTGTTCAAGACTTGGGTCCTCCTAGGGTCTGAAATTGTGAGTATAGTGCCGGGATCCACTTAGGTAATGTGATAAGTAGAAGGACATTTTAGACGTTCTGTTCAAGACTTGGGTCCTCCTAGGGTCTGAAATTGTGAGTATAGTGTCGGGATCCACTTAGGTAATGTGATAAGTAGAAGGACATTTTAGACGTTCTGTTCAAGACTTGGGTCCTCCTAGGGTCTGAAATTGTGAGCAGAGTGTCGGGATCCACTTAGGTAATGTGATAAGTAGAAGGACATTTTAGACGTTCTGTTCAAGACTTGGGTCCTCCTAGGGTCTGAAATTGTGAGTATAGTGCCGGGATCCACTTAGGTAATGTGATAAGTAGAAGGACATTTTAGACGTTCTGTTCAAGACTTGGGTCCTCCTAGGGTCTGAAATTGTGAGTATAGTGCCGGGATCCACTTAGGTAATGTATAAGAAGAAGGACATTTTAGACGTTCTGTTCAAGACTTGGGTCCTCCTAGGGTCTGAAATTGTGAGCAGAGTGTCGGGATCCACTTAGGTAATGTGATAAGTAGAAGGACATTTTAGACGTTCTGTTCAAGACTTGGGTCCTCCTAGGGTCTGAAATTGTGAGTATAGTGCCGGGATCCACTTAGGTAATGTGATAAGTAGAAGGACATTTAAGACGTTCTGTTCAAGACTTGGGTCCTCCTAGGGTCTGAAATTGTGAGTATAGTGTCGGGATCCACTAAGGTAATGTGATAAGTAGAAGGACATTTTAGACGTTCTGTTCAAGACTTGGGTCCTCCTAGGGTCTGAAATTGTGAGTATAGTGCCGGGATCCACTTAGGTAATGTGATAAGTAGACCGACATTTTAGACGTTCTGTTCAAGACTTGGGTCCTCCTAGGGTCTGAAATTGTGAGCAGAGTGTCGGGATCCACTTAGGTAATGTGATAAGTAGAAGGACATTTTAGACGTTCTGTTCAAGACTTGGGTCCTCCTAGGGTCTGAAATTGTGAGTATAGTGCCGGGATCCACTTAGGTAATGTGATAAGTAGAAGGACATTTTAGACGTTCTGTTCAAGACTTGGGTCCTCCTAGGGTCTGAAATTGTGAGTATAGTGCCGGGATCCACTTAGGTAATGTGATAAGTAGAAGGACATTTTAGACGTTCTGTTCAAGACTTGGGTCCTCCTAGGGTCTGAAATTGTGAGTATAGTGCCGGGATCCACTTAGGTAATGTGATAAGTAGAAGGACATTTTAGACGTTCTGTTCAAGACTTGGGTCCTCCTAGGGTCTGAAATTGTAAGCAGAGTGTCGGGATCCACTTAGGTAATGTGATAAGTAGAAGGACATTTTAGACGTTCTGTTCAAGACTTGGGTCCTCCTAGGGTCTGAAATTGTGAGCAAAGTGCCGGGATCCACTTAGGTATTGTGATAAGTAGAAGGGTATTTTAGACGTTCTGTTCAAGACTTGGGTCCTCCTAGGGTCTGAAATTGTGAGTTGAGTGTCGGGATCCACTTAGGTAATGTGATAAGTAGAAGGACATTTTAGACGTTCTGTTCAAGACTTGGGTCCTCCTAGGGACTGAAATTGTGAGTATAGTGCCGGGATCCACTTAGGTAATGTGATAAGTAGAAGGACATTTTAGACGTTCTGTTCAAGACTTGGGTCCTCCTAGGGTCTGAAATTGTGAGTATAGTGCCGGGATCCACTTAGGTAATGTGATAAGTAGAAGGACATTTTAGCAGTTCTGTTCAAGACTTGGGTCCTCCTAGGGTCTGAAATTGTGAGTATAATGTCGGGATCCACTTAGGTAATGTGATAAGTAGAAGAACATTTTAGACGTTCGGTTCAAGACTTGGGTCCTCCTAGGGTCTGAAATTGTGAGCAGAGTGTCGGGATCCACTTAGGTAATGTGATAAGAAGAAGGACATTTTAGACGTTCTGTTCAAGACTTGGGTCCTCCTAGGGTCTGAAATTGTGAGTTTAGTGCCGGGATCCACTTAGGTAATGTGATAGGTAGAAGGACATTTTAGACGTTCTGTTCAAGACTTGGGTCCTCCTAGGGTCTGAAATTGTGAGTTTAGTGCCGGGATCCACTTAGGTAATGTGATAAGTAGAAGGACAATTTAGACGTTCTGTTCAAGACTTGGGTCCTCCTAGGGTCTGAAATTGTGAGTATAGTGCCGGGATCCACTTAGGTAATGTGATAAGTAGAAGGACATTTTAGACGTTCTGTTCAAGACTTGGGTCCTCCTAGGGACTGAAATTGTGAGTATAGTGCCGGGATCCACTTAGGTAATGTGATAAGTAGAAGGACATTTTAGACGTTCTGTTCAAGACTTGGGTCCTCCTAGGGTCTGAAATTGTGAGTTGAGTGTCGGGATCCACTTAGGTAATGTGATAAGTAGAAGGACATTTTAGACGTTCTGTTCAAGACTTGGGTCCTCCTAGGGACTGAAATTGTGAGTATAGTGCCGGGATCCACTTAGGTAATGTGATAAGTAGAAGGACATTTTAGACGTTCTGTTCAAGACTTGGGTCCTCCTAGGGTCTGAAATTGTGAGTATAGTGCCGGGATCCACTTAGGTAATGTGATAAGTAGAAGGACATTTTAGACGTTCTGTTCAAGACTTGGGTCCTCCTAGGGTCTGAAATTGTGAGTATAGTGCCGGGATCCACTTAGGTAATGTGATAAGTATAAGGACATTTTAGACGTTCTGTTCAAGACTTGGGTCCTCCTAGGGTCTGAAATTGTGAGCAGAGTGTCGGGATCCACTTAGGTAATGTGATAAGTAGAAGGACATTTTAGACGTTCTGTTCAAGACTTGGGTCCTCCTAGGGTCTGAAATTGTGAGTATAGTGCCGGGATCCACTTAGGTAATGTGATAAGTAGAAGGACATTTTAGACGTTCAGTTCAAGACTTGGGTCCTCCTAGGGTCTGAAATTGTGAGTATAGTGTCGGGATCCACTTAGGTAATGTGATAAGTAGAAGGACATTTTAGACGTTCTGTTCAAGACTTGGGTCCTCCTAGGGTCTGAAATTGTGAGCAGAGTGTCGGGATCCACTTAGGTAATGTGATAAGTAGAAGGACATTTTAGACGTTCTGTTCAAGACTTGGGTCCTCCTAGGGTCTGAAATTGTGAGTATAGTGCCGGGATCCACTTAGGTAATGTGATAAGTAGAAGGACATTTTAGACGTTCTGTTCAAGACTTGGGTCCTCCTAGGGTCTGAAATTGTGAGTATAGTGCCGGGATCCACTTAGGTAATGTGATAAGTAGAAGGACATTTTAGACGTTCTGTTCAAGACTTGGGTCCTCCTAGGGTCTGAAATTGTGAGTATAGTGCCGGGATCCACTTAGGTAATGTGATAAGTAGAAGGACATTTTAGACGTTCTGTTCAAGACTTGGGTCCTCCTAGGGTCTGAAATTGTGAGCAGAGTGTCGGGATCCACTTAGGTAATGTGATAAGTAGAAGGACATTTTAGACGTTATGTTCAAGACTTGGGTCCTCCTAGGGTCTGAAATTGTGAGTATAGTGTCGGGATCCACTTAGGTAATGTGATAAGTAGAAGGACATTTTAGACGTTCTGTTCAAGACTTGGGTCCTCCTAGGGTCTGAAATTGTGAGTATAGTGCCGGGATCCACTTAGGTAATGTGATAAGTAGAAGGACATTTTAGACGTTCTGTTCAAGACTTGGGTCCTCCTAGGGTCTGAAATTGTGAGTATAGTGCCGGGATCCACTTAGGTAATGTGATAAGTAGAAGGACATTTTAGACGTTCTGTTCAAGACTTGGGTCCTCCTAGGGTCTGAAATTGTGAGCAGAGTGTCGGGATCCACTTAGGTAATGTGATAAGTAGAAGGACATTTTAGACGTTCTGTTCAAGACTTGGGTCCTCCTAGGGTCTGAAATTGTGAGTATAGTGCCGGGATCCACTTTGGTAATGTGATAAGTAGAAGGACATTTTAGACGTTCTGTTCAAGACTTGGGTCCTCCTAGGGACTGAAATTGTGAGCAGAGTGTCGGGATCCCCTTAGGTAATGTGATAAGTAGAAGGACATTTTAGACGTTCTGTTCAAGACTTGGGTCCTCCTAGGGTCTGAAATTGTGAGCAGAGTGCCGGGATCCACTTAGGTAATGTGATAAGTAGAAGGACATTTTAGACGTTCGGTTCAAGACTTGGGTCCTCCTAGGGTCTGAAATTGTGAGCAGAGTGCCGGGATCCACTTAGGTAATGTGATAAGTAGAAGGATTTTAGACGTTCGGTTCAAGACTTGGGTCCTCCTAGGGACTGAAATTGTGAGTATAGTGCCGGTATCCACTTAGGTAATGTGATAAGTAGAAGGACATTTTAGACGTTCTGTTCAAGACTTGGGTCCCCCTAGGGACTGAAATTGTGAGCAGAGTGTCGGGATCCACTTAGGTAATGTGATAAGTAGAAGGACATTTTAGACGTTCTGTTCAAAACTTGGGTCCTCCTAGGGTCTGAAATTGTGAGTATAGTGCCGGGATCCACTTAGGTAATGTGATAAGTAGAAGGACATTTTAGACGTTCTTTTCAAGACTTGGGTCCTCCTAGGGTCTGAAATTGTGAGTATAGTGCCGGGATCCACTTAGGTAATGTGATAAGTAGAAGGACATTTAAGACGTTCTGTTCAAGACTTGGGTCCTCCTAGGGTCTGAAATTGTGAGTATAGTGCCGGGATCCACTTAGGTAATGTGATTAGTAGAAGGACATTTTAGACGTTCTGTTCAAGACTTGGGTCCTCCTAGGGTCTGAAATTGTGAGTTGATTGTCGGGATCCACTTAGGTAATGTGATAAGTAGAAGGACATTTTAGACGTTCTGTTCAAGACTTGGGTCCTCCTAGGGACTGAAATTGTGAGTATAGTGCCGGGATCCACTTAGGTAATGTGATAAGTAGAAGGACATTTTAGACGTTCTGTTCAAGACTTGGGTCCTCCTAGGGACTGAAATTGTGAGTATAGTGCCGGGATCCACTTAGGTAATGTGATAAGTAGAAGGACATTTTAGACGTTCTGTTCAAGACTTGGGTCCTCCTAGGGACTGAAATTGTGAGTATAGTGCCGGGATCCACTTAGGTAATGTAATAAGTAGAAGGACATTTTAGACGTTCTGTTCAAGACTTGGGTCCTCCTAGGGACTGAAATTGTGAGCAGAGTGTCGGGATCCACTTAGGTAATGTGATAAGTAGAAGGCATTTTAGACGTTCTGTTCAAAACTTGGGTCCTCCTAGGGTCTGAAATTGTGAGTATAGTGCCGGGATCCACTTAGGTAATGTGATAAGTAAAAGGACATTTTAGACGTTCTGTTCAAGACTTGGGTCCTCCTAGGGACTGAAATTGTGAGTATAGTGCCGGGATCCACTTAGGTAATGTGATAAGTAGAAGGACATTTTAGACGTTCTGTTCAAGACTTGGGTCCTCCTAGGGTCTGAAATTGTGAGCAGAGTGCCGGGATCCACTTAGGTATTGTGATATGTAGAAGGGTATTTTAGACGTTCTGTTCAAGACTTGGGTCCTCCTAGGGTCTGAAATTGTGAGTATAGGGCCGGAATCCACTTAGGTAATGTGATAAGTAGAAGGACATTTAAGACGTTCTGTTCAAGACTTGGGTCCTCCTAGGGTCTGAAATTGTGAGTATAGTGCCGGGATCCACTTAGGTAATGTGATAAGTACAAGGACATTTTAGACGTTCTGTTCAAGACTTGGGTCCTCCTAGGGACTGAAATTGTGAGTATAGTGCCGGGATCCACTTAGGTAATGTGATAAGTAGAAGGACATTTTAGACGTTCTGTTCAAGACTTGGGTCCTCCTAGGGACTGAAATTGTGAGTTGAGTGTCGGGATCCACTTAGGTAATGTGATAAGTAGAAGGACATTTTAGACGTTCTGTTCAAGACTTGGGTCCTCCTAGGGTCTGAAATTGTGAGCAGAGTGTCGGGATCCACTTAGGTAATGTGATAAGTAGAAGGACATTTTAGACGTTATGTTCAAGACTTGGGTCCTCCTAGGGTCTGAAATTGTGAGTATAGTGTCGGGATCCACTAAGGTAATGTGATAAGTAGAAGGACATTTTAGACATTCTGTTCAAGGCTTGGGTCCTCCTAGGGTCTGAAATTGTGAGTATAGTGCCGGGATCCACTTAGGTAATGTGATAAGTAGAAGGACATTTTAGACGTTCTGTTCAAGACTTGGGTCCTCCTAGGGTCTGAAATTGTGAGTATAGTGCCGGGATCCACTTAGGTAATGTGATAAGTAGAAGGACATTTTAGACGTTCTGTTCAAGACTTGGGTCCTCCTAGGGTCTGAAATTGTGAGCAGAGTGTCGAGATCCACTTAGGTAATGTGATAAGTAGAAGGACATTTTAGACGTTCTGTTCAAGACTTGGGTCCTCCTAGGGTCTGAAATTGTGAGTATAGTGCCGGGATCCACTTAGGTAATGTGATAAGTAGAAGGACATTTTAGACGTTCTGTTCAAGACTTGGGTACTCCTAGGGACTGAAATTGTGAGCAGAGTGTCGGGATCCACTTAGGTAATGTGATAAGTAGAAGGACATTTTAGACGTTCTGTTCAAGACTTGGGTCCTCCTAGGGTCTGAAATTGTGAGCAGAGTGCCGGGATCCACTTAGGTAATGTGATAAGTAGAAGGACATTTTAGACGTTCGGTTCAAGACTTGGGTCCTCCTAGGGTCTGAAATTGTGAGCAGAGTGCCGGGATCCACTTAGATAATGTGATAAGTAGAAGGACATTTTAGACGTTCGGTTCAAGACTTGGGTCCTCCTAGGGACTGAAATTGTGAGTATAGTGCCGGGATCCACTTAGGTAATGTGATAAGTAGAAGGACATTTTAGACGTTCTGTTCAAGACTTGGGTCCTCCTAGGGACTGAAATTGTGAGCAGAGTGTCGGGATCCACTTAGGTAATGTGATAAGTAGAAGGACATTTTAGACGTTCTGTTCAAAACTTGGGTCCTCCTAGGGTCTGAAATTGTGAGTATAGTGCCGGGATCCACTTAGGTAATGTGATAAGTAGAAGGACATTTTAGACGTTCTGTTAACGACTTGGGTCCTCCTAGGGTCTGAAATTGTGAGTATAGTGCCGGGATCCACTTAGGTAATGTGATAAGTAGAAGGACATTTAAGACGTTCTGTTCAAGACTTGGGTCCTCCTAGGGTCTGAAATTGTGAGTATAGTGCCGGGATCCACTTAGGTAATGTGATAAGTAGAAGGACATTTTAGACGTTCTGTTCAAGACTTGGGTCCTCCTAGGGTCTGAAATTGTGAGTTGATTGTCGGGATCCACTTAGGTAATGTGATAAGTAGAAGGACATTTTAGACGTTCTGTTTTAGACTTGGGTCCTCCTAGGGACTGAAATTGTGAGTATAGTGCCGAGATCCACTTAGGTAATGTGATAAGTAGAAGGACATTTTAGACGTTCTGTTCAAGACTTGGGTCCTCCTAGGGACTGAAATTGTGAGTATAGTGCCGGGATCCACTTAGGTAATGTGATAAGTAGAAGGACATTTTAGACGTTCTGTTCAAGACTTGGGTCCTCCTAGGGTCTGAAATTGTGAGCAGAGTGCCGGGATCCACTTAGGTAATGTGATAAGTAGAAGGACATTTTAGACGTTCTGTTCAAGACTTGGGTCCTCCTAGGGTCTGAAATTGTGAGCAGAGTGCCGGGATCCACTTAGGTAATGTGATAAGTAGAAGGACATTTTAGACGTTCTGTTCAAGACTTGGGTCCTCCTAGGGACTGAAATTGTGAGTATAGTGCCGGGATCCACTTAGGTAATGTGATAAGTAGAAGGACATTTTAGACGTTCTGTTCAAGACTTGGGTCCTCCTAGGGACTGAAATTGTGAGCAGAGTGTCGGGATCCACTTAGGTAATGTGATAAGTAGAAGACATTTTAGACGTTCTGTTCAAAACTTGGGTCCTCCTAGGGTCTGAAATTGTGAGTATAGTGCCGGGATCCACTTAGGTAATGTGATAAGTAGAAGGACATTTTAGACGTTCTGTTCAAGACTTGGGTCCTCCTAGGGACTGAAATTGTGAGTATAGTGCCGGGATCCACTTAGGTAATGTGATAAGTAGAAGGACATTTTAGACGTTCTGTTCAAGACTTGGGTCCTCCTAGGGTCTGAAATTGTGAGCAGAGTGCCGGGATCCACTTAGGTATTTTGATAAGTAGAAGGGTATTTTAGACGTTCTGTTCAAGACTTGGGTCCTCCTAGGGTCTGAAATTGTGAGTATAGTGCCGGAATCCACTTAGGTAATGTGATAAGTAGAAGGACATTTTAGACGTTCTGTTCAAGACTTGGGTCCTCCTAGGGTCTGAAATTGTGAGTATAGTGCCGGGATCCACTTAGGTAATGTGATAAGTAGAAGGACATTTTAGACGTTCTGTTCAAGACTTGGGTCCTCCTAGGGACTGAAATTGTGAGTATAGTGCCGGGATCCACTTAGGTAATGTGATAAGTAGAAGGACATTTTAGACGTTCTGTTCAAGACTTGGGTCCTCCTAGGGACTGAAATTGTGAGTTGAGTGTCGGGATCCACTTAGGTAATGTGATAAGTAGAAGGACATTTTAGACGTTCTGTTCAAGACTTGGGTCCTCCTAGGGACTGAAATTGTGAGTATAGTGCCGGGATCCACTTAGGTAATGTGATAAGTAGAAGGACATTTTAGACGTTCTGTTCAAGACTTGGGTCCTCCTAGGGTCTGAAATTGTGAGTATAGTGCCGGGATCCACTTAGGTAATGTGATAAGTAGAAGGACATTTTAGACGTTCTGTTCAAGACTTGGGTCCTCCTAGGGTCTGAAATTGTGAGCAGAGTGCCGGGATCCACTTAGGTATTGTGATATGTAGAAGGGTATTTTAGACGTTCTGTTCAAGACTTGGGTCCTCCTAGGGTCTGAAATTGTGAGTATAGGGCCGGAATCCACTTAGGTAATGTGATAAGTAGAAGGACATTTAAGACGTTCTGTTCAAGACTTGGGTCCTCCTAGGGTCTGAAATTGTGAGTATAGTGCCGGGATCCACTTAGGTAATGTGATAAGTAGAAGGACATTTTAGACGTTCTGTTCAAGACTTGGGTCCTCCTAGGGACTGAAATTGTGAGTATAGTGCCGGGATCCACTTAGGTAATGTGATAAGTAGAAGGACATTTTAGACGTTCTGTTCAAGACTTGGGTCCTCCTAGGGACTGAAATTGTGAGTTGAGTGTCGGGATCCACTTAGGTAATGTGATAAGTAGAAGGACATTTTAGACGTTCTGTTCAAGACTTGGGTCCTCCTAGGGTCTGAAATTGTGAGCAGAGTGTCGGGATCCACTTAGGTAATGTGATAAGTAGAAGGACATTTTAGACGTTATGTTCAAGACTTGGGTCCTCCTAGGGTCTGAAATTGTGAGTATAGTGTCGGGATCCACTAAGGTAATGTGATAAGTAGAAGGACATTTTAGACATTCTGTTCAAGGCTTGGGTCCTCCTAGGGTCTGAAATTGTGAGTATAGTGCCGGGATCCACTTAGGTAATGTGATAAGTAGAAGGACATTTTAGACGTTCTGTTCAAGACTTGGGTCCTCCTAGGGTCTGAAATTGTGAGTATAGTGCCGGGATCCACTTAGGTAATGTGATAAGTAGAAGGACATTTTAGACGTTCTGTTCAAGACTTGGGTCCTCCTAGGGTCTGAAATTGTGAGCAGAGTGTCGAGATCCACTTAGGTAATGTGATAAGTAGAAGGACATTTTAGACGTTCTGTTCAAGACTTGGGTCCTCCTAGGGTCTGAAATTGTGAGTATAGTGCCGGGATCCACTTAGGTAATGTGATAAGTAGAAGGACATTTTAGACGTTCTGTTCAAGACTTGGGTACTCCTAGGGACTGAAATTGTGAGCAGAGTGTCGGGATCCACTTAGGTAATGTGATAAGTAGAAGGACATTTTAGACGTTCTGTTCAAGACTTGGGTCCTCCTAGGGTCTGAAATTGTGAGCAGAGTGCCGGGATCCACTTAGGTAATGTGATAAGTAGAAGGACATTTTAGACGTTCGGTTCAAGACTTGGGTCCTCCTAGGGTCTGAAATTGTGAGCAGAGTGCCGGGATCCACTTAGATAATGTGATAAGTAGAAGGACATTTTAGACGTTCGGTTCAAGACTTGGGTCCTCCTAGGGACTGAAATTGTGAGTATAGTGCCGGGATCCACTTAGGTAATGTGATAAGTAGAAGGACATTTTAGACGTTCTGTTCAAGACTTGGGTCCTCCTAGGGACTGAAATTGTGAGCAGAGTGTCGGGATCCACTTAGGTAATGTGATAAGTAGAAGGACATTTTAGACGTTCTGTTCAAAACTTGGGTCCTCCTAGGGTCTGAAATTGTGAGTATAGTGCCGGGATCCACTTAGGTAATGTGATAAGTAGAAGGACATTTTAGACGTTCTGTTAACGACTTGGGTCCTCCTAGGGTCTGAAATTGTGAGTATAGTGCCGGGATCCACTTAGGTAATGTGATAAGTAGAAGGACATTTAAGACGTTCTGTTCAAGACTTGGGTCCTCCTAGGGTCTGAAATTGTGAGTATAGTGCCGGGATCCACTTAGGTAATGTGATAAGTAGAAGGACATTTTAGACGTTCTGTTCAAGACTTGGGTCCTCCTAGGGTCTGAAATTGTGAGTTGATTGTCGGGATCCACTTAGGTAATGTGATAAGTAGAAGGACATTTTAGACGTTCTGTTTTAGACTTGGGTCCTCCTAGGGACTGAAATTGTGAGTATAGTGCCGAGATCCACTTAGGTAATGTGATAAGTAGAAGGACATTTTAGACGTTCTGTTCAAGACTTGGGTCCTCCTAGGGACTGAAATTGTGAGTATAGTGCCGGGATCCACTTAGGTAATGTGATAAGTAGAAGGACATTTTAGACGTTCTGTTCAAGACTTGGGTCCTCCTAGGGTCTGAAATTGTGAGCAGAGTGCCGGGATCCACTTAGGTAATGTGATAAGTAGAAGGACATTTTAGACGTTCTGTTCAAGACTTGGGTCCTCCTAGGGTCTGAAATTGTGAGCAGAGTGCCGGGATCCACTTAGGTAATGTGATAAGTAGAAGGACATTTTAGACGTTCTGTTCAAGACTTGGGTCCTCCTAGGGACTGAAATTGTGAGTATAGTGCCGGGATCCACTTAGGTAATGTGATAAGTAGAAGGACATTTTAGACGTTCTGTTCAAGACTTGGGTCCTCCTAGGGACTGAAATTGTGAGCAGAGTGTCGGGATCCACTTAGGTAATGTGATAAGTAGAAGACATTTTAGACGTTCTGTTCAAAACTTGGGTCCTCCTAGGGTCTGAAATTGTGAGTATAGTGCCGGGATCCACTTAGGTAATGTGATAAGTAGAAGGACATTTTAGACGTTCTGTTCAAGACTTGGGTCCTCCTAGGGACTGAAATTGTGAGTATAGTGCCGGGATCCACTTAGGTAATGTGATAAGTAGAAGGACATTTTAGACGTTCTGTTCAAGACTTGGGTCCTCCTAGGGTCTGAAATTGTGAGCAGAGTGCCGGGATCCACTTAGGTATTTTGATAAGTAGAAGGGTATTTTAGACGTTCTGTTCAAGACTTGGGTCCTCCTAGGGTCTGAAATTGTGAGTATAGTGCCGGAATCCACTTAGGTAATGTGATAAGTAGAAGGACATTTTAGACGTTCTGTTCAAGACTTGGGTCCTCCTAGGGTCTGAAATTGTGAGTATAGTGCCGGGATCCACTTAGGTAATGTGATAAGTAGAAGGACATTTTAGACGTTCTGTTCAAGACTTGGGTCCTCCTAGGGACTGAAATTGTGAGTATAGTGCCGGGATCCACTTAGGTAATGTGATAAGTAGAAGGACATTTTAGACGTTCTGTTCAAGACTTGGGTCCTCCTAGGGACTGAAATTGTGAGTTGAGTGTCGGGATCCACTTAGGTAATGTGATAAGTAGAAGGACATTTTAGACGTTCTGTTCAAGACTTGGGTCCTCCTAGGGACTGAAATTGTGAGTATAGTGCCGGGATCCACTTAGGTAATGTGATAAGTAGAAGGACATTTTAGACGTTCTGTTCAAGACTTGGGTCCTCCTAGGGTCTGAAATTGTGAGTATAGTGCCGGGATCCACTTAGGTAATGTGATAAGTAGAAGGACATTTTAGCAGTTCTGTTCAAGACTTGGGTCCTCCTAGGGTCTGAAATTGTGAGTATAATGTCGGGATCCACTTAGGTAATGTGATAAGTAGAAGAACATTTTAGACGTTCGGTTCAAGACTTGGGTCCTCCTAGGGTCTGAAATTGTGAGCAGAGTGTCGGGATCCACTTAGGTAATGTGATAAGTAGAAGGACATTTTAGACGTTCTGTTCAAGACTTGGGTCCTCCTAGGGTCTGAAATTGTGAGTTTAGTGCCGGGATCCACTTAGGTAATGTGATAAGTAGAAGGACATTTTAGACGTTCTGTTCAAGACTTGGGTCCTCCTAGGGTCTGAAATTGAGAGTTTAGTGCCGGGATCCACTTAGGTAATGTGATAAGTAGAAGGACAATTTAGACGTTCTGTTCAAGACTTGGGTCCTCCTAGGGTCTGAAATTGTGAGTATAGTGCCGGAATCCACTTAGGTAATGTGATAAGTAGAAGGACATTTTAGACGTTCTGTTCAAGACTTGGGTCCTCCTAGGGACTAAAATTGTGAGTATAGTGCCGGGATCCACTTAGGTAATGTGATAAGTAGAAGGACATTTTAGACGTTCTGTTCAAGACTTGGGTCCTCCTAGGGTCTGAAATTGTGAGTTGAGTGTCGGGATCCACTTAGGTAATGTGATAAGTAGAAGGACATTTTAGACGTTCTGTTCAAGACTTGGGTCCTCCTAGGGACTGAAATTGTGAGTATAGTGCCGGGATCCACTTAGGTAATGTGATAAGTAGAAGGACATTTTAGACGTTCTGTTCAAGACTTGGGTTCTCCTAGGGTCTGAAATTGTGAGTATAGTGCCGGGATCCACTAAGGTAATGTGATAAGTAGAAGGACATTTTAGACGTTCTGTTCAAGACTTGGGTCCTCCTAGGGTCTGAAATTGTGAGTATAGTGCCGGGATCCACTTAGGTAATGTGATAAGTAGAAGGACATTTTAGACGTTCTGTTCAAAACTTGGGTCCTCCTAGGGTCTGAAATTGTGAGTTGAGTGTCGGGATCCACTTAGGTAATGTGATAAGTAGAAGGACATTTTAGACGTTCTGTTCAAGACTTGGGTCCTCCTAGGGACTGAAATTGTGAGCAGAGTGTCGGGATCCACTTAGGTAATGTGATAAGTAGAAGGAAATTTTAGACGTTCTGTTCAAAACTTGGGTCCTCCTAGGGTCTGAAATTGTGAGTTGAGTGTCGGGATCCACTTAGGTAATGTGATAAGTAGAAGGACATTTTAGACGTTCTGTTCAAGACTTGGGTCCTCCTTGGGTCTGAAATTGTGAGTTGAGTGTCGGGATCCACTTAGGTAATGTGATAAGTAGAAGGACATTTTAGACGTTCTGTTCAAGACTTGGGTCCTCCTAGGGTCTGAAATTGTGAGTATTGTGCCGGGATCCACTTAGGTAATGTGATAAGTAGAAGGACATTTTAGACGTTCTGTTCAAGACTTGGGTCCTCCTTGGGTCTGAAATTGTGAGTATAGTGCCGGGATCCACTTAGGTAATGTGATAAGTAGAAGGACATTTTAGACGTTCTGTTCAAGACTTGGGTCCTCCTTGGGTCTGAAATTGTGAGTATAGTGCCGGGATCCACTTAGGTAATGTGATAAGTAGAAGGACATTGTAGACGTTCTGTTCAAGACTTAGGTCCTCCTAGGGACTGAAATTGTGAGTATAGTGCCGGGATCCACTTAGGTAATGTGATAAGTAGAAGGACATTTTAGACGTTCTGTTCAAGACTTGGGTCCTCCTAGGGTCTGAAATTGTGAGTATAGTGCCGGGATCCACTTAGGTAATGTGATAAGTAGAAGGACATTTTAGACGTTCTGTTCAAGACTTGGGTCCTCCTAGGGACTGAAATTGTGAGTATAGTGCCGGGATCCACTTAGGTAATGTGATAAGTAGAAGGACATTTTAGACGTTCTGTTCAAGACTTGGGTCCTCCTAGGGTCTGAAATTGTGAGTATAGTGCCTGAATCCACTTAGGTAATGTGATAAGTAGAAGGACATTTTAGACGTTCTGTTCAAGACTTGGGTCCTCCTTGGGTCTGAAATTGTGAGTATAGTGCCGGGATCCACTTAGGTAATGTGATAAGTAGAAGGACATTTTAGACGTTCTGTTCAAGACTTGGGTCCTCCTAGGGACTGAAATTGTGAGTATAGTGTCGGGATCCACTTAGGTAATGTGATAAGTAGAAGGACATTTTAGACGTTCTGTTCAAGACTTGGGTCCTCCTAGGGTCTGAAATTGTGAGTATAGTGCCGGGATCCACTTAGGTAATGTGATAAGTAGAAGGACATTTTAGACGTTCTGTTCAAGACTTGGGTCCTCCTAGGGACTGAAATTGTGAGTTTAGTGTCGGGATCCACTTAGGTAATGTGATAAGTAGAAGGACATTTTAGACGTTCTGTTCAAGACTTGGGTCCTCCTAGGGTCTGAAATTGTGAGTATAGTGCCGGGATCCACTTAGGTAATGTGATAAGGTGAAGGACATTTTAGACGTTTTGTTCAAGACTTGGGTCCTCCTTGGGTCTGAAATTGTGAGTATAGTGTCGGGATCCACTTAGGTAATGTGATAAGTAGAAGGACATTTTAGACGTTCTGTTCAAGACTTGGGTCCTCCTAGGGTCTGAAATTGTGAGTATAGTGCCGGGATCCACTTAGGTAATGTGATAAGTAGAAGGACATTTTAGACGTTCTGTTCAAGACTTGGGTCCTCCTAGGGTCTGAAATTGTGAGTATAGTGTCGGGATCCACTTAGGTAATGTGATAAGTAGAAGGACATTTTAGACGTTCTGTTCAAGACTTGGGTCCTCCTAGGGTCTGAAATTGTGAGTATAGTGCCGGGATCCACTTAGGTAATGTGATAAGTAGAAGGACATTTTAGACGTTCTGTTCAAGACTTGGGTCCTCCTAGGGTCTGAAATTGTGAGTTGAGTGTCGGGATCCACTTAGGTAATGTGATAAGTAGAAGGACATTTTAGACGTTCTGTTCAAGACTTGGGTCCTCCTAGGGTCTGAAATTGTGAGTATAGTGCCGGGATCCACTTAGGTAATGTGATAAGTAGAAGGACATTTTAGACGTTCTGTTCAAGACTTGGGTCCTCCTAGGGTCTGAAATTGTGAGTTGAGTGTCGGGATCCACTTAGGTAATGTGATAAGTAGAAGGACATTTTAGACGTTCTGTTCAAGACTTGGGTCCTCCTAGGGTCTGAAATTGTGAGTATAGTGCCGGGATCCACTTAGGTAATGTGATAAGTAGAAGGACATTTTAGACGTTCTGTTCAAGACTTGGGTCCTCCTAGGGTCTGAAATTGTGAGCAGAGTGTCGGGATCCACTTAGGTAATGTGATAAGTAGAAGGACATTTTAGACGTTCTGTTCAAGACTTGGGTCCTCCTAGGGACTGAAATTGTGAGTATAGTGCCGGGATCCACTTAGGTAATGTGATAAGTAGAAGGACATTTTAGACGTTCTGTTCAAGACTTGGGTCCTCCTAGGGTCTGAAATGGTGAGTTGAGTGTCGGGATCCACTTAGGTAATGTGATAAGTAGAAGGACATTTTAGACGTTCTGTTCAAGACTTGGGTCCTCCTAGGGTCTGAAATTGTGAGTATAATGTCGGGATCCACTTAGGTAATGTGATGGATAAAACAAGACAAAATGTGGACCCGATAAAGGTTGGACACCCCTGTTCTCGAAACATTGTCTTGCGTTCTGCATGCGTCAACACAGTTGTGCTTACCCGGACTATAGTGGACAACACTCTTGCCGGCGACCATCACCGGACCGACAATTTCTTTTTACGTTCACACTATCCATCTAGTCGGCGGCAGGTAGCCGACCGACAGTGGAAGCAAGTAGTGTCTCAGTAGTGGTTGAAAGCCCCAAGAAGAGAGACGTATTGTTTTAATGTTTAGCAACAGTAATTTAATTAATGTCATATATTAATATTGCTTAATATGCACTGTATTAAAATAAATAAACTACTGAAATAAATTACCTGGTTGTTGTAGTTCGTCCCCAATTTCTCTCCAAATCTTCTCCTTCTTTATACTGTCACTATATTCTTTATTAGCCATATTGTACAATACTTCGTGGCTTTGCACCAGCAAAATTAACTTTTCGTCGTTCATGTTGTCTTCGGGAGTGATCTTCTCCTGAGGGAAGCGCAAACACAAATGACCGCGCAGGCGGGTGTCGCCGTCAACCTGTTCTCACTATCCGACACGGACCGGCAGGGACCATCAAAACATTGTCTCCGTGAATGTCGGCCGGCGGTTGTCGGTGATGGTCGGTGCCGGCCGCCGACAGTGTGAACACCCCTATTTATAACCCACGTAATAAAGTTTTGTCGGTCCGGTGATGGTCGCCGGCTAGCCGGTTAGTGTGAATAGACCTCGGTGATGGTCGCCGGCTAGCCGGTTAGTGTGAATTGACCTGGTTGTTTGGGTTTTTCCACACGGTTGTTTTGAAAAAAGTGTTCGTAAGGGCTATTTTTGTGCGCTGCACGTGGAGGTGTTGGTCAATGAACGGCCTGATCCGGCCAAGGGAGGATACATACTGCTAGTGTTGAGTGGGTTTATATATCTCTCTATCTCGCAGGCGTTGTAGATCGAATCACTATAACTAACTGAGTCTGACCCAAAGATCTGACTGATTGATTGATTCATTGATATTTGGGCTTACATTCTGATATTTTTGCAACATGGCTAATCGAGACGATGAGTGGGTGAAATATGAAGATGATGGGGGGGTGTTTGAGGGAAAGGGGGTAGTATGTGGACAGGGAGTAAAAGGGAAAGGGGTGGAACAGGAAGAGGGGAGGATGTGGACTGCATTTCGTCTGGCATCCCGCTCGACCTGTCCGGCTAGGGTGGCCCTGAAAGAAGCATACGCTTCCGCCGGCATAGCTCTTGAGATTAGCAAAGTACACAAACCTTCCTCCACGATAAGGTAGCAGTCCCTGGGCAGACCGATAGATTTGTCCCAGTGCAGCGGTTGAAGAAGGCCTGTACACTATAGCTTCTTAAGCTCGCATTTCTCCTGTAATTTTGTATTCTGGACGTATAGATAGGTTTTATATCATAGTCATTTAGTATTGTTATTAAGAGAGTTGGACACAAATAGCTTGAAGAGCTTTAATGACATAATTAGCATTCTTCTTTTATTTTCATTTCCGTTTCATTTCTGGATTTCAGAACAAAAACAAATACCTAAGTCGCGCCAATAGTTACCATAATGGGAACTAACAATACATTTGTTTATGGACTTAGAAATATGTTTTGTGCGGCTCGTTGTTTCTGATTAGGTTTATTCCTTCTTCAATTGCAGCGAGCGTCCATGGTTCGGGTCCCGGTTATAGCTAGTTCTTATTTCTAAAATCAACATGAATTAATCATTATGACGCTGCCATCAATGTAACCTGCATAGCAATGAGGTGAATGCTATCATGAGTTAGTTCTTGTAATTGAGTGGGTAGACAACACACTCTTCTATATTGTACCAATGTTTGAGGTGCTCCGATCATCCAACATAATGTTTATAATAATGTTGAAAGCAACATTCTTCTCTAGCCTGAATGGTTTTCCAACAACCACACCCACTTTACGCCTCAACGTTATAATAGGTTGCGATCGTGCGAATATGCCGCGAATCGGTATTAAGAATTAGCGTGGTTCTCAAGTACCCACTTATCTCGATCTCAGATACAGGTTAAGAGGAGGATTACACTTATATCCTAACATAAGATCGTTAGAGGTTGTTTCATAAGATTTTGTTTCTTGTGATTATTTAATTTTTTCAAAATTTAATTACAATTCTAATACAAAATACAATCATGTTACTTGCATATGGTCGTGATTTTATTCATATTACAACGTTAAAACATTATTTTAGCAGCTTAGAAACTTTAATTACTAAATAGACATTCAACGCAGCCATTGAAACTAATTTGATTGGTAAATAGAAATTAAATGTATACATTTGTATTGTTATCTGTGTAAGTATTATGGGCTACGCACTCATTTACAAGACCCCACTAATTATCAGTGTTTAGTGTTATTGTTAAATGCACACGAAAATACCCCCAGATGCAAGAATGCCAAGGTAGTTCATGCGGCTGGGTTGGAGGTTTTAATGTAGAACTATGTGCTACGTGCATCACCTTCGCGCCTCCTATCACGTCCCTCACGATGATGATGATATTTGGGGTTTTAAGGCCCATATTTTTGCAACGAGGCTAATCGAGACGATAGGTGGTGGGTAATTATGAGGGTGAAAAACGCCACATGACATTCATGCCCAAGCCAGGATTCGAACCTGGAACGCTATTTACTAGACCGCGGTTTACTAGACCAACGCCTAATCGACCTCGGCCAACTGCGCCGGCACGTCCCTCAAATAAATACATCTATCTATACCTGTAGGCTAAAGAGGGTATGGGCATGCCCACAACCCTACACTTTCCACCTTATCCTGCCATGGGACAGGAAAATTCACTATGCAATTGAATTGAATTGCTGTATCGAGGAATCGGCAACAGCACAGAATTGAATCGATTCCATCTACAGCGATAAGAGCTCCATTTAGGCCTATATGGCAGGAGTGAGTTTGTTATTGAGTTTCAATAGAAATTTAACTCAATCAAGTTGTATTTAAACGCAATTTGACTCAATTCTCGTTGATTACAAATTACAATACTATTGGAGGTACTTGATATCTATATGCTTGACTTCGGGAACCTAGTTACAGGACCCGGGACTTCTTCGCATCCCGGCCATGCTCGATTCTGTTTACATGACGAGATTCATCTGGGATTATTAAAACATACTTTCTAATCGCCCCCGTAGTACTTTGCGGAAGTTTATTGAACGGTTCCGTTCTTTGGTAAGTGTGATTGCGTCTAACATCCAACCCTCCAATTCATGGGCGCCGCGAGCGGCGATGGGGGGGGGGGGGGGCAAGGGTTGCACTTGCCTCCCCTGGATTTTAAGGATTGTGTATATTTAGCTATACGATACGCGTTGTATGTGAGAGAAAATATGCAAGTAAAAAATAAAATCAATATAACAATTTAAATTCCGTACCTTTACCTTCACGAATATTTTAATTTCTACGCGATCCGAAAGGTATTGTTATTTTGTAGATATAAATCAGACGCTACGAGCGGGGGCAATATGACCTCGCCGCCCCGAGGTCCCTATATCTCACGGCACGAGCAACTTATATTACATTTAAAAATATGCGTTTTACTTCTTGTTTTTATAGTCAATCACGGCCTGACGAGCCAGTTACCGTTTAAATATCAAAGCATATTGTTCCTTTTTCCTACGTTTTAGCTTTATAGCCTATATAACGTTTATGTGTGTTTTTTACTTCTTTTGATTACATAGTGACCGCCATTATAGTTATTCATTTCAATCTCATATACTATTTATTTTGTTTTGTTAAATTATTGTAAATGGAATTTGTTACGCTTGTGATTGTGACACTCAATCATTACCAGTAATTATTTTTTACATCACACAAGATATTGTTCCTACGTTCTGATATGCATGTCACACAGTATGTTTTTTTCATTTGATTTATACCAGCACATTTTATATCAGTTACCTGTTAATAAATCAACATGGAATCCTGTTTTGAAGTACGTGGTTCAATTAATGTCATTCAAAACCCCAAAAATTAGTTAAAAAGAGTTGACAATCCAAAAAAACGGCCTGCGGAGCACATCGAAGGCGTCTCCCCCAGCCCCCTCTCCACACTTGAAAAATATCATAGCGGCGTCCAGGCCCCTCATGTCTTCAACTGCTGGGACTCGAACCCTTGTCAACCACCACCTCAACCCTGTGATTATTGATGACGACATCGCAAAGAGATCAACACTTTCAACTGTTGCCCGTTTGGTCGCGCTCACGAAGAAAGCCCCACGTAACACACTCATCAACGACCTTGCCAGGCCAACCACACACTACACATACATACGTCCCAAACACAGTTCAAGCCCACGTAACACACTCATCAACGACCTTGCCAGGCCAGCCACACACTACACATACATACGTCCCAAACACAGTTCAAGCCCACGTAACACACTCATCAACGACCTCCAGCCCAGCCACACACTAAACATACATATGTCCCAAACTCAGTTCAAGCCCACGTAACACACTCATCAACGACCTGGCCAGCCCAGCCACACACTACACATACATACGTCCCAAACACAGTTCAAGCCCACGTAACACACTCATCAACGACCTGGCCAGCCCAGCCACACACTACACATGCATTCGTCCCAAACACAGTTCAAGCCCACGTAACACACTAACCAACGACCTTGCCAGCCCAGCCACACACTACACATACATATGTCCCAAACTCAGTTCAAGCCCACGTAACACACTCATCAACGACCTGGCACGCCCAACCACACACTACACATACATACGTCCCAAACACAGTTCAAGCCCACGTAACACACTCATCAACGACCTTGCCAGCCCAGCCACACACTACACATACATATGTCCCAAACACAGTTCAAGCCCACGTAACACACTCATCAACGACCTTGCCAGCCCAGCCACACACTACACATACATACGTCCCAAACACAGTTCAAGCCCACGTAACACACACATCAACGACCTTGCCAGCCCAGCCACACACTACACATACATATGTCCCAAACTCAGTTCAAGCCCACGTAACACACTCATCAACGACCTGGCACGCCCAACCACACACTACACATACATACGTCCCAAACACAGTTCAAGCCCACGTAACACACTCATCAACGACCTTGCCAGCCCAGCCACACACTACACATACATACGTCCCAAACACAGTTCAAGCCCACGTAACACACTCATCAACGACCTTGCCAGCCCAGCCACACACTACACATACATACGTCCCAAACACAGTTCAAGCCCACGTAACACACTCATCAACGACCTTGCCAGCCCAGCCACACACTACACATACATACGTCCCAAACACAGTTCAAGCCCACGTAACACACTCATCAACGTCCTGGCCAGCCCAGCCACACACTACACATACATATGTCCCAAACACAGTTCAAGCCCACGTAACACACTCATCAACAAACTGGCCAGCCCAGCCACACACTACACATACATATGTCCCAAACTCATTTCAAGCCCACGTAACACACTCATCAACGACCTGGCACGCCCAACCACACACTACACATACATACGTCCCAAACACAGTTCAAGCCCACGTAACACACTCATCAACGACCTTGCCAGCCCAGCCACACACTACACATACATACGTCCCAAACACAGTTCAAGCCCACGAAACACACTCATCAACGACCTTGCCAGCCAAGCCACACACTACACATACATACGTCCCAAACACAGTTCAAGCCCACGTAACACACTCATCAACGACCTTGCCAGCCCAGCCACACACTACACATACATACGTCCCAAACACAGTAACAGCCCACGTAACACACTCATCAACGACCTTGCCAGCCCAGCCACACACTACACATACATACGTCCCTTACACAGTTCAAGCCCACGTAACACACTCATCAACGACCTGGCCAGCCCAGCCACACACTACACATACATATGTCCCAAACACAGTTCAAGCCCACGTAACACACTCATCAACAAACTGGCCAGCCCAGCCACACACTACACATACATATGTCCCAAACTCAGTTCAAGCCCACGTAACACACTCATCAACGACCTGGCCAGCCCAGCCACACACTACACATACATATGTCCCAAACACAGTTCAAGCCCACGTAACACACTCATCAACAAACTGGCCAGCCCAGCCACACACTACACATACATACGTCCCAAACACAGTTCAAGCCCACATAACACACTCATCAACGACCTGGCCAGCCCAGCCACACACTACACATACATACGTCCCAAACACAGTTCAAGCCCACGTAACACACTCATCAACGACCTTGCCAGCCCAGCCACACACTACACATACAAACGTCCCAAACACAGTTCAAGCCCACGTAACACACTCATCAACGACCTTGCCAGCCCAGCCACACACTACACATACATACGTCCCAAACACAATTACAGCCCACGTAACACACTCATCAACGACGTTGCCAGCCCAGCCACACACTACACATACATACGTCCCAAACACAGTTCAAGCCCACGTAACACACTCATCAACGACCTTGCCAGCCCAGCCACACACTACACATACATACGTCCCAAACACAGTTCAAGCCCACGTAACACACTCATCAACGAACCTTGCCAGCCCAGCCACACACTACACATACATACGTCCAAACACAGTTTAAGCCCACGTAACACACTCATCAACGACCTTGCCAGCCCAGCCACACACTACACATACATACGTCCAAACACAGTTCAAGCCCACGTAACACACACATCAACGACCTTGCCAGCCCAACCACACACTACACATACATACGTCCCAAACACAGTTCAAGCCCACGTAACACACTCATCAACGACCTGGCCAGCCCAGCCACACACTACACATACATACGTCCCAAACACAGTTCAAGCCCACGTAACACACTCATCAACGACCTTGCCAGCCCAGCCACACACTACACATACATACGTCCCAAACACAGTTCAAGCCCACGTAACACCCTCATCAACGACCTTGCCAGCCAAGCCACACACTACACATACATACGTCCCAAACACAGTTCAAGCCCACGTAACACACTCATCAATGACCTTGCCAGCCAAGCCACACACTACACATACATACGTCCCAAACACAGTTCAAGCCCACGTAACACACTCATCAACGACCTTGCCAGCCCAAACACACACTACACATACATACGTCCCAAACACAGTTCAAGCCCACGTAACACACTCATCAACGACCTTGCCAGCCCAGCCACACACTACACATACGTACGTCCCAAACACAGTTCAAGCCCACGTAACACACTCATCAACGACCTGGCCAGCCCAGCCACACACTACACATACATACGTCCCAAACACAGTTCAAGCCCACGTAACACACTCATCTACGACCTTGCCAGCCAAGCCACACACTACACATACATACGTCCCAAACACAGTTCAAGCCCACGTAACACACTCATCAACGACCTTGCCAGCCCAGACACACACTACACATGCATACGTCCCAAACACAGTTCAAGCCCACGTAACACACTCATCAACGACCTTAACAGCCCAGCCACACACTACACATACATACGTCCCAAACACAGTTCAAGCCCACGTAACAAACTCATCAACGACCTTGCCAGCCCAGCCACACACTACACATACATACGTCCCAAACACAGTTCAAGCCCACGTAACACACTCATCAACGACCTTGCCAGCCAAGCCACACACTACACATACATACGTCCCAAACACAGTTCAAGCCCACGTAACACACTCATCAACGACTTTGCCAGCCCAGCCACACACTACACATACATACGTCCCAAACACAATTCAAGCCCACGTAACACACTCATCAACGACCTTGCCAGCCCAGCCACACACTACACATACATACGTCCCAAACACAGTTCAAGCCCACGTAACACACTCATCAACGACCTTGCCAGCCCAGCCACACACTACACATACATACGTCCCAAACACAGTTCAAGCCCACGTAACACACTCATCAACGACCTTGCCAGCCCAGCCACACACTTCACATACATACGTCCCAAACACAGTGCAAGCCCACGTAACACACTCATTAACGACCTTGCCAGCCCAGCCACACACTACACATACATACGTCCCAAACACAGTTAGAGCCCACGTAACACACTCATCAACGACCTTGCCAGCCCAACCACACACTACACATACATAAGTCCCAAACACAGTTCAAGCCTACGTAACACACTCATCAACGACCTTGCCAGCCCAGCCACACACTACACATACATACGTCCCAAACACAGTTCAAGCCCACGTAACACACTCATCAACGACCTTGCCAGCCCAACCACACACTACACATACATACGTCCCAAACACACTTCAAGCCCACGTAACACACTCATCAACGTCCTTGCCAGCCCAGCCACACACTACACATACATACGTCTCAAACACAGTTCAAGCCCACGTAACACACTCATCAACGACCTTGCCAGCCCAGCCACACACTACACATACATACGTCCCAAACACAGTTCAAGCCCATGTAACACACTCATCAACGTCCTTGCCAGCCCAGCCACACACTACACATACATACGTCCCATACACAGTTAAAGCCCACGTAACACACTCATCAACGACCTTGCCAGATCAGCCACACACTACACATACATACGTCCCAAACACAGTTCAAGCCCACGTAACACACTCATCAACGACCTTGCCAGCCCAGCTACACACTACACATACATACGTCCCAAACACAGTTCAAGCCCACGTAACACACTCATCAACGACCTTGCCAGCCCAGCCACACACTACACATACATACGTCCCAAACACAGTTCAAGCCTACGTAACACACTCATCAACGACCTTGCCAGCCCAGCCCAGCCACACACTACACATACATACGTCCCAAACACAGTTCAAGCCCACGTAACACACTCATCAACGACCTTGCTAGCCCAGCCACACACTACACATACATACGTCCCAAACACAGTTCAAGCCCACGTAACACACTCATCAACGACCTTGCCAGCCCAGCCACACACTACACATACATACGTCCCAAACACAGTTCAAGCCCACGTAACAAACTCATCAACGACCTTGCCAGCCCAGACACACACTACACATGCATACGTCCCAAACACAGTTCAAGCCCACGTAACACACTCATCAACGACCTTGCCAGCCCAGCCACACACTACACATACATACGTCCAAACACAGTTCAAGCCCACGTAACACACTCATCAACGACCTTGCCAGCCCAGCCACACTACACATACATACGTCCCAAACACAGTTCAAGCCCACGTAACACACTCATCAACGACCTTGCCAGCCCAGCCACACACTACACATATATACGTCCCAAACACAGTTCAAGCCCACGTAACACACTCATCAACGACCTTGCCAGCCCAACCACACACTACACATACATACGTCCCAAACACAGTTCAATCCCACGTAACACACTCATCAACGACCTTGCCAGCCCAGCCACACACTACACATACATACGTCCCAAACACAGTTCAAGCCCACGTAACACACTCATCAACGACCTTGCCAGCCAAGCCACACACTACACATACATACGTCCCAAACACAGTTCAAGCCCACGTAACACACTCATCAACGACCTTGCCAGCCCAGCCACACACTACACATACATACGTCCCAAACACAGTTTAAGCCCACGTAACACACTCATCAACGACCTTGCCAGCCCAGCCACACACTACACATACATACGTCCCAAACACAGTTCAAGCCCACGTAACACACTCATCAACGACCTGGCCAGCCCAGCCACACACTACACATACATACGTCGTAAACACAGTTCAAGCCCACGTAACACACTCATCAACGACTTTGCCAGCCCAGCCACACACTACACATACATACGTCCCAAACACAGTTCAAGCCCACGTAACACACTCATCAACGACCTTGCCAGCCAAGCCACACACTACACATACATACGTCCCAAACACAGTTCAAGCCCACGTAACACACTCATCAACGACCTTGCCAGCCAAGCCACACACTACACATACATACGTCTAAAACACAGTTCAAGCCCACGTAACACACTCATCAACGACCTTGCCAGCCCAGCCACACACTACACATACATACGTCCCAAACACAGTTCAAGCCCACGTAACACACTCATCAACGACCTTGCCAGCCCAGCCACACATTACACATACATACGTCCCAAACACAGTTCAAGCCCACGTAACACACTCATCAACGACCTTGCCAGCCCAGCCACACACAACACATACATACGTCCCAAACACAGTTCAAGCCCACGTAACACACTCATCAACGACCTTGCCAGCCCAACCACACACTACACATACATACGTCCCAAACACAGTTAAAGCCCACGTAACACACTCATCAACGACCTTGCTAGCCCAGCCACACACTACACATACCTACGTCCCAAACACAGTTCCAGCCCACGTAACACACTAATCAACGACCTGGCCAGCCCAGCCACACACTACACATGCATACGTCCCAAACACAGGTCAAGCCCAAGTAACACACTCATCAACGACCTTGCCAGCCCAGCCCACACTACACATGCATACGTCCCAAACACAGTTCAAGCCCACGTAACACACTCATCAACGACCTTGCCAGCCCAGCCACGCACTACACATACATACGTCCCAAACACAGTTCAAGCCCACGTAAAACACTCATCAACGTCCTTGCCAGCCCAGCCACACACTACACATACATACGTCCCAAACACAGTTCAATCCCACGTAACACACTCATCAACGACCTTGCCAGCCCAGCCACACACTACACATACATACGTCCCAAACACAGTTCAAGCCCACGTAACACACTAATCAACGTCCTTGCCAGCCCAACCACACACTACACATACAAACGTCCCAAATACAGTTCAAGCCCACGAAACACACTCATCAACGACCATGCCAGCCCAACAACACACTACACATACATACGTCCCAAACACAGTTCAAGCCCACGTAACACACTCATCAACGACCTTGCCAGCCCAGCCACACACTACACATACATACGTCCCAAACACAGTTCAAGCCCACGTAACACACTCATCAACGACCTTGCTAGCCCAGCCACACACTACACATACATACGTCACAAACACAGTTCAAGCCCACGTAACACACTCATCAACGACCTTGCCAGCCCAAACACACTACACATACATACGTCCCAAACACAGTTCAAGCCCACGTAACACACTCATCAACGACCTTGCCAGCCCAGCCACACACTACACATACGTACGTCCCAAACACAGTTCAAGCCCACGTAACACACTCATCAACGACCTGGCCAGCCCAGCCACACACTACACATACATACGTCCCAAACACAGTTCAAGCCCACGTAACACACTCATCTACGACCTTGCCAGCCAAGCCACACACTACACATACATACGTCCCAAACACAGTTCAAGCCCACGTAACACACTCATCAACGACCTTGCCAGCCCAGACACACACTACACATGCATACGTCCCAAACACAGTTCAAGCCCACGTAACACACTCATCAACGACCTTAACAGCCCAGCCACACACTACACATACATACGTCCCAAACACAGTTCAAGCCCACGTAACACACTCATCAACGACCTTGCCAGCCCAGCCACACACTACACATACATACGTCCCAAACACAGTTCAAGCCCACGTAACACACTCATCAACGACCTTGCCAGCCAAGCCACACACTACACATACATACGTCCCAAACACAGTTCAAGCCCACGTAACACACTCATCAACGACCTTGCCAGCCCAGCCACACACTACACATACATACGTCCCAAACACAGTTCAAGCCCACGTAACACACTCATCAACGACCTTGCCAGCCCAGCCACACACTACACATACATACGTCCCAAACACAGTTCAAGCCCACGTAACCCACTCATTAACGACCTTGCCAGCCCAACCACACACTACACATACATACGTCCCAAACACAGTTCAAGCCCACGTAACACACTCATCAACGACCTTGCCAGCCCAGCCACACACTTCACATACATACGTCCCAAACACAGTTCAAGCCCACGTAACACACTCATCAACGACCTTGCCAGCCCAGCCACACACTTCACATACATACGTCCCAAACACAGTTAGAGCCCACGTAACACACTCATCAACGACCTTGCCAGCCCAACCACACACTACACATACATACGTCCCAAACACAGTTCAAGCCCACGTAACACACTCAACAACGACCTTGCCAGCCCAGCCACACACTACACATACATACGTCCCAAAGACAGTTCAAGCCCACGTAACACACTCATCAACGACCTTGCCAGCCCAACCACACACTACACATACATACGTCCCAAACACAGTTAGAGCCCACGTAACACACTCATCAACGTCCTTGCCAGCCCAGCCACACACTACACATACATACGTCTCAAACACAGTTCAAGCCCACGTAACACTGTCATCAACGACCTTGCCAGCCCAGCCACACACTACACATACATTCGTCCCAAACACAGTTCAAGCCCACGTAACACACTCATCAACGTCCTTGCCAGCCCAGCCACACACTACACATACATACGTCCCATACACAGTTAAAGCCCACGTAACACACTCATCAACGACCTTGCCAGATCAGCCACACACTACACATACATACATACGTCCCAAACACAGTTCAAGCCCACGTAACACACTCATCAACGACCTTGCCAGCCCAGCCACACACTACACATACATACGTCCCAAACACAGTTCAAGCCCACGTAACACACTCATCAACGACCTTGCCAGCCCAGCCACACACTACACATACAAACGTCCCAAACACAGTTCAAGCCCACGTAACACACTCATCAACGACCTTGCCAGCCCAGCCCAGCCACACACTATACATACATACGTCCCAAACACAGTTCAAGCCCACGTAACACACTCATCAACGACCTTGCTAGCCCAGCCACACACTACACATACATACGTCCCAAACAGAGTTCAAGCCCACGTAACACACTCATCAACGACCTTGCCAGCCCAGCCACACACTACACATACATACGTCCCAAACACAGTTCAAGCCCACGTAACACACTCATCAACGACCTTGCCAGCCCAGACACACACTACACATGCATACGTCCCAAACACAGTTCAAGCCCACGTAACACACTCATCAACGACCTTGCCAGCCCAGCCACACACTACACATACATACGACCCAAACACAGTTCAAGCCCACGTAACACACTCATCAACGACCTTGCCAGCCCAGCCACACACTACACATACATACGTCCCAAACACAGTTCAAGCGCACGTAACACACTCATCAACGACCTTGCCAGCCCAGCCACACACTACACATACATACGTCCCAAACACAGTTCTAGCCCACGTAACACACTCATCAACGACCTTGCCAGCCCAGCCACACACTTCACATACATACGTCCCAAACACAGTTCAAGCCCACGTAATACACTCATCAATGACCTTGCCAGCCCAGCCACACACTTCACATACATACGTCCCAAACACAGTTCAAGCCCACGTAACACACTCATCAACGACCTTGCCAGCCCAGCCACACACTACACATACATACGTCCCAAACACAGTTCAAGCCCACGTAACACACTCATCAATGACCTTGCCAGCCCAGCCACACACTACACATACATACGTCCCAAACACAGTTACAGCCCACGTAACACACTCATCAACGACCTTGCCAGCCCAGCCACACACTACACATACATACGTCCCAAACACAGTTCAAACCCACGTAACACACTCATCAACGACCTTGCTAGCCCAGCCACACACTACACATACATACGTCCCAAACACAGTTCAAGCCCACGTAACACACTCATCAACGACCTTGCCAGCCCAGCCACACACTACACATACATACGTCCCAAACACAGTTTAAGCCCACGTAACACACTCATCAACGACCTTGCCAGCCCAGCCACACACTACACATACATACGTCCAAACACAGTTCAAGCCCACGTAACACACTCATCAACGACCTTGCCAGCCCAGCCACACTACACATACATACGTCCCAAACACAGTTCAAGCCCACGTAACACACTCATCAACGACCTTGCCAGCCCAGCCACACACTACACATACATACGTCCCAAACACAGTTAGAGCCCACGTAACACACTCATCAACGACCTTGCTAGCCCAGCCACACACTACACATACATACGTCCCAAACACAGTTAGAGCCCACGTAACACACTCATCAACGACCTTGCCAGCCCAACCACACACTACGCATACATACGTCCCAAACACAGTTCAAGCCCACGTAACACACTCATCAACGACCTTGCTAGCCCAGCCACACACTACACATACAAACGTCCCAAACACAGTTCAAGCCCACGTAACACACTCATCAACGACCTTGCCAGCCCAGCCACACACTACACATACATACGTCCAAACACAGTTCAAGCCCACGTAACACACTCATCAACGACCTTGCCAGCCCAGCCATACACTACACATACATACGTCCCAAACACAGTTCAAGCCCACGTAACACACTCATCAACGACCTTGCCAGCCCAGCCACACACTACACATACATACGTCCCAAACACAGTTCAAGCCCACGTATCACACTCATCAACGACCTTGCCAGCCCAGCCACACACTACACATACATACGTCCCAAACACAGTTCGAGCCCACGTAACACACTCATCAACGACCTTGCTAGCCCAGCCACACACTACACATACATACGTCCCAAACACAGTTAGAGCCCACGTAACACACTCATCAACGACCTTGCCAGCCCAGCCACACACTACACATACATACGTACCAACACAGTTCAAGCCCACGTAACACACTCATCAACGACCTTGCCAGCCCAGCCACACACTACACATACATACGTCCCAAACACAGTTCAAGCCCACGTAACACACTCATCAACGACCTTGCCAGCCCAGCCACACACTACACATACATACGTCCCAAACACAGTTAGAGCCCACGTAACACACTCATCAACGACCTTGCCAGCCCAGCCACACACTACACATACATACGTCCCAAACACAGTTCAAGCCCACGTAACACACTCATCAACGACCTTGCCAGCCCAGCCACACACTACACATACATACGTCCCAAACACAGTTCAAGCCCACGTAACACACTCATCAACGACCTTGCCAGCCCAGCCACACACATTTCACTTACATTTGTCCGTCCCAAACATAGATCGTCAATTACCGGTAATTACATTGTAACCCCATTGTAGTCAAATTTCTTCGAGCTATTACCGAAACAATTACATAACATTGTTCGTCTGTCCGTACACTACAAACCGCATAGAATAAGTTGCCTCTAACCCAACATTTATGAGCAGCTAACTGTGCTAGGAACCAAACAAGCAATGCGTACATATTGGACCCGGACAATCTTACGAGTTAGGTCGACCTAGTTTAGTTACACCTGTTGCTGCTGCTTCACCTTACGTTGAATGGGTTGACAGGTGGCCCACAGGACAAACACTCTTTATCTCTCACCTCACTGAACACCTTGGTTTCTTTGAATCATGAACACGCTCAAGATATTGAAAAAGTGATGATTTTACGCAGACTTTGGTTATCTATCAGCTAAACAATGAATTAAAAACATCATTTTTTTCTGTAGAATTAATGAATTCAATAATTTATAATTCATTATTGAAATGATAGTTGTAACAATCACACTATTTGACAGAATTGAAATTATTTGTTGACCTGATAAATTACTTTTTTAATATCTTGAACATCAACACCTAAACGTTTACTTTGCGGGTTATAGGTAACTACAATGTTAATGCCTTCAATTGTCAGATCAACAAATCACAGCAAACGACAGAATGAACGTGGAACAACCGGGTCAGACAACACTAAAGCCGCGTTCACACAAATGACTATTGACTATTGACAATTGACTGTTGACTTCTGACTAGTGATTAAGCGAATTGAACCATAGGCGTATACGTGCTGACGTTCACACAACTTTACTTTTGACTTTTGATTATTGACTATTGACTAACGAAATGAAAATATCTCAAAGTCATAGTCACAACCAATCAGAACGTTCGCGTTCAGCCAATGAATGTGGAGCAACGGAATTCAATACCACTACTCAATTACTGTCAAGTGTATATTTTTTTTTGACTATTTCCGGCGAATATTATTTTTTTATTATTTTTATGAAGCTGTCAAACAATAAAATATTCTGATTTTGAAAACAAATCTTCAAAACAAACAAGAAACATACAAAACCTTCACAACTTGGTTAAGCCCATCATTAAACGTTTTAACTGGTGAACAGTTACTATCGCCATACCTCGTTTTCTTCATAATGTTGCAATTTTATTATTTTGACAGCTCGTTGTTTGTCAATCAGTTCGATTCATTTGTTCTAGGTGGCAGATCATACGTGTCAAAGAACTTAGTTGTGAAGTGTTAATATCTTTCTTTGGGTAGTCAATAATCAATAGTCAATAGCCATTAGTCAATAATCAATAGTCATTTATGTGAATGCGGCTTAACACCTCTGACTATAGTTAAGCGAGCGAAGCGAGCGTCTTCATTAGATCTTTATGGCACTTCGTTCAGTTTTTTAATTTTTGTTGTTGTGTCTGTCGATAGCTGTCGAATGGAAAGTCGGATTAACTTGAAATTTAGACCATCCACAAGAATCAATGTGGATTGAAGGTGTATAGTCTTGTGGCAAAAACATTAGAGAATAGAAAAAGTTACACGATAGTTACTGTAAAATATTTTTCGGAAACAATGTGGCGGCAAAATGTGAGATAGCCATATTTTTATAAACATGTTTCCGGTCACAAATATGTTAATGTTATGGCGATCTGATAAGTATTGGCAAAGTAACACAAAAGTTACTCGAAAATAATTTTCTGAAACACACTAACGGCAAAATGTGAGGTCCCAATATTATAGTAAATGTTTGTCCGGTCAGGAATATTAAAGCGATCTGATACGTACTAACTACTACAGGCAGAAACTAAATTTCTATTGCTGTCAATAAGTGTTAGTAACGGTAGCGGACCGCGGTGAAAACACTAGACAAAATGACAACCACAAATCTTAGCAACGCACACTGCAAGACGTCAACAATGTTGGGAAGTATAATAGCTATGGAAATTAGAAAAATGTTTGCAGTACGCATTCTTGTATTGTTCTTAATGGTTGCTCTTATTAGTTTTGAAAACTTTTCCCAGAAAGTTCGTAGATATGGACGCCCTCGCTTATCAATGCGTCAAACAGAGCGTTTTCCTAGTTTAACACCAGGACAAGGTCACATAAAATGACACCGACACTTCCACGAATCAAGGATAAGAATGGCAATATGAACCTGCCACACTGCTAGCTGTAAATATTATTGTCAGATTGTCACTCATTCATCGAGCTTAGAGTGAAAATTAGCATGTAAACCCCTACTTAAACATGCAGTTTCACTTTTAATGGCGATATGGAAAGTGAGCGTATTCTTAAGTGCGCGAAACGTAAAGTGAGCGAACATTTTTCGTTTAGTGTCCTCGCGCAGTTAACGTTTCGCTCACTTCACTATTCTCTCATTTTACTTTTCGCGCACTTAGCTTTTTGCTCAGTTCATTTCGCACAGTTTACGTTTCGCTCACTTTACAATTCGGACACTTTACTTTTCGCTCAGTGTCTTTTCGCGCAGTTTACTTTTCGCTCACTTTACTTTTTGCGCACTTTACAATTCGCTCAGTGTCCTTTCGCTCACTTTACTTGTCGTGCAGTTTAGTTTTCGCACAGTGTCCTTTCGCGCACTTTATATTTATAGAAGTCACAATTAATTAAATCATAGATTAATTTCATTATTAATAAATCAACCAATATAAAAATTGTTGAAAACGTAGCGTGTGGCATATCAAACTGTATCATATGTACTCTGCAATATGTGAATGTGAATATAACACAATTGAACAAATGTATGTTTAATTAACAAAATATTAATAAAATTAAAAGACAATTAGAATATATACAATATTTACAAATATCCTAAAGCATATCATGTGTGGTATCAAAGGAAGGCATTTTTCGTTTGTAGGAAGATGGCAATAACTATATCATTAATAATATTACATTGGTCAATATTAAATATGCTTGTTCATTGCCTACATATGCAACATATATGCAACATATATGTGTGTGTTAATAAAACTAAAATATTTGTGGGTTAGTCCTCCACGTCCTACCCAGTGGCGTAAAGGAGACCCCCGCCGCCCCCGCGAAGCAGGGGGGCCCGCTGTGTAGGGGGCCCAGTTCGCCAGAAGTACATATCTTGTTTTTTCGTCATCAAATTTTAAATGTTTGTCAATAAGGACCTATTCTTTTCCGGGGCCAGACGGGGGAAGAAGTTGGAGGAATGGGACAATTTTGAAGGAATGTATTTAAAAAGGCTTATGAATGGAAGTGGGTTCCTCTTTTCTCTCGTCTTACGATCGGCACTGCCTATAATTCCCTATAGCATTATAATGCACGATGCGTATGCTATTGAGTTTGACAGCACTGTAATTCTAAAACAAGAATCAAGATTTTGGCCCAGACTGATACGTGAGGCGGTGGAAGTGAGAAAGAATCCTAAGAACTTGAATGCACTTGATGACAGGAGCCTGTACAAGTTGAGTGACACTTGATTACCTGTCATCAAACAAGTGGGCACACCGCGTAGTGTCGGGCTAAAACAAATCAATCCACAGCAGCTACCACAACAACAACAACCACATCAACAACAACAACAACATCAACAACAATACAACAACAACAAATACAACAACAACAACAACAACAACAACAACAACAACAACGTCAACAACAACAACAACAACAACAACAACAACAACAACAACAACAACAACAACAACAACAACAACAACAACAACAACAACAACAACAACAACAACAACAACAACAACAACAACAACAACAACAACAACAACAACAACAACAACAACAACAACAACAACAACAACAACAACAACAACAACAACAACAACAACAACAACAACAACAACGTAATGTTTTATCGGTTGGTACACAGCAGATTTCAACGGCGATACCAGTGCGGGTAAAGGCTGGTCAACCAGATTTTTTAAGCATAATATTTAAGGTTTTTAGACGTTGTTTTAAGAACAACTATGAAAACAATAGCTTAAAACTAAAACTTTGTGTGAACGCCAGTACGTGTTTCCTATAATCCAACTTTACGACTACGCGTTAAACCTTAAATCTTATGCTTATCTTATGCGCGCAGCGCGCAGGGGACGTGGAGCTTCTTCGTTCAGTCGTTCTGACCAGGGGACCCAGAGCGGTCCCGAAACGCGTCAACATGGTTTTAGGTGAGTACGACCGACGTGGCGCAATAACCCGATATAGTTTTAATTTTACAAACATTAACCCGGGCCACGAAAGCCTCTGTATATCTATATGGGTATTTTTCAAGACGTGGTTGTTATGTGAAATCCAGAAGAAAAAAAAAAATATATATATATATATATATATATATATTACCATCCCTAGAAAGAAAAAATGCTTTACTTTGATACCACACATGATATTCATTAGGATAGTTGTATGTATTTTATATATTCTAATTGATAATTTAGCTATATTAATGTTTTGTTATCTAAATATTTATTTTTTCAAAAGTGTAATATTCACACCCACATATTGCAGAGTAAAAATCAAAGAGTTTTACATGTCAAATGCTATTTTTTTTTACACAATTTTTATATTAATTGATTGATTAATAATGTAATTAATGAAAAATTTTATTGTTACTGCTATAAAAGTTACTTCCTGTTAGCATAAATGTGTTTTAACTATAAAAGTGATAGTTGAGGTACATTGGCATCTTATTATCACGTTTTGTTTAAAATTAAGTTTTTTTATTAATTGCGCAATTAACTTAATAACTGCTGATTACATTTTATTTTAATCGAACCAACAATATAGCATGTATGATTTTCTTTCATTTAATACCTCATATGACTATATTGAGTTCATAAAGTCGAGAATAGCTCAATTTAATTAATTAATTAATTTTAATTAATAAGTCGTCAACCATAATTAGTTCCGTTTGACGCCATCACTTTTTGGATTCAGCATATTCAAATTAGTCAGTGTGCCAATTTTTACGTTTGTTTCACTTTTTGCACTAATTTTAGACATCTTTACTCCACTAGTAAACTAATGTCGGAGAACAGTAGCGTTACGTGCAAACTCAAGGTTGCTCAAGGTTGCAAGGTTGGTTCACAAGGTTGCTTTGGAATCACTTTATCCGTGTTGTATGCGCGTATTCTCTTCAGGTTACTAACTTAGAGATGAATGATGATATTTGGGCTGCTATACTCGTCATATTTTGGCAACAAAATGATAATTGAGATCATACAGTGCAACGTGTGGGGGGGGGGGGGGTCACTGTCAAGGACAGAGAGGCTCGTTGCAAAAACATGTTGAAATGTGTGATTATTGACAGATTGTCAAGTGAATCAACAGATAAGTGCACAGCACTCTCAGTGGATATCGAGATAAGATATCGCTTACGAAGTGATTATAGTCTCAAATCTTATAAGTTCAAGTGCGTCGATAAAATAACCGAACTTTGATGTCGACCAATCCAAATCATCCAACCGCTGTGTGTATTGCCAACTAGGAAAACGCTGCGTTGCGAGATGAGCGATGTTTTTCATTAAATCAAAAAAATCATTTACATATCATATATTATTACTCTTACAAAATACAGGAGACCTTTAAAATGAACATAACATTTTTTTACAAGTTGGCGGTTTAAATTCAACCTAAGAATTTGTGTACATTAATTCCCGATATGTTGGTAATAATTGCACAAAATATTATTTAAATCCGTTAAGAAATTTTCTTTAAATAAAGTAAAACCTTCAAGTTTATTTTTCAATGGATTTACGCATAAACTCATTCAACCGTGCAGTCTTCTCAATAGGCTCTAATTCATAAACTATTAACTTGTTGTTGTTGTGCAACTTTCTTGGTTTGAACAAAGCCTCGGCTCTGTCTATAGCATGTCGCTCTATGCTTGGTTTGAACAAAGCCTCGGCTCTGTCTATAGCATGTCGCTCTATGCTTGGTTTGAACAAAGCCTCGGCTCTGTCTATAGCATGTCGCTCTATGCTTGGTTTGAACAAAGCCTCGGCTCTGTCTATAGCATGTCGCTCTATGCTTGGTTTGAACAAAGCCTCGGCTCTGTCTATAGCATGTCGCTCTATGCTTGGTTTGAACAAAGCCTCGGCTCTGTCTATAGCATGTCGCTCTATGCTTGGTTTGAACAAAGCCTCGGCTCTGTCTATAGCATGTCACTCTATGCTAGGTTTGAACAAAACCTCGGCTCTGTGTAAAGTCAACCACAATTACATGTCTCCGGCTGACGTCACAGTCGATTGTAAAATATTGAAATTAGGGGACGACTATGAATACGAACCTATAGTCCATACAACCCCCTGTTGACAACACAGAGACCTTCGAGGTCTGAAAGTTGGATCGTTTGGCCAAACCCTGACATTCCTTCCCTCTACTCAAGCATTGACCTTTGATCGGCGAGCTGTTCATAATCTCACCTGTTAATCGTGATGACCTGTCAAAACAAATTCCATTGTATAAGCGTAACACTTTTTCCGGAATTATATAAATATTTTTGCACTCGGTAAAAGAGCTTGAAATTATACAAATATCGGTTTAAAATTTATCTTTCTACGATGATAACAACGGGACTTATTAGTCGCTAACTATTAGCTATTACGTACTCATACAAAGGAATTATGATGGGCAGACCGAAGGTAATTACGGATCGAGGCGAGAGTGGAGATACTCGTACTTTGGTCAGAGGTTGGTGCAGACGCTAACCGAGTCTATGCCCTCGGGCCTTCCAACAGCGAAATAAACGAACTATAGACTCCACACAGGAAAGCTTTATTTGGAGTGCGGCGGTATAACACCGCGCAAGGAATCTGCAACACATGTGCGCTGGTGACTCGACTATACCCGGCACCTCCACCAACACTCTTACTTCGACTTGAAACACGTGACTGTCGCGTTCACTTTCAAATTTTGAACAAATTAGTTAGAAAGTGCAGGTTTTCACGAAAATTGAATTTATATGTTTTCCTTGGACACAACATAGAGACTGTTCAAATGGTTCCCAAAGTTGGTCATGAACGAGGAACGCGTTGCTAATCAGCGATCAGTATTGAACATTTGGCCTCGCTGGTCGACCACGAATCACTCGTCTATGGCAAAATCATCCGTAAAGTTGTTTCGTAACAAGCAGGGCCGGTTTTAGGGGTGTGCGAGCTTTATACACGCACAGCGCACTACCTTCCAGGGGCGCTAGAGGGCGTCGAAATTAACATCTGATCTGATATGGGGCAGCACAATGTTTTCAATGTTACCTAAATATGTAGTCACTACTTTTTTGTACCTTTCCATGTTTTTCCGAATGTATCATACACCTAAGGCTTTAAGGTCTAAACAAGTCTGATAAGTTAGATACGTTTTAGCAGTGGCGTATCCAATCTAGGTATTTGGGAAGCTGGAAGTCACAGCTTTAATTAAAGGGATAGTCAGATGAAGAACTAAAAAATCACCAATTAGTCATTAGTCCATGAAATTCAGTTATGTGTAAAATACAATTGATATAGGTTGCTTCAATGCAAGAAAAAAAATAGTGAACAATTAGCTATTCTACTAGATTCCCTTCGGCAGCTCTTGCTGCATTTTTCTTCTAAAGCGTAGTGTAACTGTATCGGTTCTGAGGTCGCTGGCGCCTTCCCGACAGACAGAGGACTTATTGTGTTGTACGAGACCAGCCCGCGCTCTGCGAAACGCTCGGCGACTGCGGACAGTACCGCTTAAAACAGATTGCAACTTTTCTACACATCATGTCACAAAAAACTTAATTGCAGGGTATTTTGTAGAAGTAAACGTTCGTACTAAGAAGCATGTTATCGGTAGAGAAACGATGCACATTAAACCTCCTGAACGATTTTTGATCAGTGCCCTATTTTAGCGGTGGTTTTAGTTTCTCAAAGCAACGTTTTTTTCATATGGGAATTACCATGAGAAAAGTTGCTCGGTGCTACTTGGTAGCACCAAACCAAAAAATCGCGTTTTCTTTAATTTTTTAACCGCCTGCTTTTAAAGTATGGTATCTTTTAGTCATGTTTTTTATATTTAAAGGTGGACATCTACAAATGGCAGTTCTTTAGTTTTTCACCCGACTATCCCTTTAATATAGTCCGAAAATCAATTTATCTTTATGTAAAAAATTAAATTCTTTTATACGTATCATTTTCTCTATTAGTTTTCTCAAGAAACACTTCTGTAGTTGAAGATGATATTTGGGGTTTTACGTCTCATATTTTTGCAACGAGGCTAATCGAGACGATGAGTGGGTGATTATGAAGATGAAAAAACGCCACATGACATCCATGCCCAAGCCAGGATTCGAACCTGGGACGCAGAGACCGCGGTTCACTAGACCAACGCCTAATCGACCTCGGCCAACTGCGCCGGGCTAGACCTAGTTGTAAGTATCATGCATCCCGTTCAGCAAAGCACCTTAACATCTTCTAAAACACATTAAAACCACTATAATATACGAATTTTAAAAAATATACTGCGCTGCTGTGGGGGGCTTACCCCCCCCCCCCCCCCACGACACGACATACCACCATTATGTCGTTTGTGGAGCAACTTTTAATGTTATGTTTTCCCATCACCCCGAAATATATTCCTTTGTACGCCACTGCGTGTTGGAATGTTAGAGCGAATTTTTCTCGTCCGACAATAACTTCGGCTAGCAAACACGTAAGACATATTCCAGGAAAATTTTGACCTCTATTTGGAACACGACAATGGCATAATCTGATTGATCTCTTGCAAGTAAAAGAGGGATCTAAGCCTACTGATTTATTTCCTGTATAGAATGTAGTTCCTCGTAACCAAAAAAATACTTTTTAAGTGACTAAAACGTATTTTTTTTTTTACTGAAATATGGGGCTTGTATAAATGCTTATGGCGCCGATCCTCTATAATAGGCTATATGTGATAATATAAAGTGGCTGTGGTATAACTAACACATTTATTTTTGTATTTCCGAAACAATGTATTGCTGGCTCGTGTAGAAGCCCGTGCAGTCAGAGGAACATTAAAATCTATTATTTAGATTTTTCTGTGTGGAAAGGACAGGTGGGCATGGACAGTGTAAGAATGAGATTTATTAAGTTATACAAAAAATTATGTTGATGGTATTTTGTAGATACAATGTTCGGATCTTCCACAACTCGGAGACTCCTTATCAATTTATACATGTACACAAGTAAAAACAAATATTTACATAATGTCATTCAGTTTAGGACCGTCTAACACGCAAGCATGCGTCACTAGTGATCAGTGAACGTAGTGTTGACAACATCTGGTCGCGTATAGTTTATGAACGCTGTGTATTACTCGATGGCGATATCTGTGCAGGACATAAATGTCTCCTGAGGGCCACAGCCCACAGCCTCGTGTCCGTCCTCACAGGTGCCCCACGTGTTGGCTGAAACAAGCGATGCCATTTCATATACAGACCCAAACACTCAATATAAACAGCATTTGACGCCACGTGAGTGTTCCCTCATTCATACTCTGTTTTCTGTATATAGCCTCTAAATAAACCACCGGATCCATAAACTATTATAGGCCCAGAGTGACTCTGCTAGTCGTAAGAGGCGACGAAAGGAGACCCGTCTCGGCCCGGGGTAGAATAGGCCCAGAGTGACTCTACTAGTCGTAAGAGGCGACGGAAGGAGACCCTGTATCTTACCCCCCTCCCCCCCACACTGTCCTACTGAATATTTCTCACCCCACTTGGCCCTGCCCTCCCTTGCTGGACTCCCGTATGACGACCCACGCGACGTACAATGGATCTGATTCGGATGTGGCTTTATTCTTCATCATCATCTTTCTCATCTTCAATAACACCCGCTCATCGTCTCGATTATCCATTGTTGCATAAATACGAGACGTTAAGCCCCATTAATCAATCAATCATTAACTTCTATGAACACACTTTTTCACCCCCTCCCCTCCCCCCGCCCCTCCGCCGCTCCAATCTTCTATAAACGTGAAAAAACACAGATGTAAACTAGATTAACAGTGTATGTAGCATACTGTTAGAACCAGAAGCTGACTGTTACTTGAGCTGGTTCTTCTCCGGCATGTCGTTGTGTCAGCCGACTGTCAATGAGATACATTATCTGGATTCGAGTGCCAGCTGGTGTTGGGTTACTAGTTTCTAAACCATCATTATTTATTCCTCTTGGTCATAAATTGCATGAAAGTAAAAATTAATATTCCTTCCACACGTAAATATTATTTTGACTACTTCGCCAGCTATCGATCCTACCAAGTTGATATAAAAATACACTGTACTCAGTAATAGTTAATAATAATTATTTGTAGGACTAGGAAACCTGCCCAGGAACAATCGATGTGCCTTGGTATATATCGGTATTTGGTGTAAATGCAAAAAAAAAAAATTGGAAGGAATGCCCGACGACTTTTTGTATGGCATTCGCCTTGTGATGGATGAAAACCTCGTAAAAAACCTTCATACAGTCATCCCCGCCGGTGACCGGTATCGAACCGGCGACCTCCGGAATTAGAGTCTCGCGCCTTACCGCTGAGCCCCTCCATCACTAATGTATTAAGTATACACTTAAAGAGAACTGTGGCTGCAATATCGTGTAGTGCAATATAGTGCAATCCAATTTATTATTTTACAACTCTAGCTGATATTCCCAGAACTGTACTTATTAGGAATATTTCAGTTCACACGGAAAATACCAAAACATTGATTGAGCGGAAATGCCATAGACAGAAACTTATACCATTGCATTCACGGTAACGAAGTTCTCTCTTGATAAGTCATCTGACTCGCCATTATCGCCTCCGCGTTCAAGGTGGATCACGGTAACGAAGTTCTCTCTTGATAAGTCATCTGACTCGCCATATCGCCTCCGCGTTCAAGGTGGATCACGGTAACGAAGTTCTCTCTTGATAAGTCATCTGACTCGCCATTATCGCCTCCGCGTTCAAGGTGGATCACGGTAACGAAGTTCTCTCTTGATAAGTCATCTGACTCGCCATTATCGCCTCCGCGTTCAAGGTGGATCACGGTAACGAAGTTCTCTCTTGATAAGTCATCTGACTCGCCATTATCGCCTCCGCGTTCAAGGTGGATCACGGTAACGAAGTTCTCTCTTGATAAGTCATCTGACTCGCCATTATCGCCTCCGCGTTCAAGGTGGATCACGGTAACGAAGTTCTCTCTTGATAAGTCATCTGACTCGCCATTATCGCCTCCGCGTTCAAGGTGGATCACGGTAACGAAGTTCTCTCTTGATAAGTCATCTGACTCGCCATTATCGCCTCCGCGTTCAAGGTGGATCACGGTAACGAAGTTCTCTCTTGATAAGTCATCTGACTCGCCATTATCGCCTCCGCGTTCAAGGTGGATCACGGTAACGAAGTTCTCTCTTGATAAGTCATCTGACTCGCCATTATCGCCTCCGCGTTCAAGGTGGATCACGGTAACGAAGTTCTCTCTTGATAAGTCATCAGACTCGCCATATCGCCTCCGCGTTCAAGGTGGATCACGGTAACGAAGTTCTCTCTTGATAAGTCATCTGACTCGCCATTATCGCCTCCGCGTTCAAGGATGGATCACGGTGGAAATATCTCCGTTTATAACGTAAAAATGTGATTTAGCGCTATAGTAGCTCTAGTTCTATTCGCATTTCGAGCTGGGGCTCTCGAGCTCTCCCAAGGGGCTATCTTATTTATCGACTGTCACCGTACTACCGTACACATGGGCCCATATTCCTGAAAGTGGTCACTTTGTGACATATCTCACTTTAAGTGCTATCTATACGTTTAACACTGGTAGAACTTTAGTGCATCCAGCCCTATGGAGCATACAACGGTAACACTCTATGCAGGTAGATATATAACAGTAGAACTCGAAAAATCACCCTATGTTACGTGATATTCAGTAAATTATACGTAGATATCACTTACAATGAGTTATGTCACAAAGTGACAACTTTAAGGAATAGGGGCTATGGAGTGACGTCAGACTATGTACTCACCGACGCGGTAGTGCCACTGCAGCATAGGGGCCATGGAGTGATGACGTCAGACTATGTACTCACCGACGCGGTAGTGCCACTGCAGCATAGGGGCCATGGAGTGATGACGTCAGACTATGTACTCACCGACGCGGTAGTGCCACTGCAGCATAGGGGCCATGGAGTGATGACGTCAGACTATGTACTCACCGACGCGGTAGTGCCACTGCAGCATAGGGGCCATGGAGTGATGACGTCAGACTATGTACTCACCGACGCGGTAGTGCCACTGCAGCATAGGGGCCATGGAGTGATGACGTCAGACTATGTACTCACCGACGCGGTAGTGCCACTGCAGCATAGGGGCCATGGAGTGATGACGTCAGACTATGTACTCACCGACGCGGTAGTGCCACTGCAGCATAGGGGCCATGGAGTGATGACGTCAGACTATGTACTCACCGACGCGGTAGTGCCACTGCAGCATAGGGGCTATGGAGCGAAGACGTCAGACTATGTACTCACCGACGCGGTAGTGCCACTGCAGCATAGGGGCCATGGAGTGATGACGTCAGACTATGTACTGACCGACGCGGTAGTGCCACTGCAGCATAGAGGCCATGGAGTGATGACGTCAGACTATGTACTCACCGACGCGGTAGTGCCACTGCAGCATAGGGGCCATGGAGTGATGACGTCAGACTATGTACTCACCGACGCGGTAGTGCCACTGCAGCATAGGGGCCATGGAGTGATGACGTCAGACTATGTACTCACCGACGCGGTAGTGCCACTGCAGCATAGGGGCTATGGAGTGATGACGTCAGACTATGTACTCACCGACGCGGTAGTGCCACTGCAGCATAGGGGCCATGGAGTGATGACGTCAGACTATGTACTCACCGACGCGGTAGTGCCACTGCAGCATAGGGGCCATGTAATGATGACGTCAGACTATGTACTCACCGACGCGGTAGTGCCACTGCAGCATAGGGGCCATGGAGTGATGACGTCAGACTATGTACTCACCGACGCGGTAGTGGCACTGCAGCATAGGGGCCATGGAGTGATGACGTCAGACTATGTACTCACCGACGCGGTAGTGCCACTGCAGCATAGGGGCCATGGAGTGATGACGTCAGACTATGTACTCACCGACGCGGTAGTGCCACTGCAGCATAGGGGCCATGGAGTGATGACGTCAGACTATGTACTCACCGACGCGGTAGTGCCACTGCAGCATAGGGGCCATGGAGTGATGACGTCAGACTATGTACTCACCGACGCGGTAGTGCCACTGCAGCATAGGGGCCATGGAGTGATGACGTCAGACTATGTACTCACCGACGCGGTAGTGCCACTGCAGCATAGGGGCTATGGAGCGATGACGTCAGACTATGTACTCACCGACGCGGTAGTGCCACTGCAGCACGCATCTCTCACAGGTCAAACCCTTGGGCAGCTGAAGAGCCACAGTGAAGTTCCCGTCCTGCTTGTTGGGCAACTGGTAACGAGTGGTTCCGTCGTCCAGAGTTAACAGGTGTGCGTCGAAACACTCGTCGCTCTCCATGGCCTTGGGGTTCTCAAGGACGCACAATCGGTACTCGAACCAGCCCCAGTGGTTCGTGGTGAGCAGCACGGTAGTCTGGATCGTCTCGCCGGACTTGTATCTGCGCATGGGAGGAGCAACACATATCAACAGGTGATGGAGCTGTTGTGTGCCAATAAACTTGTCCCAACGTTACAAGTCGCATTCTTACGAAATAGCCAACCCCAATAATACCAACTTAACTTTATACTACTCTACTTCCTACCATCGTTTCGAAATTATGGGTAGTATGGATAATTTTACGCTTTTGTGTGAATACCTGGAAATTCCTAACAGTGGGCGTGACTTATGAGGATTGTGCCGTGTGCACTCTACTAAGGGGACTTTACGTATATGTGAAAGCACGCCAGGAATATGTTGATTGTTGTTGAAGCAGAGTGAATCTGAGGTTACTATGAGACTAGCTACATGAAGCCCAGTATATAGACGATTGTCGTTGAAACAGAGTGAATCTGAGGTTACTATGAGACTAGCTACATGGGGCCCAGTATATAGACGATTGTCGTTGAAACAGAGTGAATCTGAGGTTACTATGAGACTAGCTACATGGGGCCCAGTATATAGACGATTGTCGTTGAAACAGAGTGAATCTGAGGTTACTATGAGACTAGCTACATGGGGCCCAGTAGATAGACGATTGTCGTTGAAGCAGAGTGAATCTGAGGTTACTATGAGACTAGCTACATGGGGCCCAGTATATAGACGATTGTCGTTGAAGCAGAGTGAATCTGAGGTTACTATGAGACTAGCTACATGGGGCCCAGTATAAAGACGATTGTCGTTGAAACAAAGTGAATCTGAGGTTACTATGAGACTAGCTACATGGGGCCCAGTATATAGACGATTGTCGTTGAAGCAGAGTGAATCTGAGGTTACTATGAGACTAGCTACATGGGGCCCAGTATAAAGACGATTGTCGTTGAAACAAAGTGAATCTGAGGTTACTATGAGACTAGCTACATGGGGCCCAGTATATAGACGATTGTCGTTGAAACAAAGTGAATCTGAGGTTACTATGAGACTAGCTACATGGGGCCCAGTATATAGACGATTGTCGTTGAAACAGAGTGAATCTGAGGTTACTATGAGACTAGCTACATGGGGCCCAGTATATAGACGATTGTCGTTGAAACAAAGTGAATCTGAGGTTACTATGAGACTAGCTACATGGGGCCCAGTATATAGACGATTGTCGTTGAAACAGAGTGAATCTGAGGTTACTATGAGACTAGCTACATGGGGCCCAGTATATAGACGATTGTCGTTGAAACAGAGTGAATCTGAGGTTACTATGAGACTAGCTACATGGGGCCCAGTATATAGACGATTGTCGTTGAAACAAAGTGAATCTGAGGTTACTATGAGACTAGCTACATGGGGCCCAGTATATAGATGATTGTCGTTGGAACAGAGTGAATCTGAGGTTACTATGAGACTAGCTACATGGGGCCCAGTATATAGACGATTGTCGTTGAAACAGAGAGAATCTGAGGTTACTATGAGACTAGCTACATGGGGCCCAGTATATAGACGATTGTCGTTGAAACAGAGTGAATCTGAGGTTACTATGAGACTAGCTACATGGGGCCCAGTATATAGACGATTGTCGTTGAAACAAAGTGAATCTGAGGTTACTATGAGACTAGCTACATGGGGCCCAGTATATAGACGATTGTCGTTGAAACAGAGTGAATCTGAGGTTACTATGAGACTAGCTACATGGGGCCCAGTATATAGACGATTGTCGTTGAAACAAAGTGAATCTGAGGTTACTATGAGACTAGCTACATGGGGCCCAGTATATAGATGATTGTCGTTGGAACAGAGTGAATCTGAGGTTACTATGAGACTAGCTACATGGGGCCCAGTATATAGACGATTGTCGTTGAAACAGAGAGAATCTGAGGTTACTATGAGACTAGCTACATGGGGCCCAGTATATAGATGATTGTCGTTGAAGCAGAGTGAATCTGAGGTTACTATGAGACTAGCTACATGGGGCCCAGTATATAGATGATTGTCGTTGAAACAGAGTGAATCTGAGGTTACTATGAGACTAGCTACATGGGGCCCAGTATATAGATGATTGTCGTTGAAACAGAGTGAATCTGAGGTTACTATGAGACTAGCTACATGGGGCCCAGTATATAGACGATTGTCGTTGAAACAGAGAGAATCTGAGGTTACTATGAGACTAGCTACATGGGGCCCAGTATATAGACGATTGTCGTTGAAACAGAGAGAATCTGAGGTTACTATGAGACTAGCTACATGGGGCCCAGTATATAGACGATTGTCGTTGAAACAGAGAGAATCTGAGGTTACTATGAGACTAGCTACATGGGGCCCAGTATATAGACGATTGTCGTTGAAACAGAGTGAATCTGAGGTTACTATGAGACTAGCTACATGAGGCCCAGTATTAAGATGATTGTCGTTGAAACAGAGTGAATCTGAGGTTACTATGAGACTAGCTACATGGGGCCCAGTATATAGACGATTGTCGTTGAAACAGAGAGAATCTGAGGTTACTATGAGACTAGCTACATGGGGCCCAGTATATAGACGATTGTCGTTGAAACAGAGTGAATCTGAGGTTACTATGAGACTAGCTACATGAGGCCCAGTATTAAGATGATTGTCGTTGAAACAGAGTGAATCTGAGGTTACTATGAGACTAGCTACATGGGGCCCAGTATATAGACGATTGTCGTTGAAACAGAGAGAATCTGAGGTTACTATGAGACTAGCTACATGGGGCCCAGTATATAGACGATTGTCGTTGAAACAGAGTGAATATGAGGTTACTATGAGACTAGCTACATGAGGCCCAGTATTAAGATGATTGTCGTTGAAACAGAGTGAATCTGAGGTTACTATGAGACTAGCTACATGAAGCCCAGTATATAGATGATTGTCGTTGAAACAGAGTGAATCTGAGGTTACTATGAGACTAGCTACATGAAGCCCAGTATATAGACGATTGTCGTTGAAACAGAGTGAATCTGAGGTTACTATGAGACTAGCTACATGAGGCCCAGTATATAGACGATTGTCGTTGAAACAGAGTGAATCTGAGGTTACTATGAGACTAGCTACATGAAGCCCAGTATATAGACGATTGTCGTTGAAACAGAGTGAATCTGAGGTTACTATGAGACTAGCTACATGAGGCCCAGTATATAGACGATTGTCGTTGAAACAGAGTGAATCTGAGGTTACTATGAGACTAGCTACATGGGGCCCAGTATATAGATGATTGTCGTTGAAGCAGAGTGAATCTGAGGTTACTATGAGACTAGCTACATGGGGCCCAGTATTAAGATGATTGTCGTTGAAACAGAGTGAATCTGAGGTTACTATGAGACTAGCTACATGGGGCCCAGTATATAGACGATTGTCGTTGAAACAGAGTGAATCTGAGGTTACTATGAGACTAGCTACATGGGGCCCAGTATTAAGATGATTGTCGTTGAAACAGAGTGAATCTGAGGTTACTATGAGACTAGCTACATGGGGCCCAGTATATAGACGATTGTCGTTGAAACAGAGTGAATCTGAGGTTACTATGAGACTAGCTACATGGGGCCCAGTATATAGACGATTGTCGTTGAAACAGAGTGAATCTGAGGTTACTAAGAGACTAGCTACATGGGGCCCAGTATATAGATGATTGTCGTTGAAACAGAGTGAATCTGAGGTTACTATGAAACTATCTACATGGGGCCCAGTATATAGATGATTGTCGTTGAAACAGAGTGAATCTGAGGTTACTATGAGACTAGCTACATGGGGCCCAGTATATAGACGATTGTCGTTGAAACAGAGTGAATCTGAGGTTACTATGAGACTAGCTACATGGGGCCCAGTATATAGATGATTGTCGTTGAAACAGAGTGAATCTGAGGTTACTATGAGACTAGCTACATGAGGCCCAGTATATAGACGATTGTCGTTGAAACAGAGTAAATCTGAGGTTACTATGAGACTAGCTACATGGGGCCCAGTATATAGATGATTGTCGTTGAAACAGAGAGAATCTGAGGTTACTATGAGACTAGCTACATGGGGCCCAGTATATAGATGATTGTCGTTGAAACAGAGAGAATCTGAGGTTACTATGAGACTAGCTACATGGGGCCCAGTATATAGATGATTGTCGTTGAAACAGAGTGAATCTGAGGTTACTATGAGACTAGTTACATGGGGCCCAGTATATAGACGATTGTCGTTGAAACAAAGTGAATCTGAGGTTACTATGAGACTAGCTACATGGGGCCCAGTATATAGATGATTGTCGTTGGAACAGAGTGAATCTGAGGTTACTATGAGACTAGCTACATGGGGCCCAGTATATAGATGATTGTCGTTGAAACAGAGTGAATCTGAGGTTACTATGAGACTTGCTACGTGGGGCCCAGTATATAGATGATTGTCGTTGAAACAGAGTGAATCTGAGGTTACTATGAGACTTGCTACGTGGGGCCCAGTATATAGATGATTGTCGTTGAAACAGAGTGAATCTGAGGTTACTATGAGACTAGCTACATGGGGCCCAGTGTATAGACGATTGCGATTGCGAAATCCGTGTAAAAGAGGAAAACGGAAAAAATGGCTTCTGTTCTATCAGGTCAAGACTAGTAATTGATTTACATGTCCAGAAACGTGATAATTCATTGTTGGGATTAAAGTGTTACACTTAAATCTAATTAAATTTAGCATTAAATCTAATATAGATTATTAGGATTAGGGTGATATACCGAGATGAAATGCCACGTGGCCTCAATGCCTGAGCCAGGATTCGAACCTAGAAAGCACGAACCACATTTATTAGACAAACGCATTGCTATAGGCCTGCCGGTATCATCTGTGGCTAGTGTGAAGTGTGTGAAGTGTGTGAAGTGTGAAGTGTGTGAAGTGTGTGAAGTGTGAAGTGTGACAGTGTAAATAAGTGTAAGGAATGTTTTATGAGATCAAGTGGATGTCGCGACTGCGTTTCGCGACCACTGGATTTAAAACCATTGATCCAGCCCCTCCACCAAATTCGTTTCTTCTATTTCTTTATTGACAACAGATCGAAATACCCAAGAAGCGTAATTAATATGATTAAAAAATAAAAAGCATAAATTATTGCAGATGAATACAAGTTGATGATAAAGATGCTGATTGTTTACGATTATGTTAATATGAGAAACAGTCAAGCTATTTTCTTTAATTGGGAGTGTATTATGTTGTTGCTGCGATTTGGCTTCTCAATTAGGTCTTCGGCACCGACCCGTCCCCCCAGCTCCCCTAACGATAGTAAGGCGGATTGTTTGCAGGGTCATACTTACTTCTTGACCACGATTCCGTTTCCGAATTTGCCTCCATTCTCATTGTCACGAGGTCTGGCATCGACCCAGTTGTCCCCACACACTCCGCACTTGCCGCCATTTTCGTCGTGTTGCACCTGAAATCAGAGCCAATTTAGCTACCACAGAGCTTCGGGCTGATGAGTACCTCAGAGAAGGAAGCTCTTTCAGTGAAATTATATGAGAATGTTTTTGGAATTCGAAATAATATCCACTTATTTAGACTATGTCAGTGACATGCAATTGTATGCTCAAGATCCAAGACACATTGTAATATCTCACACACATTTATGAAGCATTTAAAAAAAAATCTAAATTATTGGTGACTCATAGCTAGCACACATTTTTTGCGGTGATAACAACCTTCTTACCTACGCCTTTGATGATTTACAAAATAAAGCAACAATGAACAACTGGCAGCTAAACTCCTCCACACATTGGTTTGTTTTCTTACATTTTGAGTAGCCATACAAATCAAAGAAACAAACAGGCTTGCTAGGAAAATGGTATCTTTCTTCATACTGACTATAAATATTTATTTATTTATTTATTTATTTATTTATTAGGACACATAATATTTATACAATTACAAATTTACTTATAATGTATGAAATAATTATTTGAAACAGTTTTCACCGTGTTGTCCATGTCCAATATACCAATATATAACAACTTGGTAATGACCTATGACATGTTTGGTAAATCGAATAACTGTACATAAATAGTGATAGAAATAATAATAATAATAATAATAATAATAATAATAATAATAATAATAATAATAATAATAATAATAATTATATTACCTGGTAACCCCTAAAAGTCTACACGTTCCCAGTCGCTGCTGATAATATATCGCATTTCAAAGGGAAAAAGCTGTAATCAACCAACAATTTTCACGGCATTGAGATCTACGAGTGATTTACTACAAGCAGACATAAAGGGAAGTACCAGTATCCATTACTTTGTATATAAATAGAAGTTTAATTTTGTAGGCTTACATTTTAGTCCAGGGCCTTGCTTGAGAAACATAGGAACAGTTGAATTTAGTGTTGATTTTGACAGATGGAAGCTGGATCTGGACACGTCAAGGTCTTGTACTTATAATTTGATTCGATAATATTGTAACTAGATATATGTTTTACGGTTGTATGTAAGCACTTTTTATTTGTTTCCAGAATTAAGAAGATTTCGTCTTCAAAATCTGTGAAATTTGAAACTGTCATTCAACTCCAACTCAGCGCCTTGTAATTGCGTGTGTTATTTATTGACGGGGCACGGCCAAGTTGTGAGTGTAAAGAAAAGTGTGACATTAAGTGCTTTGATTTCTTTGAAAAACAATATTAACTTTCTGTGACAAAGAACTTAGTTTGACAGGACAATGAACTTTGACATTTAGTAAATAAACAAACAGATTATGGATGCTTCTGATGTATTATCGCAACAGACCACCAAATCTGGAAGAGTGAGGCAGCGTATCAAATGGACAGATAATATGAACATTTGTGTGATGCGCAACTACTATAGAATTACGTTATTAGAAACTAGATTAGTTGGATATCGACAAGAACTGCACCGAGCGTTTACACGTGAATACCCATTAGTAGATGTAACCGAACAAAGAGTAGCAGACCAAAGGAGAATAATTGTAAGTAATGGTATGCTACCATTTAATCTATTGAACGTAATAAGACATGAAGTAGAGGAAGAACTACAAATAGATCAAGAAAATGAAGAGGATTTGGTGAACGAGGAGCACATCATGGAAGCATCAAGAAACGATGACCATCTACGACAAGAATTAATGGAACAAGTAGATCTACCAGAAGGCCAGAACACACAAGAGGTACATCACCAACATCCACCTATTAATAACATTGAACAAGAAGAGAATACAAGAGGGAACACACAAGAAATAGACGAGTTAAAGAACATATTACATTTAGCTTTTGAAAATGCTTTGACAGAATTTGCACATATAGAACCGAACAAGAGACCTAGAATTCCTAAACCTAAACAGTCTAAGCAAATGGACATAGTAATGCACGTAATGAACGCACATATATTGTTAGATTACGCGAAGAAAGAATTGTCGTTTGAGGAAGTGCATGCAGCAATATATTGTGGAGCCGTAGCAGTGGTCAGACAATTAGGATTAAAAATAAAGTTGGTACATTCTCAGAACATAAAAACAAATAAGACTCCAAAATGGGAACGAAGATTAGTCAAACGCATCAACGAGTTAAGGAGAGATATTGGGAGATTAGAACAATTCAGGATGGGTAATAGATCTAAAAAGATATTACAATATTGCCAACACATATTTGAAAGGTTTAAAATCCATACTATACATGAAACACCGAACGAGGCTACAAACGAATATTTGGATACTCTAAAGCAAAAAGTAAGTGCATTAGCCAAAAGACTACGAAGATATAAAGAGTGTAGTGATAGAAAAAAACAAAACGAAATGTTTAAAGAAAAAGAAAAAGAATTCTATCAGCAAATTAACAATAAAGAAGAAATAGTAGGCAATGGTATACCATCGAAGACAGAGATTGAGCAGTTTTGGGGTGGGATATGGAGTAACCCATTAATGCACAATCACAATGCAACATGGATTCAAGATGAAATTGAGGCAATGAGTGATATCGAAGAAATGACATTTGATGGCATCAGTGTAAATGATATAAAATCAACGATACGAAATACTCATAATTGGAAAGCACCCGGTAACGATAACATTCAAAATTTTTGGTACAAGAAGTTTTCAAACATGCACACCCAGATTGCTAAATGTCTTAATGAATTTATATTAGGAGACAAGGATTTACCAGATTTCTTTACTGAAGGAATAACATTTCTTAAACCAAAAGATAATGACACCAAAAATCCAAGTAAATATAGACCAATTACATGCTTACCTACTATTTACAAAATCTTGACATCGTGCATAACAAATAAAATATATAGTCACTGCGAAGAACACAATATATTAGCTGAAGAACAAAAGGGATGTCGTAAATTGTCGCAAGGGTGTAAGGAACAATTAATTATCGATTCTGTTGTAATGAACCAAGCTTTCAACAAGAAGAGAAACATTCACGTTAGCTATATTGATTACAAGAAAGCGTATGATTCGTCACCACATTCGTGGCTAATACAGATACTGGAAATTTATAAAGTAAACCCATTGATAGTAAACTTTTTGCGGACAGCGATGACGAGTTGGAAAACAACATTAAAGTTAAACGTAGGCAAAGAGCAGATATGTACTGACCCAGTTAACATCCGACGAGGTATTTTTCAAGGTGACTCGTTTAGTGCGATATGGTTTTGTCTTTCATTAAATCCATTATCTCATATACTAAACAAATCTACACATGGTTTCAAGATAAAGGACGGTAATACAGTTTGCCACACACTTTCACATCTATTCTACATGGACGATCTCAAGCTATATGCTTTAAATGCGACACACATGACGAATCTTCTTAACTCAACATTAGAATTCAGTAGAGATATATGTATGGATTTTGGAATTGATAAATGTAAGTCACTTCATGTCATCAAAGGAAAGATTACGAAATTAGAAGAGTTTGAAATTGACGAAGACAACCGGATTGGAGTAATGGACGAAGAAGATATATACAAATATCTAGGATTTGCGCAGGCTAAACGAATTGATCATAAACTGATGAAAAGTAAACTAATTTCTGCATACAAGAAACGAATAGGATCCATTTTAAAAACACAATTGAATGGTAAAAACAAGATCAAAGCAATTAACACTTATGCTATACCGGTACTAACCTATTCATTTGGAATTATTAACTGGACACAGACAGAACTTCATGCCCTAGAAATTCTCACCCGCACAACATTCACCAAATACAGAAGTCATCACCCTAAGTCAGCAATAGAACGAGTGACTCTACCTAGAGAAAAAGGGGGAAGAGGCTTGATTGATTTAAACAATTTGTATTATAAACAAATTGAAATTCTGAGAAAGTACTTTTATACAAAATGCCCACATTCACAACTTCATAGAGCTATAGTATCGGCAGACAAGTCGCTTTCTCCCCTTAATTTAAATGACGGAAATTTAAACTTGCTTCAAAAACTAAATTCTGACACAGCAAAAGAGATCAGAATATCAGAAAAGACGTTACATAGCAGACATTATAAAGAACTTCTTAAGGATAGCGTCGATAGGGTAGCATCGAACAAATGGTTAACGTCCGGGGACATTTTCAGCGAAACAGAGGGATTTATGATCGCTATTCAAGATAAAGTAATCAAGACTAACAATTACAAAAAATACATACTGAAAGACGTCACAGTGGAAGATAAATGTAGAAAATGAAATTTGGACGGCGAAACAATTGAACATATCGTATCTGGGTGCAAAATGCTTTGTCAAACAGATTATCTTCATAGGCATAACCAAGTTGCAAACATTGTACATCAAAAATTAGCCATAAAGTATAAACTTATTAACACAACCACTGCGTATTACAAATACAAGCCTGAAAAGGTATTAGATAGTAAAGACTACAAATTATATTACGACCGGGCAGTTATTACAGACCAAACCATACATCACAATAGACCGGATATTATATTTATTGACAAGAAGAAACAAGAAACGATTTTAATTGATGTTGCCGTCCCTTTATGCCACAATGTAGAGACAACTTGGCGGGAAAAGATAAACAGATATAAGGAATTATCTATTGAAATAAAAAGGTTGTGGAAGCAGAATAATGTAACTGTTATACCATTAATTATATCAGCAAATGGCATTGTTCCACGTAAACTCCATGACAGTATTAAACTAATTGGTCTCCAACCGAACATATACATCGAGATGCAAAAAGCAATTATTTTGAACACGTGTAGGATAGTGCGAAAATTTTTGAACTAAGAAGAATGAAGACTTCAAGAAGTTCTCCATCCCGATGGTGGTTTTCGTGGTTTCCACCGTACAAAGAGCGAATGCTGGGATGAGTACAAATCGGCCACGACCGTACATAGCATCCACAGTTCGGTTTGGAAAAAAGAATGTGGACAATGATATATTAAGTAGTATAGCCAAATGTGGGCACTTGAGAAGCAGAAGAAGAAGAAGAAGAAGAAGAAGAAGAAGAAGAAGAAGAAGAAGAAGAAGAAGAAGAAGAAGAAGAAGAAGAAGAAGAAGAAGAAAAAGAAGAAGAAGAAGATATATTAAGTAGTTCTAAGTAGATTTTAATAAGGTAAACACATGGAAATACTTGACATTTGTGTCCGTACAACATGTTTATGCCGGTTTTGACCGAGTTTGTATGTATTGCAACAATAAAATAATAATAATAATAATAGTAATAATAATAATAATAATAATAATAATTAAAATAATAATAATAATAATAAAATAATAATAATAATAAAAATAATAATACTAACTATAATAATAATAATAAAAATAATAATAATAACAATAATAATAATAATAATAATAATAATAATAATAATAATAATAATATTAATAATAATAATAATAATAATAATAATAAAAATAAAGTGAAAATTTGAAACTTATGGTAAAATTATTTTTGTTGTAACTCGACTATAGGAGACTCACCTCCCGACCTCCGCAGAACATCTGATCGTCCTCGTAGTTGGGGGGGCTGTGGTACCCGAACCTCCAGAGCGAGGACCTGTTAGGCGGGTCCATCATCATCCCGTGTCCCGCGGTCTCGTGCACCGCCACCGCCACGACGACCACCAACAGCTTGAGAGCGAACATTCTAGAAGGCAGTGGGTGGACTGTATACACGCTGGGGTGCCGCGCCGCTTATAAGGCCGGCCTTATCGGTCACTACGATAGCAGATGATATCGGCGCATCTTCTCATGGTCTATCGTCAAGTGCAAATTTAATATGCAACTGTCTTACCCAGCTTGATTTATTGAATACAAATGTTCTAAATGTCGATATACCTACTGGAACGATGTGAGTATGTCTGTGGAGGGGAAGGACAAGATCTGAAAATAGTTTGGGGAGGAACTATTATTACCTACTACATCCTGCCACTTTTGAGTCACATCTCCTTTTAAAGATAAATATATTTACTCTAAAAATTAAAACACAGAGCGTAAAAAAAATTGTATTACTTTTCCCAAAAATGTATACGCCTAAAGTCTAGACGTTAAAAATATAAGAATATCTACTAATCACTTATAGAGTACGAGGGTAGTACTGAGTACGGGGGACGACGGGGCTAACGCAGGGGGGGAAGGGCGCAGCTCCTTTGAGGAGCTAGGAGTTGCTTCTTCAAACAGTTGTCCAGTTTTGTTTTTTTGCTAAAGAGCCGTTCGAGTCAATGCACATAAAAAAATAGTGTCATTATCTCATAACAAGTATTATATATGAGGCATTGTTTCTCTTTATAGTGTCTTGGTTCTTTGACAGTCCATCTCGCTCCGCCCCCTGTGGCGAAAATTAGTTTTCTAACGATATTTTCGGAGAAAAACTGTCAATAGAGCAGTGCTTTTTTGAAGGAGCCTACAATTATAGGACTTCTTGAAACGTCCAACCCCTTTTTTGTAAAATCACCCTATCAATGCGTATAGGTTGCAAAACCGTTCGTTTAGCCAGACCACGGATTTCTAGATCTCGTAACGTTAATCAATATTGAATCAATTTACACATATATTCCTAGCCAGGAAGTGTTTGTAATAGACAATTACAACATTTATTTACAAGATAGGTTGAAAGTTCAAAAGAAACATCGCTTCAAAGGCCATTTCAAAGGAGTTATTCCCCAAAACAATTTTGCCCCAGATCCCAGACTTCCCACGCAGATACTGTTAATCGTAGGTTGAGCCCCCCCCCAAGCAAACTCAAAACTCGGCGCTTATGCCTATAAGTATATTTGCTATTCAAAACATAGTAGGTGCATAAAACAGCCATATGGTAATGATTCTTATCTTTTAGCTCATGTTCCCTGATTTCTTAAAATTGCATTGAGTAAAGCTATTTTCTCTACCGGGTGTAGGCAGACCCTCTAATGATGTTGATATAATACAAGCACAGATAACTTATACGCGTATTTTGATCTAGTGCCCCCCCCCCCCCCCTGCTCTCGCCCTTCCGTACGGACGTCCAGACCTATACATACTAACTTCCTATTTCGTTTCACCACTCTTCATTTCTCTTTTAAATGTTCTCCATTTCTTCGCCAAAAGTCTAATGGTTTTCTCCGGGAGATAAATGCCCTTGAACGTTGCACCATGGTAGTGTATACGGCAAACCTGGTAAAACCTGCTTCATGTTATTGTGGAACACATTTATGCTCATGGTTTTCGCCTTGTTTGTAACTGTTGTAGAATCATCTTTAAGTAATAGTGTTCAGTAAAATCTTAGCTCATTTTTTGTCAGCTAAGACTAGCTAAGAGGTATATAATAACTAACGAAACTAACATTGACGTATTGGAATAGTTAAACGTTATCTGTGCTTACGAGTGAAGGGGACCTCTACGTCAAAAACCACAGACAATTTTCATTTTTTAATTATATATCAAGAATCGAAAATCTGAGTATAAGTGGGCTGTGGTTTGGTAAGCCCTACATATTGAACGATAAATGTATCTAGCATTACAATCAGTATGACTGTGATACTTATTTAATTAGTAATTTAATGAAATAAAAATCACAGTCATACTGATTATAATGTTAAATATATTTATCATTCAGTTTGTAGGGCTTACCAATCCACAGCCCGCTTATTACTCAGATTTTCAATTTCGCTTAAGATATAATGAAAACATGAAAATTTGGTGCCGTTTTTTACGTCAAACATTACATCGTTCTTAACGAATATCATTGTGTTCAATATTTTTGTTCCAGCATTCCATTTCAACAAATAATACTTTATTTATAACTTTTTTTACAAACATACAGGGTTAATTGGAATCATCGCTTCGTCCAATTGTCCAATGTCCAATTGTTCAGGCCGGTAATCGTTGCGGGTGGTGGTGGGCAGGGGTCAAAGGTCACGCGTGTTCCTCATTATTTTGCTTATATCTCCCGGACTTACAAATACATGAAAATCACGCCAGCTAAAATATCTATCTGATGATATACTGTGATTTAATTCTACAGTTAGTTGTAGTCTGTTGTTATATTAATGTTATGTTCTACCACGTCTGTGTTGAGGTAGAGTAATAAAGGCCGTATAGTTCAATTGGGCTCCAAGGATGTAATTAAAGGTGATGATATACGTTTGTGTTTACTTGATTTTATACTTTTGAGACTAGAAAATGAAACTATTCAGAATGTATGCCTACATGTATATATGTATAGTATCTTAAAAAAAAAAGTAAAGAATCAATACGTTTCTCCAAGGGAGCCTATAGGGCTTATACGCTTGCTAGAACAAGCACATTTGCTTTTACAATTCCATCAGTTTTCTAGGCTGTAGAGCTTTCGCACTGAATTATTGGAATAAACATTGATTTAAAAATAAAATATAAGCAATATATAAAGTAATATATTACTTTCTTGAGCCGGTTAAAAATATGATATTTGCCTATATTATGTTTTACAATTTTTTTTTTGAAAATTTGGACAAACTGTAGAATGAAATTAGCTATACCATCTACGAACGTGTTGAGCCCATTTTGAGAGTAATGTTTTTGTGTGATTGTGTATTACAAATCAATTACCGTATCTATGCGTATTTCGTACATAATGATCAATACGGCGTATAGTCTCTCAATCTGGGTGTGCCATTATAAGATATCACCCACTTAAGTACGATAATGAACCAAAAATACATATCTAAGTAGTTTGACAATGACTTTTAATCGCATGATCGCTGTATAAAAATCAAAACAAACACTCCAAATAGAGTAACTGAGAAGTTATGTACATAAACAACTTCAAGGACCTGAGAAATTTATTGCACTTGATCTTGATATGAAGTAATTCAATTAAATCAATTAGATACTTATCTTAATACTATTAATGTATATTATTTTTAAGTTATTATTGTTTGATTATATCTCGAAAGTAGAAACCTAGCCTAGTAGAAGACATTGATTGCGACTGAGAGAAAAATAGAAAATCAAATTATCTTCATTTACTGGAGGTCAGTTATAAAATTGAAATGAGGGAATCACAGTTTTATAAAAATAACAACCTTTATTCGGTGTCTACAGCCAAAGCTGTTGCTGTAAGACACAGAATAACATACAATAACTTACATCAAAACGAAAATCGAAACAAATTACACTTAGTACAATAGGGAAGGCTCACACATTTTTTTTATTTGCTTACTGGTTACCTCAAGCTAAAATAAACAGGAACTAATTGGTTTCGGCTCGAAAGGTGCATTCACATCGCTTTAACGGCAAGTCAAAGATATTGCTGTCAAAACACGTTCAGAAACGGACCTGCGCCATCCTGCTCGTAGTTAAAAGGTTCTGACGTCATAACTATGTAAACAATAGTTTGATATCATACAAATAGTACTAAAAATTCCACTCTTTAGTAGATTATTGCTCTCATAAGACTTAAACTGAACCAACGTTTATTTTTAGTTAGTAAATGAACACTGCTCAACATTAATTAACAACAATATGTTAAATAATTGCATTATTTCAAACACATTTGGTAAATACTGTATCAAAATGTATTTTCTGGAGAAAACAGTGGTATAAAAGGCATTGTTGTAAAGTCACTGCATCCTAGATATTGTAAAATGTCCAACTTAATATCGTTGATATTATTGAGAATACTTCAAGGAGGCAGCTGTTGTTGACATGAGTTATGACGTCCAAAGCCGTTTTTCAATTACGGAACGGGAAGTTCCAAATTTCAAACTTAAAATGCTAATAGAATTGGAAATATACGCTTCTCAGATATATAAATTATACCGCCCGTATTTTTAGATGATGATCTTCCATTTTTAGGTGCTTTGAGGAATATTTATTTTTGATGAGACTTCCCTATTTATATATAAAGATAAACTAAACAAAATTATGAATACAAATGGTGCCTAAATATAAAAATAGATCACCGTAATACGCCCAGAACAATTTCATCGGTGATACTTGATGGTAATTGGAACGACTTCCGAAATTTCTCGAAAAAGCCGGGGATTGTACCCCTATCATCTATCATAAGACCCATTACTCCGATATCTTTCAGATTGTAATAGGTCTTATAATTGGCACTAGTCGGGTTATAAATCCTCTGCTTTTCACGAGCAACCTCCTCCACTTGTCCCAGGTGAACAACTTAGTGCGTGTGATACTTTTAGTTCAAAGTGCAAGAGCGTGTTTCGTCTGGTTTCGGAGGAAACTGACCAAGCGTCACCTACCAAGGACGGACAATTAACGGACGAAACAAAATATTTGGTTACTCATTTATCTAAGTTAAAACTTAAAAGTGGATTTAAAGCGTTCTATACATAGGTCCACATCAACGGTACCAACACTTAACAATAGTTTCAAAATTTTAACTGTAACCGCCCAGTTATAAACAAATATTGTTATATACGACACTTAATTTCTTCATGTTTACAGTGTTCCATCGACAAGATCGCTTTTGGCCATTTGCGGATCATTGAAGTTAGATGCACAAAGTAACACCAAAAATAGCGTACGCACTCAGACCTTTCTCACTGTGTATTTGGAATGTCCATAGCTATCATATAATGGCTACAATGACGTGTTATGTTTGATGACTTTTACGGCAAACATGTAAAAATGAAAACGAGTAATTCAGTCGACAGTAATCCAGTTTAAATTTGTTTTAATAAAATTTACAACTAGATTTAAATAATGTTTCACAATAACGTTTCTTACAATAGGATTGACAGTTGACAAAAGCTTCAAAATTGTAAATGGAACCGCCATTTTGTAAAAAAGTGTTCTTTTTACGGCAATTTATAATGTGATTTTTTCTGTGTTCCACTAATATGCTTCGCGTATGAGGACCATTGAAGCTTAGTTGCACATCGTATGTATGGTAAATTTATTTATTTTATTTTATTGTAATTAAGGCCAGTGTAGGGCACAATGCCCTCTTTAGCCTGATGAGTGATGATTGATGAATGATAATGAGAAAGGGAGGAGGGGAAGCCTGGTACCGGCACGTAGCCTACTCCTGTCGAAAAGTATCAAGGGGACCATCGGCTTTACGTCCCATCCGAAAGGACGGTGTAACTTTGACCAGTCATATAGGTTCCTCCACTAACCTGGACTGCCGAGCAGTTGACGAGAAGAACGAAGCTGTTACACAAGCTTTCGAACCCTCCAATCTGCTCTAACCAACGGTAACTAGTGTTTCAGAGGTGAGTGGTCACCCATCCATCTCCTGACCTAGCCCGAGGTTGCTTAACTTCGGTGTTCGTATGGGAACCGGCTAAGCGACCGCGGCTAAACCGTTGGCTTATGGTAAATGAAATGGCGTCAGTAGATATACTACTCTACCTGTACATTTGGAATTGCCATAGTTGCAACAGAATAGCAACAATGGCCGTTTATAATATACATCAATTATTGATGTATTGTTGCGCTAAAAATCGAATTTTGTCGAAATTTTAAAATGTTTTAATGTGGTTTACATCCGGTTTTTGTATGATTTAGATTTATCAATACAGGTACATTGATTTATCTGATATCTACATTATGCATTTCGGTATACCTGCATAAGTTCAATGGTTTTTGTGTTAGTGCATTTACAGTAGACTACTGTTTCATGAAATGATTTGGAAATTCATTGCAAAATCGACATTCAGTTTTAATTTATAAATTTGAAACTTTTTAACGGATTTAAATAACATATTGAGAAATATTTTACTTGAGGTTTAAGGTTGTAAAGTGAGCCGCCATCTTCTAAAATAAATATAAGTTTATTTTCAGGTATTTTTAAATTTTGATTATTATTTTTTTTATATATAATGTTCATTGATAATATTGTTCTTATCATCGTGCCATTAAAACCCTTTCCGGCTGTATTTCAACTGTCAGTTGACATTAACATTAAGTCAGGGAGGTGAATTTTTAACTTTTAAAAATTCATTAAAAAACCAAAAGTTTTTTAAAATGATTTGTTTAATTTTTTTCCCATAAGCACGCTCATCTGTCGACGCGGAGCGCTTTCCTAGTCTATGCAAATGTTGGGAATGCGTGATTATGTAGCCGTATGTTCCATTTTATTGTGAAACGACTCCTCGAAATACCATCGTGCTTGTGCATCCGTCCTTGTCAAATTTAAAACACAAATTTCCATTGCTTTATCGTAGAGAAAATACCTTCCCTATCCCTTACCATTGATTGTCATAATTTCACAATTGTGTTATAGCTTTAGGTAATTACAAGTCAACCCTAATACTGATGTAAAATGAAAAATTTTAGAATGAATTATTTTCCTTTACATATTTTGTGGTTCTTCTTGTAACCAAAGTCAAACTCGATAAAAATTTGTCGCTTTGGTGATCTCCCATCATCATTCAAACATGTCCTTTTAAACAAACATCATTATATTTATTTATATGGTAGTAAAAATGAAATACCTATATCCATATATCCTCAAAGGAACTCAGTGCAAACATGTTATCTATCAGATAAACAGGGTTTCAATGAAGCAATCCAGTACAACAACCAAATATCACATTCATTCTTAATTCATCATTCTTTATTTTACCAATGACAATAACCAGGAGGTTTTCAATAAGTCTCCTTTTCATGCTGACGAGAGAAATTAATTTACAATTTATCAACGATTACGTTTTTAAAGTACATAGACAAACATTATCTGCGCCAAGCGATGCAAAGAGCGTCGAGCTTCGGGTAGTTCTTTTGTTTGTGCGGGATTGGTCCAGGACTGTTCGCTCACCTCATTCACGAGCATGCAAACGAGACTTGAGGTTTGTTGGAAAATAAACATAAATGTAAAATATAATTTATTTCAAGTTTAGTAAACATTAATAACAGTGACGTAGGTTGTAAAGTCGAGCGCGCTGGTGTTACTCGATGGCGATGTCTGTGCAGGACCTGAATGTCTCCTGGGGGCCACAGCCCACAGCCTCGTGTCCGTCCTCGCAGGTACCCCATGTGTTGGCTGAAACAAGCAAGACAGGGCGTGCTGTGGCAGTAGGACTTCTTTACCGACACTTCGTCGCTATGGTCCAACGTCCTAGTATAGCGTTCGTCGTTTGGCAATTAATTGAATCCTACTTGAATGGGGAGGATCGCGTACGACGTTCCATTGCCTGATTGGCCAACGATAAACGCTACGCCGACGTCAGAGCATGAGACGGAATATAGAGAGATGCAGTTGATGGATAAAACCACGTGTTTAACAAATAATAACGTATAAACACCAGTGAAAAATTCAGTGTCATAGAATATCCGTTAAGTAAATAAGACCCTTATACAATATATTAACGTTATTTATTAAACACTCGAAATGATTATATTTATAATGACAATTTGAAATAAGTAGTTTTAAAAAATCGTTTAAATCGTTTAAAACAGTTGAAAGCCATGCATTCAATGTACAGCACATTGATTTTATTTGCTTACGTATAAGATGACCGGGCTCGATCAGAAATGTGTTTACGTTCGGTTCCTTTGCGGTCGTTGCAAGGGCCTCCTATCACGACCGCACGTTCCGTTGCAATAGAGCGGCCGCCATCAACCGCAGTGACCAAAAGGGGAAAAGTCCGATCGAGGTCGGTCGTTTTACGGAATGCAACACCCATAATGTCGGAATATGAGCCTAACGCATGCGCAGGGCTTACCTGTCTTGTAGTGCCACTGTAGTACTAGTACGCATCGCTCGCATGTCAACCCCTCCGGCAGTGCTTACCTGTCTTGTAGTGCCACTGTAGTACGCATCGCTCGCATGTCAACCCCTTCGGCAGTGCTTACCTGTCTTGTAGTGCCACTGTAGTACGCATCGCTCGCATGTCAACCCCTTCGGCAGTGCTTACCTGTCTTGTAGTGCCACTGTAGTACGCATCGCTCGCATGTCAACCCCTCCGGCAGTGCTTACCTGTCTTGTAGTGCCACTGTAGTACGCATCGCTCGCATGTCAACCCCTCCGGCAGTGCTTACCTGTCTTGTAGTGCCACTGTAGTACGCATCGCTCGCATGTCAACCCCTCCGGCAGTGCTTACCTGTCTTGTAGTGCCACTGTAGTACGCATCGCTCGCATGTCAACCCCTCCGGCAGTGCTTACCTGTCTTGTAGTGCCACTGTAGTACGCATCGCTCGCATGTCAACCCCTCCGGCAGTGCTTACCTGTCTTGTAGTGCCACTGTAGTACGCATCGCTCGCATGTCAACCCCTCCGGCAGTGCTTACCTGTCTTGTAGTGCCACTGTAGTACGCATCGCTCGCATGTCAACCCCTCCGGCAGTGCTTACCTGTCTTGTAGTGCCACTGTAGTACGCATCGCTCGCATGTCAACCCCTCCGGCAGTGCTTACCTGTCTTGTAGTGCCACTGTAGTACGCATCGCTCGCATGTCAACCCCTCCGGCAGTGCTTACCTGTCTTGTAGTGCCACTGTAGTACGCATCGCTCGCATGTCAACCCCTCCGGCAGTGCTTACCTGTCTTGTAGTGCCACTGTAGTACGCATCGCTCGCATGTCAACCCCTCCGGCAGTGCTTACCTGTCTTGTAGTGCCACTGTAGTACGCATCGCTCGCATGTCAACCCCTTCGGCAGTGCTTACCTGTCTTGTAGTGCCACTGTAGTACGCATCGCTCGCATGTCAACCCCTCCGGCAGTGCTTACCTGTCTTGTAGTGCCACTGTAGTACGCATCGCTCGCATGTCAACCCCTCCGGCAGTGCTTACCTGTCTTGTAGTGCCACTGTAGTACGCATCGCTCGCATGTCAACCCCTCCGGCAGTGCTTACCTGTCTTGTAGTGCCACTGTAGTACGCATCGCTCGCATGTCAACCCCTCCGGCAGTGCTCACCTGTCTTGTAGTGCCACTGTAGTACGCATCGCTCGCATGTCAACCCCTCCAGCAGTGCTTACCTGTCTTGTAGTGCCACTGTAGTACGCATCGCTCGCATGTCAACCCCTTCGGCAGTGCTTACCTGTCTTGTAGTGCCACTGTAGTACGCATCGCTCGCATGTCAACCCCTTCGGCAGTGCTTACCTGTCTTGTAGTGCCACTGTAGTACGCATCGCTCGCATGTCAACCCCTCCGGCAGTGCTTACCTGTCTTGTAGTGCCACTGTAGTACGCATCGCTCGCATGTCAACCCCTTCGGCAGTGCTTACCTGTCTTGTAGTGCCACTGTAGTACGCATCGCTCGCATGTCAACCCCTTCGGCAGTGCTTACCTGTCTTGTAGTGCCACTGTAGTACGCATCGCTCGCATGTCAACCCCTCCGGCAGTGCTTACCTGTCTTGTAGTGCCACTGTAGTACGCATCGCTCGCGTGTCAACCCCTCCGGCAGTGCTTACCTGTCTTGTAGTGCCACTGTAGTACGCATCGCTCGCATGTCAACCCCTCCGGCAGTGCTTACCTGTCTTGTAGTGCCACTGTAGTACGCATCGCTCGCATGTCAACCCCTCCGGCAGTGCTTACCTGTCTTGTAGTGCCACTGTAGTACGCATCGCTCGCATGTCAACCCCTCCAGCAGTGCTCACCTGTCTTGTAGTGCCACTGTAGTACGCATCGCTCGCATGTCAACCCCTCCGGCAGTGCTTACCTGTCTTGTAGTACCACTGTAGTACGCATCGCTCGCATGTCAACCCCTCCAGCAGTGCTCACCTGTCTTGTAGTGCCACTGTAGTACGCATCGCTCGCATGTCAACCCCTCCGGCAGTGCTTACCTGTCTTGTAGTACCACTGTAGTACTAGTACGCATCGCTCGCATGTCAACCCCTCCAGCTGTGCTTACCTGTCTTGTAGTGCCACTGTAGTACGCATCGCTCGCATGTCAACCCCTCCGGCAGTGCTTACCTGTCTTGTAGTGCCACTGTAGTACGCATCGCTCGCATGTCAACCCCTTCGGCAGTTGAACGGAAACAGGGAAGTCCCCAGACTGGTGAGTTTGTAGCTCGTAGCGGGTGGTTCCGTCAGCCAAGGTCAACAGGTGTGCATCGAAACACTCGTCAGTCTCAAGGGCATTGGGACTGTCAAGGACGCAGAGGCGGTACTCGAACGACCCCCAGTGGTTCATCGTAAGCCTGGCGCTGGTTTGCATCATCTCCCCAGACTTGTAACTAAACAGAGCAAAGAGCTTGGTGAAAACATCATGTTGTTGCTTTCTTTGATGGCTCGTGAAGCTGAACCGATTGCAGGGATCATCAGTTAAATAAGTTGTCGTACAACAACTTCGGTATTGCTTCCGTCACGACTCACGGGTGTATGAGCGGCCGCCAACCAGTGGCCGTGGCTAATTCAAATACCTGCTCGGGTTGGCCGAGTCCGTTAAAACGTCATTAAATTGATGACGAAAGCATTACCGAGTACGGCTACTTTTTACAAATCAAACTAGATTTGATACAATATAGTAAGTACTAAGTAACCATGATGCTTTTGACTTGCAGTTTATTGTGATTGGTTATTATATGTTTTACTAAACTAACACCTTATTGAAATTTAGGGATAATTGCTGTCAACACTTTTAAAATATAATATTTTGCAATGGACATGTAGTGGTAAAAACTGAAACCTGCGCATTACATTTAAACAGTTCAATTCCCCTCCCCGCCTCTCTCTTCTACTCTCCATCTCCTAATATTTTTTTTTACACAAACATACAGTTATACAATTAAACAGTTCTTTTCTCCTCATGTTCCCCTCTCTTTCCCCTCCTTCCCTAAAAAGTAAAAACAACCTTTTTTACACGTACAATACTTAATTTAACTATCGTATGCTCAACAGTAGAACATTTTTTAAAGCATATTTTTTTTTTTCAATGAAAGGAAACTTAAACATATTATATCTGAGGTTGTCGCTTACGTCTTTGCGATGACTCCCAGGCCGTATTTGCCACCGTTTTCGTTGGCTCGCGGCCTCGGGTCGCTCCACTTGTCCCCACAGACTCCGCACTTGCCGCCATTGGACTGAAATATGACACATACGTGAACACGCAAGGTTCGCTCCACTTGTCCCCACAGACTCCGCACTTGCCGCCATTGGACTGAAATATGACACATACGTGAACACACAAGGTTCGCTCCACTTGTCCCCACAGACTCCGCACTTGCCGCCATTGGACTGAAATATGACACATACGTGAACACACAAGGTTCGCTCCACTTGTCCCCACAGACTCCGCACTTGCCGCCATTGGACTGAAATATGACACATACGTGAACACACAAGGTTCGCTCCACTTGTCCCCACAGACTCCGCACTTGCCGCCATTGGTTGAAATATGACTTATACGTGAACACACCATGTTTGCTCCACTTGTCCTCACAGACTCCGCACTTGCCGCCATTGGACTGAAATATGACACATACGTGAACACACAAGGTTCGCTCCACTTGTCCTCACAGACTCCGCACTTGCCGCCATTGGACTGAAATATGACACATACGTGAACACACAAGGTTCGCTCCACTTGTCCCCACAGACTCCGCACTTGCCGCTATTGGACTGAAAAAAGACACAAACGTGAACACACAAGGTTCGCTCCACTTGTCCCCACAGACTCCGCACTTGCCGCCATTGGACTGAAATATGACTTTGGCTTTTAAAACCTCAGGTCCCTTGATAAATGGATGCTGGATGTGTCTTATATATTTCATAATGTAATATATCTAGATACAACACGGTACACACATTTTGTTAGCACCTAAAACGGACGATTTTGTAACCTACGCCCTACGTTTACGTTGAACGTATCCGCACTCGAGCGTCCATATTGGAGTCGAATGCAGCGCTCCTGGTGAGACCTTTAACCGCCTTCGCAAAGACTTACTTTACACATGCTTTCGTCGCAAGCGAGGCACTTATAGCCAACCAGTGAACCGCCCATGACAATAGCGCGCAAATACCGATCGCTGATTGGCTACGAATACCTCGCCTGTGACGAAAGCTTATGTAAGGTAGTCTTGAGCCGCTTACGTTTACCTCACCAGAGCAATCTGTCAGTCCGCAAACCAAACCCGATCAGTAGCAGGTTACCCTGGTGCGTTCGGCAACTATGCCAGAGTAACCCGGTTTTCTGACCCGATCACCAAAAAAGTGACCTGCCTCGGGTAAGTTAGGTTTGGTCGGAAAATACAAAATGTTATGATTTAGATGGTGGTGTTAAAGTGTGTGTGGATGATGCATGTGGATATTTGGGCGCAAAACCGTGTTTTTGAGTAGGCTTTTAATGAATTGCGCGCAGAAAGTAAGTACATCAGGCATTACAAAAAATTCAAAACAATTTGAAGGTTAGGTTTAGCTATGCAAGCGCACGGCATCCATTTGCAAAGCAACCCTACTCCGAAACGCTTTCGTTTACTCGGGTTGAAAACTCTGACCCGGTGAAGTAAAGTCACTCGACATTACTGATCCGACGGGTTACTCTGGCGAGGTAAACGAAAGCGGCTTTGGGTTGCCTATACTTGGCGAGATTCGTCTTTGATGGTTCAGCCATAGACTGAGACGGCCCCCTCGCTCCTACTGAGCACTCATTCAGATTCCTTCTCGCGTTTTCACACTTTTCATCGGACATCCACTGTAGCAGGTTCTACCTCCATTCATCCTCACACACAGTTTTACTATTACCACCCCAGCCCTCGGGCTAACGCGGTTTTAATTATGTATTCCTTCATCTGTTCTAAAGGGCTTAGCCCGGGAGAGCGTTCCAGCAAAGTTCAAAGCTGTCCTATTGTAATCTATGTTACGACTTCGGAAGAAGAAGAAGAAGAAGAAGAAGAAGAAGAAGAAGAAGAAGAAGAAGAAGAAGAAGAGTATTCGACTAATCGATATATTTTCGATTTACCTGACTTGTTCCATGACGTTCCAGACGACTGACAGTTGAAGTTTAGACGCCTTGTCAAGTGGTTGTGCAATGTGCATGGATATTGTACTTTGTATAAAGGAAAAAAAAGGAAACTTTGATATCGAAGTTATATCTATTTATTAAATACACAACAATCTAAACTTGGCCCATGGCAAAGCTGAGAACGCCGCAGGGCATTTTTTCCACTGCATTTGTAATACGTTGTTTATACAGCCCGAGTGCGACCCCAGTTTCCTTGAAAATGTTGTGTCCCAACTGTCAAAAAGTAATCAAATCTAATCGTTTTTTGTTGTTGTGTGGACGCCTATTATTTGACTAGGGGTTGCCAAGAAATGTGCGCATGGTTGAACTTCTGTTATGGCTTCTGCTAATGAATTCGGTGATTTCGTCCCATGTTTGAGCTAGTCAGGTAGTGGGGGTGTACATAATTTGTGAAATGCCAAGTTCGACGAAAGATTGACTGATTTTCTTGTTCTCAACTAAGCCACGGCCCACTATAGTAAGTACTTTACGACTTTATTACAAGAACGTAAAGGAAAAGGATTTCTCACCGCAACATATCCACCACAGAAGTTCTCGTTGTCGTTGTAGTTTGGCGGAGTGTTGAAGCCAAACCTCCACATGGAAGAGCGGTTCGGGGGCTCAAGTAGCATCCCGTGTCCCGCGGTCTCGTGCACCGCCACCGCTACGACGACCACCAACAGCTTGAGAGCGAACATTCTAGAAGGCAGTGGGTGGACTGTATACACGCTGGGGTGCCGCGCCGCTTATAAGGCCGGCCTTATCGGTAGATAGTGGCGATAAGATGATTACATGGAGGTGATGTGAGGTAGACCATGTTGAAAATGAACATTGTTAGTTGTGACAATGACTCAAGCATTGCGTTATTCATCAAGCAACCCAGAGTTAGTTTTGAGGTTTTCCGCGTTGCTTTCTATCAGTAAATCATCCAGACACAAAAAATAAATAAACAAAATCCACACATTGAGTAGTTGTGTATATTTTGCATTTTTGGGAGCGTATTTAGGGTGTACCGGACAACTTGTTTAGCGTATTCGTCGGCAAATTAAATGGGAAAATGCCAAAGTGCATCGTCATATTTTTTGTATCGTTGATCTGTAGTTGGTTGTATGGAGTAAGGATTTTCCATATCTGGATATCGTTAGATAACTGAGCTACAGATTATTTGTATGTATCCCTGGGAGTCAAGGGACAAAATACAAATCCGTGATTCAGTTATTTAACGATATCCAGCTCCAGATATGGAATTTTCTTATTCCATACAAAAACAGCACATCAACAATACAAAAAATATGAATTGAATCACATTTTTTCAATTAATTTGCAGACAAATACGCTAAACAAATCTTACGGTACGCCCTAAATACGTTTCCAAAACTTTCAAAAAGAACAAAATTACACTAGGTAGGTATAAATGTATTATAGTTACTTATGAACTATAACTTCTCAAGCAATTAAATGGGTGTTTTTGAAAAAATGTTTTGTTGTTCTTGGCATGATACTCATTAATATTTTATTTCTTGACTTACGACATATTGCGTCCCTGCGTGTTTCACTTGAAAACCTACACTTATTTATTATTAATTCGTTTTGGATGTGGACATTTCTGGTGAACAGACAAGGACAGCTTTAACCTTGCGATCTTAAACCACACTTACGACTTCACCTAACCCTCACCTCAGCTAAGCTATAGTCAAGATAACATTCCATGAAATTGATAAAATTGAAGACAATAATCTCATGCCGGTTCTGAACGTGACTATTTTATATAATGTTGCGATCTTAAAAAGACTGTTTCAAGTGCGATAATGTGTAATCTATTCCACTTTAGTGTACTTTGATTGTTGGAACCCGTCTGTCTCAAGGTCAATATACGTCACGAGACTACGAGGTTATCGTCCGTTGCCCGGCCTACTTCCCACCTCGTACAAGTGGTTGTAGGCAAGCAGTCTCAAGGTCAATATACGTCACGAGACTACGAGGTTATCGCCCGTTGCCCGGCCCACTACTTCCCACCCCGTACAAGGGGTTGTAGGCAAGCAGTCTCAAGGTCAATATACGTCACAAGACAACGAGGTTATCGACCGTTGCCCGGCCCACTACTTCCCACCTCGTACAAGTGGTTGTAGGCAAGCAGTCTCAAGGTCAATATACGTCACGAGACTACGAGGTTATCGCCCGTTGCCTGGCCCACTACTTCCCACCCCGTACAAGGGGTTGTAGGCAAGCAGTCTCAAGGTCAATATACGTCACGAGACAACGAGGTTATCGACCGTTGCCCGGCCCACTACTTCCCACCCCGTACAAGTGGTTGTAGGCAAGCAGTCTCAAGGTCAATATACGTCACGAGACTACGAGGTTATCGCCCGTTGCCCGGCCCACTACTTCCCACCCTATACAAGTGGTTGTAGGCAAGCAGTCTCAAGGTCAATATACGTCACGAGACTACGAGGTTATCGTCCGTTGCCCGGCCCACTACTTCCCACCCCGTACAAGGGGTTGTAGGCAAGCAGTCTCAAGGTCAATATACGTCACGAGACTACGAGGTTATCGTCCGTTGCCCGGCCCACTACATTCCACCCCGTACAAGTGGTTGTAGGCAAGCAGTCTCAAGGTCAATATACGTCACGAGACTACGAGGTTATCGTCCGTTGCCTGGCCCACTACTTCCCACCCTGTACAAGTGGTTGTAGGCAAGCAGTCTCAAGGTCAATATACGTCACGAGACTACGAGGTTATCGTCCGTTGCCCGGCCCACTACTTCCCACCCCGTACAAGGGGTTGTAGGCAAGCAGTCTCAAGGTCAATATACGTCACGAGACAACGAGGTTATCGACCGTTGCCCGGCCCACTACTTCCCACCCTGTACAAGTGGTTGTAGGCAAGCAGTCTCAAGGTCAATATACGTCACGAGACTACGAGGTTATCGTCCGTTGCCCGGCCCACTACTTCCCACCCCGTACAAGGGGTTGTAGGCAAGCAGTCTCAAGGTCAATATACGTCACGAGACTACGAGGTTATCGACCGTTGCCCGGCCTACTTCCCACCCCGTACAAGTGGTTGTAGGCAAGCAGTCTCAAGGTCAATATACGTCACGAGACTACGAGGTTATCGTCCGTTGCCCGGCCCACTACTTTCCACCCTGTACAAGTGGTTGTAGGCAAGCAGTCTCAAGGTCAATATACGTCACGAGACTACGAGGTTATCGACCGTTGCCCGGCCCACTACTTCCCACCCTGTACAAGTGGTTGTAGGCAAGCAGTCTCAAGGTCAATATACGTCACGAGACTACGAGGTTATCGTCCGTTGCCCGGCCCACTACTTCCCACCCCGTACAAGGGGTTGTAGGCAAGCAGTCTCAAGGTCAATATACGTCACGAGACTACGAGGTTATCGTCCGTTGCCCGGCCCACTACATTCCACCCCGTACAAGTGGTTGTAGGCAAGCAGTCTCAAGGTCAATATACGTCACGAGACTACGAGGTTATCGTCCGTTGCCTGGCCCACTACTTCCCACCCTGTACAAGTGGTTGTAGGCAAGCAGTCTCAAGGTCAATATACGTCACGAGACTACGAGGTATCGTCCGTTGCCCGGCCCACTACTTCCCACCCCGTACAAGGGGTTGTAGGCAAGCAGTCTCAAGGTCAATATACGTCACGAGACTACGAGGTTATCGTCCGTTGCCCGGCCCACTACTTCCCACCCTGTACAAGTGGTTGTAGGCAAGCAGTCTCAAGGTCAATATACGTCACGAGACTACGAGGTTATCGTCCGTTGCCCGGCCCACTACTTCCCACCCCGTACAAGGGGTTGTAGGCAAGCAGTCTCAAGGTCAATATACGTCACGAGACAACGAGGTTATCGACCGTTGCCCGGCCCACTACTTCCCACCCTGTACAAGTGGTTGTAGGCAAGCAGTCTCAAGGTCAATATACGTCACGAGACTACGAGGTTATCGTCCGTTGCCCGGCCCACTACTTCCCACCCCGTACAAGGGGTTGTAGGCAAGCAGTCTCAAGGTCAATATACGTCACGAGACTACGAGGTTATCGTCCGTTGCCCGGCCCACTACATTCCACCCCGTACAAGTGGTTGTAGGCAAGCAGTCTCAAGGTCAATATACGTCACGAGACTACGAGGTTATCGCCCGTTGCCCGGCCCACTACTTCCCACCCTGTACAAGTGGTTGTAGGCAAGCAGTCTCAAGGTCAATATACGTCACGAGACTACGAGGTTATCGACCGTTGCCCGGCCCACTACATTCCACCCCGTACAAGGGGTTGTAGGCAAGCAGTCTCAAGGTCAATATACGTCACGTGACTACGAGGTTATCGACCGTTGCCCGGCCCACTATTTCCCACCCTGTACAAGTGGTTGTAGGCAAGCAGTCTCAAGGTCAATATACGTCACGAGACTACGAGGTTATCGTCCGTTGCCCGGCCTACTTCCCACCCTGTACAAGTGGTTGTAGGCAAGCAGTCTCAAGGTCAATATACGTCACGTGCCTACAAGGGTATCGACCGTTGCCCGGCCCACTACTTCCCACCCTGTACAAGTGGTTGTAGGCAAGCAGTCTCAAGGTCAATATACGTCACGAGACTACGAGGTTATCGACCGTTGCCCGGCCCACTACTTCCCACCCTGTACAAGTGGTTGTAGGCAAGCAGTCTCAAGGTCAATATACGTCACGAGACTACGAGGTTATCGACCGTTGCCCGGCCTACTTCCCACCCTGTACAAGTGGTTGTAGGCAAGCAGTCTCAAGGTCAATATATGTCACGAGACTACGAGGTTATCGACCGTTGCCCGGCCCACTATTTCCCACCCTGTACAAGTGGTTGTAGGCAAGCAGTCTCAAGGTCAATATACGTCACGTGACTTCAAGGTTATCGCCCGTTGCCCGGCCCACTAATTCCCACCCTGTACAAGTGGTTGTAGGCAAGCAGTCTCAAGGTCAATATACGTCACGAGACTACGAGGTTATCGACCGTTGCCCGGCCCACTACTTCTTACCCTGTACAAGTGGTTGTAGGCAAGCAGTCTCAAGGTCAATATACGTCACGAGACTACGAGGTTATCGACCGTTGCCCGGCCCACTACTTCCCACCCTGTACAAGTGGTTGTAGGCAAGCAGTCTCAAGGTCAATATACGTCACGTGCCTACAAGGGTATCGACCGTTGCCCGGCCCACTACTCCCACCCTGTACAAGTGGTTGTAGGCAAGCAGTCTCAAGGTCAATATACGTCACGAGACTACGAGGTTATCGTCCGTTGCCCGGCCCACTACTTCCCACCCCGTACAAGGGGTTGTAGGCAAGCAGTCTCAAGGTCAATATACGTCACGTGACTACGAGGTTATCGTCCGTTGCCCGGCCCACTACTTCCCACCCCGTACAAGTGGTTGTAGGCAAGCAGTCTCAAGGTCAATATACGTCACGAGACTACGAGGTTATCGTCCGTTGCCCGGCCCACTACTTCCCACCCCGTACAAGGGGTTGTAGGCAAGCAGTCTCAAGGTCAATATACGTCACGAGACTACGAGGTTATCGTCCGTTGCCCGGCCCACTACTTCCCACCCTGTACAAGTGGTTGTAGGCAAGCAGTCTCAAGGTCAATATACGTCACGAGACTACGAGGTTATCGACCGTTGCCCGGCCCACTACTTCCCACCCCGTACAAGGGGTTGTAGGCAAGCAGTCTCAAGGTCAATATACGTCACGAGACTACGAGGTTATCGACCGTTGCCCGGCCCACTACTTCCCACCCTGTACAAGTGGTTGTAGGCAAGCAGTCTCAAGGTCAATATACGTCACGAGACTACGAGGTTATCGACCGTTGCCCGGCCCACTACTTCCCACCCTGTACAAGTGGTTGTAGGCAAGCAGTCTCAAGGTCAATATACGTCACGAGACTACGAGGTTATCGACCGTTGCCCGGCCCACTACTTCCCACCCTGTACAAGTGGTTGTAGGCAAGCAGTCTCAAGGTCAATATACGTCACGAGACTACGAGGTTATCGCCCGTTGCCCGGCCCACTACTTCCCACCCTGTACAAGTGGTTGTAGGCAAGCAGTCTCAAGGTCAATATACGTCACGAGACTACGAGGTTATCGCCCGTTGCCCGGCCCACTACTTCCCACCCCGTACAAGGGGTTGTAGGCAAGCAGTCTCAAGGTCAATATACGTCACGTGACTACGAGGTTATCGCCCGTTGCCCGGCCCACTACATTTCACCCTGTACAAGAGGTTGTGGGAAGCGGTCTCTAGGTCAATATACGTCACGAGACTACGAGGTTATCGCCCGTTGCCCGGCCCACTACTTCCCACCCTGTACAAGTGGTTGTAGGCAAGCAGTCTCAAGGTCAATATACGTCACGTGACTACGAGGTTATCGCCCGTTGCCTGGCCCACTACTTCCCACCCTGTACAAGGGGTTGTAGGCAAGCAGTCTCAAGGTCAATATACGTCACGAGACTACGAGGTTATCGACCGTTGCCCGGCCCACTACTTCCCACCCTGTACAAGTGGTTGTAGGCAAGCAGTCTCAAGGTCAATATACGTCACGAGACTACGAGGTTATCGACCGTTGCCCGGCCCACTACTTCCCACCCTGTACAAGTGGTTGTAGGCAAGCAGTCTCAAGGTCAATATACGTCACGTGACTACGAGGTTGTCGACCGTTGCCCGGCCCACTACTTCCCACCCCGTACAAGTGGTTGTAGGCAAGCAGTCTCAAGGTCAATATACGTCACGAGACTACGAGGTTATCGACCGTTGCCCGGCCCACTACTTCCCACCCTGTTCAAGTGGTTGTAGGCAAGCAGTCTCAAGGTCAATATACGTCACGAGACTACGAGGTTATCGTCCGTTGCCCGGCCCACTACTTCCTACCCCGTACAAGTGGTTGTAGGCAAGCAGTCTCAAGGTCAATATACGTCACGAGACTACGAGGTTATCGACCGTTGCCCGGCCCACTACTTCCCACCCTGTTCAAGTGGTTGTAGGCAAGCAGTCTCAAGGTCAATATACGTCACGAGACTACGAGGTTATCGTCCGTTGCCCGGCCCACTACTTCCCACCCTGTTCAAGTGGTTGTAGGCAAGCAGTCTCAAGGTCAATATACGTCACGTGACTACGAGGTTATCGCCCGTTGCCTGGCCCACTACTTTCCACCCTGTACAAGTGGTTGTAGGCAAGCAGTCTCAAGGTCAATATACGTCACGAGACTACGAGGTTATCGTCCGTTGCCCGGCCCACTACTTCCTACCCCGTACAAGTGGTTGTAGGCAAGCAATCTCAAGGTCAATATACGTCACGAGACTACGAGGTTATCGACCGTTGCCCGGCCCACTACTTCCCACCCCGTACAAGTGGTTGTAGGCAAGCAGCATCAGGGTCAATATACGTCACGTGACTACGAGGTTATCGACCGTTGCCCGGCCCACTACTTCCTACCCCGTACAAGTGGTTGTAGGCAAGCAGCATCAGGGTCAATATACGTCACGTGACTACGAGGTTATCGACCGTTGCCTGGCCCACTACTTCCCACCTCGTACAAGGGGTTGTAGGCAAGCAGTCTCAAGGTCAATATACGTCACGAGACTACGAGGTTATCGTCCGTTTCCCGGCCCACTACTTCCCACCCCGTACAAGGGGTTGTAGGCAAGCAGTCTCAAGGTCAATATACGTCACGAGACTACGAGGTTATCGATCGTTGCCCGGCCCACTACTTCCCACCCCGTACAAGGGGTTGTAGGCAAGCAGTGTGAAGGTCAATATAGGTCACGTGACTACGAGGTTATCGACTGGTTCGCGGCCTACTTCCCACCCCGTACAAGGGGTTGTACATGGTAGACAAGCAGCCTTATTCACGACATATTCCCGATACGTCGAGCGACGATTCCGGACAAATCTCACCGACTCCTTCAACTATTATTGTTAAGTCTCGTGTCATCATGGATTATAAAGCTCTATATCTAGTGAGCGAAAATTCAAGTGAGCGAATGTTCTAGTCAGCAAAAACGCACCCAACCATTCGCGCATTGGAGTATTCGCGCAGTAGAGCATTCGCGCACTAGATAATTCGCGCACTTAATTTTTCGCATAGTAGATTTGTCGCGCAGTAGAGCATTTGTTCGCTAGACCATTCGTGGACAAGAGTTTTCGCACAATAGAGAATTCGCGGACTAGACCATTTGCGTAGTAGAGCATTCGCGCAGTGAACTATTCGCTCAGTATAGTTATCGCGCAGTAGAGCATTCGACCACTAGACCATTGGTGGACTAGAATTTAAGCGCAGTAGAATATTCGCGGACTCGAGACTTCGCGCACTACAACCCTTCACGCAGTAGAACATTCACGCATTTAATTATTTGCTGAGTAGAGTTTTCGCACAATAGAGCATTCGCGAACTACATTATACGCTCACTAGAGCATTCACTCAGTAGATTATCATTCGCGCACTTAAGTTTTCGCTCATTACAGTTTTCGCGAAGTAGAGCATTCGCGCACTAGATCATTCGCGCAATAGAGTTTTCGCGCAGCAGAATGTTCGCGGAATAGAGAGTTCGCGCACTAGAGACTTTGCGTACTAGACCATTCGCGCTGTAGAACATTCGCGCCCTTAAATATTCGCTCATAGTCAGTATAGCTTTCGCGTAGTAGAGCATTTACGCACCTGACCATTCGCGGACCGGAGTTTCCGCACAGTACAGTATTCGCGCACTACGTAATTCGCTCACTAGAGCATTCGCTTAGTAGATCATTCGCGCAGTGGGGCATTCGCGCACTTAACTATTCGCTTAGTGTAGCTTTCGCGCAGTAGGGCATTCGCTCACTAGACCATTCGCGGACTAGAGTTTTCGCTCAGTAGAATATTCGCTGCCTGGATCATAAGCGCAATAGGGTTTTCGCGCATAAGAGCATTCGCGCAGTAGAACATTCGCTCACTTAAAATGTCGCTCACTAGATACGTTCCCAATTATAATAGTGAAGTGACGCATGTGACAACTACCAACCTAAATAGAGTTGCATCTCGTTCTCATGCCTCCGGTATTGTGGTGATACTATCAGCAGCGCCTCTGTTGTCAGACTTTGTGAGGGCGCATTCCAATCACGGTTGGCGCAGTCCACGCAGTAAACAATAACAAGCAGGTACGGGGTAATCCCGCGGTAAAAACTGATTAAATAAACCGCGTAGGGTGACCGTGTTTTCTGCTTGCTTCACACGGCATGGCCAGTATAAGATACACTTTTCAATTTTATATTGCTGCAGATAAGATGCAGATTCAAAACGATAAAAAATAAAAATATATCATACATGTACATGAGAGTGTTTTGTTGACATATACTTCTTCTAAGAGCGGGTAACATGTATAAATGATTCAATGAAAATTAATGTGTATTTAATGGAAGTCAATCCAACAAATAAATATATTACATTATTACGAATTATGCAAGTGTAATTAGTAATTATTGTTATTGAGTTATAGAATCAAAATAAGAATAGTAAAACTAATTGATAACCGTACCGTTTAAAAATCAGAACACTATGATATAATTATAAATAATTTAATTAAATAATTGTTAAATATTTTTATAAATAATATTACATGAAAAAAATACTTTTTTAAAAAAACAACGCTTATATTAAAATGCACTAAAAAGTAAAAAATAAATTTTCGCCCAACAAATTTTTGCCTCACTCGGAAAATAAAAGCGTTGGGCGCTTTCCCTGCATAAACAGCAGAATACTGCAATCTATGTCAATACCGAAAGCGCCCAACGCTTTTATTTTCCGAGTGAGGCAAAAATTTGTTGGGCGAAAATTTATTTTTTACTTTTTAGTGCATTTTAATATAAGCGTTGTTTTTTAAAAAAAGTATTTTTTTCATGTAATATTATTTTATACTTTTTAGTCTTAAAGAATCTTGCAATCGAATATATGCTCACTGGACGTGTCCGAATTTAGAAGACTGCATACTTGTGTACTTGTACTTGTTAACTTCACTCGCAAACTAGCGTGCTCGCATTGCAAACTTGAATTTCGGACAGTTCCGTTCATGCACGATCCAGCGATCGGCCAATAATGCTTATGAAAAGTGGGGTTATGTGGCTATGGGAGAATTTGGCAAAGTAACTAGGCCTATAGGCTACACATTCTATTAATAATGATCATAAACGCAATTTTTGTCAACATTAAAACATCTAAGCCAATTACAATACATAATATTTAAATGCATGGTTACTTACGTTTCCATATTTTCTCACGTGTAGTGTTTGCGTTTGCCATGACTTTTTTAAGTACTCAAGTTGAGTGCACGAACAGGAATGATCTGTGTTCTCGCAGTCTCGCCAACTTCTACTTGCAAACTTCTAATTTAGACACTGGAAATTACGTCACTACCGTACTTTTCACAATGTCAAGTTTGAGCTAAGATAAAAAGTATACATTTTTCGATGAATTCGGACACGTCCACTGCCTTTAGCAATAGAGTGTATACTTGTAAAATTTTATTTGTGGGAGTTGCAAAAAGGATAGACCCGATGGTCTATCAGTGGACCTTATCTTTTAGAGTGTGCTCCGAGAGCACTGTGAGAGCACTACCACCAACTAACACCAACGATCAACTGTGAGGTCGAACCACGCGAAGGGAACGCACCTATGCGTACATGGTGAATGACTCACCGCACGGGGTTGTACCATACTTACAAGTGGAGCGTGTTGACATTCTTGCTGCATAGAAACATATCCGATGCTTTCGTCACGGATATTTGAGTCCCGAACCATGCCTGCATGTGGAACCATGCCTCACTAGCTGTGACTAATTTCCCATATGAAGCTAATTGTTTAATAATTTAATCATGGTGGATTAATTAATAAGTGAATCTGATCATTGATTCATATATTGTCATTTAGAAAATACGACTGTGTGAAAATTTCAGCTCGATCGGACGTTGGAAAGTGGGTGAAATATCGATTAATTAATTATGATGGTTTAAATAATTATTTAATAAATATGACAATTGATTCGTGTATTGTTATTAAGAATACGTCTGTGTGAAAACTTTGAGCTCAATTTGACGTTCGGAAGTGGGTGAAATATCGATTCCCATGTAAAACATCAATTAATTAATTATGATGGCTTCATTGAATATTTAGTAAATATGACAATTGATTCATGTATTGTCATTAAGAATACGTCTGTGTGAAAACTTTCAACTCGATTCGACGTTGGGAAGTGGGTGAAACATCGATTCCCATATAAAACATTAATTAATTAATGTTGATGAATTAATTGATTATTTAGTTAATATGACAATTAATTCGTGTATTGTCATTAAGAACACGTCTGTGTGAAAACTTTTAACTCGATTTGACGTTGGAAAGTGGGTTAAACATCGATTCCCATATAAAACATCAATTAATTAATTATGATAAAGTAATTCATTATTTAGTTAATATGACAATTGATTCGTGTGAAGTCATTAAGAATACGTCTGTGTAAAAACTTTCAACTCGATTTGACGTTGGAAAGTGGGTTAAACATCGATTCCCATATAAAACATCAATTAATTAATTATGATGAATTAATTGATTATTTAGTTAATATGACAATTGATTCGTGTGAAGTCATTAAGAATACGTTTGTGTAAAAACTTTCAACTCGATTTGACGTTGGAAAGTGGGTTAAACATCGATTCCCATATAAAACATCAATTAATTAATTATGATAAATTAATTGATTATTTAGTTAATATGACAATTGATTCGTGTGAAGTCATTAAAAATACGTCTGTGTAAAAACTTTCAACTCGATTTGACGTTGGGAAGTGGACTGTACATCGATTTTCATATAAAACATTAATTAATTAATTATGATGAATTAATTGACGATTTAGTAAATATGACAATTGATTCGTGTATTGTCATTAGGAATACGTCTGTGTGAAAACTTTCAATTCGATTTAACGTTGGAAAGTGGTTTAAACATCGATTTCCATATAAAACATGAATTAATTAATTATGATGAATTAATTGACAATTTAGTAAATATGACAGTTGATTCATGTATTGTCATTAGAAATACGTCTGTGTACAAAATTTCCGCTTGATCGGACATTTAAAAGTAGGTGAAATATCGATTCAAAGATTCATCGATTTCCATGTAAAACATTAATTAATTAATTATGATAAATTAATTCACAATTTAGTAAATATGACAGTTGATTCATGTATTGTCATCAGGAATACGTCTCTGTAAAAAATTTCAGCTTGATCGAACATCTAGAAGTAGGTGGAATATCGATTCAAAGATTTCGTCCAGACAAACAAGGCAAGTTAATATAAGCGTTGTAAAATAGCCCCAAAACATTTTCTTTCTACCTGCACAATATAAGATATAATAAAAGTACTCATACTCAAATTAAGGTGAGTCTACTCCCCCCCCCCCCCCCCTCTGAAAAAACACTTTTGCTGCGAATTACTTGCAAATGTGTATGTGTGACGTATGAAGTGTACCCTTCCTCCCCCCCACTACCACGAGTCCGACCGACCTCCGGGCGCTTCGTTCTGATCTGATTTCAGTCGAGCAGAGATTCTTGTTAGAGAAAGGTCACGGCCGACGATGCTGCCGCTCCGCTCACTTGGTGTCATGTTTCGCTCCAATACTTGGATTGCATCTGTTTATTTGCGTTCTCAACTACTGTTGAGCGGCGCTAGGACACAAGGAGACAATTTTCTTTGCGCAAATTACCTGTCTAGACCCGCAAAGTACGGCTGGACTGCAACGCGAGCAAACTGATGCGCTTTACATCCGTGTACGTATGGCACCAAAACTCAAACAGTTTTTGACGTAGGCTTGAGACTGCAAGCATTTTGGGAAGATAAGGGTCGACCGCATGATAAGCATTTCATTTCTTGTAAGTGACTCTTTTCATAAATAAGTTATGGAATAGTTAAAACAGCATATACTCAAGTGCCTTTTCACCGGGACACGAAACAATTCATTACAAAAAACTGGGCACATAATTGTGTTTTAAAATTGTATACCATCATTCCTAAGATAACAACCTATAGTATACTACATTTTCGTAAACTTGACAAATATAGTACTGTCGGTACACGTAAACAAACAATATATAATGTTTTAAAACATGTTTTTGCAGCAGACATTATATCAATATTTAACGAAAAAAATTAATTTAAAAAAGTTACGATTCCTAGATACCTCCGCGACAATTTGTTTGTTCAAACCATATTCTAATGCATGCTAATGAATGATACATTTTCATTCGAATCCTTGTTGTAGGGTGCACACCCGCTTTACTTGATGTCCGAGGGCGCTTAGTATATGACATGCGATCAAATACAAACATGTTTGCTTGTTATTTACTTTCATAATTTTGAGAAATATCACGCACATTCTGTGTCGAAGGGCTATGTTCGTTGAGATATTTCTAATAATTTGTTATGACATTAAAAAATAATAAATAAATAAGTAAGTAAGCGTGGCCAGTATTTTTTATCATCGTTTAATTAAAATGTACAAAACAATAACAACGAGAGCACGAGGTCTGGATGTCGCGTTGAGCTACTCGATGGCGATGTCGGTGCACGACCTGAAGATTTCTTGAGGACCACATCCGGTGGCCGAAGTCCCGTCTCCACAGTCGCCCCAGGTGTTTGCTGCAATAAGAAACACACACGTGATTTAGATAAAACCTTATCCAGGTGATCTTAACAGAAAAAGTGAAACTATCATATAGCTTGAACGGTTTAGCCACGGTCGCTTAGCCGGTTCCCATACGAACACCGAAGTTAAGCTACAACAAGCTAGGTCAGGGGGAGGATGGATGATCGCTCTCCTCCGTAACACTAATTACCGTTGGTTTGAGCAGATTGGGGGGTTCGAAAGCTTGTGTAACAGCTTCGTTCTTCTAGTCAACTACTTAGTAGTCCAGGCCAGGTTAGTGCCTAAATAATATGACTGGTCAAGTAACAAGGTCCTTTCGGATGGGACTTAGAACGATGGGTACGCTCACGTCAAAAACCGCAGCAAATTGTCATGTTTTAATTATATCTCAAAAATGCACATCGAAATCGAAAATCTGAGTAATCAGCGTGCTGTGGTTTGGTAAGCCCTACAGCGGAGTGTGTGAACGTCTGTATGAAAAACGTAGCTAATAACAAGATAAACTACAACAACTAGTGTAACAACATGTAAAAAAAAATTACCATCACTACTTCTCCCTTGACGAAAACGGACGAGTGCAAGTTAAAAGTGACTTTCTTGCGAGTTAAATGTATCTAACATTATAATCAGTACGACTGTGATACTTATTTAATTAGTAATGTAATGAAATAAAAATCACAGTCATACTGATTATAATGTGAAATACATTCATCATTCAGTTTGTAGGACTTACCAAACCATAGCACGCTGATTACTCAGATTTTCGATTTCGAGGTGCATTCTTGAGATATCATTAAACCATGACATTTTGCTGCATTTTTTGACGTAAACGTACCCATCGTTTGTTCCCTTAGTACTTTTCGACAGGAGTCGGCTACATGCCGGTACCAGGCTTCCCTTCCTCCCTTCCTCATCATCATTCATCGTTCGTCATCACTAGTGGGACATTAGTCTTGTAACTTGTTGGAAATATAGAATACATACATACATACATACATACATGCATCAAACATAATTTCCACCGGATGAATGACAAAGCAAAAAAAATTAAGATATATTGTAATCCTTTTCAGTACAAGTCAGTTCACGAGTGAAACACTCGTCAGAGTGACGGCAAATTTGAGTGATGGGTTCTAAATTGGGAAAGGTGTACAGCAGGTCACGTAATTGTACGAAATTTTCCCTTATACATGACTCGTGGCGTATGCTTAAATTCCGTTGGTATTGACCGAATGTCCTAGTTATACGGTAGAGAAGGACTTGAGAAGGGTGTGCAGCAAGGTTATGTTTGTCTCCTTATTTGTACATGGTGGTAGCATACATGACACGTAGCATATTGTTAAATTAGGTGGGTAATGATCGAATATCTTACCTATACGGTAGGGAAAGACTTGACTTGAGAAGGGTGTCCAGCAATATGTTGTCTTGTCTCCATGTTTGTACATGGTAGCATCCAAAAGGGAGGGTAATTAACTTTATGACTTCAAACTAAATATTTTGCGGGCAGATAAAACAATTTTAAAGCTTCTAATATGGACTTTTCATGGTGAAAGCTGATTAGCAGTTAGATATCGATCGTATTGGGTTATTAAGGGCGGGATGCACAGAACTCCACTAGAAACGCGACTTCAACATAAGTCGCAATTTCGCATTTATCCTCATGGAAAACAAAATAATGCATAATTAAGTAATCGCGACTTTTCTCCATTTGAGTGGAGATGGTGATCCCACCCTATGAACGGGCATGAATGCACGCATCAAGTTGTACTTGTGTGCTGCAACCTACCTGTACGGTAGTTCCACAGCAACACACATCGGTCGCACTTGAGACCCTCAGGCAGCTGGACGGCAATGGCGAAGTCTCCGGGCTGTTTGTTGGGCAGTTGGTAGCGGGTGGTTCCGTCGGCCAAGGTCAACAGGTGTTGCTCGAAACACTCGTCTGTCTCGATGGCTTTGGGGCTGGAGAGAACGCACAGCCGGAACTCGAAATAACCCCAGTGGTTGGTCGTCAGACGCGCGTTCGTTTGCATGATTTGTCCGGACTTGTAGCTAAACGCAGAGTATTTCATCAGAACAATATCCTAATTCCTATTTAGCTATAAAACTGATTAACAAAGAAGGACAATAAACAAAACTAAACAATTTATACAACAAAACAATTGAAAAACAGTTCGCAAAATAAAATAGCACAAACTAACAAAACAAACAACTCTAGAAAAGAGAAATACGAACAAAACACTTTGGTATTCGGTCTTATTGCTTATAGCCTTCCCAGTCTTTCCAATGCCCTCTGTAGCCCAATAGATGATTTTCAGAATAATTCTGAAAATCATCTATTGGGCTACAGAGGGCATTGGAAAGACTTTCTAGACCAATTATTGGTCTAGAAAGCCGCGATTTGCTCTATCTAATAGTCGATTTACAGCTACGCGTTGCGAGCGAAGCGAAGGCGTGAGCTCCAATCAGCGGCCGAGTTTCACGCAAAGAAGTTAATTAAAAGTTATGTTAAGGTGCATTTTTCATTGTTAAGCATTGTTGTCATTGAAGATCTAGAGGGCCGTGATTAGCTCTATTGGCCCCTCAAAATAGACTAGACGCATTCTGGTGGCAAGAAAATAAACTACTATAAGGATGAGTTTATCTGTCAATTGTTCATTGTTGCTTTATTGTTAAATCATCAATGGCGCAGATAAGGGTGTTGCTTATAGCAGCGCTATCTATGTGTTAGTTTGAGTCTCCAATTGAATTCTGAAAAAGGTCTATTCTCTGATCGAAATGATTTGTAAATTGATGACAGTGGTAAATAATCTGAGAAAATAAAATAGTGAGGATAATTATATACAAAAAATAATTGTAGGTCGGCCTACTAATTAAATAAATACTTGGTATATTTGGAAGATGTTTGCATCATTATAATGTGTATTTCGTTCCAATACTCAATCGTCTAATTTCGCCTGTTAAATTGATTAAAGATAAGGTATATTGATTTTATATTTTTATGACTTAACTACTGATTTTCAAACTTACGTTTTGGTGACGATTCCAAGACCATATTTCCCGCCATTTTCATTGGCTCGTGGTTTAGAGTTGGCCCAGTTATCACCGCACTCTCCGCACTTTCCTCCGTTGGCCTGAAACACCACAATAGTAATTAATAATTTGGTAAGAAGTCCCTGTAATAGGGGGAACACCAGCTTTACCTGAGGTGCTGTTCTTCAGGTGACTAACTAACTAGGCATGTTAGTGTGTTTGGATAGTTAGTATAAGGGGGGGGGGGGGGGGGGGGGGGTTACTCATTCAGAAACCATAGTGAGCGTGCGCACAACAACTCACCATAGGTTTATCACAATCGAATAAATGGTATAACAAAAGGCCATATCACATTAGGTTCCGAACTGACAATTGCAATCGTAGATTCGAGCTTACGATTGGCGGCGCATGCGCAGTAGCTCAGTTCGGCCAGTCTACGATTGCAATCTTTTTATAGACCGAGCTCTAAAATAAGATTGGGAATCGTAGATCCGAGTCACGTGAACCAATCAGGAAGGACTAAGGAGAACGGTTAAATACGAATTGAGCACTGTCACAACATAACCTCAAGCAACAACTACTTTAATGAAAACAAAGAGCCAATAAGTTTAATTATATATTTGTTTGTGATTAAGGCTTGTCTTATTAGTTATTATTATTGAATTTATTTCCTAGTTGAACGATTTTAGGATTTACAGCTGGTCAAGTGTGATTGGATAATTGTAGATTGCGATTGCAAATGGCGACTCCAGTCTACGATTCCAAATGTAGTGTTATATGGGCTATACATTATTGCATGTTGGTGTCTCAGTGTGTGTGTGGGGGGGGGGGGGGGGGGGGGAATGTTGCTCAGAAACCTTCGCGGGCGTGCACACAACAATTCACCAAAGTTTTATCGCAATCGGATGAATGGTTTAGGAACGCATACGGGACTTACACACATACAAACATTCATTTTCAAGGGAGCGAAGCGAGCGTCTCCATTCTACTCTTATGGCATTTTTGGTTTTGTTTTGTTTATGTCTCGCGATAGGTCGAACGGAAAGAGTTGAAATTCAGACCATCCACAAGCCTCAATGTGGATTGCAAGCCATTAGTTTGGTGGCAAAATTGTTCAAAGATTACAAAGTTACACCATAGTTGCCGAAAAATATCTTTCTGAAACAAAATGGCGTCAAAATGTGAGATAGTCATATTTTTAAAAAGATTGTTCCGGTCCCGAATATGTTCATTTTATGGCAATCTGATACGTATTGGCAAAGTCACACAAAAGTTACGGTATTCGAAAATATTTTCCTAAAACACAGTAAAAGCAAAATGTGAGGTGGTTATACATTATAGTAAATGTTTGTCTGGTCACGAATATACTAATTTAAATGCTATCTGATACGTATTAGAGGCAGAAATTACATTTCTATTGCTGTCAATAAAATAGGTTAGTAACGGATGGGGACCGCGTAGACAACACTAGACGAAATGACAACTAACAATCTTAGTAACACACATTGCAATTGCACGACGTTCAACAATGTCGAGAAGCATAATTTCTATGGAAAATAGAAAAATGTATGCAATGCGCATTCTTGTATTGTTGGTAATTGCTATTTTTATTTATTTTGAGAACTTTTCGCCAGATAGTCCGTGGGCATGGACGCGCTCGCTTCAGAAAATTCCTGAAATCCAGGGAAGAGTGCCCCCTTGCTCCCCCTCTCGCGACGCCCATGCTCATTAGAGTAATATAGACGGGACTCAATCTACTCGAGGCTCAGGCCCGATTGTGCAAATCTTTTTCAGTTTCTTTCAGAAGAGTTTTTTTATGTGTATACTTTCATTGATGGGTGTGTGGTTGGTCACAGATGTACGCTTCATAGTTTGCCACACTTTGAGTTTGAATTTTGTCGCCAATATACTTTATAATTGCCTTTCACTTTTCAATCGTTTTTCAATTAAATACTAATTACTATGTTGTAACGGATCCCCGAATTAGGATTTGTCTTGTTTTTAACATCAAATCCCCTAGGCATGCACCTTTTTATACTTAGTATTGCATGTGCACTTTGCACAATTCGCACACTTGCGTGCACACTCGTGTGTGCACGCACACACGTACGTTTGGAACCTGTTATCGTACTTTGGGAAATGTGGAAATGTTTTTCAGTGGCCTATATATTTCTAATAACTTGATTTTTTATTAGAGCTAAATTAATTCTTTTAAATAATATTAATTATCCAAATTATAGAAGAATATGTATGTTTGGTTGTAAGCATCAGCCATTTTATAAGATGGCGGCTATTATGGCGAAAATAGCGTGACTCATTACTGTAGTTAGCTGTTTATAAACGTATCTCTATAATTTATACCAGGTTATTAAATCGTGCCTCCTCACAGTCACATAATTATATCTGTAAACAAATAACAAATACCAATAAGACGGCTGAAAATTGTAACAAGTCAATGTACTAACCCCGTAGCCACCACAATAGTTCTGGTTATCTTCGTAGTTGGGTGGAGTGTTGTAACCAAACCTCCACATGGAAGAGCGGTTCGGGGGCTCAAGTAGCATCCCGTGTCCCGCGGTCTCGTGCACCGCCACCGCTACGACGACCACCAACAGCTTGAGAGAGAACATTCTAGAAGGCAGTGGGTGGACTGTATACACGCTGGGGTGCCGCGCCGCTTATAAGGCCGGCCTTATCGGCGTAGATAAGAGTGATGAAAACAAAGGATTAAATAGTGCAAAAATTGTCACAATGATAACAATTTATAATAATATTTATGCCTACAAATATCATCAGGACGAAAACAACTAAATAAAACGTCAAGTTCAGGATCGTTTTTCAAGAAATGTCTTGCAAATTGTGCCAGGTTGTTGAATATTGCAATTTATTTAATTCCTTCTTTGTTTGTATGTATAGAGCTGTTAGTTAAAAATTCAATTTATCCAACACAAGTTTTATATTACCTTTATTTTAAAAGAAAGCTCGAATCCTAAATATCTAAAGTGATTTCGCCTATCGTCTTAATAAGTCAATGCAATAGTGTGAAATATTCACATATTCATATCAATATAAATCACAGTAAACACACATCCACCACGTTCATTTTATCTATATAAATCAAAAACCATGTTTTGAGATTTACAAGGGTAACATGATTATACGAATCGTTCACTACTTACACATGATTTAACGTGTTACCATTGAGTTTGTTACGCACTCAATGGTATTGCATATTTTATCAAAGATATTCAACATGTGTTTACTATGATACGATATTTCAAATCAATTTTCATTATTATTTTTTATACTAGTATTGCAAAATAATGCAAATTCCGTAACTTGTTTTGATTGAGATTGATACACAATCTGTTATGAACCACATCAAAGTACAAAGTTGAATCTATTGCGTTCTTTAATTGTGCTTCAAGTAAACAACAAGATAGCAATCAGACATGAGAAAACGTAAAAGATAATTTCCAGGAACCAACCGCAGACAAGGCCGATAAGTCAAGTGCACTTGACTGCAAGTACGTGTCTTAGAGCTGATATGGTTGGCAAAGAGCTACAGTGAATCAGCCAACGGTTTAGCCGCGGTCGCTTAGCCGGTTCCCATATGAACACCGAAGTTAAGCCACCTCGGGCTAGGTCAGGAGGTGGATGGGTAACCACTCTCCTCTGAAACACTAGTTACCGTTGGTTAGAGCAGATTGGAGGGTTCGAAAGCTTGTGTAACAGCTTCGTTCTTCTTGTCAACTGCTCGGCAGTCCAGGCTAGTGGAGGAACCCATATGACTATCTCCAGCTGAGAATGATTTCAATCTGAAGCATCCACATTTTGCTCTACTATTCCAGCGGGAAGATGTTTATATTGGGGGGAAGGGGTTCACGCTATTTATGTGCACTTAAAGATAGAGGCGATCCACGGTTATAGCTCGCGGGGCTGTAATTTGGGAGGTCGCCGGTTCGATATACCCGCGCGGTACTGAAATTAAAAGCAATTATTAGATGTTTGGAAGTAACCAAAGAGTTTGTATTGAAATATGTTTTTAATTTTCTAATTATAAACTGGACCACAGTTGCGGGGCGAGCCCTGTTGTGTTTTTAAAATGTATAAATATATCCGGTATATATTTCGTGCTGTACACCACAATTCGTGGTGTGTTTGTACACCATCATTGTTGAACTGTTATATAAAACCACAATAATATTCTAACAATATTATCAATCGCAACAAACTAGCATCGCTTATTATTGTTAATACCTTCACATCAGATAACAATTCTACTCAGAGCTATTAATAAATATATAATCATATAGTAAATTATCGCACAGTACTCATTATACAATTACAAAGAAACTGTAAAAACAAGTTTACGTTTCAAAACATGACGAGCGTTGTTATACCCACAACCCGCGCAAGAAACAAAATGGCGGACCTGGCACCTCCACCACGAGTTGGCATGCTGGGTTTAGTTTCAATATCTAAACCGCAAGAAATACCGATCTTTGTAATTACGGCACATATTTGATATGAAACAAGTAATGAGGAATTTTCAAAACCTTGATGGTTGAGGTTTGGTTCAGTTAACCCCCTGTCAGGGAAGTTTGTAGTGTAGAAATAAAAATACTAAAACAAATGCAGCCCCACCAAGACTTGATCTCAGATCTTCTGTTGCCGGGCAAACCCCTTCACACGACACTTCTTCGACATATGGTCTACTTGAAAACCAACATATGTCATCAATCCTGTACTCACATGATTAAAGCCAGACTCTCAACTTTGAAAAACTTTTGATATATTAAAGATATGGAAAAAAAATCAAAACAAATCCTGCAGCGCTCGACAACGATTTCATTGGTTTTCTGACTGAACGCGGATTGACGTGAGTCACATGACTGCCCGTCAAGAGTGCTGGACAGTATTCGCACTCGGTCCCCGCTCCCCGCATCACACTTCATATCAGTAGTTATGGTCGGTTCAGACACATGTTTAAAGTTTTGTCTAAGGATTTATTGTTTAATGTTTTGCTTAAGGATTTATCAGGTGTTCACACAAAGTGCTAAGACCAAAGATGACCATGCACACAATTGGCTAGAATCTATAGTGACGTCATTATTGAACCGACGATTTTGATTGGTTGTGTTTAACGTTTTATGGTTTAGTGATTAAGAGTTGAACATTGGTCAACTTTCTTAATCATTAAACACTGGTTCTAAACCGTAGCACCGTGTGTGAACGCTAACGTTGTTTTCCTATAGTTGAATGTTAAACATTAAACAATAAATCCTTATTCAAAACCTTAAACATGTGTGTGAACCGACCATTAGCTGTAGAGTAATAACGCGTACCACATGCGATACATCAAGGGAACATTGCCATGATATCGAATTACTAGTGTGCATGGTGTATTTAGTCAAAATATAACTTGAAAATGGTGACTACATATTCTGTTTAAATTATACACAACATGTTATATTATATTGCCGCCCCCAACTTGGCACCCGAAATATCTAACAGACAATAAAAATAAAATAAGAAATAAAACTTCCAAATATGTCTGTACATGTGATATGCACTCGCATTTATCTCAAGTGTGTTGAAAACTCAGCGCGTGGTGTTGTAATTGTTAACTTGAGATACTTGAGGGGACTTTCTTCGCACTTTCCATTGCACTAGTATATAAAGGTCGGTTTAAACATGTAATTAAGATTTAAGGTTTAAGGTTTAACAAAATCAAATGAAGCCAGCCAGAAGCATTATGGTGTATTTCTATATGGTGTTTACACACTTTCCTATGATTTAAGATTTAAGGAAACTATATCAACGTTAGCTCTTATACGAACAATTCTTAGCCCAGCCAATGAAAGGCGATGTTTTATAAATTCGGCCAATGGTAGCGATCTTAAGTAAAACAGTTAGGAAAATAAACCTTAAAATTTAAATCTTAAATCTTTAATCTTAAATAAGTGTGTAAACCGAATTTTAAACAAATACAGAAGATAAAAGACAAATGACGATTGGGAAAATATCCAAGTGACTCAGATGAAGGTCGAGAAGTTCCCCCCCCCCCTTCACCCTCAGACCCTGCCCACTTTCACTACATGCATTTATTGGACGAACAAACCACTCAGTAGCTTTCACAGTTCGGGCAAGTTGTTTGTTTCTGTGTTTAACCACTATTTAGACAATTATAATGAAAAGCTGGTACCTAACCTGATTAGTTTGAAGGTCACATGGTCGATAGACAATGTGGAGGTGCAGTGTAGTATATACCCTACATTGTTTAGCATGAAATAGTTTTTGGGACATTTATGAAAGCATTAACGCAGGTATATGCATTTTTCACAATACAATAATACAGATAAAGTGTTTAAACAAATAATGGTAGGTGTTACTTCCAGCCATGTATACTTTTTTATCTTCACTTAACAAATGGACATCTCGAAACGAAATGCAACAAGTAAACAAGTAGACAGTGACTTTGGAGCCGTCCTAGCAACGAAGCACTCAATAAATTCAAAGTTGTTCTGATTCGGCCTTGTTGATTCTGACATTTGTTCGCGGGTGTTCGCACTGTCTAATCACTGATTTATGTGTTTCTTATTTGAAATATCGATCTGTGATTGGTTACTTATCGCTCACTCGTCGATGGTGTTCGGAGCTTACAGGGTTGGTTTAGTCGCTTTAAATTAAAGTCCTCCACTGAAAATCAGTTTCGTTACTGAGTGGGTAGACTCTAAATGTGAATTTATTTATTTACAGCTGCAAGTGCTCGACTGATAGTGCTTAGAGAGCCAAGCGCATCGTAACGCGAGCCGGACAGATTTCTTATCTGTCCGCTCGGGTAGACGCAAGGAGCTGCCTGCCAGTGACGTCATTTCAGGCGCACTAGTTTCTAGCAAAAGTAGCAATATTAGCGATATATTACAACACGATTAACTTAGCCACCAGACGTCCGATCAAGCTGAGTAAAATACCTACTACTACGAAATTGAATAATTATTGATATAGTGTGCGGCGCTGCCAAGTTGAAACAAGGCCTCGGTGAGATTCAATTACTTCGTCAAGTTTTTTGATTATACCTATCCGTATAATACGTCTCTGTATTATACGTATCTATAACTAGAGTTAAATTACTCAGCCTTGTAGACTACTGACAAGTTCTGACAAGTTCATCTGACAAGTTACTGACAAGTTCATCTGGGTTCAAATCCCAACGGAGATGCATTTTTTGCATTCGTCTTCCTACGCTTCTCTCTTTTTTAAACCCTGTAGCCCACCTTGGGAAAACCCGGAAAACGTTATTTTTGCTAGGTATTAAATTGGCGGTATATTCTTGAGAGAGAACTTTAAGTGGACTCTTTGCGTATACGTGACTATTTGTGTGACATAGATTGTTATATAGTTGAAACACCGAGATAAGCTCAGTGTCGAGTGCATGTCAATAACTGTACTGCTAAGTGGCTATAATCAAACTATGGTATTAAGTGAAAAACAAGTTTGTCTGTTAGTTATTTTTAATTTGCTATCTTATTTATTCGGTTTGACCAATGAAAACTGAGTCAAGTATATCATGAATCCCTAATTGTATGTTGATGCATGGCCGATTATAGAATATTCAAACATAACAAGATAATATGGAATGTTAGTGAATACACGCATATAATAAAGATTATACGTGTTTTTTTATTGATACATCATCCTAATGCGCAGTTGTCAGACAGCTGTGAGTTTTAGATCTCTTGTAAAAGATACACGCTGTGTTCTAATACAAATTATAGTTACGAATTTGTCGTTATGTTTCCGAAACCTCTTTTACAGAAGTGTTGGGTCGATATCGTCATCATTTGGAAACCCAAATACATCAAATGTATGTTTATTCTAACACTAGCAGTTGCTTGCCGTGGTTTCGCTCACGTGGACTTCAGGATTGTGGTACACAAAATAGTAAAACATGTATTTCTATATGTTTAAAGAAGAATCTAAATACCAATTTCAAAACTGTAACATGTTCGGTTGTTCAAATATATATGTATACTCTTTACAAAAATCACTGTGCCACTTTGGACATTCCTTAATTTGATTTTCGGAAAACGGTAAACACATGTTTCATTATTTTTTAATGTGAATATAAATAACAATTTGACATCTGTAACATAACGGATTACATCTGTTTTTTAGGTTTGCGTATACTCATAATTAAATTCAACCCCACGTTTTCACCCCCTCCCCCCCTCAACTGGACTTTCAAAAAAAGGTAAATCTTGTGTTGTTAGGATATTCTAATTGGTGAGGTTGACGTCTATTTCAGTTTCAATTTTTTAAATAAAAAATTCACCCCCTCCGTTTTATCCCCGTTTTCACCAGCTTATCTTGATTTTAGAAAAATGGTAAAACATGTATTTATTTGTTCTTAAAGAAGAATCAAAATACCAATTTTCACGTCTGTAACATCTCCAGATTTCGAAATATTCGTATGATCACAAAATAATTCACCCCCCTTTTTTCACCCTCATTAACTATTTTTGGAAAATTGTAAAACAATTGTTGGCGTGTTTTTAAAGAAGAATCTAAATATCAAATTTCAGGATGGCCACATGTTCCGTTTTTTAGTTTTAAAAAATCACCCCCTGTTTTCACCCACTTATCTAGAATTGGTAAAAAATTAGAAAATGTGTCCGTTTATTTTATTTTTTTAAGAAAATATAAATACCAAATTTTACGTCTTCAACATTTTCCATCTTCGGGTTTTGTTAAATATAAGAATTAAAAAAAAAATCAACCCCCGCTTTTCACCCCCCTTAACATGACTTCTGAAAAATGGTAAAACGGTGTTTTGTTCTTAAAGGTGAATATAAATCTTAATTTTTACGTCTGTAACACCTTCGGTGTTGAAGTTAGGTATCCTTATATGAAACCAAAACCTTACTACACCACTCTTTATTGGATTTTCGAAAAATGATAAAAAACATGTTTCTTTGTTTTCAAAGTAGAATCATTTTACCAATTTTCACGTCTCAAACATCTTCGGTTTTTGAGATACAAAATTCACCCACACCCACTTCACCACCTCTTAACAGGATTTGAGGAAAATGGTAAAAAACGTTTCCTTTGTTTTTAAAGAAGAATGTAACCACCAATTTTCTCGTATGTAACATCTTCCGTTTTTGGGATATAGGTGTCCTCATAACAAAATTCATCCCCGCTTTTCACCCCCGTCAACTCGATTTTAGGACAATGGCAAAACATATGATAATTTATTTCTTAAGGAGAATCTCATTATAAGTGTTTAGGTCTGTTACGTGTTCGGTTTTTTAGATATAAATTTACCCCCGTTTTCACCCCCTTAACTAGATTTTCGGAAAATGGTAAAACATGTGTTTCGTATTTTGGAAAGAGGAATCAAGATACCAATTTTCACGTTTGAACATCTTCCATCTATAGTTTTTAGACATCGCGATCCTCATACAAAATTCAACCCCCAATTTTCACCCCCATTAACTTGATTTTCGGAAAACGGTATAAGACGTGTTTATTTTAATGGACAACCCAAGTACTAATTTTCACGTCTGTAACACTGTTAGTTTTTTAAATATGTGTTCTAAAATAACACTTCAACCCTCCTTTTCACCTTTTTAGGAACAGAATTTCCAAAAATCCTTCCTTACTGGGTGGTTTCATCACAAGGGCAACGCCCCTTCCAAATTTCACGTTCATAGATTTAACGGTTTGAGCGTGCGTTGATGAGTCAGTCACTCAGGCACTCAATCAAGTATAGTTAACGCGTCAATCAGTCAGGCAGTCAGCAGTCAGTCAGTTTAAGGGGGTATAGGGACAACCTTACAGATGGTTTCGCCATCGGTATTTGAGACTGGGGATCGCTGGTTGGCCACGAACCAGGACGCGTATAGGCTACCTGGCAGTTTATTCTCTACTTACTTACTTTCCAGTGTAGGGCACAATGCCCTCTTTAGCCAGATGAGTGATAATTGGTGAATGATAATGAGGAAGGGAGGAGGAGAAGCCTGGCACCGGCACGTAGCCTACTCCTGTCGAAAAGTACCAAGGGGACCATCGGCTTTACATCCCATCCGAAAGGACGGTGTAACTTTGACCAGTCATTTAGGTTCCTCCACTAACCTGGACTGCCGAGCAGTTGACGAGAAGAACGAAGCTGTTACACAAGCTTTTGAACCCTCCAATCCACCCTAACCAACGGTAACTAGTGTTTCAGAGGAGAGTGGTCACCCATCCACCTCCTGACCTAGCCCGAGGTGGCTTAACGTCGGTGTACGTATGTGAACCGGCTAAGTGACCACGGCTTAACCGTTGGCTCTACTTGTGCTCTACCATATGGCCAATATAACAGGGTTCGAACTCCTCCTACCCCTTAGTTGCCTTAGTTGCAAGCCTAGGGTCAACGTCTACGTACTTCAGTATAATTATCTGATAGTGAGAGTGTAGGGCCTATAGATAAGACCGATAAGGCCGGCCTTATAAGCGGCGCAGCACCCCAGCGTGTATACAGTCCACCCACTGCCTTCTAGAATGTTCGCTCTCAAGCTGTTGGTGGTCGTCGTAGCGGTGGCGGTGCACGAGACCGCGGGACACGGGATGATGATGGACCCGCCTAACAGGTCCTCCATGTGGAGGTTTGGCTTCAACACTCCGCCAAACTACAGCGACAACGAGATGTATTGCGGTGGATACGGGGTCAGTATGCTAAACTAGAGGGGTACAACACTACATAGAGTATATTAGAATATTCACTAACAATCTTGTTTCGCTTCTTTTGTACAAACCGGGGGGGGGGGGGGGGGGGGGGGTGGAACGCTGATAGTTTCTTTTTGATACCTCGTACATACAATTATTACATCTGTAGCGAGATATAGTTATCTATATTCTTATTTGACCGGGTACTCAAGCAAAAGTATACATTTATATTTTTAAGGAATATAGCAATATGAGAGGAAGACCACGACAAAGATGGCACGACAAAGTGAGGAAGGATGTGGAAATGCGAGGAGGGGACTGGAATGTAGTTGAAGGGGAAGAGTGGTGGCAGGATATAAGAATATGGAGAGGCTTATCTTCATGGCCGACCCAACGCAGAGTTGGACGTGGCAACAGATGATGATGATTATAGCAATACAGAAAATATGTGGATATCGCGATATCTTGGTTTATTAATGTATGTGCTTGCAACGGAGGTTTCCTACGAAAAATTATTATCGTCACGCTGTGAAGCTGTCTCGCTTGTGATCTAAACGTTGATATTCTCATTTCCGGGTCCATGTGGCTGGCCCCCATACACTCGCAATCGTTTGTGCTACATTTATCCCGGATTGTGGCGAATAAGTTTCGTTTTTGCCGCCCTAGAAGTATCGGGTTCAATATGGGGAGCTAACTACATGCTAGCCTCCCCTTTTTTTGTAGAATCAACTCGAAAATGGTGTCAATCGTTTGTGCTTCGTTTATGCTGGATTGCGCCCCAAACAGTTTTTTTGTGCTGCCTCCTGGGTAGGTTTAATGAGGGGTACCCCAGTGATAAGAGCTACGAAGACGGCAGCAGAAAGAAATGTTTTGTGGCACAATCCAGTACAAACGAAGCACAAACGATTACGATTGTAAAATGGGGACATTTACAAAAAGGGGGGCTAGCTACATGGTCTCCTTTTTTTGACCCCTTAATTTTAGGTACTTTGAGGGCGACACAAACAAAACTTTTAACGGCACAATAATGCACAAATGATTGACACCATTTTCGAGTTGATTCTAAAAAAAGAGGGGCAGCCATGCAATTAGCCCCCTTATTGAACCCTTATATTAGAGGTACTTCGGTGGCAGCACAAACAAAACTTTTTACGGCACAATCCGGCACACACGTAGCACAAACTATTTCAAAATGGGTATATTTACAGGAGGGGGGGGGGGGGGGGGGGCAGCTACATGAACCCCTCATCTCCGTATATTATATTTTTGAAATCAGATCTGACAAAGCTTCATTTTATTAGAAATGTATAAGATACTTTCTAAATATTTCAGCTACTTCATTAAAAATTTGGACATATTGTTGGAAAGAAAAAAGGGTTGGATTGAAACAATTTATTTATAAATGAAAAAAAAACTTTCGATAGGCCTACTGAAATTTTAACGGATTTAATTTAGGATAAGTTGATACAAAAGTGTATATTGTTTAAGAAATAGATATGCAATTTTGGAATGGATGAATAATCTTAAGTTAACTAATATAACTCAGAAAAATAAATACGTTTGATAAAATAATTTCAAAATTAAATTTGAATTAAAATGCCTGTCTACCATAACGAATCCATGTGTGTCCTCAGATCCAGCACGGTGTGAACGGTGGACATTGTGGAGAGTGCGGAGACAACTGGGCCAACCCCAGACCAAGGGACAATGAGAACGGAGGCAAATACGGCACCGGGACTATTGCCAAGACGTAAGTTTGGTGCCGAATGGCGCATCAATAGACATAGGAAGATGATAGTCGTTCCACCATTTCCTCAAACTCGCCCAAACAACAATCACACAGCAGCAATGACATGTGGACTGTTCTGTGATTGGTGGATGAGAGAGTATGACAAACGGTGACTTGAGAAGCACTTGAGAAACGACTATGCAATGCAATTAACCCGAATAACTCTTTGGTGGTTTCTTTGTTCAAGATCCATTTTCGTTTGTGTTGACTCGTACAATTAAATGTGCAGTTCATCCTTCTAAACTATGTTATAGTATATGTAGATATTTTGGTAATTTGTTTTTCTTTTTCTTTCTTTCTTTCTTTCTTTCTTTCTTTTTTTTCTTTCTTTCTACCTTGATTAATAAATTTATTTATTTTTTATTTATTTATTAATTAATTTTTTTTATTTTTTTTTATATAAAGTGAATTGGTGTTTGCTAAAACGCGCGTCTCTGACAACAAGTACTTGTTCGTGGGTTCAAGAATATCATGTATAAAGTTGAAACAGTGTTAAAAGACTCAATTGAAATAATTGAAAAAAATGTATAAATAAAAAAAAAAATTAAAATCACGGGAAAAATAAATGAAATCACAATAACAAATGTCGATCTGTTGTGTGATCATGTTCGATCTTTCTTGTTGCAGCCGAAAGAGACGTAAATAAATCATTTTGTCTGACAGGTACAAATCCGGCGAGCTGATCAAGACAGTAACCAAACTGAGCGCCAACCACGCCGGCTGGTTTGAGTACAACTTGTGTGTTCTTGACAACCCCAACGCTTTGGAGACTGACGAGTGTTTCGAGCAACACCTGTTGACGATGGGAGACGGAACCACCCGCTTCACACCACCTCGCTTCGTGCCAGGAGACTACACCCTCATGCTACAGCTCCCAGCCGGCCTCAAGTGTGAGCGTTGCGTGCTCAGGTGGCACTACTACACAGGTGAGCGCTGGTGACGTCACAGGACAGTGAGGCTTATGGCATCGTGCCAGGAGACTACTCCATCATGCTGCAGCTCCCAGCCGGCCTCAAGTGTGAGCGTTGCGTGCTCAGGTGGCACTACTACACAGGTGAGCGCTGGTGACGTCACAGTACAGTGAGGCTTATGGCATCGTGCCAGGAGACTACACCCTCATGCTGCAGCTCCCAGCCGGCCTCAAGTGTGAGCGTTGCGTGCTCAGGTGGCACTACTACACAGGTGAGCGCTGGTGACGTCACAGTACAGTGAGGCTTATGGCATCGTGCCAGGAGACTACACCCTCATGCTGCAGCTCCCAGCCGGCCTCAAGTGTGAGCGTTGCGTGCTCAGGTGGCACTACTACACAGGTGAGCGCTGGTGACGTCACAGTACAGTGAGGCTTATGGCATCGTGCCAGGAGACTACTCCATCATGCTGCAGCTCCCAGCCGGCCTCAAGTGTGAGCGTTGCGTGCTCAGGTGGCACTACTACACAGGTGAGCGCTGGTGACGTCACAGTACAGTGAGGCTTATGGCATCGTGCCAGGAGACTACACCCTCATGCTGCAGCTCCCAGCCGGCCTCAAGTGTGAGCGTTGCGTGCTCAGGTGGCACTACTACACAGGTGAGCGCTGGTGACGTCACAGTACAGTGAGGCTTATGGCATCGTGCCAGGAGACTACTCCCTCATGCTACAGCTCCCAGCCGGCCTCAAGTGTGAGCGTTGCGTGCTCAGGTGGCACTACTACACAGGTGAGCGCTGGTGACGTCACAGTACAGTGAGGCTTATGGCATCGTGCCAGGAGACTACACCCTCATGCTGCAGCTCCCAGCCGGCCTCAAGTGTGAGCGTTGCGTGCTCAGGTGGCACTACTACACAGGTGAGCGCTGGTGACGTCACAGTACAGTGAGGCTTATGGCATCGTGCCAGGAGACTACACCCTCATGCTGCAGCTCCCAGCCGGCCTCAAGTGTGAGCGTTGCGTGCTCAGGTGGCACTACTACACAGGTGAGCGCTGGTGACGTCACAGTACAGTGAGGCTTATGGCATCGTGCCAGGAGACTACACCCTCATGCTGCAGCTCCCAGCCGGCCTCAAGTGTGGGCGTTGCGTGCTCAGGTGGCACTACTACACAGGTGAGCGCTGGTGACGTCACAGTACAGTGAGGCTTATGGCATCGTGCCAGGAGACTACTCCATCATGCTGCAGCTCCCAGCCGGCCTCAAGTGTGGGCGTTGCGTGCTCAGGTGGCACTACTACACAGGTGAGCGCTGGTGACGTCACAGTACAGTGAGGCTTATGGCATCGTGCCAGGAGACTACACCCTCATGCTGCAGCTCCCAGCCGGCCCTGTAGTGTGGGCGTTGCGTGCTCAGGTGGCACTACTACACAGGTGAGCGCTGGTGACGTCACAGTACAGTGAGGCTTATGGCATCGTGCCAGGAGACTACACCCTCATGCTGCAGCTCCCAGCCGGCCTCAAGTGTGAGCGTTGCGTGCTCAGGTGGCACTACTACACAGGTGAGCGCTGGTGACGTCACAGTACAGTGAGGCTTATGGCATCGTGCCAGGAGACTACACCCTCATGCTGCAGCTCCCAGCCGGCCTCAAGTGTGAGCGTTGCGTGCTCAGGTGGCACTACTACACAGGTGAGCGCTGGTGACGTCACAGTACAGTGAGGCTTATGGCATCGTGCCAGGAGACTACACCCTCATGCTGCAGCTCCCAGCCGGCCTCAAGTGTGAGCGTTGCGTGCTCAGGTGGCACTACTACACAGGTGAGCGCTGGTGACGTCACAGTACAGTGAGGCTTATGGCATCGTGCCAGGAGACTACTCCCTCATGCTGCAGCTCCCAGCCGGCCTCAAGTGTGAGCGTTGCGTGCTCAGGTGGCACTACTACACAGGTGAGCGCTGGTGACGTCACAGTACAGTGAGGCTTATGGCATCGTGCCAGGAGACTACACCCTCATGCTGCAGCTCCCAGCCGGCCTCAAGTGTGAGCGTTGCGTGCTCAGGTGGCACTACTACACAGGTGAGCGCTGGTGACGTCACAGTACAGTGAGGCTTATGGCATCGTGCCAGGAGACTACTCCCTCATGCTGCAGCTCCCAGCCGGCCTCAAGTGTGGGCGTTGCGTGCTCAGGTGGCACTACTACACAGGTGAGCGCTGGTGACGTCACAGTACAGTGAGGCTTATGGCATCGTGCCAGGAGACTACTCCATCATGCTGCAGCTCCCAGCCGGCCTCAAGTGTGAGCGTTGCGTGCTCAGGTGGCACTACTACACAGGTGAGCGCTGGTGACGTCACAGGACAGTGAGGCTTATGGCATCGTGCCAGGAGACTACTCCATCATGCTGCAGCTCCCAGCCGGCCTCAAGTGTGAGCGTTGCGTGCTCAGGTGGCACTACTACACAGGTGAGCGCTGGTGACGTCACAGTACAGTGAGGCTTATGGCATCGTGCCAGGAGACTACTCCATCATGCTGCAGCTCCCAGCCGGCCTCAAGTGTGAGCGTTGCGTGCTCAGGTGGCACTACTACACAGGTGAGCGCTGGTGACGTCACAGTACAGTGAGGCTTATGGCATCGTGCCAGGAGACTACACCCTCATGCTGCAGCTCCCAGCCGGCCTCAAGTGTGAGCGTTGCGTGCTCAGGTGGCACTACTACACAGGTGAGCGCTGGTGACGTCACAGTACAGTGAGGCTTATGGCATCGTGCCAGGAGACTACACCCTCATGCTGCAGCTCCCAGCCGGCCTCAAGTGTGAGCGTTGCGTGCTCAGGTGGCACTACTACACAGGTGAGCGCTGGTGACGTCACAGTACAGTGAGGCTTATGGCATCGTGCCAGGAGACTACTCCATCATGCTGCAGCTCCCAGCCGGCCTCAAGTGTGAGCGTTGCGTGCTCAGGTGGCACTACTACACAGGTGAGCGCTGGTGACGTCACAGTACAGTGAGGCTTATGGCATCGTGCCAGGAGACTACTCCATCATGCTGCAGCACCCAGCCATAACTCTACGCTAGTGGTCCTGAGTAAAACCGCTCGTATTGGGTGTATTCACGTGACGTCACAACGGCCATATTTTAGGAAAAGTCTATATCAACATTTGAGCTATCAATAAAAGACAAATATATACTTATGGATTACGAGATTAAACGTGTTACCGCCAATTAAGTTTACGGACATGATTCTGTACCACTGTAAACCACAAAAAGAGAGCCCGAGAGAAAAGAGTTTAAATACGTTGGTTTTTAGTGAGTAATAACAGGAAGCCAAGTTTGGAGAAGGGTTGAGCGTGAAGCAAACGGCATCTTAGACATTTTAACATGAACTATAAAACATGACTTTTTGGCATGGCCGCCATGCGCATTATATTATGGACACATCCTTTTCTTCATGAGAGTCTTTATTGTTTCTACCTTGAAGTGATTAGACACCCTTGTTCTGTGAGACTAGTTTATACTACTTTAAAGAAAACAATCGAGAATATTACTGACCTGTTGATTGTGTTTCAGCTAACACGTGGGGTACCTGCGATGATGGAACCTCCAATGTGGGCTGTGGCCCCCAGGAGACATTCAGGTCTTGCACAGACATCGCCATCGAGTAAAGTAGCCCACCCCTGACGACCTTGCTGACAAGACAACAACGTACCTGGTCCAACTCATTGTAAAACAATTTTAAGTTTTTCAGTTCTTTAAATATACGTGTGTATGCTACAATGTTTCACCAAATATCTTGTAAAAAGTTCACCGTTTATGGATATATTATGTTTTTTTTTTTATTTAATGATAGATCTTGCATATGTAACCGTACAACTACTGTTTAACTTTTTTTTAGTGTAATTATTTGTTTATTGATTTGGTTCCCAGAGAGTTTCCTCGTTGAAGGGAACCTACAGTTTGCAATATATGGAAGGGCATTATATTAATTTAATGATTTTAATTGTTCATATAATGATTAATTCAATCAAAAATAAATTGATATAAAGATAAAAATTTAATGCAATTCATATTAAACAGAAAGTAGTACCTAGATTTGTTTCTACATGTATGTAAGCTATAAACTTACTAGCACAGGATAAATATGCAAAACATTGACACTTTACTTTAAGTCCGATTCACACAAAGTTATAAGGTATTGCAATAGCAATAAGAATAGGGTATAAGAAAGTGGTATAAGGTATAAGCTTAGGACGCCAAAGACTTTTCTGAAAAGATATTACATTTTTGTGTAGACTTTTTTGACTTGCTCTGGCGGCAGTTTAAGTAACTACAGCTGGCTGTCAATCAGCTGACTTCCCGCAGCTGTTATTTACGTTTTAAACCGGCATTGAATCTATTGACAATAAGTAAAAACAATAGTTAAAAATAATAAGAAAAACAATAATTATTATTATTCATTATTGTTGTGTTGTTAAATCATTAATGACGCCGATGGGAGAAGATATTTTGCACGTAGTCACCGGATGCAAGGTCTATTTGATGTGAACCGGATGTGCTCGCTTAGTTACAGCTATCGAAATTACAAATGTACAGTGAGAAAGGTTTGATTGGGTACGCTATTTTTGGTGCATACTATGAGCATCTAACTTCAAGGGTCCTCAAATGCGAATCATATCGCTGGAACACTGTAAAAATGAAGAGATTAATTGCCGTAAAACAATTTTTATTTATAAGATGGCGGTTAAATTCACAATTTTGAAACTATTGTCAAGTGTTTGTCCTGTCGATGTGGACTTACATGTAAAAAAAATCATTTAATTCCGTTTGTAAGTAAAAATTAAAGTAAGTAAATAAAAAATATTTGTTTCCAGAAATTAATATTTTGTAGGGATTTGTTCCCCAAACGACTAACACAAGTAATAAAACTAATAGGTTGTTGTTTTTACGTGTTAATTATTGTGGGACATAAATCCCTAGAGCTTAAATACCCCTCTGAGTCTTATTTCACGTGTTAATCGTTGTGGGCAATACATCCCTAGAGCTCAAGTACCCCCCCCCCCCCCCCCCCCCCCCGAGTGGTTTTTCACGTGTTAATCGCTGTGGGCAATACATCCCTAGAGTACCCCCCCCCCCCCCCCCGAGTGGTTTTTCACGTGTTAATCGTTGTGGGCAATACATCCCTAGGACTCAAGTACCCCCCCCCCCCCCCCGAGTGGTTTTTCACGTGTTAATCGTTGTGGGCAATACATCCCTAGGACTCAAGTACCCCCCCCCGCCGAGTGGTTTTTCACGTGTTAATCGTTGTGGGCAATACATCCCTAGGGCTCAAGTACCCCCCCCCCCCCCCCGAGTGGTTTTTCACGTGGTAATCGTTGTGGGCAATACATCCCTAGGGTCCTAGTTCTAATGTACCCACCTGTCTTATTATACGAGTTAATCGTTGGGGGTAATACATCCCTAGCGCTAAAATACCCCCTGAGTCTTATTACCCGAGTTAATAGTTGGGGATATTACATCCCTAGGGCTGAATTACCCCCCTGAGTCTAATTACTTGAGTTAATCGTTGGGGGTAATACATCCCTGGAGTACAAAACCCCCCTGAGTTATTTCACGTGTAAATCGTTGTGGGTAATACATCTTTAGAGCTCATGTACACGATTTAAATCCTTAGGGGTAATACATCCCTGAAGATCAAACACCTCCAAGTGGCCTGAGGGTACTGCATCCCTAGTGATCTTTTACCGGGAGAAGATATTCGTACACTAGGGCCTGTTTACCGGGGGGGTTCACCAGCGCTAGGGCTAAACTACTGAGGGTATTCCATCACGGGGGTACTCAGTCCCTGCTACACCGGTACGGTGTTTCGTCGGTAGTTTATTAACATTATGCACGCTGGCTCATACCACTGAGATGCATACGAGTGGGGGTATAAGACCTGGTGAGCTTGTTATGCTAACATACCGCTAGTAATGTTAGAGTAAGTTAAATATTTGTCTACTCAAACCACCAAACGGTTTGATTTGTTATTAGGCCATCAGTTTTTAACTCATTTTTTTCTCCGAGGTATGATAATCTGAATTTTGGAATATGATAAAAAAGAATAACACTACTGTAGCGAGCGGTTCTTAATAACGTTACTGTACCGAGCGGTTCGCAATAACATTACTGTAGTAGAGTTCCCAACTCCTGAAAATATAACATTCCGGGACAAATAACGAACGAAAAGGGAACGGCTTACGTCATGATGCTTGCCGGAGGCCTATCGCCAAAGGCAACATTTTTGTTTTTACCCCTTTCTTTATAACATGTTTGTACTCTTTGACGAGAAATATGTTAACTTAAAGCTGACAAGAATTTCAAAGAATTCAACACATTTCTCTAGAACCAAAATCTTTCACTTTCATTAAAGGATGTGCAGAGCAAGATCCCCTCTCGGATTCAACTCCAAATTCCGACATCAGGACTAAACCCCTTCGGATTCAACCTCGGAATCCAACACTCAAGATGGGGCTAGGATTCAACTCCAAATTCCGACATCAAGACTTAAAACCCTTCCCCTTCAGCTCTGTCAGAGAGCTGTTTGTATTGACTGAATCCCAGAATTCACCTTAATTGTGACAATCTCGGAAAGTGCAGAGATTACTCAAAAGAGCCCTAGTTGAGAATACCTAGAAGGGGATGAAATCGTAAAAACTAATTGTTGCCACATTATTTACAACAAAGTGTGATTGTTAATACATTGTAATCTATTATTTGATAGAAACCCTACCTTGAACATAAGGTTCACTAAAAGTCATTGCTCTGCGCCTGCAATGTTTGGAGTTCGAGCAGACCCCGCCTAACTATAGTCCTCCCAACGAAACTGTTCTCATGCTTTCATCACAGGCCATGTCTAGAATGGCAACTTAACTTGTCATTCCTCCGTGTGCTTAATGGAAGATTGCGTCGGATTGTTCTCAGTTCGTGAGTTGGCCAACTTGTCCGACGTTGATAAATGGCAATTCTCTCATTTGTGTAAGTTGCTATAAATAATATTACACGACGAATATTTTTAAAAATTAAATACAAATATAAGTTTGTAGTAACAAAACCAATAAGTCATGTTTGAAGAGAAGTGATAATTGAAAATAGATCACGGGAACCCAGCCATTCACAGCTTTCGATACCAAGAAATGGCGGAAACGCCGATGTTTAAACAACTTATTTCATAAAACTAAAGTAGAACGGACTATACCTTTACAGTTTAGACCTACCTCTAGAACACAGTGGAATATTAGAGTAAATACTTGCTGCGAGTAGTTACTTTATGTCCGATTCACACAACGTTATAAGGTATTGCAATAGCAATAAGAATAGGGTATAAGGAAATGGTATAAGAGGTCTGTTCGTTGGACCTTCTCGACTTCGCTCCAAGATCACTTTAGAGATGCTTTAGAGTAGGCTCAATTAGGCCACGCCCACGCTCGAGCCGATAGAGCACCGTGCTCTTCCCGTTGTCAAACGAACGCTTCCCAGCGCCCCACCCCCTCCTTTATTCTCTTTTTGGCTCAGAATCAAGTACCAACGAAGATATGGTTCCGACAAATATTTTACTTACGAAATACAACTTAAACATCATCAGAGTTGCTGCACGAGGAAGCCGGTTTTATGAATAACGCGCGAAAAGTAATCTTGCTCTAAGTTTCTCTAACTCACTCCTCCTAAAAAGTCCGAGCAAGAAAATCATGATCTTTCTGCTCTAGATCATGTTGCTCGAGTCCAACGAACGAAATCCGAGCAGGTGATCTCGTGAAACGAACGGCTATTTTATTATTAGAGTAGATCCGAGTGCTTAGAGAAGGTCCAACGAACAGACCTAAGGTATAAGCTTAGGACGCCAAAGACTTTCCTGAAAAGATACTACATTTTTGTGTAGACTTCTTTGACTTGCTCTGGCGGCAGTTTGAGTAACTACAGCTGGCTGTCAATCAGCTGACTTCCCGCAGCTGTTATTTACGTTTTAAACCGGCATCGAATGTATTGACAATAATTAAAAATAATAGTTAAAAATAATAAGAAAAACAATAATTATTATTATTATTTATTATTGTTGTGTTGTTAAATCATTAATGACGCCGATGGGAGAAGATATTTTGCACGTAGTCACCGGATGCAAGGTCTCTTTGATGTGTACCGGATGTATACGGCGAGTTTTTGTTTTGACTAATAATTTACAATGAAAGCATCTGTTACATTGATTCAAGTTGCTAGCATCTCATTGGCGTGTTATAAGTGAGGTTTCAACGCATGATTGGTCCGTCATAAGAAAGTTGAAATATCTGAACTCTCTTATACCAAAGATTAGACAGCTTATACCAGTCTTATACCAATTGCTATTGCTATTGCAATGACACATTTGTGTGAACCCTTGTACGTAATCCCTATAGCCAAACTCGGCTTGTGACTATACCTATACCTTATAACATTCTTATAACTTTGTGTGAATCGGGCTTTATGGATCTACGCAGTAAAGTGTGAATTTTAGTATAGGCAAATAAAACCGAAATTCGGTTCGAGACGGAAATAATTATTAGAAAGGGGATTTCTTTCAAAATAGGTTCCTTGGGGCTCCCTTTACATCTCCAGAAAAATCCCCAAAAATCCTACGTGGGCAACACCCTTAAATTTTGAAAACTCCCCGCCATGATCCAGTTTTTAAAAAAATGCCATAACTTAGGAACTGTCTGTTACAAAAAGATGTAGTTTACACCAAAATGCGTGTGATGACGCCTACCTGCGCAAGAGAAGATTTTGATTATTTGGGCTTAAGCTTAACGTCTCATATTTTTGCAACGAGGCTAATCGAGACAATGAGTGGGTGATATATGAAGATGAAATAGGGGGCTGTTTGGAGGAAAGGGGCCAATAGAAGTGTGGGGTGGAAAGGGGAAGGTGGAAGAAAGGGGCTTGGGGTGTGGACTGCACTTCGTATGACTTCTCATCCTCGACCTGTCCGGCTAGGGTGGCCCTACCAGAAGCATACGCTTCCGCCGGCATAGCTCCAGGAATCATTTAAGCACGCAAACCTGCCCACCACGATAAGGTTGCAGTCCATGGGCAGGCGCAAGAGTAGAAAATAAGTATATCACCGCGGTGTGTTTTATTAGTGGCCAATGGAAGATTCAGCTTGTTCCTTTGTTTCACGTGTTATTGGTAAGATATGTCATTGCACACCAACAATCATTGCGAGCGAAGCGAGCGTCTCCATTAGACCTTTATGGCACTTAGTTTTTTTTTTTGTCTGTCGATAGCGGGCGAACGGAATATCCGATCAACTTGAAATTTGGACCACCTACAAGCCTCGTTGTGGATCAAAGGTGTAAAGTTGTGAGGCAAAATCGTTCGAAAAGTTACAAAGTTACACCATAGTTACTGCAAAATATTTTTCTGAAACAAAATAACGGCAAAATGTGAGATAACCATGCATATTTCTCTTAAGTTTTTTCCAATCACGAATATGTCCATTTTATGGCGATCTGATAAATATTGGCAAAGTTACACAAAAGTTACTCGAAAATATATTTCTGAAACACAGTAACAGCAAAATATGAGGTGGCTTTCTTATAGTAAATGTTCGTTCAGTCACTAATATACTAATTTAAACGCGATCGAATGCGTATTAGAGGCAGAAATTACATTTCAATTGCTGTTAATAACTGTTAGTAACGGTGGCGGACCACGGCGAAAACACTTGACAGAATGACAACGAAAATTCTTAGCAACGCTCATTACACTGCATTCAATAATGTCGGGAAGTATAATAGCTATGGAAATTAGAATAATGTTTGCAATCCGCATTCTTGAATTGTTGTATATTGTTGTTTTTATAAGCTTTGAGATCTTTTCGCCAGAAAGTTCATAGATATGGACGCGCTCGCTTATCAACGCGTCAAACAGAGCGTTTCCTAGTTTTATTTACAGGAGGTGGTGTGGATGTATTGAGAGGGGGGTTGTGTTATGAACGTGGAGGAAAGGTGGAAAGAAGATGGACAAAAAGTGCATTTTCTGCTGTGATGGAGTGGTAGGAGTTGATAGTGTCAACGTGGTAAGGGGTTTAGATAATATTAGAGAACTTAGTGTACAGAGAAAAGATGGAATTGCGGAAAAATTTAGGGTGTCTGAAGTGTGTGAGTTTACGTAAAGTATAGGAAAGCTTTTACAAGACACCCAAATCAAGTTTCAGTGGCACTAAGTGAAAGATCAAATTCATCAAAACCCCTCCTAAGACGTGCTGTACAATCCTTTGACTCAAACGTGCTGTCTCTTTTGCGGGGAGAAGGTTGATAAAAATGCTGACAACAAGCACCCTAATCGCAACTCAAAAATTTGCGCCGTGGCGGTTTTATCAAAAATGTCCAGTATTGGAATTGCGTGTTCAAGGAGATGTGACAAGTGGGCGGAAATAGTTCCTTAATCGCATCAATACCTCCATTGACCTAATTGCTGCCGATGCACGATATCATAAAAACTGTGATAATGCCGATCACAATACTCGAACTGTGGATGGGCACGGAACTTTTCATGTGATGGGAGGAGTGCAGTGTGTGACGCCTGCTTCAGCCGTCCAAACAACTTCGCGAGTTCCAAGACCGAAGCTTCATCCGGGGCTAAGTCTTGTCGGAAAGTTTGGCTTTATCCCGATCGTCAGTCACGACCGGCCAATGAACAGTGGTCTGAATCGCGTGGTCGGGAAGACGTCCTTTCTCTTAAGTTGCGCCCAATGGATGCCGATATTGGGACGAAATACCAATGGATTTCGATGGCGGGTCCGAAGTCACCAGACGAACCTCAACGCGGATAGAGTGGTTTTATGGAGATTGCCTCGGGGAAGAGATCCTACCAAATGTCAGCTGTGGTACCTTTGCCTTTCGTCAATCTGCAACCATCAAACCCCACCACAATCAACACTGGTCTTCGTGACGTGATGAACTTCACCAGCCTCCCTCCTACGTCGGCTGCCGCCCGCCAGCACAGTCTACGCTAGTGATGGGCACTTTTTATCAAAGAATCGATTCACGATTCGATTCGATTTTTTAGAGTACTGAATCGATCCAGACGATTAATCGGTCGAAATAAATCGATTAATCGATTAATCGATTTAAGAGGGCGATTTTCCATTATTATCGGTTCATACCATTTTTCAATGTGTCCAGCATTGGTGTCCAGCCTATTTTCTGACTTTCTTAGGTCACATAACCTTAAATTGTTAACATACACCCTGAAAAGTTGAAAAAACAGGCTGTTTGAAGTGATGGGATGAGAGAGAGAGCTGTTTTTATATTAGGCCTACGGTGCATAGGGCCTATATAATTGTATTGTGTAAGAACCTAGTCGTCAGTGAGAACTTATTTCGTCCATATCCGCTTTTCGCGGACCCAAAACGGAGTTTAAATGTAAAAATCGACGTTAAAAAATCGACGAATACTTAATCGATTCAACCGATTCATCGAAAGGACTTGAATCGATCTTTAAAATCGATTATTTTTGGTAAATAATCGATTTTTCGATTTAATCGATTCTGATTCGCGTAGACTCTACGCGTGTATCACTCCAGGCTTGGAGGGGGAACGTCGTTGAACCGAGAGATTGTGGCTGGACCGTCGAACAGGAAAAACATATTCGTGTTCCATCCACGTTATCCCCGGCGCTGGCAATGCTACTACACCTGATTTGCTGTGGGTGCAAGGTAGACTGCTCCCGTATCTGTGAATGCAGACGAAGCGGTTTAAAATGCACCACTATCTGCAGCGGGTGTGCTGGGGAGTCTTGCCTCAACAGGAATATCCCGGATTACGACGAAGAAGACGAATATGAGACCGAGCAGGACCACCGCCAGCCAAAGCGCAACAGCGACGTACTACCTCATTTAAAGGATTTAGTACAACGAAGTCGGGTGTAATATTTTTTTTTTTACATTTTGAAATGTACATTCGCTGCCGCAAGTGTCTTTTATCTTAAAATGAGTTAAATATCTAGACAAATCCTATATTTAAAAGGGAAAGCATGACACTTTTTGGCTTGCGCTTTTTAACGTGTTTAGGTACTATTTTGTAATTAAACGTAAATAAACTGACAATTTTCATTTTTTCCCTGCAAACATGAGTTCTTCATTGAAAACGAAAAATTTTGACACCAAAAGCACCTCTATAGGACTATTTATTCCAAACTTATGGCATTATTTTGAAAACTGCAAGATGGCGGCAATTTTTTCAAAAATTAAGGGTGTTGCCCACGTTGGATTTTTTGGGATTTTTCTGGAATGATTGAGGGGGCCCCAAGGAACCAATTGCAAAAGAAATCCCCTTTCTAATAATTATTTCCGTCTCGAACCTTAATTTGCCTATACTATTTTGATACATTTTGACAGGCTTTCAATAAAAACAAAATAATACTGCCAATGTTGCTCACAGCTTGCTGGATTTTGACAATTCCTGTGAACTTCTTCAAATTCTCGAACTCTCATTGGCTACACAACAAGGTCTACTTGATCTCCACCTAGCGGAGGCTCGTCGAACTCCCGAGTTCGACCAGCCTCCGCCAGGAAAGGTTCGTGATTGCAGTGCAGGAGCTGCTAATTTCGTCGTGCGCCATCTTAGTATTCGGCAATAGTGCGCGCATGAACACAGGCAGTAAACCGTCCGCGGAAGTTTATTTCGAGGCCTCAGGGGTTATGACGAAAGCATGAGAATAGTTTCGTTGGGAGGACTATAACCTACAATAGATTATTTAATACTATAAAGCTGTTTCTGTGGTACAACTGACAGTCAGTCAGGTCAACAATACTATAGGATATGCTTGCATACAACGGTTACTATAGTTCACAGAGTCAGAGGGGCAACGAAAGAGCGGGGTACATATTGTTCTTTTACATATTTTGTTGATTCCGTTATTGATTTATTCTATATTTGCTTCGCGACCGCGAGGTCCCAGGTGATTGATTTATGATTATGAAGAGGGAAGGAGGGAAACCTGGTACCGGCACGTAGCCTACTCCTGAAGAAAAGTAACCAAGGAAATATCAATGCATGACGTGTAACTTTTGACCAGTAAACGGTAATACTAACGTGGATTGTTGTTGACGAGAAGAACGAAGAGTCTATCAAATACAACCTTTTGAACCCTCCACTTCCAATCTGCTCGAACTGCCGGTAACTAGTGTTTCGGTCGGAGGCTGACGTTATGTTAGCTAGCTACGCAGTTCCCGCAGTAAGCCAGGCGTGATTGACACTCTTGTGTCATTACTAGGACAATTAAGTCTGTGCCATAGGCACATAACTCATCCACAGTAATAACAAAGTTATGATCACAGTGTACGACCACTGGCTAAAACCCTTACCAACACATTGGTTTGCCGGTTCCCGACCTAGCCTAGCGCGTGGGAGCCGTGTCGAGTATCACCCGCTTGTGGCCTACGTGCAGTCTTGGGGGCGGTTCCCGCCGCGTCATTCTCGCGACGCAATAGCGTGGTTGTACTTGTGTCCTTATTCCACTCAATCCACCACCGGTATAGTGCATTTCACATCTCCTTCTCCACTTTCCGGCCCAGTGCTCTGCACTGAGACAGGTAGGGAAAAATTCCCACCCTGGTTCTCTGCGACCAAACTCTTACCCCACACCACGGGTGACCCCCCTCCCCCCATCTATAAGCGATTCATCCCACAACCCGACGCACTGACTTTCAAGCTACCATGCCTAGAGAGTCTAACAAGCCACCCAACCCCCTGCCCCCGCCTAGGAACCAGCAGCCAAATGCTCCTCTCGCGCCGACACCTTCCAGAGTCCGTAAGTCTGAACTGTCACAGACAAACCTCCCAGTTGTCCTCCAGCAATTGCTGGCGTACCATTACGCTCCAACAGAGCCACTCCCTCCTCCATCTTGGACGACGATCCCTGTCAGGACCCGACAGCGTCGTGTCGTGTCTAACACTCCCTTGAAACCAGGGCAAGTGGAGACCAAGGCGTCATTCAGCTCTCGCCTAGCTCAGTCTGAGGACGAATGCTAACCAAGCACCTCCAAGACTACTCTGACCGATCGCCCGTCTCCTCTTATTACAAACAATCGATTTGACGCGCTCCGTTCGACTGCATCTTCTGGACCCCAAGATTCAAAGAATCTCTCGCCCGACCAGACCTCTGACGACGTCATCACTACGCCCATGGACACTCTACTACCGCCAGGCTCGCCAAAGCTGTCGCCACCGAGGAAAAAGAGATCTCGTGTGCACTCCATGTCTCCGTCCGATTCCTGCTCTTCTCTGAACTCCAAATCTGAGCACAGTACATCATCCGCCCGCCACTTACCCCGATCACTCTCTCCAGTTAGCTCTGTTTACACCGTTGTTAACAGCCCTCGTACCACTGGCCCGCCTCCGAGCAGCCAGATCCCTGGATCCCAGGCTCCACCAGTGGCCCTGAACACCACTAAAAAACCTCCACCCATCATGCTATATGGAGTACGCACCTACACCGAGGTAGTGACGCTCATTCGCAGAGCCACCAACGGCCACTTTACCATCGCTGGCGCCGGTGAAGCCTTCCGTCTTAAGCCAACAACTCGACAAACGTACGACGAGATTCAGGCCTACCTCATCACCAACGACATTATGTTCCATACCTATCCAACAGAGGAGGTCCGGAAGCAGAAGGTTGTTCTACAAGGTCTCTCTTCAACCGTCCCAACGGACGATATCCTAGCCGACCTCATCAACCAAGGCGTGAGGGTCCAGGACGTCTGCCAGCTGATGAGCCGAGGGCATTCGCCCGATGAACGCCGGCCTATGCCCCTCTTCGTCGTCACGACTAATATCTATGCACCTGGAACGCCGGTGCACACCATAAAATCAGTGTGTTACCACAACATCAGTATCGAGAAATACCGAGGCCAGTCTGGCCCCCGCCACTATTACAACTGCCAGCAGTTTGGCCATTCTTTAGTTTTTTGAAACCTCCCGCCGACTTGCTTCAAATGCGCTAAGCACCATCGCTCCAAGGATTGTTTAAAGACTCCGGATACCCCTGCTACGTGTGTAAACTGCAACCTGGATCATCCCGCCTCGTACATACGTTGTCCAGCCTACCTTCAAGCCTGTGAGCCCAAGTCAAACGTTGTGGTATCCGCTGATAAACGTCGCAACCAGAAACAGGTGGTACCCCAACCACTCTCATCCCCCACTGTATGCAACCTACCGCCAACTCCCTGGTCGACTGCCTTCCCGCCGCTCTCGACCTACGCAAAAGTCGCCCAAGCGCAACCCCTCGTCACCCACATGGCCCCGTCTACAGCGTATACCCCACCAGATCCATACCAACATCCGTCGTGCCAGCAATTCATTCCGCTCTAAGCCCAGCCCCCTCAGCCTCCCCCTCCGCGTAAACGCAAGGCAGCGCCTGAACCCCCCACTCAAACCCAACACGACTACGTGAACGAAAAAACTCCTATACTAATCGTCATCGGATACATTGCTGAAGCCATATTGGGCTATTCACAGAACCCGATGGTTGCTGCACTTGCAGCGCTCCTCCGCAAACTAATCTCCATCCCCCAAAATGGCTTGATTTCAAGCTCGCACCATAGCCTGGAACGCCAACGGCGCTATCCGCACTAAGACCCCTGAACTTCTCCACCTGGTCCAGTCACTCAACATCGATATTGTCCTTATTAACGAAACTCATCTTCTTCCGTCTGACCGCTGGGCAATTCCGGGGTACCAGATTTTCCGTTCCGACCGACAATCCCCCTCTCGTCGAGTGCGCGGTGGAGGCACGGCCATCCTTACGCGCTCCACGGCCATAGTCGCCTAGGAGGTCACTCCTCCGCTTACTACGATAGAGGCCACAATTGCAGTGTTCAATACTTCCTACGGCCTCATCCGTTGTATATCAGCGTATCTCTCCACCTAAAGCAGCCTTCAGCAAGACCAACATGGACCTCCTCTTCGCTCATTAAAGTACCCCAACAGTGCTGGCTGGTGATCTGAACGCTAAGCATCCCCTATGGAACTCAGCGGTTTCTAATGCGAGAGGAGATTCTCTCCTCAACTACGTCACCACCACCGATCTCCACCTGACCGTTGTGGGCCCAGTTGAACCCCCCTATCACAACTTTCTCCCAACCACACCGCCGGACGTCCTGGATATTGCTATTCAGTGTAATTACCGTCAATCGTTCGACATTTCTACGGTGCAGGCCCTCACCTCCGACCATGACCCAATTCTCATTCTACTAGGTAATTCACTTTCTCATTCCAAACCCACCCCAACCTTTCCATACCACCACGCCGACTGGCAGCGCTTCCGTACACATATCCACTACTGACTCGGGGCGCAACCACTCACGATTCCGGATTCGCAAGAGAGTATTGACACAACGATCTTCTTCTTGTCTGCTCTGATTCGTCAAGCAGCAGGCGCCGCAATACCCAGAACTTGTCCACGACACTCCACTCATCTTGCACTCCCCCCAGCTCTCGTCGCTTGCGTAAGGGCCAAGAACAAAGCGAGGAGGACCTGGCAGGCATTCCGTACACCCGATACTCTTGCCACATACAATCGCCTGGCAGGAGCACTGAAGCGGGACATTGCGCACCATCGACAATTACAGTGGGAGGCAAAACTCTCCACGCTAACCTATTCCGACAAGTCCATTTGGAGTTTGGAGTTAACTCCATTTGGAGGATATTGCGAAGACGCTGCAAAAGTCAAGCGCCCCAAACCCTCCGTTGATGACTCCACTTGGTTGGGCTCTCAGCAGTCAAGACAAGGCCGAATCTATCTCCAGGCACCTCGAGATGTGCTTCATTTTCAATCCGCCCGTACCAGGAGATCCCGATCTGGACAGTAATGTGGAAACTCTATTCGCCAGCGTTGTTCCTGCGGTCCCCTCATCGGAGGATGACATATCGCCTCAAGAATTAAAGACAGCTTTATTAAAAATAAAGCTGAGAAAAGCCCCTGGTCCAGACGCAATCACGCCAGCACTAATCCTCAATCTTCCTGGCTCCGCCGTAGCGGTTCTCTATCACATCTATTCTGCGTGTTTACGTGCGTCCTACTTTCCGACTCAGTGGAAGCACGCAAAAAGTATTTCTATCCTCATGCCAGGTAAACCTCCCACTGATCCGGCCAGTTACAGGCCCACCAGCCTGCTCAACATCTTTGCTAAAATCCTGAAGGGTTTTCTCTTGCCTCGTATTCAGAAAGAAGTCACAAATCGCCTCATCATTCCTCACTACTAATTCGGCTTCGTCCGACATACGTCCACGGAACACCAGCTCCTCCGACTTACAAACCACATTACCGACGGGTTCAACAGTGGTCAGGGGACAGCCACTGCTTTTCTCGACGTTGCCCGGGCCTTTGACTCAGTCTGGCACGCTGGGCTGCTATTTAAGCTGTTCCGTTTCGGGTTCCCAGATCACATGGTTCACATGCTCAGATCCTTTTAATCACACCTTACCTTTGTATAGCTACCTGGCTAGGCTCTTGTTCTGCCTCCAAACCCATCAGGGCAGGTGTGCCTCAAGGGTTGGTACTGAGCCCCACCCTTTTTAATATCTTCACTTCAGACATGCAAACCATGCCCCCAGGCTTCGAGATTCACCTGTTCGCCGACGACGATGCGGTGGCGGCCTCTTCCTCGTTGGCTGCACTCGCCGTTCACAAACTACAATCGGGCATGGACGTCGTCCATCCTTGGTACGAGAAGTGGCGCCTCTCATTGAACGCTGAAAAAACTTCTGCAACTCTCTTCTCCACGGGACGAGGTAATCCACGCCCTCCCCTAACCATTTCTGGTAGACCCATCGCTTGGTCATCTACAAATCGCTATCTGGGGGCTGTGATGGACAAGCGCCTTACATGGGGACCCCACATTGCCCACGTCCTGGGGAGAGCCCGCCGGAAGCTCTTTGCCCTTCACTCTCTCCTGCGATCAGAGTCCATCTCGGCCGGAGATCGCCTGCGCATCTACACGACGATAATACGCCCCACCCTTCTGTACGCTTCTCCCATATGGGGGGGGGGAGGGGTACGGCCAAAACCCACACGCTGAAACTGCAGCGTTTTCAAAACATGGCTCTCCGGACTATACTCCGGCTTCCGAAGTTCACCAGAGTGGCCACCCTCCACACAGCCCTAGGAACGCCTCTCGTATCTGACCTTATCGCATCTCGAGCCAGACGCTTCTACAGTGCCCTGGTAACTCACCCTCATCACGCAGTCCATCAACAGCTTCTATATACGCCAAAACCCCTTGACAGGTTTCGACGCCTAATCTCCAGCACGGGTACCCCGAGGGCTCGCCCCGTGAGAATACCCAAGCGAACACTCGTCCATCCAAGAAGGATGCCTAAGCGATCTAAGCGACCATCTGCTCGTCTCTTGAGGGCTCCCAAAGGTCTCTCAAATCGTCTTCCCCTAACAGCAAAGAAGAGGCGGGTGCCGTGGTCCGTCACAGTCTATAGTAAGAGCCCTGGGCCCTGGATGGTTCAGCCCTAGTCTGCGACGGCCCTCTTCGCTTCTACTGAGCACTAATTCAGTTTTCTTCTCGTTTTCGCACTGACTCCGTTGTAGCAGGTTCTACCCCCATTCATACCCACAGTATATCTTATTATCATCCCAGCCCTCGGGCTTATGATTCTGTACTCCTTCATCATCTGCTCTAGAGGACCCAGCCCGGGAGAGCGTTTCAGCAAAGTTCAATGTTGAACTATTGCATCTAGTACGTCACCTCTTATTGAATAATAGACCAACCGTAAAGAATAACAAACTGTTAATCCCGTAGATAAAAAGTATAAAATAAAACTAAATATTATGTTATGTTATGTTATGTTAATGTTACAATTAGCTTCAGTGTTCGTATGGAAACCGGCTAAGAGATCGGGGCTAAATCTTTGGGTTACGATTATATCTCCGTATCCGTATCAGCAAGTTCACCTGACATATGACTGACTTGACTGTAAATATAAAGGAAACTAGAAATGAAAAGTTTTTGTGAATTTATCAAGCGAGCGAAGCGAGCGTCTCCACAAGACCCTTATCGCACTTCGTTCTGTTTTTTTTGTTTTTTTGTTTTTATGTCTGTCGATAGCGGTCGAACGGAAAGTCCGATCAACTTGAAATTTGGACCATCCACAAGCCTCAATGTGGATTGAAGGTGTATAGTTTTCAAGCAAAATCGTTCGAAAAGTTACAAAGTTACACCATAGATACTGCTTTTTCCGAAACAAAATGGCGGCAAAATGTGAGATAGCCAGATTTTTCTACAGATTTGTCCGGTCACGAATATGTTAATCTAATGGCGATCTAATAAGTATTGGCAGAGTTACACGAAAGTTACTCGAAAATATTTTTCTAAAACGCAGTAACGGCAAACTGTGCGGTGGCTATCTGATAGTAACTTTTTGTCCGGTCACGAATATACTAATCTTAACGCAATCTGATACGTATTAGAGGCAGAAATTACATTTCAAATGCTGTCAATAACTGTTAGTAACGGTGGCGGACCGCGGCGAAAACACTAGACAGAATGACAACGAAAATATTATTGAATTTCACTGCATTCAATAATATCGGGAAGTATAATAGCTATGGAAATTAGAAAAATGTTTGTAATGCGCATTCTTGAATTGTTGTTAACTAGGAAAACGCACTGCTTGACGCGTTGATAAGCGAGTGCGTCAATATCTACGATCTTTCTGGCGAAAAGTTTTCAATGCTAATACGAACAACAATTAACAACAATTCAAGAATGCGCATTGCATAAATTGTTCTTATTTCCATGGCTATTATAGTTTCCGACATTGTTGTATGCAGTGCAATGTGCGTTGCTAAGAATTTTCGTGGTCATGTTTTCAACACGGTCCGCCACCGTTACTAACACTTATTGACAGCAATAAAAATGCAATTTCTGCCTCCAATAGGTATCGGATTGCGTTTATATTAGTAGATTAGTGACTGGAAAAAAATTTACTATAAGATAGCCAACTCACATTTTGCCGTTACTGCGTTTTAGAAAAATATTTTCGAGTAACTTTCGTGTAACTTTGCCAAAACTTATCAGATCGACATTAAATTAACATATTCGTTACCGACAAAATCTGTAAAAAAATCTGGCTATCTCACTATCACACTGACCTTAGCCCAGATATCGGGTAGACATTAATATTAAATGAAACCTAGCTCAGTTGATCGGCTGTACTTACTACTTGCTGGTATGCGGCTCCAAACGGAACGAAAACCGTAACTGATCGAAGAAAGCGCTTTCTTCGAATGCCCAGTCTTCGTTCTGGTCACCGGCGAACGGACCTCACTTCAACACCTTTTTGTGACAACTCGACCCAACCATCCTGTCGGTCTTCCTTTCAACACAACGAGACACACACAGCTCACAGGCTGACCTGATCTAACAAATATTTCCTCCCATCTCAAACCACACCCTTACATTTACAAACTGCTCTAACACACCAGACAACAGAAACTCTCACTCTTTCAGCCACGGAGGCCCGAATAGCAACTGATTTGTTATTATTTAAAAACATAGCAACTCAAAAACAACAATTCCATTAGATTCTGTTTTTATAATCAAAACACTGCCCTCTCAAATTCCATCCTTATAAGCCTCCCAAATACTCATGACCCTGTTTTCCATCGATGTCACAATTACCCCCCTATTTCCCATATTCTTCCAATCATTGATGAATATGGAAAATACCCTCGATGATAACGCTTGAATTCTTCTGAATCTCAATTCTTAAAGCCTATTGACAATCAACCAAGACCTTCAACAATCCCCAACAATACCATTATGTAATTCCACCGCTAAATCAACAATGCCAATCTGTCATCTCCAACAATACAACATTCCTTTAACTTTAAAAAATCCAGCATGTGCAGAAAAAAAATCTTTTTTTTTTTTTTTTTATATATAGCTACCCCACCACTCGTCAACATTATGACCATACCATATGACATGACAACATTTTATAACAACACTATTTATGACAACACTATAACCTGACAACACTACAAAAACACTATTTATGACCACACTATAACATGACAACAATAACATGACCTACTCGACAACACTCTGTACAATCTGACATTACTCTGAAATGACAACAATAACATGACCTACTCGATAACACTCTGTACCATCTGACATTACTCTGACATGACAACAATAACATGACCTACTCGATAACACTATGTACCATCTGACATAACTCTGACATGACAACAATAACATGAAACACTCTTTATGACAACATCCCTATATAACCACATTGTTTTTAAAATTTATGCAACACACTATGTACCCCCCATGATTCCACATTGTTTTAAAATTTATGATGACAACCCTATGTACCCCCCATGATTTTTTTTTAATTTTAGCACAATTTAAAATTCCTAAAAATTAAAAAAAACATACCTTCAAAAAAAAAACATTACTTCAACAAAACAACAAAAAACATTACTTCAACCAAAAAAAATCACATGTTGCCTATTGTCGAAATGATTACCAACGAATTTTTTTCAAACCATACCCTTACAAAAGTTTCAAAAGTTCCACCTCTAAACTTACTCCAGTCTCTTCCTTTAATCCTACATTCTTTCTCATAACAAACCCATTCCTTCTTATTATTGTCCCAATTATCTTGCCCTACAGCCAAATCATTATTTCCCTCGTCAATCACGGCATCCTCGTAATCCTCATCTATCCCCACATCTTTATCAATCACTTTGTTCTCTTGTTGCCCTGCAATAACCACATCTTTCTTATCAAACACCATATCACCTTGCTCCCCAACTAACTTCAGATCTTCCTTATCATCCACCTTGTCTACTAGCTTCTCAACTATCTCCACATCTATTTTTCCACCTTCTACCTCTCCTACGCTTCTTAAATCTTCTTCTCCGTCTCCTAGACCTCCTGCATCTCCTACCTCCAACTGCTTTCCCAAAAATATCATCTTCATTTCCGCGGTCATTTCTCCCATCATCTTCTCCATATCTACCCGTTTAACCAAATTCCTCTTCAATTCAGTCGAATCACTCTTTAATTCATCGTACCCTTTCATAATCTCATCCTGTCCTTTCTTCATCTCATCGTACCCTTTCATAATTTCTACATGCCCTTTCTTCATCTCTTTCATAATCTCTACATGCCCTTTCTTCATCTCTTTCATAATCTCGACATGTCCTTTCTTCATCTCTTTCATTAAACTCTTCAACATACTCTTAATATCACTATCCTTATTTGGACCCTCCATGATCAACTCCTCAAATTCACTTCCTCCAATATTCTCCAATTCCATCTCCATGCTTATACCCTAGACCCCTAGACTTCCTACTGCCTTACGACCCTACACGACCCTATTCCAATCATACACTCACACAATCCTACACTTCGGACAATCTCGAATATAATCTCACTGATTCAACTAAAATTTTGTCATACTTTCCCTAAACAACTCCCTGTTATAATAACCTATGGACAAAGCTCCTAACCCTCTCGGTCGTGGTAAAAGATCGAGCCCCGCACGTTGGACGCCAAATTATCACACTGACCCTAGCCCAGATATCGGGTAGACATTAATATTAAATGAAACCTAGCTCAGTTGATCGGCTGTACTTACTACTTGCTGGTATGCGGCTCCAAACGGAACGAAAACCGTAACTGATCGAAGAAAGCGCTTTCTTCGAATGCCCAGTTTTCGTTCTGGTCACCGGCGAACGGACCTCACTTCAACACCTTTTTGTGACAACTCGACCCAACCATCCTGTCGGTCTTCCTTTCAACACAACGAGACACACACAGCTCACAGGCTGACCTGATCTAACAAATATTTCCTCCCATCTCAAACCACACCCTTACATTTACAAACTGCTCTAACACACCAGACAACAGAAACTCTCACTCTTTCAGCCACGGAGGCCCGAATAGCAACTGATTTGTTATTATTTAAAAACATAGCAACTCAAAAACAACAATTCCACTAGATTCTGTTTTTTAAGCGAGCGAAGCGAGCGTTTCCACTTAACTCTTATGGCACTTTGTTCTGTTTTTTTGTTTGTTTGTTTGTTTGTTTGTTTGTTTGTTTTTTGTTTTTTTTTGTTTTTATGTCTGTCGATAGCGGTCGAACGGAAAGTCCGATCAACTTGAAATTTAGACCATCCACAAGCCTCGATGTGGATTGAACGTGTATAGTTTTGAGGCAAAATCGTTCGAAAAGTTACAAAGTTACACCATAGTTACTGCAAAATATTTTTCTGAAACAAAATGGCGGCAAAATGTGAGATAGCCAGATTTTTTTACAGATTTTTCCGGTCACGAATATGTTAATGTAATGGCGATCTGATAAATATTGGCAAAGTTACACGAAAGTTACTCGAAAATATTTTTCTAAAACGCAGTAACGGCAAAATGTGAGGTGGCTATCTTATAGTCAATTTTTGTCCGGTCACGAATATACTAATGTAAACGCGATCCAATACGTATTAGAGGCAGACATTACATTTCTATTGCTGTCAATAACTGGTAGTAACGGTGGCGGACCGCGGCGAAAACATGACAAAGAAAATTCTTAGCAACGCAGATGGCACTGCATTCAACAATATCGGGAATTATAATAGCTATGGGAATAAGACAAATTTTTGCAATGTGCATTCTTGAATTGTTGTTAATTGTTGTTTTTATTAGCTTTGAGATCTTTTTGCCAGAACGTTCGTAGATATGGACGCGCTCGCTTATCAACGCGTCAAACAGAGCGTCTCCACTTGACTCTTATGGCACTTCGTTCTGTTTTTTTTTTTTTTTTTTTTTTTTTATGTCCGTCGATAGCGGTCAAACGGAAAGTCCAATCAACTTGAAATTTGGACCATCCACAAGCCTCGATGTGGATTGAAGGTGTATAGTTTTGAGTCAAAATCGTTTTAAAAGTTACAAAGTTACACCATAGTTACTGCAAAATATTTTTCTGAAACATAATGGCGGCAAAATGTGATGTGACATCGATGGAAAACAGGGTCATGAGTATTTGGGAGGCTTATAAGGATGGAATTTGAGAGGGCAGTGTTTTGATTATACTAGGAAAACGCTCTGTTTGACGCGTTGATAAGCGAGCGCGTCAATATCTACGAACTTTCTGGCGAAGAGCTTTCAATGCTAATACAAACAACAATTAACAACAATTCAAGAATGCGCATTGCAAAAATGTTTCTAATTTCCATAGCTATTATACTTCCCGACATTGTTGGATGCAGTGCAATGTGCGTTGCTAAGAATTTTCGCTGTCATGTTTTCGCCGCGGTCCGCCACCGTTACTAACAGTTATTGACAGCAATAGAAATGTAATTTCTGCCTCTAATATGTATCAAATCGCGTTTACATTAGTATATTTGTGACCGGACAAAAATTTACTATAAGATAGCCACCTCACATTTTGCCGTTACTGCGTTTTAGAAAAATATTTTCGAGTAACTTTCGTGTAACTTTGCCAATATTTATTAGATCGCCATTACATTAACATATTCGTGACCGGAAAAATCTGTAGAAAAATCTGGCCATCTCACATTTTGCCGCCATTTTGTTTCAGAAAAATATTTTGCAGTAACTATGGTGTAACTTTGTAACTTTTCGAACGATTTTGCCTCAAAACTATACACCTTCAATCCACATCAAGGCTTGTGGATGGTCCAAATTTCAAGTTGATCGGACTTTCCGTTCGACCGCTATCGACAGACATAAAAAAAAAAAAAAAAAAAAACAAAAAAAAACAGAACGAAGTGCCATAAGAGTCAAGTGGAAACGCTCGCTTCGCTCGCTTAACAAACTAGGAAAACGCTCTGTTTGACGCGTTGATAAGCGAGCACGTCAATATCTACGAACTTTCTGGCGAAAAGATTTCAATGCTTATACAAACTAGGAAAACGCTCTGTTTGACGCGTTGATAAGCGAGCGCGTCAATATCTACGAACTTCCTGGCGAAAAGTTTTCAATGCTAATACGAACAACAATTAACAACAATTCAAGAATGCGCATTGCAAAAATTGTTCTTATTTCCATGGCTATTATGCTTTCCGACATTGTTGTATGCAGTGCAATGTGCTTTGCTAAGAATTTTCGTGGTCATGTTTTCAACACGGTCCGCCACCGTTACTAACACTTATTGGCAGCAATAGAAATGTAATTTCTGCATCTAATACGTATCGGATCGCGTTTACATTAGTATATTTGTGACCGGACAAAAATTTACTAAAGATAGCCACCTCACATTTTGCCGTTACTGCGTTTTAGAAAAATATTTTCGAGTAACTTTAGTGTAACTTTGCCAATACTTATCAGATCGCCATTACTTTAACATATTCGTGACCGAAAAAATCTGTAGAAAAATCTGGCTATCTCACATTTTGCCGCCATTTTGTTTCAGAAAAATATTTTGCAGTAACTATGGTGTAACTTTGTAACTTTTTAAACGATTTTGACTCAAAACTATACACCTTCAATCCACATCAAGGCTTGTGGATCGTCCAAATTTTAAGTTGATCGGACTTTCCGTTCGACCGCTATCGACGGACATAAAAAAAAAAAAAAAAAAAAAAAAAAACAGAACGGAGTGCCATAACAGTCAAGTGGAAACGCTCGCTTCGCTCGCTTAATTAACTAGGAAAACGCTCTGTTTGACGCGTTGATAAGCGAGCGCGTCCATATCTACGAACGTTCTGGCGAAAAGATCTCAAAGCTAATAAAAACAACAATTAACAACAATTCAAGAATGCACATTGCAAAAATTTGTCTTATTCCCATAGCTATTATAATTCCCGATATTGTTGAATGCAGTGCCATGTGCGTTGCTAAGAATTTTCTTTGTCATGTTTTCGCCGCGGTCCGCCACCGTTACTAACAGTTACTGACAGCAATAGAAATGTAATCTCTGCCTCTAATACGTATCCGATCACGTCTAAATTAGTATATTCGTGACCGGATGAAAATGTACTACAAGATAGCCACCTCACATTTTGCTGTTACTGTTTTTCAGAAAAATATTTTCGAGTAACTTTTGTGTAACTTTGCCAATATTGATCAGATAGCCATTAAATGAACATATTTGTGACCGGAAAAAGCTTTAAAAAAATATGGCTATCTCACATTTTGCCATCATTTTGTTTCAGAAAAATATTTTGCAGTAACTATGGTGTAACTTTGTAACTTTTCAAACGATTTTGCCTCAAAACTATGCACCTTCAATCCACATCGAGGCTTGTAGATGGTCCAAATTTCAAGTTGATCGGACTTTCCGTTCGACCGCTATCGATTGACATAAAAACAAAAAAAAACAAAAAAACAAACAGAATGAAGTGCCGTTAGAGTATATTACGGTACAAAAAAACAAAAAAAAAACAGAACGAAGTGCCATAAGAGTCTCGTGGAAACGCGCGCTTCGCTCGCTTAATAATAGCAAACTAGGAAAAACTACTAAACTAGGAAAACGCTCTGTTTGACGCGTTGATAAGCGAGCGCGTCAATATCTACGAACTTTCTGGCGAAAAGATTTCAATGCTAATACAAACAACAATTAACAACAATTAAGGAATGCGCATTGCAACAATTTTTCTAATTTCCATAGCTATTAAACTTCCCGACATTGTTGGATGCAGTGCAAGGTGCGTTGCTAAGAATTTTCGCTGTCATGTTTTCGCCGCGGTCCGCCACCGTTACTAACAGTTATTGACAGCAATAGAAATGTAATTTCTGCCTCTAATACGTATCAGATTGCGTTTGCATTGGTATATTCGTGACCGGACAAAAATTTACTATAAGATAGCCACCTCACATTTTGCTGTTACTGTGTTTCAGAAATATATTTTCGAGTAACTTTTGTGTAACTTTGTCAATATTTATTAGATCGCCATTACATTAACATATTCGTGACCGGAAAAATCCGTAGAAAAATCTGGCTATCTCACATTTTGCCGCCATTTTGTTTCAGAAAAATATTTTGCAGTAACTATGGTGTAACTTTGTAACTTTTCGAACGATTTTGCCTCAAAACTATACACCTTCAATCCACATCGAGGCTTGTGGATGGTCCAAATTTCAAGTTGATCGGGTTTCCGTTCGACCGCTATCGACGGACATAAAAACAAAACAAAAAACAAAAAAAAAAAAACAAAAAAAAAACAGAACGAAGTGCCATAAGAGTCAAGTGGAAACGCTCGCTTCGCTCGCTTAATAAAGATTCATAAATTGAAAAAATTAAAATATATAAACAGTTTATTTCAACTGAACTTTATTAACCCCCATTGTTTTCCTATAGACACGTGATGAGCTACAGCAGGGGTCGGCAACTATAGTGTATGGGGCCACATACCAGTTCTGCGTAATGTACACGGGGCCACAGGTCCGGGCCACTTCTAGTGCGAGAAATTACAACCCTGTTCTTGGGCCAATCTCTTAAAAGTTGGGCTCGCGTCTTGTAAGATATGCTTAGGACGTCCTGCAAGTGATTATCGGTGATTATTTAATCTAAGTTTTTACCTGATATTGTTCAAATGTACGTAGGTAGATCCCATCATAACGCACATGTGGATCGCAAGTTTACTTAATCCTCGATAGTTCTGTTTCGAATCTTTTGATACATATTTTGCCTAAAACACATGTGGGCGTGTCCAGCGGCAGACTTCAGTGGCGAGCAGCAACTCATAATTATCGCGTTAACGTTATCCAAGAATTCTCTGAACTTTCAGTATTCGGTATGTAGAGACAAGAGCGCTTTTATAAAATTGATTAATTTGATCAACATATCATACATAGGTCTTATTATATGTTTAATCACAGTAATGGTTGAAGTTTAAAATATTAACTTGAATTTTTCTAGCAGTGGTGGAAACTAGGAATAATAATTGCAATTTCCTTATAAAGAAATAAATTAGTGGAGGGCTAGAAAAATTAGCCCCGCGGGCTGTACATGGCCCGCGGGCTGCCTGTTGCCAACCCCTGAGCTACAACTATAAGTGCAAACTATTAATAAAGAGAAGGTTCACATTAATATAATATGTTTGCTTGATTTTAAACCACGTGTATACAGCAGTATAGAATTAGTTGAGGTAGGTACTAATAGTAGGCCTATGTTTAATTTTTGGAATATATTATTCACTGAATACTAAACGACATTATTAGCCATTTAAGACCATGCCAGCACAATAAATAGCGTGACTAAATTTAAAATGCTCTTTAGGTAAATGATTGAAGGTGTGTTCCGAAAAATTAATTTTATATTTTCCGTATGAGTGTGTTTTGAAGAAGTTACGAGAAACTTCGACTAATCGAGAGTTGTAAAATTGAATGACTGTGAATATAAAAGTAGTCCCTGATAAATAAATAAGTATCATGGTAAACTAAAACACTAATTGATTAATCAGCGTTGAACAATATACAAGGTGTAGAAACTTAATTGTATAACAAATACACAAAAAAATACGTGCTTTATACAGCACAATAATTTATGTTTATTTCAAGAACACTTATAAGTGTTTATCTGCGTGTTGGAAAGAGATCGAACAATTATGTCGATAACGACTAAAATGGCATTAAAAAATGGCACTTATTAATTAATCATATAACTATGAAGGTTATATAAAATCTAGAGTACAATAATTAAATTGAAGGCTTAGAGGTATTTACACAGTACAATCTTATTACATACTCCACAGATTAAGTATCTCATTTTAATTTTAGTTTAATGTGTAATAGTCTACATTTAAATTGTCCATCTTCAAAATCGAAGAACTGTCTTCACTGTAAGCGTATTGGAGTAGTGCCCGCGTCAACAATGGCGCTAGGGTCGCGTCCAGTTACTCAATGGCAATATCTGTGCACGACCGGAAGTTCTCCTGAGGGCCGCATCCGACAGTCATGGTACCGTTCTCGCACACGCCCCAAGAGTTAGCTGCAACCCAAGACAACAACACACTGTACCATGTAATACGTCACTATCAACTTACGACCCAGGTTGTCCCAACTAGTTTAACATCGGTGTTCGCAGCAAACATGACGCTAAAACTACTGCGACTGAACTGACCAAGAAACAACTATGAAGGGTGAAGATGTTTCATTTAAAGACTTTTAACTGAGTCCAAGGGCAACCATTGCTTTCATTCTACAGTACTAATCCTCCGCAAACTAGGTAACTTCGGGCTATATGGGTGATGTATGCGCAATTTTCCTGTCTGTCGTTATAGCCTGTCGCATCCTGTGTTCTAAAGTGGGAGTGTGCGCGTGACTTACCTGTGTTGTAGTGCCACTGTAGGACGCAGCGCTTGCAAGTGACTCCCTGGGGAAGATGGAGGGTGACGGGGAAGACTCCAGTCAGCGAGTTTGGAACTTCGTAGCGAGTGCTGGAGATTCCCCCATCCAAGGTCAGCAGATGTTGGTTGAAACACTCTTCCGTCTCAAGGTCGTTCGGGTTGTCAAGGACACAGAGACGGTACTCGAACCAGCCCATGTGGTTCGCCGTCAGCATGGTCTCGGTGTGGATAGTCTCCCCGGACTTGTATCTGCAATAGCATCTACAGTAGTCCCAAGCTAACAATTCTCATGCTGGCCCAATTCTAATTCTCTATAGTCCAACATAAAAATTTTCTAAGGTGTACTGGAATTCTAGAAACCTTAAACACATTGTGAGTAATGAGACATTTACTTTACGAAGCTGAAAATCACGTGCATGAAAAGGGAAAGGGTGATAGATAACGATATGAGGTCAGAGAGTAGTTATATAGACTGGTTGATGCATACATGCACAGACACATGTAATAATACGGTATTATTGTATTATCGTATTTAATTAATCGAAACGTAATGAATTAGGATATTATATTTGTTTTCGTTATCTGTAGACCCTGATCGTATTTGTTCATCTTCCACAATTTCGGTTTTAAAATGAGTTTTAAAGGAACGAACAGAAAAGCTAAGTCCTTACGATCTGCTGCCGCTAACTCTTCCCCCGCTACATATTTTATATATATATATGTATCATGTTCCCTTCTCTCACACGCATGTACGAACATGTAATACGTCACTCGGGCGACCGGCTGGGTCTTCTCATGCAGACGGCAGTGTGGTTCAGGGAACCGTCTCGATTGCTCTCGTGCACGCGCAGTGTCATATCTCAAGTGCCTGAGTCACTTCCCCCTCTCAAGCAGACGGCAGTGTGGTCCAGGGAACCGTCTAGACTAGTCTCGTGCACGCGCAGTGTCATATCTCAAGTGTCTGAGTCACTTCCCCCTCTCAAGCAGACGGCAGTGTGGTTCAGGGAACCGTCTAGACTAGTCTCGTGCACGCGCAGTGTCATATCTCAAGTGCCTGAGTCACTTCCCCCTCTCAAGCAGACGGCAGTGTGGTTCAGGGAACCGTCTAGACTAGTCTCGTGCACGCGCAGTGTCATATCTCAAGTGCCTGAGTCACTTCCCCCTCTCAAGCAGACGGCAGTGTGGTTCAGGGAACCGTCTAGACTAGTCTCGTGCACGCGCAGTGTCATATCTCAAGTGCCTGAGTCACTTCCCCCTCTCAAGCAGACGGCAGTGTGGTTCAGGGAACCGTCTCGATTGCTCTCGTGCACGCGCAGTGTCATATCTCAAGTGAGTCACTTCCCCCTCTCAAGCAGACGGCAGTGTGGTCCAGGGAACCGTCTAGACTAGTCTCGTGCACGCGCAGTGTCATATCTCAAGTGCCTGAGTCACTTCCCCCTCTCAAGCAGACGGCAGTGTGGTTCAGGGAACCGTCTAGACTAGTCTCGTGCACGCGCAGTGTCATATCTCAAGTGCCTGAGTCACTTCCCCCTCTCATGCAGACGGCAGTGTGGTTCAGGGAACCGTCTAGACTAGTCTCGTGCACGCGCAGTGTCATATCTCAAGTGCCTGAGTCACTTCCCCCTCTCAAGCAGACGGCAGTGTGGTCCAGGGAACCGTCTAGACTAGTCTCGTGCACGCGCAGTGTCATATCTCAAGTGCCTGAGTCACTTCCCCCTCTCAAGCAGACGGCAGTGTGGTCCAGGGAACCGTCTAGACTAGTCTCTGCACGCGCAGTGTCATATCTCAAGTGCCTGAGTCACTTCCCCCTCTCATGCAGACGGCAGTGTGGTTCAGGAAACCGTCTCGATTGCTCTCGTGCACGCGCAGTGTCATATCACAAGTGCCTGAGTCGATCACTGACTTCTAGGAACTGCAATTACAAAGAGACGTTATCTGTCCAATCGTCTCGATTAGCCATAGTTGCATAATTATGAGACGTAAGCCCCATTAATCAATCAATCATCCGTCCAAAGTGATTTCTTTATTATATCGAAGGTGAATTGTACTGATAATGTAATTGATTATGTTAAAACACAAAAAGCAATTAGTGATATCAAAATTATCTTTTACGAGGAATGACCAGACTGGAGATCTCATTTTTAGTTTTAAAACGACATATGTGCAATGTTTTGTTTTATCTTGATTACAGCCTCGATCTGTAGCGAAAAAAATAGAAAATTTTAATCCAAGGTCGTTGAAACGTCCTGGTAGCTGCTCTTAGAACTTGGTTAGGAGGCGGCGCGCCCCTTTTGGAGAGTTAGAGAACCTTCATTGTGTTTGGGCGCTCTTATATATATATAATTCTTAGCCCAGCCAATGGAAGAGATCATAGTAAAACAGTTAGGACAATAAAACATTAAGCATTGTATTTAAAAAGTGTGTAGACCGACCTTAACAAAGTAGAAGCAAATTTAGTGTCCGTTCTATAACACGATGATAAACTTTCAGTCAGATGAATAAATTCAATCTTGAATTCAAGAATTTTGATGAACGGTGGAAGTAAACGTTGTCTACCAGTTCCAAAGGGTAGCTTAATGGAAAAAAAATATTAATCTTAGCTTAGCCGTGCGATGCAAGATGTCGGGCCTGTATACTCTGCGAGGGCAGATCAAGATCTGCCATGACGGTCATTTCCTGTCCATGCATCTTAGCTTAGCCGTGCGATGCAAGATGTCGGGCCTGTATGCTGCGACACTGCGTAGTGGCTTGACCATGACTGTCCATGCATCTTAGCTTAGCCGTGCGATGCAAGATGTCGGGCCTGTATGCTGCGACACTGCGTAGTGGCTTGACCATGACTGTCCATGCATCTTAGCTTAGCCGTGTGATGCAAGATGTCGGGCCTGTATGCTGCGACACTGCGTAGTGGCTTGACCATGACTGTCTTGTCCTGTCCATGCATCTTAGCTTAGCCGTGTGATGCAAGATGTCGGGCCTGTATGCTGCGACACTGCGTAGTGGCTTGACCATGACTGTCCATGCATCTTAGCTTAGCCGTGTGATGCAAGATGTCGGGCCTGTATGCTGCGAAACTGCGTAGTGGCTTGACCATGACTGTCATGTCCTGTCCATGCATCTTAGCTTAGCCGTGCGATGCAAGATGTCGGGCCTGTATGCTGAGACACTGCGTAGTGGCTTGACCATGACTGTCTTTTCTGTCCATGCATCTTAGCTTAGCCGTGTGATGCAAGATGTCGGGCCTGTATGCTGCGACACTGCGTAGTGGCTTGACCATGACTGTCCATGCATCTTAGCTTAGCCGTGTGATGCAAGATGTCGGGCCTGTATGCTGCGACACTGCGTAGTGGCTTGACCATGACTGTCTTGTCCTGTCCATGCATCTTAGCTTAGCCGTGTGATGCAAGATGTCGGGCCTGTATGCTGCGACACTGCGTAGTGGCTTGACCATGACTGTCATGTCCTGTCCATGCATCTTAGCTTAGCCGTGTGATGCAAGATGTCGGGCCTGTATGCTGCGACACTGCGTAGTGGCTTGACCATGACTGTCTTGTCCTGTCCATGCATCTTAGCTTAGCCGTGTGATGCAAGATGTCGGGCCTGTATGCTGCGACACTGCGTAGTGGCTTGACCATGACTGTCATGTCCTGTCCATGCATCTTAGCTTAGCCGTGCGATGCAAGATGTCGGGCCTGTATGCTGCGACACTGCGTAGTGGCTTGACCATGACTGTCTATGCATATTAGCTTAGCCGTGTGATGCAAGATGTCGGGCCTGTATGCTGCGACACTGCGTAGTGGCTTGACCATGACTGTCCATGCATCTTAGCTTAGCCGTGCGATGCAAGATGTCGGGCCTGTATGCTGCGACACTGCGTAGTGGCTTGACCATGACTGTCCATGCATCTTAGCTTAGCCGTGTGATGCAAGATGTCGGGCCTGTATGCTGCGACACTGCGTAGTGGCTTGACAATGACTGTCCATGTATCTTAGCTTAGCCGTGTGATGCAAGATGTCGGGCCTGTATGCTGCGACACTGCGTAGTGGCTTGACCATGACTGTCTTGTCCTGTCCATGCATCTTAGCTTAGCCGTGTGATGCAAGATGTCGGGCCTGTATGCTGCGACACTGCGTAGTGGCTTGACCATGACTGTCATGTCCTGTCCATGCATCTTAGCTTAGCCGTGTGATGCAAGATGTCGGGCCTGTATGCTGCGACACTGCGTAGTAGCTTGACCATGACTGTCATGTCCTGTCCATGCATCTTAGCTTAGCCGTGTGATGCAAGATGTCGGGCCTGTATGCTGCGACACTGCGTAGTGGCTTGACCATGACTGTCCATGCATCTTAGCTTAGCCGTGTGATGCAAGATGTCGGGCCTGTATGCTGCGACACTGCGTAGTGGCTTAACCATGACTGTCTTGTCCTGTCCATGCATCTTAGCTTAGCCGTGTGATGCAAGATGTCGGGCCTGTATGCTGCGACACTGCGTAGTGCCTTGACCATGACTGTCCATGTATCTTAGCTTAGCCGTGCGATGCAAGATGTCGGGCCTGTATGCTGCGACACTGCGTAGTGGCTTGACCATGACTGTCATGTCCTGTCCATGCATCTTAGCTTAGCCGTGTGATGCAAGATGTCGGGCCTGTATGCTGCGACACTGCGTAGTGGCTTGACCATGACTGTCCATGCATCTTAGCTTAGCCGTGTGATGCAAGATGTCGGGCCTGTATGCTGCGACACTGCGTAGTGGCTTGACCATGACTGTCCATGCATCTTAGCTTAGCCGTGCGATGCAAGATGTCGGGCCTGTATGCGGCGACACTGCGTAGTGGCTTGACCATGACTGTCCATGCATCTTAGCTTAGCCGTGTGATGCAAGATGTCGGGCCTGTATGCTGCGACACTGCGTAGTGGCTTGACCATGACTGTCATGTCCTGTCCATGCATCTTAGCTTAGCCGTGTGATGCAAGATGTCGGGCCTGTATGCTGCGACACTGCGTAGTGGCTTGACCATGACTGTCCATGCATCTTAGCTTAGCCGTGTGATGCAAGATGTCGGGCCTGTATGCTGCGACACTGCGTAGTGCCTTGACCATGACTGTCCATGCATCTTAGCTTAGCCGTGTGATGCAAGATGTCGGGCCTGTATGCTGCGACACTGCGTAGTGCCTTGACCATGACTGTCCATGCATCTTAGCTTAGCCGTGTGATGCAAGATGTCGGGCCTGTATGCTGCGAAACTGCGTAGTGGCTTGATCATGACTGTCCATGCATCTTAGCTTAGCCGTGTGATGCAAGATGTCGGGCCTGTATGCTGCGAAACTGCGTAGTGGCTTGATCATGACTGTCCATGCATCTTAGCTTAGCCGTGCGATGCAAGATGTCGGGCCTGTATGCTGCGACACTGCGTAGTGGCTTGACCATGACTGTCTTGTCCTGTCCATGCATCTTAGCTTAGCCGTGTGATGCAAGATGTTGGGCATGTATGCTGCGACACTGCGTAGTGGCTTGACCATGACTGTCATGTCCTGTCCATGCATCTTAGCTTAGCCGTGTGATGCAAGATGTCGGGCCTGTATGCTGCGACACTGCGTAGTGGCTTGACCATGACTGTCTTGTCCTGTCCATGCATCTTAGCTTAGCCGTGTGATGCAAGATGTCGGGCCTGTATGCTGCGACACTGCGTTGTGGCTTGACAATGACTGTCTTGTCCTGTCCATGCATCTTAGCTTAGCCGTGCGATGCAAGATGTCGGGCCTGTATGCTGCGACACTGCGTAGTGGCTTGACCATGACTGTCATGTCCTGTCCATGCATGTAGCTTAGCCGTGTGATGCAAGATGTCGGGCCTGTATGCTGCGACACTGCGTAGTGGCTTGACCATGACTGTCCATGCATCTTAGCTTAGCCGTGTGATGCAAGATGTCGGGCCTGTATGCTGCGACACTGCGTAGTGCCTTGACCATGACTGTCCATGCATCTTAGCTTAGCCGTGTGATGCAAGATGTCGGGCCTGTATGCTGCGACACTGCGTAGTGGCTTGACCATGACTGTCCTGTCCATGCATCTTAGCTTAGCCGTGTGATGCAAGATGTCGGGCCTGTATGCTGCGACACTGCGTAGTGCCTTGACCATGACTGTCCATGCATCTTAGCTTAGCCGTGTGATGCAAGATGTCGGGCCTGTATGCTGCGACACTGCGTAGTGGCTTGACCATGACTGTCTTGTCCTGTCCATGCATCTTAGCTTAGCCGTGTGATGCAAGATGTCGGGCCTGTATGCTGCGACACTGCGTAGTGGCTTGACCATGACTGTCCATGCATCTTAGCTTAGCCGTGCGATGCAAGATGTCGGGCCTGTATGCTGCGACAATGCGTAGTGGCTTGACCATGACTGTCCATGCATCTTAGCTTAGCTGTGTGATGCAAGATGTCGGGCCTGTATGCTGCGACACTGCGTAGTGGCTTGACCATGACTGTCCATGCATCTTTGCTTAGCCGTGTGATGCAAGATGTCGGGCCTGTATGCTGCGACACTGCGTAGTGGCTTGACCATGACTGTCTTGTCCTGTCCATGCATCTTAGCTTAGCTGTGTGATGCAAGATGTCGGGCCTGTATGCTGCGACACTGCGTAGTGGCTTGACCATGACTGTCTTGTCCTGTCCATGCATCTTAGCTTAGCCGTGTGATGCAAGATGTCGGGCCTGTATGCTGCGACACTGCGTAGTGGCTTGACCATGACTGTCCATGTATTTTAGCTAAGCCGTGTGATGCAAGATGTCGGGCCTGTATGCTGCGACACTGCGTAGTGGCTTGACCATGACTGTCTTGTCCTGTCCATGCATCTTAGCTTAGCCGTGTGATGCAAGATGTCGGGCCTGTATGCTGCGACACTGCGTAGTGGCTTGACCATGACTGTCTTGTCCTGTCCATGCATCTTAGCTTAGCCGTGTGATGCAAGATGTCGGGCCTGTATGCTGCGACACTGCGTAGTGGCTTGACCATGACTGTCTTGTCCTGTCCATGCATCTTAGCTTAGCCGTGTGATGCAAGATGTCGGGCCTGTATGCTGCGACACTGCGTAGTGGCTTGACCATGACTGTCTTGTCCTGTCCATGCATCTTAGCTTAGCCGTGTGATGCAAGATGACGGGCCTACATGCTGCGACACTGCGTAGTGGCTTGACCATGACTGTCATGTCCTGTCCATGCATCTTAGCTTAGCCGTGTGATGCAAGATGTCGGGCCTGTATGCTGCGACACTGCGTAGTGGCTTGACCATGACTGTCATGTCCTGTCCATGCATCTTAGCTTAGCCGTGTGATGCAAGATGTCGGGCCTGTATGCTGCGACACTACGTAGTGGCTTGACCATGACTGTCCATGCATCTTAGCTTAGCCGTGTGATGCAAGATGTCGGGCCTGTATGCTGCGACACTGCGTAGTGGCTTGACCATGACTGTCATGTCCTGTCCATGCATCTTAGCTTAGCCGTGTGATGCAAGATGTCGGGCCTGTATGCTGCGACACTACGTAGTGGCTTGACCATGACTGTCCATGCATCTTAGCTTAGCCGTGTGATGCAAGATGTCGGGCCTGTATGCTGCGACACTGCGTAGTGCCTTGACCATGACTGTCCATGCATCTTAGCTTAGCCGTGTGATGCAAGATGTCGGGCCTGTATGCTGCGACACTGCGTAGTGGCTTGACCATGACTGTCATGTCCTGTCCATGCATCTTAGCTTAGCCGTGTGATGCAAGATGTCGGGCCTGTATGCTGCGACACTACGTAGTGGCTTGACCATGACTGTCCATGCATCTTAGCTTAGCCGTGTGATGCAAGATGTCGGGCCTGTATGCTGCGACACTGCGTAGTGGCTTGACCATGACTGTCTTGTCCTGTCCATGCATCTAAGCTTAGCCGTGTGATGCAAGATGTCGGGCCTGTATGCTGCGACACTGCGTAGTGGCTTGACCATGACTGTCATGTCCTGTCCATGCATCTTAGCTTAGCCGTGCGATGCAAGATGTCGGGCCTGTATGCTGCGACACTGCGTAGTGGCTTGACCATGACTCTCCATGCATCTTAGCTTAGCCGTGTGAAGCAAGATGTCGGGCCTGTATGCTGCGACACTGCGTAGTGGCTTGACCATGACTGTCCATGCATCTTAGCTTAGCCGTGTGATGCAAGATGTCGGGCCTGTATGCTGCGACACTGCGTAGTGGCTTGACCATGACTGTCTTGTCCTGTCCATGCATCTTAGCTTAGCCGTGTGATGCAAGATGTCGGGCCTGTATGCTGCGACACTGCGTAGTGGCTTGACCATGACTGTCTTGTCCTGTCCATGTATCTTAACTTAGCCGTGTGATGCAAGATGTCGGGCCTGTATGCTGCGACACTGCGTAGTGGCTTGACCATGACTGTCTTGTCCTGTCCATGTATCTTAACTTAGCCGTGTGATGCAAGATGTCGGGCCTGTATGCTGCGACACTGCGTAGTGGCTTGACCATGACTGTCTTGTCCTGTCCATGCATCTTAGCTTAGCCGTGTGATGCAAGATGTCAGGCCTGTATGCTGAGACACTGCGTAGTGGCTTGACCATGACTGTCATGTCCTGTCCATGCATCTTAGCTTAGCCGTGTGATGCAAGATGTCGGGCCTGTATGCTGCGACACTGCGTAGTGCCTTGACCATGACTGTCATGTCCTGTCCATGCATCTTAGCTTAGCCGTGTGATGCAAGATGTCGGGCCTGTATGCTGCGACACTGCGTAGTGGCTTGACCATGACTGTCATGTCCTGTCCATGCATCTTAGCTTAGCCGTGTGATGCAAGATGTCGGGCCTGTATGCTGCGAAACTGCGTAGTGGCTTGATCATGACTGTCCATGCATCTTAGCTTAGCCGTGCGATGCAAGATGTCGGGCCTGTATGCTGCGACACTGCGTAGTGCCTTGACCATGACTGTCCATGCATCTTAGCTTAGCCGTGTGATGCAAGATGTTTGGCCTGTATGCTGCGACACTGCGTAGTGGCTTGACCATGACTGTCCATGCATCTTAACTTAGCCGTGTGATGCAAGATGTCGGGCCTGTATGCTGCGACACTGCGTAGTGGCTTGACCATGACTGTCTTGTCCTGTCCATGCATCTTAGCTTAGCCGTGTGATGCAAGATGTCAGGCCTGTATGCTGAGACACTGCGTAGTGGCTTGACCATGACTGTCATGTCCTGTCCATGCATCTTAGCTTAGCCGTGTGATGCAAGATGTCGGGCCTGTATGCTGCGACACTGCGTAGTGGCTTGACCATGACTGTCATGTCCTGTCCATGCATCTTAGCTTAGCCGTGTGATGCAAGATGTCGGGCCTGTATGCTGCGAAACTGCGTAGTGGCTTGATCATGACTGTCCATGCATCTTAGCTTAGCCGTGCGATGCAAGATGTCGGGCCTGTATGCTGCGACACTGCGTAGTGCCTTGACCATGACTGTCCATGCATCTTAGCTTAGCCGTGTGATGCAAGATGTTTGGCCTGTATGCTGCGACACTGCGTAGTGGCTTGACCATGACTGTCTTGTCCTGTCCATGCATCTTAGCTTAGCCGTGCGATGCAAGATGTCGGGCCTGTATGCTGCGACACTGCGTAGTGGCTTGACCATGACTGTCTTGTCCTGTCCATGCATCTTAGCTTAGCCGTGTGATGCAAGATGTCGGGCCTGTATGCTGCGACACTGCGTAGTGGCTTGACCATGACTGTCTATGCATCTTAGCTTAGCCGTGTGATGCAAGATGTTTGGCCTGTATGCTGCGACACTGCGTAGTGGCTTGACCATGACTGTCCATGCATCTTAGCTTAGCCGTGTGATGCAAGATGTCGGGCCTGTATGCTGCGACACTGCGTAGTGGCTTGACCATGACTGTCCATGCATCTTAGCTTAGCCGTGTGATGCAAGATGTTTGGCCTGTATGCTGCGACACTGCGTAGTGGCTTGACCATGACTGTCCATGCATCTTAGCTTAGCCGTGTGATGCAAGATGTCGGGCCTGTATGCTGCGACACTGCGTAGTGGCTTGACCATGACTGTCCATGCATCTTAGCTTAGCCGTGTGATGCAAGATGTCGGGCCTGTATGCTGCGACACTGCGTAGTGGCTTGACCATGACTGTCCATGCATCTTAGCTTAGCCGTGTGATGCAAGATGTCGGGCCTGTATGCTGCGACACTGCGTAGTGGCTTGACCATGACTGTCCATGCATCTTAGCTTAGCCGTGTGATGCAAGATGTCGGGCCTGTATGCTGCGACACTGCGTAGTGCCTTGACCATGACTGTCCATGCATCTTAGCTTAGCCGTGTGATGCAAGATGTCGGGCCTGTATGCTGCGACACTGCGTAGTGGCTTGACCATGACTGTCCATGCATCTTAGCTTAGCCGTGTGATGCAAGATGTTTGGCCTGTATGCTGCGACACTGCGTAGTGGCTTGACCATGACTGTCATGTCCTGTCCATGCATCTTAGCTTAGCCGTGTGATGCAAGATGTCGGGCCTGTATGCTGCGACACTGCGTAGTGGCTTGACCATGACTGTCATGTCCTGTCCATGCATCTTAGCTTAGCCGTGTGATGCAAGATGTCGGGCCTGTATGCTGCGACACTGCGTAGTGGCTTGACCATGACTGTCATGTCCTGTCCATGCATCTTAGCTTAGCCGTGTGATGCAAGATGTCGGGCCTGTATGCTGCGACACTGCGTAGTGGCTTGACCATGACTGTCTTGTCCTGTCCATGCATCTTAGCTTAGCCGTGTGATGCAAGATGTCGGGCCTGTATGCTGCGACACTGCGTAGTGGCTTGACCATGACTGTCTTGTCCTGTCCATGCATCTTAGCTTAGCCGTGTGATGCAAGATGTCGGGCCTGTATGCTGCGACACTGCGTAGTGGCTTGACCATGACTGTCATGTCCTGTCCATGCATCTTAGCTTAGCCGTGCGATGCAAGATGTCAGGCCTGTATGCTGAGACACTGCGTAGTGGCTTGACCATGACTGTCTTGTCCTGTCCATGCATCTTAGCTTAGCCGTGCGATGCAAGATGTCAGGCCTGTATGCTGAGACACTGCGTAGTGGCTTGACCATGACTGTCCATGCATCTTAGCTTAGCCGTGCGATGCAAGATGTCAGGCCTGTATGCTGCGACACTGCGTAGTGGCTTGACCATGACTGTCCATGCATCTTAGCTTAGCCGTGTGATGCAAGATGTCGGGCCTGTATGCTGCGACACTGCGTAGTGGCTTGACCATGACTGTCATGTCCTGTCCATGCATCTTAGCTTAGCCGTGTGATGCAAGATGTCGGGCCTGTATGCTGCGACACTGCGTAGTGGCTTGACCATGACTGTCTTGTCCTGTCCATGCATCTTAGCTTAGCCGTGTGATGCAAGATGTCGGGCCTGTATGCTGCGACACTGCGTAGTGGCTTGACCATGACTGTCTTGTCCTGTCCATGCATCTTAGCTTAGCCGTGTGATGCAAGATGTCGGGCCTGTATGCTGCGACACTGCGTAGTGGCTTGACCATGACTGTCTTGTCCTGTCCATGCATCTTAGCTTAGCCGTGCGATGCAAGATGTCAGGCCTGTATGCTGAGACACTGCGTAGTGGCTTGACCATGACTGTCCTGTCCATGCATCTTAGCTTAGCCGTGTGATGCAAGATGTCGGGCCTGTATGCTGCGACACTGCGTAGTGGCTTGACCATGACTGTCTTGTCCTGTCCATGCATCTTAGCTTAGCCGTGTGATGCAAGATGTCGGGCCTGTATGCTGCGACACTGCGTAGTGGCTTGACCATGACTGTCTTGTCCTGTCCATGCATCTTAGCTTAGCCGTGCGATGCAAGATGTCGGGCCTGTATGCTGCGACACTGCGTAGTGGCTTGACCATGACTGTCTTGTCCTGTCCATGCATCTTAGCTTAGCCGTGTGATGCAAGATGTCGGGCCTGTATGCTGCGACACTGCGTAGTGGCTTGACCATGACTGTCATGTCCTGTCCATGCATCTTAGCTTAGCCGTGTGATGCAAGATGTCGGGCCTGTATGCTGCGACACTGCGTAGTGGCTTGACCATGACTGTCCATGCATCTTAGCTTAGCCGTGTGATGCAAGATGTCGGGCCTGTATGCTGCGACACTGCGTAGTGGCTTGACCATGACTGTCCATGCATCTTAGCTTAGCCGTGTGATGCAAGATGTCGGGCCTGTATGCTGCGACACTGCGTAGTGGCTTGACCATGACTGTCTTGTCCTGTCCATGCATCTTAGCTTAGCCGTGTGATGCAAGATGTCGGGCCTGTATGCTGCGACACTGCGTAGTGGCTTGACCATGACTGTCCATGCATCTTAGCTTAGCCGTGTGATGCAAGATGTCGGGCCTGTATGCTGCGACACTGCGTAGTGGCTTGACCATGACTGTCTTGTCCTGTCCATGCATCTTAGCTTAGCCGTGTGATGCAAGATGTCGGGCCTGTATGCTGCGACACTGCGTAGAGGCTTGACCATGACTGTCCATGCATCTTAGCTTAGCCGTGTGAAGCAAGATGTCGGGCCTGTATGCTGCGACACTGCGTAGTGGCTTGACCATGACTGTCCATGCATCTTAGCTTAGCTGTGTGATGCAAGATGTCGGGCCTGTATGCGGCGACACTGCGTAGTGGCTTGACCATGACTGTCCATGCATCTTAGCTTAGCCGTGTGATGCAAGATGTCGGGCCTGTATGCTGCGACACTGCGTAGTGGCTTGACCATGACTGTCCTGTCCTGTCCATGTATCTTAGCTTAGCCGTGCGATACAAGATGTTGGGCATGTATGCGTTATTGCTATCACTAGGGCACGGATGTTACTTCTACTATTTTCCTATTCGTAAATACAATACAAAAAAATAGTTTCATCTAATTCGTATTTTATTTTGCATGAAAGTGCATACAATCAGTGATTTTTTTTAAATTTTCACGTACTTAGTATTGTACTATTTTTATACAATTTGCTTAAATGGCAGCAGAATGTTCGCGGCTCGAGTGCAATGTTGATATTGCTACATTATCGGGCTTAGTTTGTGAAATGATTTTTTTTGAGTTGAGCGAAAGTAGAACGGCCATAAGACTTTGTTTCCTAAAAGTATCATCTATCTCGCTGTATACGTTTTATTTCTTCGACTACATTCCACATCACCAAGTCGCAAAATTTTGACATTGTTTATTGTTTATTGACATAGATTACTTTCTATTTTTTTTTTTACAACGCTTATATTTGCTTGATGTGTTTGTCTGGACGGAATCTTATAAACGATATTACACCCAGTTTTTAATGTCCAATCAAGCTGACGTTTTTCGCACATTCGTATTCTTGATGATAATAGATGAATCATTTAACAGATTCAGTAATTAATCAATTAAATCATCGTAATTAATACATCAAAGTTTTATATGGGGATCGATATTTCACCCACATCCCAATGTCCCATCGAGCTGAAATTTTTCACACAGACGTATATTCTTGATGACAAAAAATAAATTGAATCATCACATTCACTAGTTAAACAATTAATTCATCATTATTAATTAATCAAACAAAGCTTCATATGGAAAATTAATCACAGCTAGTGAGGATTACACGCCCGCTATTTGTTTGGGACTCAAATATCCGCGACGAAATCATCGGAAATGATGAAATTTTTTTTTTTTGCTGTGCGGCGACAATGCTTAACCCCGTGCGGTGAGTCATTCACCATAGTTGCGTTCCTATCGCGTGGTTCGACCTCACAGTTGATCGGATGGAGTTGGTGTTAGCGCAACTACTGTTACAACATTACAAAATGTCTTTAAGGCTAAAAACTATAAAATAATATTATATGAAAATAATTGCTTTTTTAAAACAACACGTATATTTAAATGTACTAAAAATTAAAAATAAACATTTCGCCCAACAAATGTTTGCCTTACTCGGAAAATAAAAGCGTTGGGCGCCTCGTTGGCGCTTACGGTCTTGACATAGATTGCAGAATTTTGTTGTTGATGGAGGGAAAGCGCCTAACGCTATTATTTTCCGAGTAAGGCAAAAATTTGTTGGGCGAAATTTTTTTTTTACTTTTTAGTACATGTAAATTAATTAATAAATTCACATTTAGAGTCTACCCACTCAGTAACGAAACTGATTTTCAGTGGGGGACTTTAATTTAAAGCGCCTAAACCAACCCTGTAGGCTCCTAACACCATCGGCGAGTGAAATACAAGCGTTGTCTTAAAAAAGTTTTTTTTGTCATGTAATAATTATTTCAGTATCACTCAACTCTTATTATCCCATTATTATTGTCAGCACAAAGTGAAAAACCTTTCATTAAATCATCGTTTCATGCAACGTTTTGTTTCACCTTGGGTCCATTTTACCATGAAAATCAAAACTATATCATCGACAGTTAATAAGAAGCGCTGGCAATGTATTTCGATGTATTAATATTTACAAATGGTTTATGTAACATCAATTAAGTTATCAAATTAAGTTATAATTAAACATTATTTAATCCTTTAAATCATGTAAGATTGCTATTATAGAATATGGTGATTATTTCGAAGGGATTTCCTAAAGGGCTGTTTGTGTAGAACTCAATTACAACATTGCTTTTATGACTGACAACCCTGCTAACAAAATGCTTACGATTTCGAAAATAGCCAAGTCCAAACGTACCAATTTTATTTTCTACTTCTGTAGTTTGTACATCTATACTTGAAACAAGTTCATTACGACCTTGCATTGGTTGGATGATTATAATGATGATATTTGGGGTTTTAAGTCCCATATTTTGCAACGAGGCTAATCGAGACGATGAGTGAGTGATTATGAGGATGAAAAACGCCACATGACACCCATGCCCAAGCCAGGATTCGAACCTGGAACGCAGAGACCGCGGTGTACTAGACCAACGCCTAATCGACCTTGGCCAACTACGCCGGCTGCATGGGTTGGATACCTGGACATTTCTAACACAGCGGGAGTGACTAATGAGACTTGCAAGTGCACTTTACCGGTAAGTGAGGAATACTAAGCGAATACAAATGTGCGATTCCTGATAGTTGTCACATTGTGACATAACTCACTTGAATTGATATCTACGTAAGCAACTATCACGTAAAGTGAAAATAGGTGTAGAGCTAGTTAGGCTATATCTAGGCACGCGGGAGCGCGCCGGGCCAAGCCAGTGCAAGCTTCCACTACGCGACTCTTACTGCAAGCATCGAAGTGCACTTAACACGATGTTCCCGACGGAAAACCATAATAGATGGAAATCTCAAATTTTCATCAATCGGTGGGCTTTTACCACGAAAATACCCATTTCAAATTCAATCCCGATCGGATGTTGCGTATGGAAGATATTAAGACGTAAAGATCATTAAAAATTTAAAAAAATTCTTCAGTAAACTACTACTACTGGCTAATTCGTTGTCGGTCTGTGGGCCCCAAACGAATAAAGATGTAAACACCAAATTTTGCACCAATTTTTTTCTCCTCCCGGGGCATCGTCTTTTACACAAAAAATTGTAATTGGACAGAATACCAACCTGAAAAAATAGTACTCCAAAAAGTTATTATTAAAAGTTGCCGACAAAAAAAAATAATTTTGTGTCACAACGATCTTGCCATTGATGTAGACAACTGAGTAAATTTACAAAATCCTATCTTGGACAGTGACCATGTAGCAAGATAATTAGTTTTAATTACGGAAAAGAAAATCACCAACAAAATGACAAGTTGAACTCGCAAGTTGGAAGTTCTACGAGCATCCGATAGGTGGAGATCAAGTTGACTTGGATACATGCCAAGATTAGTCTTTTTAAATAAGAAGCATTGATATACCAAATAAAAATGCAAAAAATTCGCAAAAAAAAGGCCAAGCCCAAAACGGAGAAGACAAACCGTTACAAACCAAAGAGGGTACATGTACAAAAAAACGCCAATTTCAAAAGAGGCTCAACATTTGAAGGGGTGATATCTAAAATTGTGGCCAAGCCAATTATTTTAATTCCAATATATAAATAAAGTTATTATAATTAAATAAACTAATATATAAATGTTTACATAACTTAATAATTGATGAATAAATATATTAACAACAATTACAAAATTAAATTTAACTTATTGAAACATTTCGAGGTGGAAAAAACAAATTAACACACTTTAATTATAATTAAAAGCTTGACGGATGAATTTGTAATTCGGCTTTGGGTAATAAACTATTAATAAACTATAATGGCACCAAGTTAATGAACTTAAAAAACAATTTAATATGTAATTCAAGAAACATTTCAGGACTTGCAAAATGAAACTGAGAATGCAAATTCATCGGCCAAGCTTTTAATTAAAAATACAGTGTGTTCATTTTGTTCTTCCCACCTCGAAATGTTTCAATAAGTTAAATTAATTCTGTAGTTGTTGTAAATATATTTATTTGTCAATTATTAAGTGATGTAAACATTTATATATTTGTTTATTTAATTATTTAATTATAATTACTATATTTATATATTGGAATTAGATAATTGGCTTGGCCACAATTTTAGATATCACCCCTATAAATGTTGAGCCTCTTTTGAAATTGGCGTTTTTTGTACTTTTGTACGTGTGCTCTCTTTGGTTTGTAACGGTTTGTCTTCTCCGTTTTGGACTTGGCTTCTTTTTGCAAAATGTTTGCATTTTTTTTGGTTTAACTGTTATACTGAGATATCACTTCAAGTGAATAATGTCACAAAATGACAACTTTCAGGAATTGGGAAACAGGAGAATATATCGATGTTTGTTGAAAGAGAGTATATGAAACTCGAAGGCACCTTGCTACAGTGCTATATATTGTGGTATATGAGACTCGCTGTCACCGCTATTCGTCAACATTGGCCCAATGTGTGTGTGTCTTGCAACGCATAGTGCAACTCTAGTCTCTACTACAGAAGGCGACGCGAGAGTGCACATGTACTAACTCACGTTTTTGCGATAATGCCCATCCCGTATTTGCCTCCGTTCTCGTTGTCTCTGGGTCTCGGTAGCGACCAGTTGTCACCGCACTCTCCACATTTACCGCCGTTCATGTGTTGTTGCACCTGAAACAAGGCGGTGTATATTTAGATGAGCGTAGCGAAGCGGAGTGAATCTCTCCATACAACTCGATCGGCGCTTTGTCTGTGTGTGTGTGTGTGTGTGTGTGTGTGTGTGTGTGTGTGTGTGTGTGTGTGTGTGTGTGTGTGTGTGTGTGTGTGTGTGTGTGTGTGTGTGTGTGTGTGTGTGTGTGTGTGTGTGTGTGTGTGTGTGTGTGTGTGTGTGTGTGTGTGTGTGTGTGTGTGTGTGTGTGTGTGTGTGTGTGTGTGTGTGTGTGTGTGTGTGTGTGTGTGTGTGTGTGTGTGTGTGTGTGTGTGTGTGTGTGTGTGTGTGTGTGTGTGTGTGTGTGTGTGTGTGTGTGTGTGTGTGTGTGTGTGTGTGTGTGTGTGTGTGTGTGTGTGTGTGTGTGTGTGTGTGTGTGTGTGTGTGTGTGTGTGTGTGTGTGTGTGTGTGTGTGTGTGTGTGTGTGTGTGTGTGTGTGTGTGTGTGTGTGTGTGTGTGTGTGTGTGTGTGTGTGTGTGTGTGTGTGTGTGTGTGTGTGTGTGTGTGTGTGTGTGTGTGTGTGTGTGTGTGTGTGTGTGTGTGTGTGTGTGTGTGTGTGTGTGTGTGTGTGTGTGTGTGTGTGTGTGTGTGTGTGTGTGTGTGTGTGTGTGTGTGTGTGTGTGTGTGTGTGTGTGTGTGTGTGTGTGTGTGTGTGTGTGTGTGTGTGTGTGTGTGTGTGTGTGTGTGTGTGTGTGTGTGTGTGTGTGTGTGTGTGTGTGTGTGTGTGTGTGTGTGTGTGTGTGTGTGTGTGTGTGTGTGTGTGTGTGTGTGTGTGTGTGTGTGTGTGTGTGTGTGTGTGTGTGTGTGTGTGTGTGTGTGTGTGTGTGTGTGTGTGTGTGTGTGTGTGTGTGTGTGTGTGTGTGTGTGTGTGTGTGTGTGTGTGTGTGTGTGTGTGTGTGTGTGTGTGTGTGTGTGTGTGTGTGTGTGTGTGTGTGTGTGTGTGTGTGTGTGTGTGTGTGTGTGTGTGTGTGTGTGTGTGTGTGTGTGTGTGTGTGTGTGTGTGTGTGTGTGTGTGTGTGTGTGTGTGTGTGTGTGTGTGTGTGTGTGTGTGTGTGTGTGTGTGTGTGTGTGTGTGTGTGTGTGTGTGTGTGTGTGTGTGTGTGTGTGTGTGTGTGTGTGTGTGTGTGTGTGTGTGTGTGTGTGTGTGTGTGTGTGTGTGTGTGTGTGTGTGTGTGTGTGTGTGTGTGTGTGTGTGTGTGTGTGTGTGTGTGTGTGTGTGTGTGTGTGTGTGTGTGTGTGTGTGTGTGTGTGTGTGTGTGTGTGTTGTTCGTCGCGCATAGGCCAAACGGCTTGACGTATTTGGCTGAACTTTTCGGTCAACACTCGTGATTATGAAACTCGATGCTGTTAACATAACCAGAAAAATTTGTCAAGATGCCAACCTACAAAAAATTAACTACTGATAAACAAAATTAGTTTATTTATTTAGTTAAATTAAAACTTACACACGGATTTAAATGTTTCACGTGTAGATCCACATCAACAGTCGCAACACTTGACAATAGTTTCAAAATTGTAAGTTTATCCGCCATGTTATAAAAAAATATTGTTTATTTATGGCAATAATTTCTTCATTTTTACAGTGTTCCACCGATATGATTCTCATTTGCGGACCATTGACATCAGATACACATAGTATTCCGCAGAAATGGCGTGCGAATTTAGACTTTTTCACTATGTATTTGGAAGTTTGATAGATTTCATAGAATGGCTACAATGACGTGTTATGACTTATGTTTTATAACGTTCACGGCAAACATGCAAAAGCTAACAACGAACTTGGTCGACAAATTAAAAAGCTTTTATTGTGGTTTAAATGCGGTTATTGTATGATTAAACAATATCACATTTTAGATGTAGCCTCTCTGTATCTACATTGTAACATTATGGAAGTTTCCACACACCGATAGGTTTAATAGTATATGAATTAAAGCCTATTGAGTAGACCACGGTCGAATGAAATTATGCGGAACTCCATTGAAGAACATTTCTTAACGGATTGAAATAATATTTCGTGAAATTATTAGCAATATATCGAGAAATATTGTACAAAAATTCTAAGGTTGTAACTTGAACCACCATCTTGTAAAAAAATCATGTTCATTATAAAGGTATTTTTTTTTGTAAGAGTAATATGATATGCATTTTGCAATATAATTTGATTAACAAAAACAATCGCTCATCTGGCAACGCGGAGCGTTTTCCTAGTATAATGCATTGTTAGTAATCATATAACAAACACATTCAAATACAAATTTAATTTTGAGTAGCATTTTAACAGTCGGCCAGCGATCATGTATCCACGTGACGTTATGCGCGGGCCGGACGAGATCCAGCATGCGGGAGTGCCAGACCTAGGCAAGGAAGGATATCGTTAGACCATGGGTTGCACGTACGTTAGACTCTTGAGAGTGGCGGCATTTGTGATCAAACTTTCACGTTGCCATGGAGAAACAATCGAAGGCTATTGTGGTACAACACATACATTCTTAGTTCTTTAAAATCCAGCTTGTTTTTTAAATGAAATTGGTGTGTATGGTGATTTTATATTTGTGTATTTCATATGTTTCCTGACGTGTCCGAATTCCTCTTTATCATTGCTAACTCTAGGTCTAAGTCTAAATTTGACGTCATCAATCATCGGTGACGTATGAAGTACTGTCCGAAATCGTTAAGTCTAGGTCTAAATCGAAGTTTAGACCTAGCAATCGAAAGTGCACGCTAGTTATAAGTCTTAAAATGGCGGACGAAAAAAACAGCTGCGAGAAGGAAGACGGAAAAGTGAAATGTTACTTAAGTTTATTATATACATACCTCTAGTATTATTTTATAATGTAAACAGTGATAGGCCTACTCTAAAGCCTAAAACGTGCATCAATACTGGAAAATGAATACTTTTACATTTCCTAACCTCCAAAGGCGTCGGTACAATTCGCGGATTGACCCGTCGAGAAGGCTGTGAACCAATGCTTCAACTCTAGGTCAAATTTCTCGCAATAGGTGGCTCTGCAATAGGTTTAGTACTGTCCGAAATCCACTGAGAATTAGAGTTAGAACATGCTAAATAATTTAAACCTAGACTTAGACCTAGACTTAGACTTAGACCTTAGACTTTTAATTCGGACACGTCCTTTGACCTTAGTTAATTCGGACACGTCCTGGACGTATTTATTAAATTTGAATAGTATTTAAATTTCCTCCTCAATTGTGTTGAAATCATGGTTGTTGTGACGTCACATGAATACGAACCTCGCGCCCTCCACAGAAGTTCTCGTTGTCGCTGTAGTTGGGAGGCGCGTCGAAGCCGTATCGCCACAACGAGGACCTGTTTGGAGGTTCGAGCAACATGCCATGTCCTGTGGTCTGATGCACGGCCACCGCTAAGCTAACGATCACCAGCTGGAGAGTAAACATTCTATACGGCAGTGGGTGAAGCTTCTACTCGATAGGGAGTAGTGCGCCATATTTTATAATGTCGCCCTTATCGCAAGATAACGATTGAAAACTTCATCGGCGACAATAATCAAAACACTTTTCATGTGTCAATCATTATTCATTATGTTGTGAAGGTCGAGGAGATTTTCCTTCCTTACGTCGGCGTTGAGTCACGTTCAAGTATGCGCTGATAAGATGGGTGCGCACTTGACATAGCGGGGGGCGTCTATAGTGCAAACGATAATATTATGTTGCTCGGTAAAATACGAAATTTACAAATAGACGTGGTTCGTAGAACAGGTGTTATGCAACTTCTATCGGATGGCATCGAAGAATATTGCACTATCTCCTCCAATCAAATCTGACTACATGTGCGATACTACCTCTACGTCAAAAACCGTAGAACGTTTTCATTTTTTAATTATATTTCTAGATCGAAACATAAAATCGAAAATCTGAGTAATCATCGCGCTGTGGTTTGGTAAGCCCTACAGACTGAACTGAATGATAAATGTATATCTGACATTTTAATCAGTATGACTGTGATACTTTTTATCTATATATAATTTAATGAAATAAAAATCACAGTCATACTAATTGTAACGTTAAATATATTTATCATTCAGTCTGTATGGCTTACCAAACCACTGTGCTTTGATTATTCAGATTTTCGATTTTTCAAATATTGAGATATAATTAAAAAATGAACATTTTCTGCGGTTTTTGACGTAGAGGTATCCTTCGCTCTTATGTGAGATTTGTACACGAGGAGGACGATAAATAATCTTTTCGGAATCAAGATTAATAGTTTGTTTGAGTGGAAGGAACAATGACTGACAACACAACAATGGTTGACCATTAAATGTTACATGCTTTCATTAATAACGTCGTAAATGTTTAAATAAATACAAATTTAAAAATGTATTATTGTGTGTAGCCTACTATCATTATCAGTTACAAGAACTGTTTTTCAGTGGGGGAAATTTTATAGAATTTATTATGTGCTTCGGTTCTGTGAAGGCTCGGCTCCGAAGTATTTTCCTAAGGGTAAAGATTAAAGAAGCCGCCCTAACCGGGATACTGATCCAGGACCTTCTGCATGGAAAGCAGGAATTATCCCACAACTAATCGAGTCACGCACTTCCATAACAGACAACGAATAGATGTGTTAATATATTTCATAATGCGATAAACGAGATTTTAACTATGTGGAGTGTTTGAGATAATCTCAATGGGAACTTCCGATGTTTCGGTAAAAAGTGTGTGAATGTGAAGATACGATACCATTTTGTTAATTGCTTTACACATCAATACGTACTATCAATAGATGTGCAAATTGTTTGTTTGCTTAGTTGAAGTTCATCAGAAGCCCTGATTACAAAAGAGATAATACCTTTCGATTAGGTGGCAGGGCTAAAAGGATTTACGCTTTGCAGTTTTACAATGCACTACAAAGATCTCAGCAAATACGTCATTATTGTATTGAATCTCCAACACATTTGTTGGGGATTTCTAGACTAAACTGGCGTTGTCGCTGGAGATTCTTCGCTGAGGAGGGACAATTACACTAGGTTAGGTACCGGACCGGTACGGAATGAAACGCAAGGTAATCTCCATTAATGGCGTTACCAAAATGTGTAATGACGCGAAGACAAAATCATATTCTTTTAATTCTTCACCTCGTATGACAAGTAGATATGTTAAAGAACCATTCAACCCCTGGTCCAAACAAGAGATGCAGGCTTTAAACCCAACTTAAATAATATTAATAAAATACTACTACTACTACTACTACTACTACTACTACTACTACTACTACTACTACTACTACTACTACTACTACTACTACTACTACTACTACTTCTACTACTACTACTACTACTACAACTACTACTACTACTACTACTACTACTACTACTACTACTACTACTACTACTACTACTACTACTACTACTTCTACTACTACTACTTCTACTACTACCACTACTACTACTACTACTACTACTACTACTACTACTACTACTACTACTACTACTACTACTACTACTACTACTACTACTACTACTACTACTACTACTACTACTACTACTACTACTACTACTACTACTACTACTACTACTACTACTACAACTACTACTACTACTTCTACTACTACTACTACTACTACTACTACTACTACTACTACTACTACTACTACTACTACTACTACTACTACTACTACTACTACTACTACTACTACTAACATTTTTTTAAATTGAATTTTACATCAGCTCACAACACCGCACACAAATACACATCCGATCCCACAAAGCTTGATGACAAGCTTGTCTGTGGGTTAATAACATAAAATAAAATTACATGTGGACGCACCAACGAAATGAACTTGTATTAAAGTATACATTAAACAAAACCTATAGTTTCTTACAATGGGAAAATTAATACACAATTTATAAGTACTAACAATTAACTACCAAACAAAAGAAACTCTTTAATCCTAATCTTAACTTCACTCATTCCATCTAAATCCTTTAAATCCAATGGCAACATATTACTGTAAAATATAACGGCACACTATAACTTAAAGATCGTTTACCATATTTATTAATAACTAAAGGAAATCTTTATTCTTTACAAGATTTTGCTCTCGTAGGCACACTATGTTCAATATCTAGTTTATAATCAGGTTTGTAGTAGAAATGCAATAATAATTTAAATGTATATAACAAATGTACAGGTAATAAATACGAAATTTTAAGTAAGGCATTATGAGAGCAGTCTTCTAGTAGGTGTTTTGGTAAAATGATTTTTGACATTTTAATCTGTAAACTCAAAATTTGATTCATATAAACGCATTTCCCCAGGCCAACAACGCATAAGAGGCAATCGACTCCACTAACGCGATATAGACTGTGCGCGATAAGCTAAAAGGAAGAATATTTTTAAAGTGATACAATTGAGACGCACAAGGCCGTATTCTAGTACATACCCGAGCTATTTGTTTATCCCACCCAAAACATTTATCGACCTCTTATCCTTAATAAACATGACTATACTCCGACTCTATCTCAAGCGAACAAGTACGCTGCATATTCCAGAAGTGTTGATTAACCGTATTATGAAGACAATGGAATGAATGTTATACTACTCTGACAAGTGAATTATGGTCGACATTGAGAGGAGAAGATATGTGAACTATTTTTGTTTTTGCGGAATTTACAATTAATTCGTCATCATGCGTCCATCGGAGCAAACTAATGTAATCTTCTTGCAAATACCGCTCAGCTGTACGCAGCTGTTTATGAATTGCAAAAAGAGCAGAATCATCCGCAAAATAAAATGCAAAGCACTTTTTTATCTAACGAACCATCGCATTTACATAGACTTAATACATAATTGGACCTAAAATTGAACCTTGCGGCAGCCCAGTATTAAAATTTCTAGCTGTACTATAATCAGTGTTGTAACTAGATAATTTATTTTTTATCTAGATAAAGATAAAGGTAATTTCCCAAAAAATTATCTAGATAAGATAAAAGATAAAGTGTACAAAAACTATCTAGATAATAGAAAAAAGATTAAAATAATTATCTAGATAATTTTGAAAAGATAAAAGATAATAATGATATTATTCAGTTATTGACATGTTTCTTAAAAAGCAATATTTACTTATTTTTTTTCCACATCTATCATAATGTGGATGGATTTTAAGGATGGGATAGTTAGGTTTAAAGTTATTAGAGAATAGAGATACAGGACTAAGGATATTCAAAATTTCAAACTTTATTGTAAAAATCAGTACAAGATACATTACTATTAGGGTCTGTCCAGGAAAATGTTTCATTTTGTATATAAGTACTTTCTTAGAATTTCAATTTGTTTATAATATAAATTGTTTAAATCAATCAAGCCTGTTCCCCCTTTTTCTCTAGGTAGAGTCACTCGTTCTATTGCTGACGTAGGGTGATGACTTCTGTATTTGGTGAATGTTGTGCGGGTGAGAATTTCTAGGACATGAAGTTCTGTCTGTGTCCATTTAATAATTCCAAATGAATATGTTAGTACCGGTATAGCATAAGTGTAAATTGCTTTGATCTTGTTTTTACCATTCAGTTGTGTTTTTAAAATGGATCCTATTCTTTCTTGTATGCAGAAATTAGTTTACTTTTCATCAGTTTATGATCAATTCGTTTAGCCTGCGCAAATCCTAGATATTTGTATATGTCTTCTTCGTCCATTACTCCAATCCGGTTGTCTTCGTCAATTTCAAACTCTTCTAATTTCGTAATCTTTCCTTTGATGACATAAAGTGACTTACATTTATCAATTCCAAAATCCATACATATATCTCTGCTGAATTCTAACGTTGAGTTAAGAAGATTCGTCATGTGTGTCGCATTTAAAGCATATAGCTTGAGATCGTCCATGTAGAATAGATGTAAAAGTGTGTGGCAAACCGTATTACCGTTCTTTATCTTGAAACCATGTGTAGATTTGTTTAGTATATGAGATAATGGATTTAATGAAAGACAAAACCATAACGCACTAAACGAGTCACCTTGAAAAATACCTCGTCGGATGTTAACTGGGTCAGTACTTATCTGCTCTTTGCCTACGTTTAACTTTAATGTTGTTTTCCAACTCGTCATCGCTGTCCGCAAAAAGTTTACTATCAATGGGTTTACTTTATAAATTTCCAGTATCTGTATTAGCCACGAATGTGGTGACGAATCATATGCTTTCTTGTAATCAATATAGCTAACGTGAATGTTTCTCTTCTTGTTGAAAGCTTGGTTCATTACAACAGAATCGATAATTAATTGTTCCTTACACCCTTGGGACAATTTACGACAACCCTTTTGTTCTTCAGCTAATATATTGTGTTCTTCGCAGTGACTATATATTTTATTTGCTATGCACGACGTCAAGATTTTGTATATAGTAGGTAAGCATGTAATTGGTCTATATTTACTTGGATTTTTGGTGTCATTATCTTTTGGTTTAAGAAATGTTATTCCTTCAGTAAAGAAATCTGGTAAATCTTTTTCTCCTAATATAAATTCATTAAGACATTTAGCAATCTGGATGTGCATGTTTGAAAACTTCTTGTACCAAAAATTTTGAATGTTATCGTTACAGGGTACTTTCCAATTATGAGTATTTCGTATCGTTGATTTTATATCATTTACACTGATGCCATCAAATGTCATTTCTTCGATATCACTCATTGCCTCAATTGCATCTTGAATCCATGTTGCATTGTGATTGTGCATTAATGGGTTACTCCATATACAAAAATTAAGGTAACCTTAAACACGCAGCCTAGACGACTCTCTGGAGAGTTTTGGCAGGCTTGTTAAATGCTAGGGCTAGATCCGTTTAGGTTATGGTAGGTCTAGAACCAGCGAAAGTCTTTGGTGGATAAAGCCAAAGCCTAGGCCTTTGTATATCTAGGCCCATCGGTGGGATATGTATACTAGATATACAAGTCCTAGGCCTAGGCATTGGGTTTTAAGTCCCTGCACATACAAAAACACTAAGGTCCTGGGCAAGGCGACCAGTAATATTGAAGTGGATGGAGTTTTGGTTAAGGATATCTGCATCATTGTCGTGTCGGACAGCGATCAACCAATCGAATTGATCATAGGTCGTACGTGGACAGACCGACCCAACGTGTCATTTGCGAAAGTTGACGGTGAATTCATCATATCATCGAGTTCAGCAGACCTGATAAAGCATTTGACAACGTATCAACCGCAGCCCAGCTCTATGATGAATGTGAACCTCAACCTCGTACTCGACGAGAAACTAACCGGTAATTCTATAAATTTCGTGCAATTGACGACCAATACCGATATTAGCGGCCCATTCACTGTGAGACCATGTATGTCTATGGGGAAAAGTGGCCAACTATTCGAACTGTCGACCGGCATGGCTGTTCTCCCAATATTGAACAGCTCGAACGAAGACCAACTACTGACCGCTGGAACCTGTATTGCACGAGGGGAAATCGTGGATTCCCAAAATAATCCAATACCGATATCGGAAACGTATTGTCGACCAATCTTACGTAAAGACATAAAAATTGGTGAAGATATAACCGAACCGCTTACAAGACTTACAAAGGCGAATGAGCCCTTCGTCTGGACAACCGAACAACAGACCTCATTTGATTCGTTGAAGAATTCGCTCACCAATCACCCTACACTTGCACTGTACAACCCACGGGCGCGCACCGAGGTCCATACCGATGCTAGTAGTCATAGTCTAGCCGGCATGCTACTGCAAGAGGGCGATGATGGACAGTTGCATTTGGTGAACTGCGTTAGTAAAAGAACGAACCCTTCTGAGCAATTTTACCACTCCAGTCGCTTAGAACTGATGGCCATTGTGTGGACCGTACAAAGGCTTCGATCGTTTCTAATCGGGATCCATTTTACAATCGTTCCGGACTGCCTGGCGATCGTTTATCTCAATGAGCAAAAGACTATCAACCCTGTGATTGCACGAGCTTGTGATATTATTCAGGAGTTCGACTTCACGATACGTCTACGCCCGGGAGACCGAATGAAGCACATTGACGCCCTCAGCCGAGCGCCTGTTGATGAACCGACTGACACCATGAGCGAGATTGTTGCGGACTCATTGGAGGTACTCCTTCCTGACGCTAACAATCGAGGACCAAATAATGATGCTGCAGCGCGGAGACCCGGCTCTCTGCGATTCGATCCGCATTCTAGAAAAACCAATCGAAGACCGAACGACCGCGGAGAAGAGTTTAGCTCACCAGTTACTACTCAAGGATGGACTACTTTTCCGTCAAGACAAGGAGGATCTCCTCTACGTCGTACCGAAGGGCATGAGGAAAAGCATGCTAGTAAGATTTCATGACCAGGCTGGTCATTTCTCCGTTGACCGAACCATAGCTAAGATCCGCGAACACTACTGGTTCCCAAGCATGAAACGCTACGTTAAACACCATATTGCACACTGCTTTGAATGTTTGATGCATAAAGTGCCAAGAGGAAAACAACCTGGTCTCCTCAACCCCATTGTACCCGGTAACCGACCCTTCCAAATTATTCATGCAGACCACCTTGGACCGTTTCCTAGAAGCAGTAAAGGAAATACTGAATTACTTGTCCTGATCGACAATTTAGCTAAATTCGTGCACCTATATCCTGTAAAGGACACCTCATCTAAGAGCCTGTTAACGTGTATTAAACAGTTCGTGATCGAAAGAGGCTTACCGGATCGCATCATTTCTGACAAGGGATCTTGCTTCACTCCCGAATATTTGAAGAGTATTGTCGCGAGAACGGAGTGAGCCACACCTTGAACTCGTCACGCCATCCAAGAGCCAATGGTCAAGTGGAGAGGGTGAATAGTACCGTACTACCTGTCATTGCCATCGCACTTCAAGATAGAGATCACCGGGATTGGGATAAAACCATGTCTACGATCCAAAGAGACCTAAACAGTTCAATAAATAAATCGACCGACAAAACTCCCTTTGAGCTGTTACACGGTTACAAACCGCGCTTCCAAGATGGAATGTTGCGACTAGCAAACAGCGTAGCCGAAAACGACCAATGGAAAACCCAACTGTCCTTCAAGACGAAGCAAGGGATATGATCATAACTGCACAAGGCAGAGCTAAGCAGTACCATTATAAGAAACGTTTCTCGGGAATCCGCTACTCGAGGGGCGATGTTGTAGTTATGCGATGTGCTCCCACTCACACTGGAAAACCAACAAAGGCGCAGGCCAAGTTTCGAGGGCCCTCGTTATTTCGGAGGTGCTGCCAGGCGACACGTACCGTGTCACCCAATTGAGAGAGGACAATAAGCGTTTGTACGCAACGACCGCACATGTTTCGCAATTGAAACAATGGCGAGGCCACTACGAGAGTGACGAAGCAGAAAGCGTGGTTGAGCAGCGGCAGCAAGACGACACTCGTCTTGAGACGAGTGACGACCTCACAACCAAATGATAAAGGATGAACTAAAAAATGTTCAATCGGAAGTAACGTCACTTCGAAGGAAACTAAAAAAACAGTTCTACGCAAACAAAATCACAGAAGCGTTTGGTAACGGAAAGGAAACTTGGAAAATAATTAACCAGATACTTTTTAACAGAACTAGCAAAAGTAAGGAACAGTGTGGTAAATTAATTAACGATAGTAATCATACGGTCACTGACCAACAAGAAATTGCAAATGTCTTCAACGACTACTTTACTACCATTGGGTCTATCCTATCAAGCAAAATTGCTGTTCCAGTTATTGGCACCATACCTGAACCAAAAGCATGCAAGAACTCTTTTTTTCTTGGCCCTACTAACGCTGATGAAGTTGTCGACATGATAAATCAAAAACTAGGTCCAAACAAAAGTACTGGCTACGATAACATCCCCTCCAAAGCAGTAATAGTAGCTAAATCTATCATAGCGCCTCACCTAGCCAGCATTATAAACAAATCATTCGCCACCGGGACATTTCCTTCCAGGCTGAAGACTGCCAGGGTGGTGCCAATCTTTAAATCAGGAAGTAGAGCTGATGTTTCTAATTACCGTCCAATCTCCATTCTACCAACTTTTTCAAAATTACTAGAGCACATTGTTAAGAAGAGACTGGAAATTTTTTTAGAAAAAACAAACTTCTTCTACACTCGTCAATATGGTTTCCGCAAAAATTCAAACACCACAACAGCAGCGACTGACGTAATAACTGATATACAATTTCAGTTAGACAAAGGCAATTACACAGCCGGTGTTTTTTTAGACCTTAGTAAGGCTTTCGATACGGTTAATCACAACATATTACTAAACAAACTGGAAAAAGCAGGGATACGAGGTTTACCCTTAGATTGGTTTCGAAGCTTTCTCTCTAATAGAAGACAATTTGTTAGCCTATCCAACACTTGCAGTGTACACAAGGACATTTCTATTGGTGTTCCCCAGGGATCAGTGCTTGGACCAATCCTTTTTCTAGTATATATAAATAACATTGGATATTTGAAACTGAGAGGTATTCTGAGACTGTTTGCAGATGACTCATCGATTTTTTATTTTGGCCCCAACCTGCAGAGTCTTTTGGAAGATATGCAACATGACCTTAACCTACTGTCCAATTTTTTTAAAATAACCAAACTGACCCTTAATGCTAAAAAGACAAATTATATGATAATCTCAACGACTAAAAAAAATCGAACACACAACAGCATAATATCAATCGATGGCATCCAAATATCTGAGGTAAACTTTGTTAAATTTCTAGGACTCTACATTGATAAATATCTAAAATGGGATGTTCACATCTCCAACGTCTCTCAAAAAATTTCTCCAGTCGTAGGTATTCTCTACAAAATGTCGACATACATCCCACATACCATTAAAAGGGTTATATATTTCTCCATTATACATTCACACCTACAATATTTAAATATTATATGGGGCAACGCATATCAAATACATCTACAACACCTGAAAGTCCTTCAAAACAAAGCAATCAAGAACATATACAACCTTCATTTCCGTACCCCCACAATTTCGCTTTATAAAAATTACAACATACTCAATATCGAACTCATAAATCGCTATGAAAACTGTATCATGATACATAAATATATGCATGCACTCATTTACACAACTAACACCCCCAGTCAGCAAAATCATAACTATAATACACGGACCAGAGGGAACCTCTATCTTAATCCTGTACACACTAACTATGGTAAGAACTCAATCAACTTCAGGGGTTACCAAATATATAACAATCTCCCTGAGACCATTAAACTTACCGACATTAAAAAGAGTATATCAAGCTTCAAAACCAAATTAAAAGTGTGGCTTCTCAATTAATACATACCTAAGTTAACATTTTTTAGCTGTTATAATTTTGCTTTATATAACGTGTATTTCTCTTCTCTTATCATTCTAATAATATTTTTCAATTTAGTTTTTGTATTTCCCAATTGTCAAATGTCAATATAAAACCGATATAATACAAATACATGGTTGTGAAATTTTGATGTTTAAGAATTAATGTAACTAAATTTGTAGGTTGTTATACAGTGAAACTTCTTTAGCTTATATCAAACTCTCTGGGACAAGATTATTATTTGAGTATCTCTTTATGAAGATGGTACAGTTACAAGTATATTAAGCTTTTGCGACCTCCAAAACAGTAGTTATATACCGGTCATCATGTACATAACGACGTATGTTATAAAGACGTTTCACTGCACACTGTATAGGGCACTAGCAACACCAAAAGACAACAATGAAACAAATGAATTGAATCGATGGACAAACAACAAGCTGTCAAAAAATAATTTCTTCTGATTTTGGAAAACAAAACAAAAAACAAACAAATACACATACAAAACTTTCACTTAGTCGTTGTCTATCATTAAAAGTTTTAAATAGCGAGAAGTTACTATTGCTACACATGTTTTTATTTCTATGGTTGCAATTTTATTATTTTGACAGCTGATTGCTTGTCCATCAGTTCAGTTCATTTGTTCCATTGTTGTCTTTGGTGTTGCTAGTGCCCTATACTGTTCACTGTACTACGTAACTACTACTATATGCATACAACTTATTCATTTTGTCATATAAATTTCAATCTGTGTCTTGGGCCAAATGAGGCAGTACACATTCATATTTTGTATTTTTTTTTTTTTCTCTTCATGATGTCTATTTAGTTTGTTTTCTGTTTAGTTTTAGTGTTTGTCCTGCATTACTTTAGAAACAGTAGGCTATGTATGTTTCTATATCATCCGTCATGTGTATACTCTCATTCTAAAGGCCCCCTCCAGCGAGACACATGTCTCTTTGGGGGCCAATACACATAATTTGTAATGTAATTTTAAAAAGTGGAAAAATAAAAAAAAAACTACCTAAAAAAAAAAAAAAAAAAAAAGAGACCGCAACGACGCTGCAGACCTCCTGCTTACCTCGAAGACTTTGTAAAATAAATTTAGTATAGTTTTCTGTAATTGATTAGAGTTTGAATATGTTCCTCAAACACCTAAGTTTTATATTCATTTGTTACACTATCCAGTTGAATTGTATCCATTAAGTTTTCTATATTAAGTAACATACCGACTTCTTTTCAATCGAGGACGATTGCCTTTCCAGGATGGCCGAATGTTATCAGCCTCCTCGTTACCTATTACTATTTCTATTGGTTAATTACTGGTGTGCCCCACCGCCTTGTTGCCTCGGCGGCTGACGGCGCACTTTACCGGAAGTGGCAGTGCAAGACCAACGAATCGGAGCAGTAGCCGAGTGACCGCCTCGCGCGACAGACCGCACCTGCCCGGCGTGGTGCCCGATCATCGTAATCATCGTTATCGACTTACCGTAGGCACGCCGACTTCAATCTTTTCCATAAATCCTAACTATAACTATCTTCTGTAAATCTTCAAGACATTCAATACAACCTACAGTTTAATATCTCATCACCATCTCGTCTCGTTTCTTTCCTTTATTCCTGACATCCTGCAGGCCTACACTCTAGGCCTCGCCGTTACAAAATACCGTTTGTATAAAAGAAGTCCGTTTACACCGTTTATAACACGAGGAACAATGCCATTTGCTGTTATAATTAACGGTATAACAGTAACATTATTCTGCTTCCATAACCTTTTTATTTCAATAGATAATTCCTTATATCTGTTTATCTTTTCCCGCCAAGTTGTCTCTACATTGTGGCATAAATGGACGGCAACATCAATTAAATCGTTTCTTGTTTCTTCTTGTCAATAAATATAATATCCGGTCTATTGTGATGTATGGTTTGGTCTGTTATAACTGCCCGGTCGTAATATAATTTGTAGTCTTTACTATCTAATACCTTTTCAGGCTTGTATTTGTAATACGCAGTGGTTTTGTTTATAAGTTTATACTTTATGGCTAATTTTGTATGTATGTTTGCAACTTGGTAATGCCTATGAAGATAATCTGTTTGACAAAGCATTTTGCACCCAGATACGATATGTTCAGTTGTTTCGCCGTTCATATTACATTTTCTACATTTATCTTCCACTGTGACGTCTTTCAGTATGTATTTCTTGTAATTGTTAGTCTTGATTATACTTTATCTTGAATAGCTATCATAAAACCCTCTGTTTCGCTGAAAATGTCCCCGGACGTTAACCATTTGTTCGATGCTACCCTATCGACGTTATCCTTAGAAGTTCTTTATAATGTCTGCTATGTAACGTATTTTCTGATATTCTGATCTCTTTTGCTGTGTCAGAATTTAGTTTTTGAAGCAAGCTTAAATTTCCGTCATTTAAATTGAGGGGAGAAAGCGACTTGTCTGCTGATACCTGATACTATAGCTCTATGAAGTTGTGAATGTAGGCATTTAGTATAAAAGTACTTTCTTAGAATTTCAATTTGTTTATAATATAAATTGTTTAGATCAATCAAGCCTCTTCCCTCTTTTTCTCTAAGTAGTCGAGTCACTCGTTCTATTGCTGACTTAGGGTGATGACTTATGCATTTGGTGAATGTTGTGCGGGTGAGAATTTCTAGGGCATGAAGTTCTGTCTGTGTCCAGTTAATAATTCCAAATGAATATGTAAGTACCGGTGTAGCATAAGTGTTATTTGCTTTGATCTTGTTTTTACCATTCAGTTGTGTTTTTAAAATGGATCCTATTCGTTTCTTGTATGCAGAAATTAATTTACTTTTCATCAGTTTATCAATTCGTTTAGCCTGCGCAAATCCTAGATATGTGTATATGTCTTCTTCGTCCATTACTCCAATCCGGTTGTCTTCGTCAATTTCAAACTCTTCTAATTTCGTAATCTTTCCTTTGATGACATGAAGTGACTTACATTTATCAATTCCAAAATCCATACATATATCTCTACTGAATTCTAACGTTGAGTTAAGAAGATTCGTCATATGTGTCGCGTTTAAAGCATATAGCTTGAGATCGTCCATGTAGAATAGATGTGAAAGTGTGTGGCAAACCGTATTACCGTCCTTTATCTTGAAACCATGTGTAGATTTGTTTAGTATATGAGATAATGGATTTAATGAAAGACAAAACCATAACGCACTAAACGAGTCACCTTGAAAAATACCTCGTCGGATGTTAACTGGGTCAGTACATATCTGCTCTTTGCCTACGTTTCCAACTCGTCATCGCTGTCCGCAAAAAGTTTACTATCAATGGGTTTACTTTATAAATTTCCAGTATCTGTATTAGCCACGAATGTGGTGACGAATCATACGCTTTCCTGTAATCAATATAGCTAACGTGAATGTTTCTCTTCTTGTTGAAAGCTTGGTTCATTACAACAGAATTGAAAATTAATTGTTCCTTACACCCTTGTGACAATTTACGACATCCCTTTTGTTCTTCAGCTTATATATTGTGTTCTTCGCAGTGACTATATATTTTATTTGTTATGCACGATGTCAAGTTGTATATAGTAGGTAAGCATGTAATTGGTCTATATTTACTTAGATTTTTGGTGTCATTATCTTTTGGTTTAAGAAATGTTATTCCTTCAGTAAAGAAATCTGGTTAATCATTGTCTCCTTATATAAATTCATTAAAACATTTAGCAATCTGGGTGTACATGTTTGAAAACTTCTTGTTCCAACAATTTTGAATGTTATCATTACCGGGTGCTTTCCAATTATGAGTATTTCGTATCGTTGATTTTATATCATTTATACTGATGCCATCAAATGTCATTTCTTCGATATCACTCATTGCCTCAATTTCATCTTGAATCCATGTTGCATTGTGATTGTGCATTAATGGGTTACTCCATATCCCACCCCAAAACTGCTCAATCTCTGTCTTCGATGGTATACCATTTCCTACTATTTCTTCTTTATTGTTAATTTGCTGATAGAATTTTTTTTCTTTTTCTTTAAACATTTCGTTTTTTCCTTTTCTATCACTACACTCTTTATACCTTCGTAAACTTTTGGCTAATGCACTTACTTTTTGCTTTAGAGTATCCAAATATTCGTTTGTAGCCTCGTTCGGTGTTTCATGTATAGTATGGATTTTAAACCTTTCAAATATGTGTTGTCAATATTGTAATATCTTTTTAGATCTATTACCCATCCTGAATTGTTCTAATCTCCCAATATCTCTCCTTAACTCGTTGATCCGTTTGACTAATCTCCGTTCCCATTTTGGAGTCTTATTTGTTTTTATGTTCTGAGAATGTACCAACTTTATTTTTAATCCTAATTGTCTGACCACTGCTACGGCTCGACAATATATTGCTGCATGCACTTTCTCAAACGACAATTCTTTCTTCGCGTAATCTAACAATATATAGAATAGAATAGAATATTTATTGAATAATTCAGATAATATGTTACATACATTGCTTATTTTTGGCCACAGTAGGAAAACAATCTCCTGAGGTGTGGCCATTTATAGAACAAAAATTATACATATGAATTAGGAACTTATACACTAAGATAATAATAATAAAAGACAAGAGTAGATGCTAGTAGATACAATATTAATAATTACTTAGTATAAATATGAGAGAGAAGTTCATAATGTAAAGAAAACTTGTGGCCTACTAACTAATGTTTATTTTATTTTCTTTATATAAAACAGTATATAAACACTGATAACAACCAATTTTCGACCATTCTTTAGATACCAGGGTAACAGTTTACAATATAATTAACTTTCTCTATACTGAGATTTTGTAACCACATACTACATTGTTTCATGAAGCAATATTTTGATTTGAGTAGTGAGATGTGAGACGGAAGTAAGTTATATAGTTTAGGACCAAGGAATATCGGGTGCCTCTGTGTTAATCCTTTGACAACGCGCAGTTCTTGTACGCAATTAAATCTACTGTTTCTGGTGAAGTGATTGTGAATTTGGGAGACCCGACGGGAGGTTATTTTATTAGAGTAAATGGACTTGAGTATTGCTAAAAGGTATAATTTTCGAACTTGAAGGACTTCCGTTTCATTATATAAAAATTTTGAAGAATATCTGAAAGGTTTTTTCAACATGATTCTCAATATAATATTTTGTGCTGTCACAAGTTTTAAAAAATGGGAGCCATATGCTCCTCCCCAGCCTATAATACCATAATTGAGAATTGATTGTACTGTAGCAAAGTACACCAATTTAAGATGCCGTACCGATAATATATTTCTCAGATTGTAGAATAGTGCCATAGCATGCCTAAGTATATGTGCGTTCATTACGTGCATTACTATGTCCATTTGCTAAGACTGTTTAGGTTTAGGAATTCTAGGTCTCTTGTTCGGTTCTATATGTGCAAATTCTGTCAAAGCATTTTCAAAAGCTAAATGTAATATGTTCTTTAACTCGTCTATTTCTTGTGTGTTGTCTCTTGTATCCTCTTCCTGTTCCATGTTATTTATAGGTGGATGTTGATGATGTATCTCTTGTGTGTTCTGACCTTCTGGTAGATCTACTTGTTCCATTAATTCTTGTCGTAGATGGTCATCGTTTCTTGATTATTATTGTTATTATTATTATTTTTATTATTATTATTATTATTATTGTTGTTGATTTACTGGGGGTCTGGGATCCACCGTTCCCTGTGGCGGACGTGATTGACAACATTAATAATTGGATCACGAAGTGAAGTGGGTTACTAACAATACATTTAAATATCAGGGCCTGGATTCACAAAGATGCGTAACTCTAAGTTGTCCTAAGTTAGGCAAATCCTAGCTAGATAAATCAAGATAAATCATGTCTAGGTATTAGTACACATTCACAAATCAAATATTATTAGTTAAATTGTTCATATTTTACTATATTTTATCTTTATAACATTGCAGAACGACATATGCGTGATTTATATCACTAAGATTTGCCTAAACTAGGACGTCTTAGCACTTAGGCACCTTTGTGAATCTGGGCCCAGATCTTTTCTAAAACATTGCGATGAGCTTAGAGTAATCCTCGAGAACCAGATAGGCAATGTAACACAAGGTGCCACAAGGCTCTATCTTAGAACCATTGTTATACTTAGTGGATATAAATGAGACTACGCGAATTTTTAAGAAGTGCTTTGCATTTTTGTTCGCTCATCTGAATCTCCTAAAACAGGTATCGAAGTAATCAATTAAAATACCGGAGTTAGTATTAAAATCAACCTAAAGCCTTGGAAGCGGGGAATACTTTACACCATCTATCCTGTCGTGAGATATATAAAATGTCGGATGGCTTCTAGTTGGTACAAAGAAGTATAAATGACTGAGCAATGGGGTGTCAAACAGATTATTGGCTATTTTTTATAGACACGTTGATGATTTTGATTTACAATATCTGTGCTAGTAAATCATTGTATTCTCATGGATTAGTAACGTGCCATGGTACTTGGAGCAAGGTCTTATCGAGTCAAAACATAAGACAGCCATTAATAATCGTCATGAGATGGGCTATTATCTTTATCGCCCCAATCAAAGGTGAGATTTATCATGAATTAACAAAACGTTTGACAAGGTGATTAATGAGACTACACACGAAGATTTACCAAATTTTATCCTCGAAAACAATAATATTACATCGGCAGTATTGTTTTCTTGAGATTTCTATCTCTGTCTCAACGGTCCTCCTAGGTGCAAGAGTGCGTCGGTCAGTGTGCATGATTAGGTACAAAAACTAGTCACATAATAATTACTAGGAAAACGATCCGCGTTGTAAGATGTGCGATTAAAAAAAAAAATCAAAAAAATCATTTGCAATTATCATATTACTCTTACAAAAAAAAAAACTTTTATAATAAACATCTCATTTTGTTACAAGATGGCGGTTTATGTTACAACCTTAAAACTTATCTACATTATTTCTCGATATGTTCCTAATAATTGCATACATATTATTTAAAACTGTTTAGAAGTTTTCTTTTAATAAATTAAAACCTTCAAGTAGATTTATTAATGGATTTCCGCATAATAACATTCAACCGTACTCTTCTCAATTGGCTATTGTATAGAAACTTGCAAATAACAGGCTAGATCTAATAGGTGATATTGTTTAATCATAAATAACCGCATTTAAACCATAATAAAAGCTTTTTAAATTGTCGACAAAGTTCGTTATCACTTTTGCATGGTTGCCGTGAAAGTCATCAAACATACCATTGTTGCCATTCTATGACAGCTATCGATATTCCGAATACACAGTGAGAAAGGCCCGAGTGCGTACGCTATTGCTTGTGCATACTATGTGCATCTAACTTCAAGGGTCCACAAATGCGAGTCATATCGGTGGAACACTGTAAAAATGAAGAAATTGCCGAAAACAAACAATATTTTTTATAACCTAGTTGATTATCGTACTCGTCAATGGGGTTCGGAGGCTAGGGTTGGCTCAGTTGCATTAAATTTATATACCTCACTGAAACTCAGTCATGCTACTGAGTGGATAGACTCTAAATATGAAGTTTTCATTCATTACTTAAAATAGGTTATCCTCTTCGCCACCTTGTTAAATATTTTCTGTGCTTTGAGAATCACTAGAACAGAAACACATTCACATATAGTCGCATTGGTAACGCAAACACTATATTTTATTTAAATATATTATATCAAGTATCAGTGGCGTAGCTACGCCTTTACGGGCCCGGGTGCAAACTGGACACGACGGGCCCCTCCCCCATTTTTGGTTTATACGCACAAAACACAATCACAAGTTAACTACCGCTTAACCGCTCATTTTATCTCGCGGAAATGGGCCGCATGGTTTGCACGGTCCTAAAGAGATAATGAATCGTTAATCTTGAGACATTAATTTATTAAAGTTGGCCTTGTCGGTAGAGTAGCTAGTATTGGCCTGCTCAGGAATATCAGTAGGTTCCTGTACCGGTAAATCATTATTGTGTAACTCTTCAACTAAAAGTTGCTGTTGCTCTTGATTATCTTCAGGATCGGCTTTAGCTATTGAGTCTGTTGTATCTTTACTTACGGTTTGGCACGGTTGCACTGCCTGATGGACGACTAGTACGTACTTGAAAGAATGTGTCAAGTTTTGGGAGCTGTTTGATTCGTTTATCACTTTCTTTCTTTTCTCCCTTTTCATAGTGCCACTTTCATGTTTATACACATTCATGTTTGAAAAGTAAATTTTAACTCACTGTATATAGGCCTAACAGGCCTACTATATTTCAATAACTCAAACAACACGACACAATCATACACAATAGGCATGACACAATCATACACAATAGGCATAACCCACCAAATATTAGTTTTTAAAATATGTAAAACTAACCGCAGTAAAAGCACTAAGAGGAACGGGGAAACTCAAGAGTTCACTTCACACACGCGCCCACACCCATGAGGGAGCAACCAACGAATACTAAATTGATGAATGATGACCAACCCTCTGCTATAAGAGAAGCTATCAGTCCAAATAGCTTTTTTTGAACATGGCAAATTCGTCTGTTTCTCACTTATTTATTCAATTTCAAGAAAAGCTAATTGGATAACTATTTATAGTAGAAAAAAATAGCCAAATTCGTTTGTAAGTGCAGTCAAGCAAACATTACTCTTTGTGTCGTTTCTGTAGAATTGAATAGGGATATTACTGTCTTTTGTTCCCCTATGGATACAAACCTCATATTTTTCCTTAGTTGAAACTCTTTTCGCCTGTCAGTTCTTGCATGTTGAACTGTCAAGCCTAATGCCAAATTTTTCTTGCCCAATGAGAGCGAAATAATTGTAAATTGGTAGCCTCAATAATTTTGCAAGAATAGAAAATTGTCATCAGGTTTAAACCATACATCGATTAATGGGACAAATATGGAGTTGGAGAGAGGGCCCGGGCCCCGGAGGGGCCCGGGCCCGAGTGCAACTGCACCCTCTGCCACCCGATAGCTACGCCACTGTCAAGTATATTATAATGAGGGCCTAAATATTATATATGTATACTTTAGAAATCGGGGTCACTATCCTTATTGCAGTAGTTTCCTCTTTTAAGTACTGGTAGCAAGGTCTCTTCTTGCACCTCTTTAAATTGGTCTTCACAGTAACACAAGTCTGTATCTAAGCTTCAAATCACTGCATTGACACTTGGCTGTGGAACAGTGTTTGCATTTGCACGATATCAATTCAAACACTTCTGCAGGGGCTGGTTTTGTCACAAGCCATCGGATAGCACAGTTGAACCATTTTCCAGGCACCAGCCATAGTCAAATGGGAGTGGGATACTTAAAGATTGAGAGGTGAGAGAATTGAGGAAATTTGTTACCAAGCGTTATCATTCTACTGGTCTTGTATAATCTACATAACACATTTCTTGCTGAAAGCCAAATACTTTTGATTTCAACTTTCACAATATTTGTTTAGTCTGCTTTAAGAATGACATATGTGTTGTCATCTCTCCCATGCAATGTTAGCAGTTATAATGATAATATAATAATAATAATAATAATGTATCTTTATTAAAGCTTTCGCTTTGTCCAACATAATTAATATACATGCATACATGCATACAGTGTTACAATCAAGGAACTGTTACAATACAATCATGATATAAATACATTATTCTTTCACAAAGCGTCTTACAAAATCGACCATCTCACTTTTAAGCCTCAGTAAAATTATTAAACAGGTTAAAACCACTGTAAAAAATTGATTTCTGGGTTGCTCTTTTCCCCACTCTTAAAATATTTTTTATCTGACTAGCGCCTCTTGTCTCATAGTTATGAACCTCATTTAAGTATGTCACCGTGTCCTGGAAATACTTGGGCAATCTGCCATTGGTCAAATTATCCACAAATTCTAAAACATTAAATGCAATTCTTTGTTTAACACTTCAAAACTTTAAAATATCTAACATTGTGGAAATGTGAACTCTTTTGTGACACCTTAACACTGCCCTCATTCCTCTATTTTGCATTTTCTGTAACAACTCCATATATTTTCTGTCAATATCCCATAAAATAGTACTACAATATTCAAAATGTTGAGAAATTATAGTTTTATACACAATCTCTCTGGTCCATGGCGATAAAAACTTTCCAATTCGAAATAAAAACCCAACTTTCTTACTAATTTTATTAGCGATAACCTTGACATGGTTACTAAAATTTAAATGCTCATTTTTTAATATTCCCAGGTACTTAAAGTGTTCGTTCACCTCTTACTGCAATGTGTACCAAGGCACTCAAGTTTCATTTCATTTCATTTCATTTCATTTCATTTCATTTCATTTATTAGCCTCTTTAAAACTCACAGTTACACAAGTGCATAGAGTTTTCGAGTTGTCATTAATTGGTTAAAATTACAAATTAGGTACTACAAACATTATACATATAAATAGAATATTGCATTAATGAATTACAGTAGCTGTCATATTATATAAAAAACATGTTATACTACTTTTATCTAAAACAAACATGTGTGCAGTAAAACTAGGAGCATTCCTGTTACCAGAGTCAGCCAGAGTGTAGCTGATGTTCACTTAACAATACACTCTAAGTATTCTTCTACTGAATAATAACACTTATTTATTAAGAGGTTTTTTAATTTACTTTTAAATAGATTTATGTTTTTTATGGTCTTTAGGTTTTCAGGAAGGTGATTGTATAGCTTTACTCCCATGTAGCCAAGTCCCCTCTGTCTTAAGGCCAAATTGCATTGTGTTATACTGAGTTTATTTTTGTTTCTCGTGTTTACACTATGGACACTAGCATTTGTGTTAAATAAATGTAAGTTATTATGGACAAAAACAATTACTTCAAATACATATACACATGGCATTGTCAAGATTTTGAGTTTGTTGAAAAGTGACTTGCAGCTGTCTCTGTGTTTTGCTTGCGATACTATCCTTACAGCTTTTTTTTTGCATTACAAATACTTTTTGACGTGCAGGAGAGTTTCTCCACAGTGCAATACCATAGGACATGAGGGAATGGAAATATGAGAATTGAGAAGTATATGGATCTACAAGTGGTTTTATCTACAATCATGTTTAGTCTTCTGAGAAGAAAACATGCTGAACTGAGCTTTGATACAAGATTTACTATATGCTGCTCCCAGTTTAGTTTATTATCTAGATGCAGACCCAGAAATTCAGTGCTATCTGAAAGGTTAAGTCTTCCCATATCACTGTCTCTTGGATTTGAAATACCTTCGCAATAGATTACCAGTTCTAATGGCTCTGGTTTCCCTGCATGGAAATGAATCATTTTGGTTTTCCCTTTATTAAGTTGCAACTCATTAGCTTCAAACCACTGGTTGTTTTCGGTTAGCATATAATTTGCTGTTTCCTCTAAATGGTCCAAATTAAATCTAGCTAAAATTTCACTGATATCATCTGCAAATTGGACTGTGACCCCATCTGATACATTAACGGGCAGATCGTTTATTAAAATCAAAAACATGATGGGACCTAGAATAGACCCTTGTGGCACACCAGTTTTGATTGTTAGATAATTTGATTGAATAGCTTCCATGATATTGGAACACTCAGTGACTGCTACTATTTCTACACATTGCTGTCTATCATTAAGATAGGACTTGAACCATTCATGGGGAACTTCTCTTATTCCATAATAATCTAGTTTCCTCAGTAGTGTTTTATGGTTCACAGTATCAAAAGCTTTGGAAAGGTCAAAAAAAGAAACCCAAAACCTTTTCTTTTTTGTCTAATGCCTGTAGTATTTATTCTGTTAGAGAGAAAGCTGCAGTTAGTGTGGATTTACCTTTCCTGAAACCATTTTGATTTTTCAGTATAATATTATTTTGTTCAATATGTCTGATAAGTCTGTTATATACCACTTTCTCTAAGATTTTTGAAAAAATAGGCAATAAAGATATAGGTCGATAATTGGTTGACATGCTTTTATTTCCTTTTTTATATATTGGTATGGTTTTTGAAATTTTGAACCATTTAGGGAAAACACCCGATTCCAGTGATCTGTTGCAAATATCTGTTAGTGGTCCCACAATAAGCTTTGCTAGATGTCAGCTGATGTTGTTCCCTTCATATTTTTTATTATTTCCCAGATTTCATTTGAATTAGTTGGTTCAAGAAGTAATTTAATTTCAGGATTCATTGTTACATTATTTTGTTTATCTAAGAAATCTACTCTGTTATCACTTCATGATACCAGTGTGTTTTGTCTTACATTGATGAAATTTTCATTAAAAATATTTGCTACTTGGAGAGGATCGTTAACAAGTTTGCCACTATGTTTTAGTTTAATATTTGTATCACGTGAAACTATTTTCCCTGATTCTTCACTGTTTTAATTCTCTGTCAAGTTCCACTATCGCCAACTGCACTAACATAAATGTAGCTACATTGTAACATCAAGTAGCCAACATTGTAACATCTTCCCTTTCTTTTAGATTGTTGATGATGTTTGCTTTATATAATATTTTAACACTTAGTCACATGAAGAGCAAACAAATATATAAACGATGTAAAAATGTTATGATTATCAACTTAAATTCACTATAGCATTCGTGCACACACTACACTGTATATCTAGCAGGTTTGACGATAACGCGGCCTGTCCTTGTGGTGCTCCCCATGACTGCCCTAGATGTTGTAGGTTCAGCACTGATTGAGACATCCGGTTGATGCTCCTGGGGCTGCTCCTCGAGTACTGGCTGCAACAACTCGGAACTCCTATCTTGGGGCTCGTGTCGTGGTCGAATGTCGCGACGATTTCGCCGGAATTGGTGACCCTCTACATCTACAACGTATGACCTTGACCCCAGACTTGTAGCTATTGTGCCTGGACGCCACGGATCTGCTCGGCGCTCTGGGTTGAGTTGAACTAGAATATTTTGTCCAAAGTTAAGAGGTGGCAACGACTTGCTTGCTTTGTCATAGTGCATTTTGTACTTTTGCTTCTTTTCGTTTATTTTTTCTGGAACCTCCTTCTGCACCACTGGATGCAGTAGACTTGTAGCGACTGGCAGTAATGTTCTGGTTCTTCGTGATAGAAGACGCTGAGCTGGGCTCGATTGCATCCCCTGGCGCAAATTTTCAGAATAGCAGTTTTGTAGAGAAAAAAACGAGGAACAATAATCCACTTGTTTGCCACGTGACAGCTGGGGCGTTTGGCCTCCAGGGATGTCCAAAGTTGAGGTAATTTTACTAATAAGATCTCAAAGTTTGGTCACGTTTCTGGAAATTATGTCTGTTGAAATTGCAAAAATCAATACATATATTTCCCCTTACTAATAATTGAATAAACTAACGTCAATAATTAAGGGTTGTCCAACAATTATAGTTATATTGACTCTACTTTAGATATACCATTCACTATGGTTAATCCGTAAAGTGGCACCTGCAACTAATGTGGCTACTTGCTTTCTTAAGGAAACACCTATGATTTTACATTGTTTCCTTGATTGCTTGTTGGTATCTGGGGCGTTTACATTGTAGGGGTGTCCATCATCATAAATATAAATATAATTGCATTTTTTTTTGTTTAGTGGGTAATCCCGAAAGATATTAATTTTGTCACTGCCAAACTTTATATACAATGAACAAACAATAAATATTTATATGTTGGTATTATTATGAACAGGGTTGTCCAAAATCAACAATGTGCCGATACCACTTATGGTGGCATTCCTCCAAATACACACACATTTTGTTCTGAACATTACTTAAGTTAAAGCTGAGTAAAATTTATAAATATTGTTATTCCGTAGAATAAACACATTTACATTACTGTACAAAGTTCATTTGAGTTGATAAAAGCAATTATTGTATTCTATTTACCATTTATCCAAAACCAAATGTGATGTAATAGCATAGTATTAGCCGATGTCCTGAAGAGATTGCGGACTCCACTTGACACTTGTCAAGGAAATACAGCAATTTATAATGTGAATAGCCTGTTTCGTGGAAATCTTTCAATTTATCAAAACAGCTAGGCCATTAAAATGCCAAATTTACCCTGCCTATACAAGCCGTGATTCGATAAAAATGCTGTAAGAATGAGAAGAGATCAAGCAAAGAAGTATTTAATAACTGGGTGAATGACGAACTTCATCGAGTTTGGAGATAATTTCTTTCAAATTCTAACAAAATACAAATAGTACAATACAATCAATCTTATCGCAGTGGAGAAGTGAGCTATTTGCAGACTAACTATTGCATAGACGATTGTTTTGTGGTATATGAAGACACGTGTGCACTGTTATGACTAGTGTAGGTGGCCGCCCAGGCATTACAAACCCCGTGGACGATCTACAGTAAACAGAAGAAGAGGTCAATACAAAACCTCCAAACAGCCCCATATTTCATCTTCATATATCACCCACTCGTTGTCTCGATTAGCCTCGTTGCAAAAATATGAGACGTTAAGCCCAAATAATCAATCAATCTAAACATTTCTGAACAACCACGTGTTCTCGTTATCAGAAGTCCGGACACAGGTTTGAATTTTTACTTTTGGTGAGTCCACGACCACAGTCAATAATTTTATTTTATTTACAAACGAAGACAAGTTGACGTAAATCAAGTGGGAAATATAATTGGGGTGGAAATGTCTAATGCTCTTCCTGCTTTCCATGCATTCAGTGGGTGTTATAGTACAAGCGCATTAATTGTTCACCGAGGGAAACTGGCTCCTCTGGGTGCGTTTACGTCTTTGGAAACATCGATGAGGAACTATGAAACACTAGACAAATTTGTGTTTGATATATTAGCATCATTAGACAAACCATTTAACGTAAATAACTTCGATATACCATCTTAAAAAAGTGCACTTCATCTGTAAATTGCGCCCAACTACAACGGCTCAGACTTCAGCCACTCTTATCCTTGTAGATCGTCTTTAGGACAGCCCATAAAACGAGCTAATTAGTCAATTGTTTGGAATCGGGCAATGGAAGCTAAACCAGATATCCCTGGACCTAATTCTAATGTCTTGAGTATACGTGAACTGAGGGTTGCATTATGCCACAAGTATTTGTAGGTCTGCTGAGTGAGAACACCAATAATGATGATGCTGGCGATGATGATGCCGAAGAAGAAGTAGATGAGCTCAGTAAAGTTGACAATTACCAAGAAGTTGATTTGTACTTTGACGAAGACGATTCGCTAGAGGGAGAGAAAAAAGAACGAAGGAACAGATTCCAATGAAACAATGAGCAATAACATATAAATTACACAAAACTGAACACACTTCATTCCTACCTTCACAGCAAACTTTCCGTATACAACAAACACACGGCGTTAGTTAAACCGTTTCCCTTGATTTTCAATCGGAATTCCGTATTAATTTAATTTTGGCTTCCTTATGCTTTTGGTTAGACAATATGAAAGTACCAACAGCAACATTGTGTAAGTTTGCAAACCAATTCCATGATTATTCGTCCATTTACAGATATCCCAGTAATTCTCCACTACAAAACTTCATCCATTTTAGGAGATCGTCGCTTAAAATGTAGAAAGTGACGGTTTATTTATTGCCATGTAAATTGAAGTTTATTTGTATTGAATTTTTGGACAACCCTATCTAAAATATAAAATAGTTCTGTTTTTTATTTTATTTCGACTCGATGATGACAAACCTCTGACTGCATTTTTCCATCGAGTAATATAATTAGGCAATTAATTAATTAAAACATTAAATTATGGACACCCCTGACTATGTTAATGTTATGGATTAAATATATGCTTATTAATAAGGGGGTTTACTGATTTTGGTACCATGCATACATATATTTCGTCTTCTTACATTGTTCTCATATTGATACTAATAATAAATCCAGCATTTTGGGCACCCCTTTAAAAAAAATTCTTCATAATCTGTTTTTAATAAGTTGTATGAATCATTATACTACTATATGGATCTTTTTCCAATCAGGATGTGCCAAAAATTGCATGTAACAGTTGTATACAGTGGTAAAAATGTTTATATTTTTATTTGGACACCCCTTAATGAATTATCTTTGTTTTTTTGTACTAAAAATAAGAAAATACTACTATACATCACGTTATGAAAGAATAATTACAAATTCACAAATACTTTGAGAAAAGTGACAAATTCAAATTTTGAAAATCTCAACTTTGGACACCCCTGGAGGCCAAACGCCCCAGCTGTCACGTGGCAAACAAGTGAATTATGAATTCTAATTTTTTTCTCTATCGAACTGCTATAGTGAAAATTTGCGCCAGGGGGGGGGGGGGAGGGTCGCTTCCTTAGCACCTAATGGACTAATAGCAATACATAAAATGGCAGGTAAAATAGAAATTAACACAAATACGTCAAATAGTACATTTTACGTCGTAGTCTAATGTAACGACATACCTGTAACAAGAAGAATTTTCACCAAGATGTATCAAACAAATGTAAGTTGGTGAAATTTTACTTGAGGTCTTTGTAAACACCTGTTCGGCGCAAGTAACTTTATTTCTTAATTTGACAAAACTATTATAATTATATTTCTTATCTTGACAAATACTATTATCATTTCACAAATGAAGAGAAATATAAACACATTTCCAGTGAGTTGTTACAAATCTTGTATCTATCCGCTTGACCACGCGCCTTCTGCACCACTTTCATTTGAACAAAGTATCTCGTCAGACCAAGTGCTCTCCCTCCATTGATGTCTTCAGCCAACCACACATCTTCAGTAACACCCCTCTTTCCAATGCCCGCTGGAGACGCAGCACAGAGTTGTCAGCATGGGTCACATGACGTAGGACGTCCACCTCGAACAGCAAGTTGCGCGAATAAACAAAGGACACCTGATGGTATAGACCACGTGATATACACCCAAACATTGGTATTTAGGGTTAAACTTTAGATAGAGAACAACTTGCTAAAGAGGTGAACGGGTACTTTAAATTCATGCACTAGTTCGACGTTGTCTTCACCAATGACAATAGAGAATGTTTTGGTACTTTCACTTAAGTATTTTTTCTTCATTGCCGATGACGATGTTATTAGCATACACTTTGTTTTGGCAACATTCAGTTTAAGTTTATTTTTTCGCAACCAATTTTCTAATGTTCCCAACCAATGGTTAACCCTATTGCATACTTCCTCTATATTGTATCCACTGCAAGACAGCAGAGTATCGTCAGCAAACAAATTTAAAAATACCTCATTTATGTCTACACTATGAACTATGATGCATGTCATTGATGTATAACAAAAACAGCTGGGGTCCCAATACAGAACCTTGAGGTACCCCGTAGTCACACATACTTTCCATAGATATTTCATTCCTGAATTTTGTCAATTGCTTACGATCTGAAAGATAACTTTCGAACCAAGAATAAACTCTGCCCTTAATACCAAAACCTTCCAGTTTCTTTAACAAAATTTGTCTGTCAACAGTTTCGAACGCTCTTTTCAAATCAAGAAAAACAGCCACTATACACTTATTTATGTCCAAGCCTTTCTTCCATTTGCACATCAATAGTTGGAGGGAGGTTTCACACGAATGCCCTACTCGAAAACCAGACTGATTAATGTATAACATGTTATTATCATTCAAGTATTTACTTATTTGTGAATGTACAGCTAGCTCGATTATCTTTTTATAAATAGGTAACTTGTTAATTGGCCTACACTCGTTGGCATTCAAGGCATTAGCTACTTTCTGTATTGGAATCGAATAACTCTTGAGGTTTTCCACATGTTTGGAAATTCCCCCGTAGTAAGTGACAAATTCATTAAATTTAACAAGGGATATCCACATACACTAAATGATTTTTACTTTTTACTTTACTTACTTAAGTTACTTGGAGTTTATCGGTAACTTAAACTAAATATTAAATTGTCCATGTATGCCCCCCCCTTTTTTTCATAATGCCCAACACTATTATTGAAAAATTTTGGATAACATTTTCTTCACGATCCCTTAAGATTTCAAATTTTTTCGCCCTTACTAGCAATATCATTAATTGGTAATGTAGTTCATAAATTGCCCTTTTTTGCCGTTATTTGTATATAAAAAGTGAAAGCTACCTATTTCAATTTCCGCATTGTCTTTAATGCAATCAGGTAATAATTAAGATTTTTTGAGCCCACTCCCAGCGTGTCTGGCCGAGTGAGACCATTGTCTTGAATTTTGGAGCAAAGGTTACAGGCTACTGGCTATGTATATTTAGTTTTTGTTCTTAAGACCAAGCAAAGCACTGCTGATTTTGATGGTCGCTTTATTTGTTCTGAATTCGTTCTAAAATATAGAGTTCATGCCACCAGTCTTAGTGTAATCGGTCGATAGGTCTTCTATATGATACATTGGTGCTCTTTTTTGCCGTTTCTTGGTTTTAAGGCAGTGATTATTATTTCTTACTTCACTGGTCTTCTAACTGAAATGTGTGCCGTTTTTGCCGTTTTTATGCTCCCAGTTCCAAACGGTAGCGATTTACATTTTCGCATTACTTTTTCTTAACTTTACATAAAATAACAAACTGTTAGACACCTAGTTCAGCGTTATCAGGCAACTAGTCTTGTAGTATTTAAATAATTTATTTTTGCCGTTTTTTGCCGTTTTTTGGCTATAAAAAGTAAAAGCTACCGATTTCGATTTCCGGATTGCCTTTGTTGTAATCAGGTAAAAATTACAATTTTTTTGAGCCTACTCTCGGCTGGTCCGGCCGAGTGAGACCATTCTGTTAGATTTGGGGGGATAGCTGACCGTCTAATCATTCATTCGTCAGTGTCGCCTACTAAGTAGCCGACTCACGCGGTGGATTTTAATTCTCCAGCAGTATCAGTTCGATATCAAATACTGCCCCGCAAAAGATAATGTAGTAGCCGATGCCCTGAGCCGTGCGACATCTTCAAGTACACGTGATCATGATGACACACTACAGGGACGGTTCGAATCCCGGCTATTATGGACGTGGTAGCGGAAGCCGAAACAAACTTGCGAGAATGGGCGCGTGTTCTACCTGAGCGACAGCGGGCGGACCCCGCTCTCGCGCAAGTGATACAACCTGGAAACAGATGACGTAGCAGACCAAGACAGTCCCCCCACCTTCCACTCAGTAGCAAGCGTAGCGATTTGAAGCCATTTTGAAACTGGCAATTTACATGCTAATTTGGACCTTTTAGTACTGCTAGCTCTGCCAATGGCAGAAAGTCGCATTAGAAACTCCTATTCCCGCCTGTGTTATTTGCCCATTTCAAGATGGCATCAAATTGACACGCTTGTGGCTGCTAGGTTGTGCATCTAGCCTACTATAGCTGTTGAATATCATTGGAGCAGACACAACATCAGCCTACCTACTGTGTAAACAAATACTTTATCACAGAGGGCGCAATGACCTTTCGTGGAGGGTTGTGGTACCTAAAAATGATCACGACTAAACTTTGTATCCATGTATTCTTACATTAGTTTTAGGTATTTTCCTGTACTTCATTCGTGTTTGAATGTTTCATAAGTTACGACTATTATTGAATGTTGTACAACTTCCATTTATAAATATTACACATTGTTTCCTTGTATTTTTTGTTTTTAGTTTTAATTATTTTTAAGTCCTTCATTAAACATTGGTTACATGCATTCTTGTATTAGATTCAGGTATTTTCATGTACTTCATTTGTGTTTGTATTTTTCTTAAGTTACGACCATTATTGAGTTTCCATGTTTTTTTTGTGTGAGTATTAGGTATTTTCAAGTCCTTCATTAAACATTGGTTGACTATATTCTTGTATTAGTTTTAGGTAGTTTCGTGTACTCAGTACTTGATTGTAATTTGTATTTGTATTTTAAAAAATAATTGTGACCATTGTTGCACACGCTTCACTTAAAGATTTAGGTTGGAATTCATAGTCGGCCCCTACACCTAGGGGCACCCATTGTTGCTATGGATTTGTTTTGTTTATGGGAAATAACATGGAAACAATTGTTACCCTAGCAACAATGGGCGCCCCTAGGTGTAGGGGCCGACTATGAATTCCAACGTTAATTACTCTTTGTGCTCAGTGAAACAACGAACCTACTAGCTTCGTTTCTTTGTCCTGCACTCTCTGCATGTAGGCAAGGAGTGTAGCACTCTCCCGTTTCTTTGTCCCAATGCAGCTACACCTTTGTCCGGTGTAGCTGCATCGATGCAGGATATGCAGCACCACATCCCGAGCAGGTGGAGCGTTGACATGCAAGGAAGTTACCGCCAACTTTAAATATTGTCACATAATTACGATGAAAGAAGTGTTCACTGTTGTTTGTTATTAAAAAATAGACATTCTGGTCTAAGCATTAAATGTGATTTAGAATGTTTTTTCAACAATGTACACTTATGCCTTGTCTACACTTACGTTTACTTGAAGTCACTCCCATTTTAAATGACTCATTTAAAGTTACCATGCGTCTACACTTAACATTATCACCGCCCGTGATTTAACAGAAATTTCGCCTTTTCTTCGTATATTCTAGGATCTAGGCCTACACAGCTTTGAGACATGTTTAAAATTACAAAGTGGCTACTGTCGTGCTAAAGTAATGTCACGAACTGTGGACATAACCTTAAAATACTAGTCGTCCCGCCATTTCAAAATCGAGATACCGTAAATCGATTGAGATAAACATAGTACCTCTGTTGGTTATAAATGCATGGATCGACGCGATGTACACTCGATATAAGGAGCAATAAGAAAACACTTGTTTGTTCTGTGGTATGTCATAATACCTGGTCTTCACTTGTACCTTAGTCTTATATACACTTAAGGTTATTACAAACTAAGTTTGTCATGTGCGTCTTCACGTTACTGAAAATGTTCAGTATGCAAGGCAGTGGACCGGAGGTTTAGTCCTATACAAGGCAGTGAAAAAGAACTGCCCATGCAAACATTTGCAAACATGACATTTATGGTTTTAGCTGGTCAGAATAGTGCTTTCATAGTCGGAGCCTAAACGAAATTATCGAGTACGATGAAACTAAAAAGATATGAGAAATAACATTAATTACTTACAATGTGTGGCGTAGGCCTAGCCTCGATAACGTGGTTTGTAGGCCTAGAGGCCTGCTCTCATAATAGGGCGTAATCAGACATAACTAGGCCAAGCCTTGGCTATAGGCCTCCGACGTAGACTGTGGTACGCTCTAGCGGCGAAAAAGTGCTCTTTTGAGTGTGTAATCCCAAGGTCTTCTGGATTTACTCTCACGCGCGCTGCGCGCATGCTACAAGCGATCTAGTGGACCTTGTGTAACTCCGAGGCTCCCGCGCATCAAGATGGCTACTTTACAGATAAATTAAACTATGTGTTGTGTCGTAAGATGCTCGTGTTCGCCAGCAAGAAATGAAACAATATCCATGTATGCATTTCCAAATGAAAAACAGCAAAAGAACAGTAGACAACAGTGGATTTAAGCTGTTAAAAGAATCATACTTGACTCACTGCATCAACACTTTGTTTACATTTTCTGGTCACGTCATTGCAGTGGCTGGAGCCTAGTCCACCTTTTGTAAATAATTAGTAGACAAATGTACCTTGAAGTAAACATTGTGAAAATACAAAGTTACATATTGCTAAAGAATTAAGCCCTATGCCCCATCTTGGTTAACTTTTTTTAGGCCTACGCCATGAACATTAATAACAGCTGTCAGAATTTCTACTTCATCTAGGCCAAATCTAGGCGTAGGCCTAGGCTAGCAAACAGTTTGTTGGCGGGAAGAAGATTTACGCAGGCCTACATGATAGTCCTACATGATAGTCCATCATACCTTCCAGTTCCCACACTATCAATATTGCCAAGGTGGTGTTGTTCTCTCATAGGCTCGTGTAACATGTATGTACTGCCAGAAGCATGGACCTAGTGTAGGGTACGGTGAGTCAAGATTTTGTTGAGAAAGTCTGGGTCGTCACCCAATAGAAAAATGTTCTTAGAAAGATGGAGAAGTTTTTCTGTTGGCCTACTAGGGCCTATCCTGTATTTTGTATTAAGAATTACAGGTTTGGTTACTTTTGGTGTTCGAGTGTCCTAATTTTACTAAACAGTGTAGGCCTACACATCAAAGGTCTAGGCCTACCCGTCATGCATTATGAACTCATAATGGTTACATTTACATTCTACATTGATCTGACAGGTGACTTTGTGACTGTCTATGTCTTTGGATTTGAAGTAGGCCTAGGCTAGGAGCTATATTACATTTGATACACGGAAATATAAGCCTCAACCCTACAGTGACTATTACCCGCGTAGTTTTGTAAATGAACGGTGCGAGTTTTGAACACTTTTTACTGCCAGACAAAACTCGCCCTCTTACCTCGCATTGTCCGTCTTTAAATCTATAGTCTGCAAAATCTATTAGGCCTACATGATATCTCTCGTTAAGTAACTCTCCACGGCTTAAACGCATACAAGATAATGTTAAAATTCGAAAATACACAACTGCTGACAGTTCTGGATTACATGCATTTAGATAGGCGAAGTTTTCGCGCGGTTTCAAATTACACACTCGTTAGGACGCGACTTTGCCGGTAGGAGAAAAACAGTGGCGCTGCCATCGGCTATGTCGGAGGCCTATAGCCTAGCCTATGTTTGTTAAAACTGGTCTTGACCAGGCCTACCGGTAAGCATGAAAGTTTTGTTGGGATTGGGCTTGGGCCATATCTTTGGGTTTAAACTAACTAGGCCTAGGCTGTTAGGCGCCTATTCCCCTAGAGCAGATAGCCTAGCTCTAGCTAGGTCCAGAGCACTTTTGTTGGGATTGGCCTCCTAGGGCCTAGGCCTAGGCCTCTGGACTTGAATTTTGGCACTAGACCATATCGTTATTACAGCCTTAATTTCCTCTCTATCGACATTTTTTTCGCGTGAGGCCACTTTTGACTTGGTCATTTTGTAATTTTAAAGATGAAATCTTAAATGAAACTTAAAATAAAATTAAACTTGGAATGGAATCACCTCTGCCTGCCTACCAGTAAGTTACAAACACAAACCTAATCTCAAAGAGCAGCAATATTGGCGGCACATACATTATTTGGCGCGGACAGACCAGGAGAAGGCTGTGTGCAAGGCTGTGACATACTTAAGAGCCCCCTCCATGGTGATATAAGACCACTGCCAACTAAGTCACTCGCGACGTCGTCTTCACGTGATCTAAGTCTTTTCAAATCTAAGATCGGCGACTTAAGTATCAAGTGAAGACCAGGTATAGGGCACTAGCAACACCAAAGACAACAATGGAACAAATGAATTGAACTGATGGACAAGCAATCAGCTGTCAAAATAATAAAATTGCAACCATAGAAATAAAAACATGTGTAGCAATAGTAACTGCTCGCTATTAAAAACTTTTGATGATAGACAACGACTAAGTGAAAGTTTTGTATGTGTATTTGTTTGTTTTTTGTTTTGTTTTCCAAAATCAGAAGAAATTATTGTTTGACAGCTTGTTGTTTGTCCATCGATTCAATTCATTTGTTTCATTGTTGTCTTTTGGTGTTGCTAGTGCCCTATAAGCAACAGAATTTATTTCCATGAACGGAAACAGGAAGTACAGTACAAGTCAAGACTCACAGCCTTCTTGATCAGATTATACACTAACACTCCCCCTATAATCCTGGTCAATAAGACCCAAACCTTTTACACACTTAACATGTTGTGCATGGCTAGTGGCCTTTGTCAATATGTCGGCCATCATTTCAGTCCCTGCAATATGCCGTACTTTCACTCTTCCCTTCTCAACAAACTCCTTGACTTGGAGGTCTCTTGTATCTAAATGTTTAGTCTTATGTGTTAACCCTACTTTTCCTGCAATACACACTGCTCCTTGATTATCACAATATACATTAACACACAGATTTTCTTTAAAGATTTCATTAAATAAATTTAACAAAAAAACAGCTTCACACACAGCTTCATTTAGTGCTTTGAACTCAGGACGTGTCCGAATTAAAAGTCTAAGGTCTAAGTCTAAGTCTAGGTCTAAGTCTAGGTTTAAATTATTTAGCATGTTCTAATTCTAATTCTTAAAAGATTTCGGACAGTACTAAACCTATTGCAGAGCCACCTATTGCGAGAAATTTGACCTAGAGTTGAAGCATTGGTTCACAGCCTTCTCGACGGGTCAATCCGCGAATTGTACCGACGCCTTTGGAGGTTAGGAAATGTAAAAGTATTCATTTTCCAGTATTGATGCAGGTTTTAGGCTTTAGAGTAGACCTATCACTGTTTACATTATAAAATAATACTAGAGGTATGTATATAATAAACTTAAGTAACATTTCACTTTTCCGTCTTCCTTCTCGCAGCTGTTTTTTTCGTCCGCCATTTTAAGACTTATAACGAGCGTGCACTTTCGATTGCTAGGTCTAAACTTCGATTTAGACCTAGACTTAACGATTTCGGACAGTACTTCATACCGTCCTCAGCCTCGGTACTAGATTTAGAGACAGATGTTTGCTTTTTACTTGACCAATGAATGGGGCCAGTCCCCGAACAGAAAACAAATCCAGTATAGGACCTCCGGTCTTTAAGATCATTAGCATGATCAGCATCAACATACCCGATGATTTGTTTTCCAGTTTTAACATACCTTATACAGTAATTAGCAGTCTGCTTCAAATATTTCAATAACCTTTTTGCTGCTGCCCAGTGTTTGCTTTTTGGCTTTTCATTAAACTGACTTAAATAACTTGCAGCAAATGCAATGTCAGGTCTTGAACAGACTGCAAGGTACATAATAGATCCAATTAACTGACGGTAGGGCACATCAACTACCTCCTCACCGTTGTCCTCTTCTAATTTCTGGCTAAGATCTAAAGGTGTCTTTACACCATTACAATTCAAGTTACCAAACATCTTTAAAATATCAAATACATATTGCTTTTGGCTTATAGTAATTGAATTTTCCTCTACTTTGAAATCCATCCCTATGGTCCGTTCGTAGGAGAGAATTCAGCCAGGTAGCTGAAATAACTCCCCTACTTTTACCCCCACTCGGCGGCCGGCTCGGTTTCGATCAGTGAGCGACGAGGGGACACCTGTCGAGATTTCCCTTGAAGATAAGATAAATACCTTTAGTCAACTTTGAAAAAGTGTAAACTACTGAACTTTTTTAACTTTTGATTAACATTACGGAATATTCAGAAAAAACATTACTCCTACGTTTTTTATTCGTCAAAATAGGACAAAATTTAAGCTTTGGCAATTAAAATATAATTGTATATTACAATACTAAAAACACTCTTCCACATAAAATTATATTTCATACACGCACACGCACATACCGGTTTCAATTAATATTAATAATAATACTATTGAATGATAGCAATAATTGTCGTAAAAATGTGTCCCTGCTGGTGGTCGAACTCAGGTCCATTGGCTTTCATATCAACTGAGCTATCGGGCCATGGGAACACATCTTTACTGATTTGCTATTTGTAATAATTGTTTTACCAAGCTGGACAATCGAACAGTTGGTAAAGCGTCGGTACGGAAAGCTGGAGGACCTGGGTTCGATCCCCAGTGGGGACACATTTTTACGATAACTGCTAGAATAATAATGATATTAATGAATAATGAATGAATAATAATGATAATAAAAATGATGATACGTACAAAAACAACGTAAATAGCATCCTGCAATTGTGTGGTGTGCGTAACATAGAAGACAATAATCACCCCCAGCGGTAGTTCCAACTATCGAGCGCGTGTCAGTGACAAGATATTGATATAGATAGATATATTATATACGTACCAGATATATTATTGCAAGATATTGATCCGTGAATCGTGACACGCGTCATTGTGCGTGTCACTTCCATACCTAATGAATGATCCATGTACATTATAATATATTGTTTATTATAAAAACAAATTTCCATGATCTGGACCTCGAGGACGTTTCTTGCCTGGGGTAACTAATTCCCCCCCGTTTGTATTAAATTCACTCTTGCACTTTAACACAGTACGCCCCGAAACACCACACGCTAATCCAGCTGCCTACGCTGCTTCACTTACACTCATTAGTGGATTACGTTTACGTTCATGTGCGTAAACGTTTAAAACCATCTTCCTCTCCCCACTCGTTAACGTTTTAGCACGCGATCTTCTCAATACGTACTTCTCAGGTGACTGGTCCATAGCTGAGCGATTAGAAATGCACTCGACGACTTACAGAACAGTAATGAATGTGTTCGGAAATTTTGTTTCGATTCGTACTACGGGGTAAAACCAAAGGAAAATTCAACTTACAGAGCGAACTACCAATGGGAGTGATTGTCTTCAAAGTTGCGCATGTGAGTATAAATAAGTGTCATCTTAATAACCTCATAAAAAATGAATAATAATAATAATAATAATAATAATAATAATAATAATAATAATATTTACATTAGTTATTATGTTACTGTTATAATACAATATTATCATAATTATATTATCACACATCTGTTAAGTTGTTTTTATAATAAACAATATATTATAATGTACATGGATCATTCATAAGGTATGGAAGTGACACGCACAATGACGCGTGTCACGATTCACGGATCAATATCTTGCACGCCCACTTGTGATAGAAGTCGTAAGTCACTGACACGCGCTCGATAGTTGGAACTACCGCTGGGGGTGATTATTGTCTTCTATGTTACGCACACCACACAATTGCAGGATGCTATTTACGTTGTTTTTGTACGTATCATCATTTTTATTATCATTATTATTCATTCATTATTCATTAATATCATTATTATTCTAGCAGTTATCGTAAAAATGTGTCCCCACTGGGGATCGAATCCAGGTCCTCCAGCTTTCCGTACCGACGCTTTACCAACTGTTCGATTGTCCAGCTTGGTAAAACAATTATTACAAATAGCAAATCAGTAATGTGTTCCCATGGCCCGATAGCTCAGTTGATAGGAAAGCCAATGGACCTGAGTTCGACCACCAGCAGGGACACATTTTTACGACAATTATTGCTATCATTCAATAGTATTATTATTAATATTAATTGAAACCGGTATGTGCGTGTGCGTGTATGAAATATAATTTTATGTGGAAGAGTGTTTTTAGTATTGTAATATACAATTATATTTTACTTGCCAAAGCTTAAATTTTGTCCTATTTTGACGAATAAAAAACGTAGGAGTAATGTTTTTTCTGAATATTCCGCAATATTAATCAAAAGTTAAAAAAGTTCAGTAGTTTACACTTTTTCAAAGTTGACTAAAGGTATTTATCTTATCTTCAAGGTGTCACACTCCAATCCTGGCTATGTACGATGGGAGGTGGCAAGTGTAAATACACGAATGTAAATTACAGAAACTTTGTAGTAGATAGAGTACTGGTTTTATTTAAAACTCAGCATTAATACACAACAAGAATGAAAAGGCACAAATCACGTAGATCTGATCCCCTTGGAATCCGTAGATCAACTCCCGTTTCCATGGAAACCAATCTCCTCTCCAAATAACACAAACCAAACATCTTTTTACATCACTGCCCTCTTGATCTCAATAGTATAACCCACACAAACCAAAGATCTTCTAAAGACGCACTGCCCTCTTGATGTGGACAGTACAACAATGCATCAAGAGGGCCTGTGAGACAGCACATAGCCCCCCCAAAATGATAGATAAATGACCTTGTGTCTATTTATCATAATTTTCACACATGAGTGCTGTCACAATAAGTCAAAAGATTAATCACTCAGACCCAACTGGTCACGTACTCTAGATAGATAAAGAATCAATAATAAAACACACATGCATGTCAGCTAGTTTTCATACCGCCTGGTGGTATCTTTTCAAGTTGACAATGTTAAGGGTGCCAACAATCTTTTGAACCACATCACCCATTAATTTATACGCGTTAGGGCCGACCACAGTGTCCACCCTGTATGGACCTTTGTAGATTAAGAAAAACTTTTTGATCCGGTTTACGTCCTCCTTATACCTTGTTCACACTATGCTTCTTAACCTTAGTTAAAGTAACTGCAGTTATTAAATATCACGTGACATTTTCTTAACGTTGTTTTGATTCGACTTCTGTTCACATTGGCATCACAGTAACTGAGTTCAGTGACATCGCAACAAGCCTTATAAACGAAAAATATTTCGAGTTCACAAGGCAGTGTCTTTTATTCTGTCATGGCCGACATTGTTTACCTTTCAGCTGTTTAATCATCTTTTAGTTTCGTAAAATTGATTTTCCTGTGATTTTTCACTGTTTCAATGTAACCTATTGTGTGTATATGCAACAAGACATTATAATACATGGGTATTTCACCATTTAAAGCAGTTGCATGAATCATGTACGGTAGAATAGTGAGAGTAGGGCTGTGTCTAAGCCTAGCCTGGCAATGACCTTGTAGATAACTCAGTTAAAAGCTTAACTGAGTTGTAGGAACGTAGTTAGGCCGTTAACTGCAGTTAAGTTAACTGCGTTCCGTTCACATAGCATTGATAACTGGAGTTAACGTGTTAACTACAGTTAAGAACTGTAATGTGAACAAGGTATTAGGCAACGGACAGTCCGTTTGTCACAGTTAGTCCGGTTTGTCCAGTTGTCTATCTTAATGGAAACACACGTTGCACGTACAGTGTCCGTGTCATCAACATCACTAACCAACGGTACAAGCACATCCCCCAGATGTAACGTATGAGTCTTAAAATTAATAACCGCACGTTGTTGGTCAAACCAGTCCGCACCAAGTATTACCTCACATGATAAGTTAGGAACAATGAACATCACTACGTCACTAACGAATGTACCTAGTTTAAGTGAAACAAATGTTTGATACTTTAGCTTTTGACTATTCACTGCACCAAACGCCCCGTCAACAGTCATGCCCTGCACAGGTAGCAGAGGTATATTCGGGATGACAGCTGTCAGTTCATTATAAAAACATTCAGACATACAAGTCAAATCACCACCGGTGTCGAGCAACACATGTACATTGTCCCGTCCACCTACCGTCGCTCGCACGCGCGGCGCTCTAGCAATTTTAATATCACTACCCCCGGTGGGGCCGTCGTCGTCATTCACTAAGTCACTCACCGGACACATCTTCGCTACACCAATAGATCGGATGTTCGCCGTGACGAGATCTAGCGCTACCTTCGATGACGACACTACAGCTGGCAACAATGAAGGCGCTTGTGCAGCTATTGTTCGTTTCCCTGATTGTCGTCTGGACCCATCTTCCACAAACGCCTCGAGCGACGACGCGCCATCTTGTACCATCTCGATCTGGTTGATGCGCGGGCGTTGATTCTCGCGAGCTAGCGGCCGATCACGCCACTGGTCGTTGTTGCCATGTCCAGATGGCTCCCTCCATTGATGGTTGGGCAGACCCATCGGTCCTCCCGGTGTCGTGTAGCGATTGTCATCATCTCTGACATGTTGAGTACGAGACACCCCTTGGTAAGCGTCTCCTCCACGTTGTTGCCGTCTTGCAGCAGCGTCGTCCATATCCCGCAGAATAGTGAGCATGTCCGCGGACGTGGACACCCTTGCGGCCACCAAAACGTTTTCCACGTTTGCCGGAAACAAATGAGACATCCGCCTGATGAACGATCGTGGTGGAATGGGCGGTGATAGATGCTTGATCTTTCGCATCCATGATACAAAGAACTCCGCCATTGATTTGTGGGTCGCACGGTTGTAAACTTTGGTGTGGAGCTCATCAATCAGCTTCTCCTGCTTGTTCTCTGACCAGAAAACGTCGATGAATGCTGACTTGAAGTCGTCCCAACTTGACCACGTGTCTTGAAACGCGTGCCCCCAGTCAGCAGGCATACCATCCATTTGCGCGATAGTTAATTGTAACCACTCACACGGTGGTACCCGTGATTGTGTAAAGTACACCTCCAAGGCGTTGAGGAACTCCATGGGGTGCACCGTGTCGTCGTCTCGGAAGCGGACCGCGATGGGCGGTCGGCTGAACGCGTGAGACAGCGGGCGCTGCTCCAGCCCACTGGCACACGGAGGCGTCTCGGCGCCCGACGACGTCGCGCGAGGCATCGACACCTCGAGAGCGGTGAGGCGGCCCGAGATAGTGCCGAGCAAGGCTCCGAAACCCGCCAGAACAGTTTCCAATCTGTCAATAGGCGGTACATGATCTGCATCTGGCATGTCCTCGACCACAGATTGGGCCCGTGTATTAGGCATCACTAAATTGTTCTTTCACTATTAATATAATTATTATAATTGTTCTTTTTGCGTTCGTGAACGAACGCAAAAACTGGCACTTATACCGAATAATTAAAATATACAACACTATATAGTCACTCACGCCTCGCAATACACGTATGTCCGCGGTGAAGGTAATGAAACGTCGGGCTCCAGTTGTCACACTCCAATCCTGGCTATGTACGATGGGAGGTGGCAAGTGTAAATACACGAATGTAAATTACAGAAACTTTGTAGTAGATAGAGTACTGGTTTTATTTAAAACTCAGCATTAATACACAACAAGAATGAAAAGGCACAAATCACGTAGATCTGATCCCCTTGGAATCCGTAGATCAACTCCCGTTTCCATGGAAACCAATCTCCTCTCCAAATAACACAAACCAAACATCTTTTTACATCACTGCCCTCTTGATCTCAATAGTATAACCCACACAAACCAAAGATCTTCTAAAGACGCACTGCCCTCTTGATGTGGACAGTACAACAATGCATCAAGAGGGCCTGTGAGACAGCACAAAGGGAAATCTCGACAGGTGTCCGCTCGTCGCTCACTGATCGAAACCGAGCCGGCCGCCGAGTGGGGGTAAAAGTAGGGGAGTTATTTCAGCTACCTGGTTGAATTCTCTCCTACGAACGGACCATAGACAGTATTTAATCACACCCAGATCCTTAATATTAAACTTAAGTTTAAGACATTCTTTCAATGCATTACTTTGTTTCACATCATTTGAACAAACAATAGAATCATCAACATAAAGTGCAATAATGACCAATGACTTCCCATGAGAGTATACAAAAACACATGGCTCATAAACACACTTCTTATAACCAAGACTCTCTAAAGTATGGCGTGCCTCTTGATACCACATCCTTGACGATTGCTTTAAACCGTAAATAGCTTTATTGAGCAAACACACCTTGTGATCCTGCTTCCCCAGAATTTTTACTCCCTCTGGTATTTTCATCAACACTCTTTCTTCTAACTTTCCATTCAGAAATGCGGTAGGCACATCAAGATGTTCCACTGTCATCCCACGTTCGACTGCCTGGGCCAAAATAAATCTAATGGTTTCGTACCTTACAACTGGTGAAAGTGTATCAGTATAATTAACACCATATTCTTGCGAAAATCCTTTGGCCACTAATCTGGCTTTGTATTTATCTAGGGTTCCATCTTGACCTCTCTTAATGCTAAAAACCAATTTGGATTCTACTACATTCTCCCCTTTTGGCATAGAAATAACATCCCAGGTTTCATTTTTCTTTAGCGAAGCAAGCTCATCTCGAATGGCCTTGATCCAATGGTCCTTATCCTTCCCACTGATTGCTTCCAAGTAACTTTGAGGAAACTTTACATTTTCGTAAACTGCCTGATACGCCTCATAATCCTGATGTACTTTAGCCACCCTATCTCTTAATGGATACCTGCGTTCGGCTTCTCCCCCTGCGACATCATCTATCTCAGGCTCGGAAGAGTCTAACGACGAGTCTGAGCTCCCCCTACCGACAACTGTCTCAGTCTCACTGGAGTCTTCTTCGTCAGTCTCTGTGTTATCAGATCCCTGAAAGTAGGTTTGGACAAAAACTTTGAATTCACTAGCAGGCTGACTTACATTCTCAACATGGGGGGAAGTCTTGCCTTTTGCTGGCATTACATTTTCGGAAAATACTACATTACGGGATTTGATTAGTCTTGTAGGGTTTTTCAGTTCAACCCACTGGTAGCCCTTTTGAGTCTCACAATAACCTACAAAGATACACTCTTTCGCTTTTGGATCCCACTTAGACCTTTCCTCGTTTGGGATATGGACAAAAGCCTTACAACCAAACACCTTTAGGTGTGACAGGTTTACCTTATATCCTGACCAAGCTTGCTCTGGTGTTTTCCCTTTTACTGCCTTGGTGGGTGCCCTATTTCTCAAGTATACTGCCGTTTGGGCTGCATAATTCCAATAACGTTTACCTAACCCAGCATCATGCAACATGCTTCTTCCCATTTCTACTATGGTACGGTTGGCCCTTTCAGCTACCCCATTTTGTTCAGGCGTTCTAGGAATAGACGATTCATGCACAATCCCACTCTGGGCAAAAGCCTGGTTCACTGCATTAATAAAGAATTCTGTTCCATTATCACTTCTGAATACTTTAATTCTTTTATAAGTTTGATTCTCTACCATGGCCTTGAATTCCATTAACTTTTGTTTTGTCTCATCTTTAGTTTTCAAAAAATAAATGAAATTTTTCCTGGAATAGTCGTCAACCAAAATAAGAAAATAGAGTGAACCGTCCAAGGCAGGCTCCTTCATGGGGCCGCACAGGTCAGCGTGCACCAGTCCTAATACCTCGGTGGCACGCCTTGCCCCTGTCTTTACAAACGGAAATTTAGACAGCTTACCTTGAACACAGCCTACACACGGCTGCATCTCAGTTTTCTCAAATTCTACACCTTCAGCCATTCCATTCCGTAATAGGTTCATGCTTCTGTGGTTAAGGTGACCCAATTTCTTGTGCCACAACTCCTGAGAATTGATCCCCTGTTCATTATCACTTAGCAAATGCACTGAATCAACACTATAGGTACCGTGACTTGGCCTCTCGATCAAATCTAGCTTATACATTCCACCTTTCCTTGAACCTGTTGCTACAACTTCACCCTCATATGAAAAACTTTCACTTTTGATAACCTCACATCCCTCAGCTGTGAACAACATAACCTTATTTTTATCACAGGTTGCTCCAACCGATAAAAGATTTGCCCCTAATTCAGGAACGTAAGTTACATCCTTGATTACCCTGGAGTCACTTTTGCCATGCACAGACAGTTCTACCCTCACATCACCTTTTCCTGTTGCATTTGTAATAATATTGTTGGCAACTGTTACCTGACCTGAGCACTCCGTATAATTTTCCATTATTTCACTATTGATACCCATATGGGTGGTAGCACCGGAATCACATACCCAATCATACTTTTTCAGATTAACACCACTTTCACTTATATTCGCAGCATGAAGCGCAGTAAAGAAGGTCCAGTTGTCTTCCTTATTCTCCGTCTGCTGCTGCTTCTGCTGTGAGTTGCCTTGTTGGTTGTTGTTGTTTCGACCTTGGCTTTGGCTGGAACCGCCGGAACCTTGGCGACTGCCTCCACCACGGCCACCTTGCTGCCCTCGGTCTTGAGATTTGGAACTTCCGCTGTCATCACCACCCCCTGGCGGTGGGTGTGGGCAATCTCGAACCATGTGTCCAACCGACTGGCACCTGTAGCATTTCCTTTGAAAGCCTCCCTGGCCCCCTCGACCACGTTGGTTTCCTCGAAATCCTCCTCTGTTACCTCTGGAACCTTGGTTGCCTCCTCTTCCACTTTGATAGGAAGTAGCGAGGGCTGAATCCTCACATAGAGTGCCAGCGCCACTCAACAGTTTTGAGCTCAGCCACTCTGTAGTTAATTTCACATCACTACCTTCGATCCCCATTTCAAATGCTTGATATATTGATGGCAAACCTGCTAACATAATTTTGGCAATCCATTCATCGTCTAGCGGCTGCCCGATGTCTTGTAGCTTCTGGTTTATATCCATTATGTCAGCGACATACTCCTGCATACCTGGATAGTTGGCGAGCCTTACATTCATTAGGCGTCGTACCAGTGCAATGCTCCTCTGCGGACCGGCATCTTCAAAGTTCTTTTTTAGAGTCTCCCATGCCTCAAGTGCTGTTTTAGACTTCATCACAAACCGGTGGCAATTTGGCTTGACATTTAGGACTATACTTGCCAGAGCCCTCTGGTCTTTCTTCTTATCAATGGGAACAAACTCACCATCATCACCTCTAACTGGTTCTACACAGTCCCATAAGTCTAAACCCATAAGCGTCATTTGCATTACTAGTTTCCAGGCACTATAGTTATTTAGGCCTTCTAGCTTGGGATCTATAGTCACCATACTGCTTCCACCCATGCCACTGGAGCTAGTTGTGTTTGCCACGTAAGTTACGCTCCCAGTGCTCATGATAGCATTAATCACAGTTCAGTTCAGCGACCAAGTTCGGCCTAGCCCTAGGCTTCCACACGTGCAAGCGGCTATTTTGAGGTTACGTTACCCTCCAACCATAACATCTCAATAAACTCACTTGTACTCACTTATATCACGAAAATAATGTTATGTACATCATCAGGCGGACCTGGGCCCATAACCTGTTGCCGTTGGCTATAAATGCATGGATCGACGATGTACACTCGATATAAGGAGCAATAAGAAAACACTTGTTTGTTCTGTGGTATGTCATAAGCAACAGAATTTATTTCTATGAACGGAAACAGGAAGTACAGTACAAGTCAAGACTCACAGCCTTCTTGATCAGATTATACACTAACAACCTCACTTTAAAATGGGGTCATGGGATGATTTGAAATGAGTGGGACTTCAAGTTGCTTTGTGAGAAAGTGCTTCTCACTTAAAAGATCGCTTTAAAGTGTAAGTGTAGACAAGGCATAGGCCTACTAGGGCCTACATGTTTTTGTTTTTTAAAACACGTATAATAATGAAAGTGTTACACAATTGCACTAGGTTTGTTTGTTTTACATGCATAGTGTAGTGTGTAAGAGTGTAAGTGAGTGTACGCCAATTGTAGGCTTTTACACTTGATTTTGCTTCGCGTCACCCAGAATAAGAAAACGCTTTTTGTCTACACTTTACACTAAAGGTATGTTCGATCGCTCCAAGATCACTTTAGAGATGCTTTAGAGTAGGCTCAATTAGGCCACGCCCACGCTGGAGCCGATAGAGCACCGTGCTCTTCCCGTTGTCAAACGAACGTTTCCCATTCTCCTTTATTCTATTTTTGGTGGAAAATGTAAAGTCAGTTAAAGCTATAGGCACCGAGGATAGCCACTGAGCGCGCCACTAAAATACAGGCAGCGCGCCCCGTGGCCCAAACGGGCAAAGTTGGCGGGGAAAGCTATGTATGTCAACAGTAGTAGCTATTGAAACGGCAAACACTTCAAATAGCGAAGGATGTCGCATCAAGTTCTCAAAAAAGCTAAAAATTTCAGGATATATTCGTAACACTATCAGTATCACACATTCCTGAAGCAAAGTTAGATCCAATGGGGAACATGCATAATGTTTTTTTAGCATTTTACTAGATTAAGATTAACGTCCTGAATACAAAAATATTTTATTTCGGTGACATAGAATTAAGTTTCATTTATAAAAACGAGCTGAAAGTTTCACACATATTTATGGCGGGAAAAACGGGGCATACGTCACTTGCCATGTATCAGCAATCAACCAATCAAAGAAAGATAAATAACATAACGCTTATTTTGGAAATTATCATATCCAAAATCATATAAAATCGAATTAATGTCTAGTAAGCGTAGTAATTAATTTTGAAGCCCAGTTACTATAAAAACAATAATACCAAACCTATTTTCACAACGGCTTGCGTAAAAATTTTGACAAGGTTAGCTTGATGACCTTGAATATGTGATTGTTTCGTCTAGGAGTCGGTGGCAAAGTCCAAGGAGGTTATATGCAAAGTCATTCATATAAGCAGTGATTTTCATGGCATGTGACGTCACATACCGTTTAAAAATAATAGTGCGGGAAACAGATAATCAAAATCTTTGAACATGTATAGAAGTAGTCCGGTTCAGAATCGCATTTCCGTTCGATTTGTGAGGAGACCATTTTTTTATGATTGTTTATTGTAGAGGGGTACTAGAAGATAAAAAATTGCGAGTATATGTTTTTTGAAAATTGGATTGTTGGACCCAAATTTGGATTTTGTTATTTTCATACTTTGGGCCATAACTTCTCCGAAATTGGTCTAATCAAAAAACTTGAAATTACAATAATATTTATAAATTTAAGTGAAATAGGATAACAATAGTTTGATTTTGTTCATTTTTCAAATGTACAGTCAGTGACACAAGTCTAGAGACCATCTGTTTATGTCACGTTGTACAACCTGTACCGACTAATAACAATTTTTCTGAACTTTTCATTTATGATCAATATTATTCAATTAAAGTAACGTATCGATTAAGTGGTCTGCGATTTTTGTATCTTAAAAACTATGGAAAATAGCCTAAGCTGAGGAATCGCGTCGATTTTGAGGCCGGGGATTTTTTCGTCGCGACTAGACGTGTTCCAGCCTAAACACGAACTCGTCATTGTTGTTTGATAGTTTGGCATTATTCAATAAGGCGGTGGAACGTGAGCAATTATGCTGTGATCTAAAAACTACACGTAAATGTTCGATTTTGTGAGAAATATCAATTTGATTTTATTAAACAAAATGTGTGAGGTAAATGAAGAATTCTTGAACATAGCGAACCAACTGTAAAATCGACGAAAATCATTACTGTGTTACTTGTTGTGAGAAAAAAAACACAACAATAAAGTAGATATTCGATTTCATTAAAAACGGAGATTGTCTAAGCGCAGCTATTTAAAAGATTCCCTGGAGATTTCTTCAGGATATGAGTACCTGTTTGGCTGATATCGTGCATATGAACACCAGTGGCGAAGCGTCCTATATGAGACAAAGATAGGTTGTCTACCCTGTATACAAATTTAATTAATACCATGGATTCACTTGTGCACAAGTTTATGCTTTCTTTCCTACATTTTCTTGTCTTCCGTGGCTCCCGCGAACGTTTGAATTTAGTTGACGGCGAAGGACTCAACATTCGGCAACACTCTCGCACCATCTACCGTTGTCCCTTGAAGTTGAATAATTTAAACGTGTGGAGACAAACAGTCGTTTGGTCTCCTTCGCTCATGATCAGAACGCTATTTTCGTCAGTTTTTCAAGAATATTTGATTTTTATTTACTTTTACTTTATTAGCAGTTTGCTTATAGTTACATTCACATTCACATTACACATTCACATTTCATTTAAGGTCTACAGATTATTTCAATCTCTGAAAAGAAAACGTCACTACACAAGCCCAAGACAACCGAACGCGCACATTCCCAACTCTGCAACCCAACCAGGAACATCCATGATATATACATATATACATGCACACATCATGGATGCTCCCAGCTGGGTCACAGAACTAGGAATGCACACGCTCAGCCATCCTAAGCTCACGCAGTAAAGCTTTCATTTCAGAGATTGACTTAGAGTTTTTTATGTACACAGGTAACTTATTATAATCCCTAAAGCCTCTATAGTAGACTGTATTTTGGGCCCTTACCCTTGCTCTCCTGTCTATAAATAAATTACTGCAACCTCTAGTGTTGTGGTCATGCACCTCTCTATTATAAACAATATTATCACTCATGTACACTGGTTGTAAACCATTGATAATTTTATAAATAAATACCATGCTATTTATCCAAACATGCTCTTCAATGCTTACAAAATTTAAAGTATTCAACATCAGATTTATTCTGGTATACCGTCCTACTCCTATAATTATTCTCATAGCTCTGTTCTGTATTTTCTGCATTTTTTGCAAGTCAGTCTTATTAGCTAAGTACAAAGTAGTCGAGCAAAACTCAAGATGTGGAAGAACAATTGTTTTGTATACAAGTAATTTTGTCCATGATGTCACGGATCCCTTAATCCGACCCATGAAGCCAGTTTTTCTTGCCATCTTACCACATATATATTGGAAATGTTCATCGAAATTTAGCTTATTATCAAATATAATACCTAGATATTTGTAACTTCTTACTTCTTCCAAACTACATCCTTCAATTTTTACACCTACTAGATACTAGAGACTTGTCTCACACACCAACTCTGAGCTGTGAACGCGGGCACATGCCAGACACTCGTTTCATAGCATAATGGGACTTGGAAATTTGAGAGAACGGCCGTAACAGCATTCAGTAATAAACCTTCACGGTCTGCTTTTGTAAAATGTGATACCCAACTCAACCCCATGTGTCTTGTCTTCACATTTTTTATGTTTGAGGGTAAAACGATGGATACTTCAGTAACGTTCAAGGCAATCCTTAGACAATGCGAGGTGCGTGCGTCGTGGATTGCGTACAACACAGTACAGTAGTGCAGTGCAAAGGGTAGAATGTCCAAATAGCGTGTGATTTCTAGCCTTATTTTTAAAAATATTATTGACTTTATTGTGTAAACTGTTAGTGACTAACGATGTGCTCCGCCGAAAGTGATATTGTTGATTCTCGCCTTGGGCGATTCACGAATGTTCGTTTTGTGTCACCCCCCCCCTCTCATTACCAACTATTTTTTTCTAAATTGCAAAATATTACACAAAATTATCTATGTCTACCTTAATTTCAAAGCCACGCTTCGCCACTGATTACATACAAAGATTTCGCGCAAAAGTGACCCAGGTGCCAGCTGGTTGTACCTTATTCCACGCCATCCCCATATCAATTATTGCATAATATGGGAAAGAGACGTCAAGTTGATCCATTGTGAGAACTGTTTTGAGCTTGGATTTAACAGTTTTATGGAATCTTTTGTCGGCTGTAAAAAGTGATAGGCATACATCTGTGATGCGGTAGTTCTTCGGTTCATCAAGAGTAAAGGGGGTATCTTGCCCACAGATTAGAAGCAGAATCACTTCTTTCATTGCGGCTCGGTCAACAGTTGATCGGGAGTCGACTGTTTTCTTGACTTGCACTTTCTTTGAACTGGAAGCAAATGTATTACTCTTTTGTTTCGAGATTGTTTCATATATTGACAAAGTTCCAGTGGTAAGAAGATCAAGGAATTTCTCGACCATTTTATCTCCCTCTCGATGTGCAGTGCTCAAGCTCTTGATGGCATCTTCTGGACACGGCTTAGCTGTGAAAAGTGATCTTAGTTGTGGATTAGTCAAATCCCAGGGGTCAGCGTCCCACTCGTTGAGAGCATCAATCACTGACTCCCCTTCTACAATATCCTTTTTGATTCTTGATGGTCCTAATTCCGGATGTTTATGCTTTCACTTTTTAAAGTGGCTGATTTCATGAAGATGACGATTTTCGTCGATTTTACAGTTGGTTCGCTATGTTCAAGAATTCTTCATTTACCTATCACATTTTGTTTAGTAAAATCAAATTGATATTTCTCACAAAATCGAACATTTACGTGTAGTTTTTAGATCACAGCATAATTGCTCACGTTCCACCGCCTTATTGAATAATGCCAAACTATCAAACAACAATGACGAGTTCGTGTTTAGGCTGGAACACGTCTAGTCGCGACGAAAAAATCCCCGGCCTCAAAATCGACGCGATTCCTCAGCTTAGGCTATTTTCCATAGTTTTTAAGATACAAAAATCGCAGACCACTTAATCGATACGTTACTTTAATTGAATAATATTGATCATAAATGAAAAATTCAGAAAAATTGTTATTAGTCAGTACAGGTTGTAAAACGTGACATAAACAGATGGTCTCTAGACTTGTGTCACTGACTGTACATTTGAAAAATGAACAAAATCAAATTATTGTTATCCTATTTTACTTAAATTTATAAATATTATTGTAATTTCAAGTTTTTTTATTAGACCAATTTCGGAGAAGTTATGGCCCAAAGTATGAAAATAACAAAATCCAAATTTGGGTCCAACAATCCAATTTTCAAAAAACATATACTCGCAATTTTTTATCTTCTAGTGCCCCTCTACAATAAACAATCATAAAAAAATGGTCTCCTCACAAATCGAACGGAAATGCGATTCTGAACCGGACTAAAGTATAATGAGTTAATTTTCAAACTTTTAAATTAGGTTTGTGATGTCTTCAGATGAATAACAATATATTCCACGTACTTTCAGAGCTGTAGAAAATTCATGCAAGTTCCCTATTTGTTCATTACAAACGTTATTTCTAGATAGTCGAAAACCCATACAAAATATACCAGAGTAATAACAAAGAGTAATTATCGCACTTAAACTTCTGTAAACACGTAGAGGTTGGTAGATACGAAAAATCTAATTGCACGGATGTGTAGCCTGATGCAGTAGCTACAACTTTGTCGCTGGTAAAACTCTGAGACGTAAACTTCATAGCATCGTTTTTCTCATTTTCCGATTCGCCGTGCAATGGTATTTTTATCTCCCGCGCGCTTGCAGTGTGCGTGCGAGCTTGGAATGCGCTAGCAGACAGCCCGCCCGCCCGTACCGCCAGGATGGAAGCACATGGTGACCAAGTGGTTTACTACGGATTTAAAAGTATTTTGCCAGGCTTTCAATGCAAAAGCCTAGCCTCGGGCCTACCGAATGTTATAGTCCCACATCACATAGCCCTAGGGAGGCCTACTATTGCATTCAATTATTAGGCTACTTTTAATATAGTCTTCTTTAAGCCTAGATTTATGTTGGTTTTTAAATAACAATTAAACTAGCTTTAACTTACTTTTTTCTGTTGACTGCTTGAACCCACTTGCGCTTGCGATCTTGTTCCCAAGGTTTATTAGGGAAACGAAACAACTGGACTTCTCTGTCGGTGTTTGCATATGAGTTGCTACACCCAACTACACAACAATTCTGTTTTGATTTCCTTTTAGTTTTCTCGCTCATTTTAAGACTAAAATTAAAGAATCATCAACATACTAGACATAGATGACATTCGACCACTCGACTCCCCAACAGCTGTCTGTCAACCCGCAGAGCACGCCTGACAGCAAGACAGGCTCGCCAAATTCGTCAAATATAAGTAGTTATTATCGAAAGAAAACAAAATTAGTTAGCAATACGCAGTAAGAAGTTCAGAACTTTGGTCACAGAGGTTGATGTGATCTGTATTCATGAAAATAGTTGAAATACGAGGTAATTTAGAGTACTGTTTTTACACGTATCGGCTGCGCGGACAGCGCGCGATCACCATCAAATATGCCACTTTTTGCCGCACGCAGCAGCACACGGACGAACGCACGGTGCCTATAGTAGAGAAGATATTAGATTTATAACTTATATACGAAGACGAATATGAAAATCTGTTAGATTCCAGCTCAGAATCAAGTTCCAACGAAGATATGGTTCCGACAAATACTTTACTTACGAAATACAACTTCAACATCATCAGGGTTGTTGCACGAGGAAGCCGGTTTTATATTTGGTTTTATAAGACAGAGCGCACCTATTTAGATGCGCCGCCCTCAAGAATGACATTGACTCCCTGCCCGACGCAATGAGCAGGACAGAGAAGGAGGCAGCCTTGTATTGGATGGCAAGAAAGAAGAATGGTTGAAGAGGCCAACTCTGCACAGGACAAAAAAAAAAAAAAAATGAATAACGCGCTAAAAGTAATCTTGCTCTAAGTGTCTCCAACTCACACCTCCTAAAAAGTCAGAGCAAGAAAATCATGATCCTTCTGCTCTAGATCAAGTTGCTCGAGTCCAAAGAACGGAATTCGAGCAGGTGATCTCGTGAAACAACGGCTATTTCATTATCAGAGTAGATCCGAGTACTTAGAGAAGGTCCAACGAACAGATCTAAAGCTAGCAACACCAAAAGACAACAATGAAACAAATGAATTGAATCGATGGACAAACAACAAGCTGTCAAAAAATAATTTCTTCTGATTTTGGAAAACAAAACAAAAACAAACAAATATACATACAAAACTTTCACTTAGTCGTTATCCATCATTTTAAAGTTTTAAATGGCGAGCAGTTACTATTCCCTGTAATATAGGGAATGCAAGTGCGCCAAAAAGTATCTACTTCCGGTTCAAACTCATATTTTAGGTCCATAAGATTAGCATGGGTGCTGAAGTTTGAACGTGTATGCCATCTTTCCTGTTCAAATAGTTAGTTTCAAAGTTATGCCGTTGTGAACACTGATTGTTCAAAATATACTCTTAATTTTTGTGAATTTAAAAGTGTGACACTTTTTAAATTATTTGGTGTTATCGAAACTTCTGCAAACCGAGGCGGCGTTGCCACATAGTGCACTTCACAGTCTTGTCCGTGACAAGATCAAGTAGCAGTAGCAGGCTGCGGACTGGGATTTATTCAACATGGCGGACCCGTGCTTCTTCAGATTTAAAATAATTAATTGAAACATTTAGGTTGGAATTCATAGTCTGCCCCTACACCTAGGGGCGCCCATTGTTACCAAGGTAACAGTTGTTTCCATGTTACTTCCCATAAACAAAACAAATCCATAGCAACAATGGGTGCCCCTAGGTGTAGGGGCCGACTATGAATTCCAACCTTAGTACAAGTGTGTTCCAAATTGAAGGCTAAATTTATATATAAATACTGTGCAAAAACGTATTACAACCATTTACCGTTTAAAATACTTTTAATTTTCCGCGAAGTTATACGTTAGGTTAGTCCCGCCTACCGCAGGCCACTTGAAAATGTCAACAACAGACAGCTGACACTTCGAGGTATCACGTTTGGTTGCAGTTTGGATCGAGCAAGTAATTGAGGGGCAACGAAGAGTGTTCCGATAATAGCTGGATCTTACAAACTAAGCTTTTACGAAATTATTACTTTCCATTCACAAAGTGTGTGCCAAACTCGAGGTTGGTTAGGTTAGCCCTAGGACCCTAGTCATCTGCTCATAGGCCTAGGCTACGGACGACCTACCCTTGTCTGTCTGCATATTATCATACTCTAAAGGCATGGGGAACACATATTACTACATACTCTGAAAGATCTCTTAGTAATGTTTTCAGTGTCAATGTCTCTTGATATCGGTAATAGGTGTTCATAAATAATATTACAAGCTAAATCAGTCGAATACGAGCGTCAGATAGAACGCCGCTATATTTCCCCCACGTGAAATTAGCTTCTGTCAAACATCTGTCAAACACGAAACGGCAATAAAGACAACTGACCATCAACTGACGAAGAAACACGTCAAGTATCCTAGCAACTCACAGAATGTCAGTGCGAAGTAAACATTGTGAACGCGTGAAGGCTGTGCGATACGCTTGGCAACATAGTACAGCCATCGCCTGCCCGTCTTCGTACAACGTTGTCTAACTTCGTGTTAGCGCTAGCTTCAGCACTTGGCTTCAGCATAGCTCGGTTGGCTCAATTTGCGTAGATGTTGCAAGCAGCATTGCGTAGACATTCGGATAACTTGCTACAGTTTAAATTGTATCAAATACTGGATCTTACAAAAATTATCATAAAGAAACAAATAATTCACGGTTGATCCGATACCATTATTTTTGGGAAATAAAACATAGGGAATAAATGGGAGCATATTCTAGGCCAACATTTCTATTTCACACGTTATTTTCCTATCCCGTGAAAACAAGCTTGAACCGGAAGTAGATACTTTATGGCGCACTTGCATTCCCTATTAGTCTCGACTTAGGCCAGGATTGGTGACACTACGCCAACGTAACCTAGAAACCTAGAATTGCGCACAATTTTTGATTCATGAGGCCGACTGGAGCTATAACCAGAGCCAATAACCGTACTAACTTTCGTGGGCAATCCTCAACCAGATCCCCTATAACCTAACCGAATTTCGTGGGATGTCAGGTAGCTGGGCAAAGTCACTTTGATTCAGTGTCACCCATTCTGGCCTTATCCGACTTCCCAGTATAGGCCGGACGCCGTAACAAAGAATACAGAAATGAAAGAAAATGTACGATACACATATATACGCGACAGCGTGGGTGATGCGTTGATGTACAACCTGGTTGTAATAAGTAAAAAAAAAAACTATTGAATATGAAAATACGGGAATAGGGAATATGCGTCATCTTTTTTTTAGCATTTTACTAGATTTTGATTAACTTCCTGAATACAAAAATATTTTATTTTGATGACATAGAATAAAGTTTCATTTATAAAAACGAGCTGAAAGTTTCACACATATTTATGGCGGGAAAAACGGGGCATACGTCACTTTCCCTGTATCAGCAATGAACCAATCATAAACTGATAAATAAAATAACGCTCATTTGGAAATTATCATATCTAAAATCATATAAAATCGAATTAATGCCTAGTACGCCTAATAATTAATTTTGAAGCCCAATTTCTATAAAAACAATCATACCAAACCTATTTTCATAGAATATCTGTAAATAATGGGTGTTGTTATTCATATAAAGCAGACTTGACAACGGCTTGAGTACAAATTTTGACAAGGTTAGCTTGATGACCTTGAAAATTTGATTGTTTCGTCTAGGAGGCGGTGGCAAAATCCAAGGTGGTTATATGCAAAGTCATTCATATAAGCAGTGATTTACAAGGATTGTGACGTCACATATAGGCCGGACGCCGTAACAAAGAAGGTGTTGTCGTCACGGATGATGTAATAGCAAGTGACCTCACACCTTGTAGTACCAACTTAAATGTAGACTACTACTTAGGGTGCGTCTCAAATCGAATCTGACCTGCTACCAACTAGCCTGCTACCAACTAGCCTGCTAGCCTAATCACCACTAGCCTGCTATCACATTTGGACATGTCTACTTTATCGGCAACTTATCATGGCCGCCCACTGCCTGCCTTATACCTACGTCATGACTCCCACCGCCTGGTTATGTGAGGTTAGGAAACCAAACATATGAAATAGGCTATGTATATATACATGTATCCATTAGATAAGATACTATCCCATCAGCTTTGATCATTAAGTAATTAATAATTCAAAATTATCACTTACGTACACACATAATACAATTACTTACATTTCAACTCGTCAGCAATAGCCATCGCATTAACACAATCTTCTGCCATTTTGCTTTAGCAGGTGAAGTAGGCTCGCTAGCGACCACTTTCGGCAACTACGCTCGGGTGCTAGCCTACTAGCCAACTAGTGACATTTGGACACCAACTACGTGACGTCACTTCCTGCAGATGAGTAGGCGAAGCAGGCCAAGTAGGCCAAAAAGTCGATTTGAGACGCACCCTCATTGCCTTACCAGAAAGTAAACATGTATTGTTATTTCATAGGTTGGTGGACATGGGCCCTGGATTAAATGCTATTTTTCTCCCTCTTGGTATGTGTTTGCGGTTTAATTATGCAGGAATAAACTTTAGTTTCTTAGTATCTAATTTATTATATTCACCTATAAATTAACAACTACTTAATTATGTTTGGGAAAATTTAAAGTAGTTCCGTCCCATCATGCTAGGCATGAAGGTATGAAGAAGGAACAGCTACGGACGACCTACCTTTGTCATTTGCTTTGTCTGTCTGCATATTGTCGTACCCTAAAGGCACAGGGAACGCATATGACCACTCTGAAAGATCCCGAGTTATGTTTTCAGTGTCAATGTTTCTTGATATCGGTAATAAATTTTCATAAATAATGTTACAGGGCAAATCAGCCGAACACGGGCGTCACAGTTATAGAAAAAACGCCGCCATGTTTCCCCCGCGTGAACTCAACTCCTGTCAAACACGAAACGGCAATAAAAACAACAGACCATCAAATGAGGGCTTATCTCAATGCTCTATTTTGACGCTAGTTGACTAGCCTAGTGGACTAATGTAACAATTAGTGACAATTAATTACAACAATCGTTGATTGTTGTTTAAGTGCACTAGGCTAGCCGACTAGCGTCAAAATAGAGCGTTGAGATACGCCCTGACAAAGAAATACATCAAGTATCCTAGCAACACACAGAAGTCAAAGCTTTCTTGATGGTAGTATTTTTTAGTCACGGCCTATCAAAGCTAGTATTTTCTAACACCGCCTTGCCAATCAGTGTATTTTCTCTCTGACAGGTATAGTGCGCGGATGAGCACTGCGTAAACGTCCACATATCACTACGCCGGCCAGAGTAATTAGTTGTGACACAGCCTTCTCGAACGTCGGTTCAATCCGCGATAGACTGCTTGTTGCGTGAGCTAAAAAAGTGGTCCTCGATCAAGAAGTTCATGCCCCCTTAACTAACACACTCTACCATGCAAATTTTGAACCAAATTGTCAATTGTTTTACCGACAGGCGACAACACTGTTGACATTGCTGGCAGCTGCTTTTCACTGAGCTGAGGGAACTGTCATCGCTGTCATTACTGTCTGAGATTATTAAATATAATTGTATAAAAGCTGATATATAATTAAGGGTCTTTAATTGGTTTTTATGTAACGTGTAAGTGCATTTATTCCCCAAGAGACATACAAGAAGTAGGCCCTCGGCCTAAATATCCATAGGCCTAGATTAGTTCTTAGCCCTACTCAACTGTAGGCCATTGGGTTTGAAATATTTCAAACCCAATGGCTAGGCTGAGCTAGTTGAAAGATTCTACCATATATTTATAATAGATAACATTAAGGTAACCTTAAACACGCAGCCTAGACGACTCTCTGGAGAGTTTTGGCAGGCTTGTTAAATGCTAGGGCTAGATCCGTTTAGGTTATGGTAGGTCTAGAACCAGCGAAAGTCTTTGGTGGATAAAGCCAAAGCCTAGGCCTTTGTATATCTAGGCCCATCGGTGGGATATGTACTAGATATACAAAGCCTAGGCCTAGGCATTGGGTTTTAAGTCCCTGCCTACCTAGCCCCTAAGCCTAACTACATACCACACTTCAAAATAACTAACTGGATACCTCTCTACATTATTATTATTCGTGGTGTTTAACGACGTACTCGACAGCTTAGGTCATAATTATGACGTCTTCCGAATCAGGTGTATCTATATCGCGGGAGTCGTCGTAAGGGGAGTCCAGCAAGGGAGGGCAGAGCCAAGTGGGAGAGGAAATCTTCAGTAGGAGTGTAAGGGACAGGGTCTCCTTTCGTCGCCTCTTACGACTAGCAGAGTCACTCTGGACCTATTCTACCCTGGGCCGAGACGGGTCTCCTTTCGTCGCCTCTTACTACTAACAGACTCAACCAGGATTCAAACCAAGAACGCAGATACTATTGTTTGCGGACCATGGCATGAGACCAATGCCGATCGACCAGGGCAGACTCTTAGGTTGGAATTCATAGTCGGCCCCTACACCTAGGGGCGCCCATTGTTACCAAGGTAACAGTTGTTTGCATGTTATTTCCCATAAAAAAAACATATCCATAGAAACAATGGGTGCCCCTAGGTGTAGGGGCCGACTATGAATTCCAACCTTAATATGGGCTCTAATTTAGTTTGTTTCTAGTACTTCGTCAAGAACTATTAAAATGTATATATATTGCCATTATAACGTATTTTTCTGTAATTTAATAAATTAAATAGACATACCTCAAAGTATGATGGTATTAGGTAAGGCATTAAATTATTTGCTGACAGCTAAATTGAATCGGTAGTATTTTTATTTTGAGATAAATAAAATTATTATAGGCCCATGCTATCGAGAGATAATCAGATAGTTTGGTCTAGTTCTTACTCAACAATAATTAAACTCGCATCACTCATGGTTTTCAAATTTGAAGGAAATTCACAAACATTCAAGTTTCATTGCTACAATCCCACATTTCTATTTACGTCTGCCACCCATATTTAGAAAAAATAGGTTTCTAATTTTGTATGGCTTATTGAGGGCCTTGTCAATAGCGGTATTTCTTTAATAAATGCACACAAAACTAATAGAATCAACTTGCCAAAGAGCGTCCTCGTTTGTTCAATGTTCCGTGTCAAACGTATTTGCCGCGCACTTTACAGAAAATGTCTTCCGCTTAATTCATTTCCGCCCCCTTAAGTAGCACCATCTAGCGGCAAACTTGCGAACTTCTCGCTTTTTCCATGTCAAAATATTTAACATTGAAAGGTACCCCACGCAGCAAGCAGTCTATCGCGGATTGACACGTCGAGAAGGCTGTGGATCCAACTTTACGACTACGCGTTAAACCTTAAATCGTGTCTTAAAAATCTGTGTGGACCAGCCTTAATTAAAACCAGTCTCTTTCTACTATAAAGTGTTTCTGTTAATTTACATTCGTTGTATTTACCTGGATGAGAGTGTGACAACTGGCGCCCAACGTGCAAAACCACAATTACAAGTAAGTATTAATCGAGTACATTCGTGTGCCGCGCTTATCAAGAGTTTATTATCGAGTACATTTGTGTGCCGCGCTTATCAAGAGTTTATTATCGAGTACATTCGTGTGCCGTGCTTATCAAGAGTTTATTATCGAGTACATTCGTGTGCCGCGCTTATCAAGAGTTTGTATCGAGTACATTCGTGTGCCGTAATTATTTTATTTTGTGTAATTTGGAGAACAGTGCTACGCGCGCGTCTTAAGTATGCCTGAAACACGGGCACAAGCGGGACAATTGAGCTCGAACACTACATCGCCTCCGGGCGAAGAGCAAGCTCCAGTGGGACCGGTACCACATTGACAGGCTGGAAGCAGTCTTGGCCGGATTTGGTACATTGCTTGGTACCATTACGGGCAGTCTCACTGCCCTCGAGGCACCTGGAGGTTATGCGGGTTCTTCGGGAGCTGCGTCGCCGGTACTTTAAGGCCGATCCACAATTGAAATAAGGGTTGAAATAAGAATCCGTGAAATAGTGAAATAACAACGAACTGGTTCACAACAGTCCCGTAGTACCTTATTTCAACATAGGAGAGCGTTTCAATCGAGCACTTTCCGACCGGATCTGACGCCATAGTCACGGCCTACTCCAAACCTATAGCAGGCCGTGGCCAAATGTGGCTTTGCACTGCGACTTTTTTCCACTTGCAGCGCCAGCACCGACAAACAACGAACTGTCAAAATAATAAAATTGCAACATTATGAAGAAAACGAGGTATGGCAATAGTAACTGCTCAACGATTAATGATGGGCAACCAAGTTGTGAACGTTTTGAATGTTTCTTGTTTGTTTTGAAGATTTGTTTTCAAAATCAGGATATTTTATTGTTTGACAGCTTGATGTTTGTCGATCGATTCATTTCATTTCTTTCATTGTTGTAAAGCAAGCTTGCAAGAAGCCTACCTAACGTGGACGACGACGACGACAATAACAACAAACACAACGACGATAATATCCGGTTCGACTGGAGTAGGCCTTCTCTTCTCGAGCTTTGATTGGTTCGTCATAAGAAGTTGAAATAAGAAATGGAATTGAATAATTTCTTATGACTATTTCAATCCACTGTGACAGTTGTGAACCATAGCATTATTATTGCATGTTGCAGGCTCTGCGCCCCCTTATCATGGAAATACTGCTGTTTTAATTGTGCTTGATACAGCTTTTCTCGAACATTAGTTTGAACCTCGGGTTGAAGTTTACTCTCAATCATGGGCAATCGCGACTTAAGGTTGCGACACAATAGCAGTTGAGCTGGCGATAAACCTAAACCAGTTACAGGGGTGTTTCTGTATTCTAACAAAGAACGATACACATTCTGATGATCAAAGTTAGCTTTTTTTAGCATGCTCTTTACTAGTTTTACAGCATTTTCCGCCATGCCATTTGACTTGGGGTATCTAGGACTAGATGTCTTCAACTCGAAGTTCCAACCTTTAGCAAACTGTTTGAACTTAAAACTATTGAATGGCATGTTATCAGACATCAGTATGTCGGGAATGCCAAATCGCGAAAAGACAGATTGTAGTTTAAGAATTACCTCCGCTGCTGTCTTATATTGGAGTTCGACAATCTCTATCCACTTGGAGTAATAATCCTTCAACACAAGATAACATTTCCCATTACAATCACAAATGTCCGCCGCTAATGTTTGCCATGCTCGGTCAGGTATAGGATGAGATATTAAAGGTTCCTTACTGTTACATTTACCAAATCGTTCACAGGTTACACATTTTTGTACGAAATCATAGATGTCCTGACTCATTCCAGGCCAAAAAACCACACTTCTACCTCTCTCCCTAGTTTTGGCAATTCCAAAATGACCCTCATGCAAAACACCCAACATGTAGGGACGTAGAGATGGAGGAACCAATACTCTAGACCCAATAAAGATCAACCCGTCATCCACGGAGATATCTTCCTGAAGACTGTAAAAGTATTTGCATGCACTTGGAACTTTGTTCAGATGATCTGGCCACCCCTTCTGGACTAATTCCAACAACTGTTGAGCAACCTCCCATTTCTTCGTCTCTTGTTGAAACTCTAACCTTCGCTCTGATGAGAAGGGCATGTGTTTTGAAACACTGTGCACCAACACATCCATCTCTGGATCAGAATCTACTAGTGGTTCCTTCAAAAACGCCCTGGACAATGTGTCTGCCAAAACCATTTTTTGTTCCTGGCAAGTAAGTGATATCAACGTCATATTTGATTATTTTCAACTGCATCCTCTGCAGTCTTGGAGAAACTTTGTTAACGTTTTTCGATGCTATTGACACCAACGGCTTATGGTCAGTCTGTATTATTACTTTCCGGCCATAAACATAGAAATGAAACTTTGTCAATCCGTACACGATAGCATTTAATTCCTTTTCAATCTGTGCGTACGCCTGTTCGGTATCTGTGAGACTCCTAGAAGCGAATGCTATAGGATGCCCTTCTTGAACTAAACAAGCGCCCATTCCATCCTTTGACGAGTCAACTTGCAAAACTAACTGTTTACTAGCATCAAAATACGACAGTACCGGTGCTTGCACTAACAGAGTTTTCAACTGTTCAAACGCCTTGACCTGTTCGTGTTCCCACGCCCAATCAACATCTATCCTAAGAAGCTGGCGAAGCGGACTAGAAACTGACGACAAGTTTGGCATATATTGGTGAACAAAGTTCAACATTCCCAAGAAACGACGAACATCTGCGACACAAGTCGGAGTTGGCATATCGACGATAGCCCTTACTCTCTCTGGATCAGCTCGTACACCCTTGTCTGAAATCAGTTGACCCATGAATTTCACTTCCTTGACTCCATGCTGAAACTTGTTAGGATTAAATTTCACCTTCGCTTGCCTGGCTCTCTCTAACACTAGTTTCAAGACGTGATCGTGCGACTCTTGAGTAGCCCCGGCAACTATAATGTCGTCAAAAATCACCTGGATACCCTCGATATCTCCGAAAATCTCATTGTTCATACGCTGAAATACTTCGGGACTCGACGATAATCCAAATGGAAGCCGCAAGTACTTGTATCTACCAAACGGTGTATTAAACGTGCAAAGATCAGTGGAAGACCCATCCAACCTCACTTGATGGAACCCATCCTTCATATCTAGAATGGTAAAAAATTTCATTCCTGACAAGCCTGCAATTACGTCGTCAGCTACTGGGATGGGATAGTGTTCCCGCTTTAAACTGCGATTCAAGACAGTAGGGTCTAAGCACAGCCTGAGATCCCCGTTAGGTTTCTCTACAATGACTAAATTATGGACCCAGTCTTGTAGGGTTAGTCACTTTTTCTATAATCTCTTGCTTTTCCAAACTGTCAAGTTTCGCTTTTAATCTATCCTTAACCGCTAAGGGAATTCTTCGAGCTGGTTCTACCTTGGGTTTAGCATCTGGCTGCATTTGCATTTTATACACTCCTGGTAAACACCCTAAACCTTCAAATACATCCTGATAATCTTTCAACCAATCCTCTTTAGATACTAATAATCTACTCTTACTCATCGTTACCTTGTCTACTTTCTGTATCAGTCCCAACTGTATACATGCCTCTAGTCCCAACAGGGGTACACTCTTTGTGTCCGTGACCATAAATGGCACAGTGACTTTTCTGTCTCCCTTTTCACAATCTAATGTTACGGTTCCTTTGGGTATAATTATTTTATCACCAAATGACACTAACTTGACCTTGGTACTTTTTAATTGCCCTACATTATGCAATCTTTTAAAATACCTGTATGGCAAAATGCTTATTTCCGCCCCAGTGTCCAATTTGAACACCATCTTCGTCTTGGCTATGATGAGGTCTGTAGTCCACGTCGGTCCTGTGGTTGACGAGACGGCGTCGACTCTACCGACAGAATCCATTTTGACCATCTGGTAGTCCTCATCACTCTCCGATTGGTCACTGGTTGGCTCATTGTGCGGATCGTATTGCTTCTCGACCTCTTGAACAGCTTTCTTCTTCATTCGGCACACCTTGTAGAAATGTCCCTTCTTCTTGCAGCCGGAACAGACTTGCCCGTAAGCTGGACATTTTCGCGGCACATGCTTGTATCCACAGAACTTGCAGTTGCTTGAGGGTAACTTCTCTTCTTGATTTGCCTTACTGGTGTACTTCTTATTATGTATACCAGAAGCATCCACAATCCTTAAGTTTTCAAGTTGTTCTAGCTGACTCTTGCTAGCCTCGGCAGCACGACAGTGTTCCGACGCCTGTTTCAAGGTCAAAGCTGGAAGACGTTGTAGACGCTCTCTCAAGGACTTATCGTTTATCCCCAACACTACTCGTAAAGTTAGCATTTGTTCGGTTTGATCTCTGAACTCGCATGATGCTGCCATCTTCTTTAAGGTAGTTACGAAGTGATCATAAGGTTCCCCTTCCGCTTGACAGTGTGTGAAAAACTTACTTTGTTCGAAGATTAGATTCTTGCGTGGATTGCAGTACGCCTCAAACTTTGCTATGACGTCATCCACTTTGGCTTTGTTCTCATCACCCTCGAACGTGAACGTGTTGAACACTTCTAAAGCCTCTTCTCCTATTAGATTTAATAGTATGGCTGTTTTCACTTGCTCTGATTGTTTGTCTTTGCCTGACGCTTGCATAAATATCTCATACCTCTGTTTGAATTTTCTAAAATTCTCGGCGACATTGCCGGACGCCAAGTCTAGCATTGGCGGTGGATGAAACATTGCGTCAGCCATGCTTGTTGTAGCTTGCGTGCCTAGGCCTACCTACGCGAATCTTCTTACTTGTAGATTCTTCTTAATCTTGTAGGCGAGCCGTCATCCATCAGCACATCCCTCACTTCCGACACCATGTGATATTATGTGGGTATAATATAAATAATATAAGATACACTGATTAAAGTAAAGAGGTTTATTATGATGTGCTGTGATACACGTCTGGTTACAACTCGTGACAGACAGCGACTGCCGCTCACCGTGTCGGCCTCTAGCGGGCTCTACCGATACTGTTGGTGGTGTAGCCAACGTGACAGACATAACATTACAGGCATGACCAAGCTAACATTCCTCGGACACATTCTATCAACTGACGGAATCAACCCAGACACCAAGAAAGTGGAAGCGATCTGCAAAGCACGAGCGCCAAAAGACATATCCGAGCTCCGAAGCTTCCTTGGTCTCGTAAACTTCTGTGCCAAATTCATTCCGCACATGGCTACGACCACTGAGCCGCTCAGAAACCTCACGAAGAAAGATTCAACCTGGAACTGGGGCATAGAGCAACAACAAGCATTCACACAGCTGAAACAAGACTTATCCTCAAGCAGCACTCTCGCATACTACGATCAGAAACGTCCAACCCGCCTAGTCGTAGATGCAAGTCCTTATGCAGTTGGAGCGGTACTTCTACAACAGCAAGACGACAAGACCTTCAAACCCATTAGTTTTGCTAGCCGCTCTCTCACAGACGTACAAAAACGGTACTCGCAAACGGAACGAGAAGCCTATGCGGTGGTATGGAGCTGCGAACACTATCATCTATATCTATACGGCATTCCCTTTGAACTAGAGACTGACCACAAACCTCTCGAGGTACTATATGGTACGTACTCAAAACCGTCAGCTCGCATCGAACGCTGGATGCTTAGAATGCAACAATACAACGTCAAAATCGTATACAGACCAGGAACAGGAAATATTGCTGATCCGTTATCACGTCTCGTCAACGCAGACAAACCACTGGAAGGAAACACACAAGAAAACGTGGCTGAAGAATACATACGATTTATCAGTGAAACTTCAGTACCCAGAACACTAACTCTCAAACAAATTGCTGAGGCAACAAGTTCAGACAAAACACTTCAAACAGTGAAGAACGCAATCTCAACCGACGATTGGAGCAAATGCCCTCCAGAATACAACAAGACAGAAATCTCGCTATACCAAGATGTACTTCTCCGTGGCAACAGAATCATCATTCCGACGGCTCTCAGAAAAGACGTTCTGCTCCTAGCCCACCATGGACACCAAGGCATCATCAAGACGAAGCAACGACTGAGAGACAAAGTTTGGTGGCCCAAACTCGACCAAGAGGTAATAGAACATGTTAAGAATTGCATGCCCTGTCAGCTTGTTAGTCCTCTTCCCCACCCAGAACCGATCAATCCTACGAAACTCCCTCAACGCCCATGGCAGAAACTAGCAATTGATCTCTGCGGCCCCTTTCCAACAGGCGAAACTATTGCAATTGTGGTAGACTACTACTCGCGTTGGCCAGAAGCCAAGATATTCAAATCCACACCTTCAAGTCACATGATCATTAAATGGCTGGAAGAGTTATTCGCAAGGTTTGGGTATCCCGACGAAATCCTAAGTGACAATGGTCCTCAATTTATTTCCCAAGAATACAAATCCTTTCTCCACCAAATAGATGTGAGCTATCACCACGTCACACCTTATTGGCCGCAAGCGAACGGCCAAGTTGAAAGAATAAATCGTACATTTCTCAAAATGTTCAAAACAACTATCGCAGAAGGAAACGACTGGAGACAGCAAATTCCATACATACTAATGACATACCGAACATCACAACACACAACAACAGGAGTAACCAGGGGTCGAAATTAACTGTTTTGGCCACTAGCCCTCCGGGCTAGTTGCATCAATAGTTCTCTAGCCCGAGACCATTTTTACCAGCCCGTAATGAAATAGGTTATATTGATGTAAAACGATCATTATTCATACATGAAAGTTTTGGGTCACAACTCACAATATTCGGCAGGTTTGACGTGGCTTTATGGGGGACTAGGGAGTGAGTGGGAATTATTGTTAACCATAATAAACCTGTTGGCCTAAATGAAAAAGTTTTTATTTTTTGTATGTTCGACTGTAAATGGAAAATTATATGATTATATGATATTAAAAAATATGCATTGTGACTAAGCGTGAGATGTATATAGGCCTACTGCTGTAGTCAGTTCAGTGAACTGCGCAGCGCTTTCCAGGGTTGTAATTTATAAAAGTACCAATTTTCAATAATAGGTAGCGCACAAGTGCTGGAAACTCGCAAGGTGATCGGCGCGAAATATTATGATTTTTTGAACGGCAATAATTGTAAGCTCTGGAAAACGTACTCGCCCGTCGCGCTAGTGAAATAAGATTTTTACTAGCCCGAGCAAAGTTTTACTAGCCTGGGGCGAGCGGGCGAGCGTTAATTTCGACCCCTGGGAGTAACACCTGCCGAACTGCTACTAGGAAGGAAAATCAGATTCTCAATCCCTGAAATAACGGCAGACTCCCAACCCCCACAAGACGCCAGCGCAAGACAACGAGACGAAGACCAAAAACAAAAATCTAAGACATACGCCGACAAAACTCGACACACTAGCAAACGCGTCCTCCATCCCGGAGACACGGTAATCGTAACGCAAGACAAGAAAAATAAACTGTCCACCCGATACAATCAAAACATACACAAAATCAAAGAAGTCAATGGCAACCAAGTTATTCTAATTGACCCGCAAGGAAAAGAAGTGTGCCGAAACTCATCATTCGTGAAACAAGTAAGTCAATCTCCATCTCCAGATAGGCCTACCCCAATGACAACAAGGCCTACCCAACATGAATCACCGAACTCAAGCCCAACATCAGCAAACCCGACCATCACGACTTCACAAGAACGACCCAAAAGAAACCTCAAAACCCCGACAAGATTCAAAGACTATGAACTGTTCACCAAGTAAAAAAAAAAAGAAAAAAAAGAAAGTGAAAGTGAAAGTTTTCTCTTAAGTAAAAGTGCACTAATCATTATAAACACCTAAATTTCTTAAGCCAACTTATCTCATCTTAAATGTGTCTCTGATTCTGTATTTTAATATGTTATCCTCAAAATCAATACCTCACATTTCTATCTATATTGATAAGAAGGGATGTAGTGTATAACTTAGCACAACAACAACCACAACCTTAAACTTGTAACAGTTGGTTAACATGCATAACATAACAGGCAGCGCCCAACCGGAAGCGGCATCTGTTGTAACAACCGGCTGTAAGTGTCAAGACAATAAAAGTCATCTTCAATCAATCAGCATCAGTTTCTCTTTCTTTACATATATTCCTCATCCTTAAAGCCGCATTCACATAAATGACTATTGATTACTGACTATTGACTATTGACTAGTGATTATTGACTACCCAAAGAAAGATATGAACACTACACAACTAAGTTCTTTGACACGTATGATCTGCCACCTAGAACAAATGAATCAAACTGATTGACAAACAACGAGCTGTCAAAATAATAAAATTGCAACATTATGAAGAAAACGAGGTATGGCGATAGTAACTGTTCACCAGTTAAAACGTTTAATGATGGGCTTAACCAAGTTGTGAAGGTTTTGTATGTTTCTTGTTTGTTTTGAAGATTTGCTTTCAAAATAAGAATATTTTATTGTATGACAGCTTCATAAAAATAATAAATAAATAATATTCGCCGGAAATAGTCAAAACAAATATACACTTGACAGTAATTGAATAGTGGTATTGACTTCCGTTGCTCCACATTCATTGGCTGAACGCGAACGTTGTGATTGGTTGTAACTATGACTTCCAGATATCTTCAATTCGTTAGTCAATAGTCAATAGTCATAAGTCAAAAGTAAAGTTGTGTGAACGTCAGCACGTATCGCCTATGGTTCAATTCGCTTAGTCACTAATCAATAGTCAATAGTCAATAGTCAATAGTCACTAGTCATTTATGTGAACGCGGCTTAAAAGATAACAAGATACTACACCTACCAAAGCTAGTATTTTCTAACACCGCCTTGCCAATCAGTGTATTTTCTCTATAAGGCACCGTGCGTTAGTACATACAGCGCGTGCAGCGGCAGAACTTTGCAGTTCCGGAAGGAAAGAAACAAAACAAGATCACGCCTCGGCCTACCAGCTGTCATTAAATGGCGTTTACATGTAATTGAGATTGTTTCTTCCAATAATTGTTGCGTAATTGTATGATACATTATTAATTATGGCTGAAGGGACAGCAAGAAGTGGCAACAAGGGTTGTTGTATTGTTGGCTGCACAAATCGGTACCAAAATACATCGATAAGCGTTCACTTTTACAAGTTTACGAGCCTAGTCTAGGCCTACCCATTTGCTAGCAATGCTAGGCCTATGCTGGGCCCGTTCTGTCCACAGAAAGCAACAATGATTTTTCTTTCAGTGTACCTAACTTTCAATTGCGTACTTAAAAGAGTCCAACTAAGGTTGGAATTCATAGTCGGCCCCTACACCTAGGGGCACCCATTGTTGCTATGGATTTGTTTTGTTTATGGGAAATAACATGCAAACAATTGTTACCTTAGCAACAATGGGCGCCCCTAGGTGTAGGGGCCGACTATAAATTCCAACCTAAGTATAAACCACAACACATAAAATAAATTATACAATGCTAACTTCAATTTTAACATCATAGGGCGTCAAACTCACTGACGTCTGCCTGACCACTTTCGACGTTAAAAAATTAACCACACCATCTCGAGTTTCCGTTAAATCCAAAACATGGTCAAATTTAAAGAATCCTTGCCCTTCAATAAAAGATTGCTTTGCCTCGTAGCCTGGATTTATTTGATTAAATCCGTATTTAATGACGATACACTTCGTACCTCCCGCGTGGTTTTCCATTGCTACGGTGCAATGCTTTCAAAACCGAAGTGCGCCAGTCTGACACATGAGCGCTTCAATCGATCTCACTAGCGCGCTCAGTGGCCAAACACGGTGCCTATAGTGCGGATGAGCACTGCGTAAACGTCCACATATCACTACGCCGGCCAGAGTAATTAGTTGTGACGACACAACCTCCTTTGTTACGGCGTCCGGCCTATAGGCTGCGCATCTAGCCTACCCATCGGTATTTGTTACGTATTTTCGTAACAATATTCTTATCATGCTCGCATCTCCTCTTGCCGCTTGAGAGCAGCACTACCTACGTGTCGCAGCAAATTTAGGGGGCATTCCGATACTCGCTACGTAGCGCAGTAGCCGCGCTCCTCCCATTCCGTGACTAGCTCCAAACGCCCCACCTTGTATTCCGAAACTAGCTACTGGAGCGTTTTCAGCGCGCTGCGAACGCTGGAGGTTTTTGGCCCAGCACTAGGGGCGTTTAGAGGAATGGGGAATATGCATAGTTTTTTTTTTAGCATTTTACTAGATTAGGATTGACTTCCTGAATACAAAAATATTTTTTTTCGATGACATAGAATAAAGTTTCATTTATAAAAACGAGCTGAAAGTTTCACACATATTTATGGCGGGAAAAACGGGGTATACGTCACCTGCCATGTATCAGCAATCAACCAATCATAAAATGATAAATAAAATAACGCTTATTTGGAAATTATCATATCCATAATCATATAAAATCGAATTAATATCTAGCACGCCTATAGTAATAAATGTTGAAGCCCAATTACTATAAAAACAATAATACCAAACCTATTTTCATAGAATATCAGTAAATATTAGGTGTTGTTATTCATATGAAGCAGACTTGACAACGGCTTGAGTAAAAATTTTGACAAGGTTAGCTTGATAGTTGATAACCTTGAAAATTTGATTGTTTCGTCTAGGAGGCGGTGGTAAATTCCAAGGAGGTTATATGCAAAGTCATTCATATAAGCAGTGATTTTCATGGATCGTGACGTCACATACCGTTTAAAAATAAAAGTGCGGGAAACAGATAATCAAAATCTTTGAACATGTATAGGCACCGTGTTTGGCCACTGAGCGCGCTAGTGAGATCGATTGAGGCGCTCATGTGTCAGACTGGCGCGAAAGGTACGAAGTGTATCGTCATTAAATACGGATTTAATAAAATAAATCCAGGCTACGAGGCAAAGCAATCTTTTATTAAAGGGCAAGGATTATTTAAAGCTGGCCATGTTTTTGATTTAACGGAAACTCGAGATTTTGTGATTAATTTTATAACGTCAAAAGTGGTCAGGCAGACGTCAGTGAGTTTGACGCCCTATGATGTTTAAATTGAAGAAAGCATTGTATATTTTATTTTATGTGTTGCGTTTTATACCTAGTAGGACTCTTTTAAGTACGCAATTAAAACTTAGGTATACTGAAAGAAAAATCATTGTTGCATTCTGTAGATAGAACGGGCCCAGCATAGGCCTAGCATATGGGTAAGCCTAGGCTAGGCTCATAAACTTGTAAATGTGAACGCTTATCGATGTATTTTGGTACCGATTTGTGCAGCCAACAATACAACAACCCTTGTTGTCACTTCTTGCTGCTCCTTCAGCCATAACTAATAATGTATCATACAATTACGCAACAATTATTGGAAGAAACAATCTCAATTACATGTAAACGCCATTTAATGACAGCTGGTAGGCCGAGGCGTGATCTTGTTTTGTTTTTTTCCTCTCCGAGCTGCAAAGTTCTGCCGCTGCACGCGCTGTATGTACTAACGCACGGTGCCTATAGGGCACTAGCAACACCAAATACAACAATGGAACAAATGAATTGAACTGATGGACAAGCAATCAGCTGTCAAAATAATAAAATTGCAACCATAGAAATAAAAACAAGTGTAGCATTAGAAACTGCTCGCCATTTAAAACTTTTTATGATAGACAACGACTAAGTGAAAGTTTTGTATGTGTATTTGTTTGTTTTTTGTTTTGTTTTCCAAAATCAGACGAAATTATTTTTTGACAGCTTGTTGTTTGTCCATCGATTCAATTCATTTGTTTCATTGTTGTCTTTTGGTGTTGCTAGTGCCCTATAGAGGACTCAAAACTAACATAGATAGCGCTGCTAAGCAACCTCCTTTCAGTGCCATTGATGGATGACAACAATAACACAACAATGAAAATTGACAGCTAAACCACTCCTAATAGAAGTTTATTTTCTTGCCACCAGAATGCATCTCGTGTATTTTGAGTGCTCTATAGAAGTAACTGAAAATCAACAGCAGCAGCTGTCAGAAAACCGCGCAAAAACATAAGATGTCGTATTTGCAACGGATAACTTTGGTGGACGGTGACACAAATGTTGCCTACGACGTAAGACTTCCTTTCTAAGAGATACGAGGATTGGAAACAGGTATTTGGTCGCTGAATACAACGGGACCACATTCTCTACAAAATTATCGTTACGAGGTATTCTCTGCACATCATCGTTCGCTGCAATATAATTAAAAATTATATTAAATGCTTCTTGTTCGCCGTCGGCATTAGAATAGTCAACAAAAGCATCAATTGCCAATCTCTGTTTTATTTCTCTTATGGCCTATCTGATAACTTCACGGTCAGCCATAGCTTTATTCGTTTGTCCTGTGATCACTACTCCAGGAGTACGGTATTACGAAAACCCCGTTTTTCTGTCCTGGAGTAAGTGTGATGGGAGAAGCTGCGACAAGTTCTTTTGTCCAGTGGTAACAGGTAACTTACTACAACTGTGATGGGAGTAAGGTTTTTACACCTGCTTCTCGAGTAGGAGTAGGAGGAACAACTGAAACGATCACAACTGTGACAACTCTGTTTTTTTGTCCAAGTGGGAGTAACTATGATTTCTACTCCCATATCCGTTATAATGACATATTTCCGGATTACTCCTGGCGTAAAATACTCCTGTTGAGGCAGGACAAACGAACAAACCTTCACTGCGCTAACAGACGCTGCGGCCGTAGCGACTGGAGCGAGAATAGCATAGGCCTGGATTCTATTTTTAGCTATCGATATATGCAGCGGCCATCTTTATCATATCGATAGTGGTCATTCGCGCGCGTAGTACAACTCGTGCGGACAGTCACAACAAACATGCCGGCCACAAAGCACTGTGCTTATGGGTTATGCCGGAGCAGTGGAGTGACCTTTGTACGGTTTCCGAAGCCACATATGAATATGGTGCTGTGTGAAAGGTGGGTCCGAGCATGTGGAAGGACAGGGTTTACCACAAAGTGTGCGAAGAAGGATACATACAGCTCCAAACACTTCGTGAATGTTAGGCCTTCAGACGACTATCCTGTCCCCATTCCTTCGACACAGGCGCGAAGAACTCCAAATCAAGTGGGGGGGGGGGGGGGGGAGAGAATTGTGAGCGCGAACAACTCGCGGGGTCTGGGGTGGAGCCCCAGCCGCCGGAGGCCTTTTCGCCGAAGGCGAATAATTTTCTTGCTATATTAGTTATTTTTCGAGTTTTAGGCTTAAATAAATACGTTTTTTAACCCGCCGCCACTGACCATGAAGCACCCATTCGCTTTTATTTTGTAATGCTACAAAGTGCAAACAAAGGCAGAGGAAATGTATCTTGTGACAAAGATCTTGGCTTTCTCTGGGGCGTGGGGCCCTCTGTGTTTCTACAATTATTATTCACAGGTGAAATATGAAATAAGTTGGTGAATGTTTAACGGGTATCCGTGTGGTACCGTATTGGATGTCGGGATGTGCCTAAAACGCTAAATTGGGTGGGTCACAGGAAAAAGTGTGGGGGAACCTCCCCCCATTCCCCCCCCCCTTCCTACGCGCCTGCTTCGACATGCACCTCTTCGAATGAAGTAAGTTGTTATAAATTGTATTTTATATGGCTTGAACAATTGCGCGCTTGCCGTGTTTAGTGTCACGCCAGATGCGCTGCCACGTTCACTGTGCAAATTGTCGCGCACCCAGAAGCCCAGCTTCCTGCATTTAATTGTCAAAAATCAAATGAATGGGCGTAGGCCACAGGGCTAGGAACCAGTTGACAAGCGAGTACCACAGGCTGTACCTTTCAATGAATCTTTCCTTACGCCAGTCCTGGATAACCCTCTATTTTCAAATCAAAATAACTTTATTCATCGATTACATTACACAGTAGGCCTATACAGTGCATTGAATATTTTCCATATTTGGCATAAAACATGGCATGTAAGGGATTAAAGTTAGAAAGATTTACATTGCATTATGACATATAATAAATACTGGCTTATTATTTATTTTTTATTTATTTTTATTCTGATAATAGGTTTGTTTATAAATTATTATGTATTGCTTATGGCAGTAAACTGTTAATCGAGGAATGCTTACATAAGATGAACTTGTGTGTGAGCGTATTTTTCTGGATGAATTTGTGAAAAGTATTTGAAGATGGACGGAGATGGTAAAAATTATTTTAGAAAATAAATAAAACAAAAAAATATGGAAGTTGGTACAGCGGTACTGATATTAAAATAAATAGTAGATAGAGAAGAGACAAATGAGCCATCTCTTTCATCTCTTCAGTCATCTCCATTCCAGCCATCTGTTCGTTAGAGTGTTGACTGATGTCTTAGGTTGGAATTCATAGTCGGCCCCTACACCTAGGGGCACCCATTGTTGCTATGGATTCGTTTTGTTTATGGGAAATAACATAGAAACAACTGTTACCTTGGTAACAATGGGCGCATTGTTCACGCACGTTCAAGGCATGTCGTTTTAAGCCAGTTGGACAACGTAAACCAAACGTAAACACTCGGAGTTGCCATCCTCTGTTATGACAGAGATTTGAAATATGTCCGAATCGCGGGCTAAGGCGATCCTAGTTCCGCGAGTAACCAATAGATCGCGCGCTCAACTAGTGTATGTGTCGTCACTTCCTGCTCAATTGAGGCCTATGCTATTCGAATCCAACAGCCAACTGAAAGATGTCGAAACTGCTCTATTTTCCCGCCGTACACGTGCAGTCCTGTTGCATGGTTTAAGAAAATGTTGGAAAATGAGTAGTCATGGTCGTTACATAGAATACTTAAAGGTTGGTGCATGGTTGGTGGTTTGGAGTATTAGCATAAAGCCTAGGCTTAGGCCGTCTCCAGGTAGGCCTAAGCCTATCCTAGGCCCTACAGCCTAGGCCTAGGCCTTGGCCATGACATGATAGGCCTAGCCTAGCCTAGCCTAGGCCCTATGACAACGAGGCTAAACATACTTTAGGCTAGCCTAGGGAGGCCAGCGTGGCCTAAAGGACACATGGTAGGCTATATTCGTAGACTTCATTTTGAACACGAATGTCTTGCAAGTGATGTGGCCTTCAAAGTCCAAGGCCTAGGCCTAGGCTAGGCCTAGCTAAGCTTACCCTAGGGCCTACGTGTTTGGGGCTAGCCTATTTACACCCAACCCAAGCCAATTCGTGACCGAGGCCGCCTAGAGGCTAGACCAGGCCAGGCCTAGCTTCTAGGTGCTTTGTTTGAATTAGGCCTAAGTGAAAACTTTGAGCCCAGGCCTAAACTATTTTCCAGTAGGCCTAGGCTATAAGAAACGTAGCGGCAAATGCAGATTTCAAAGCCATTGATGGTATGTGGGGGTTGGCCACGCGTCAGTCATAACCACATGGGGTAGATGGCTTACAAGTGTACGTCGACCCATCCCGGACGGGTGCGACATCATTTTCTAATAGCCTAAACTTGTAACATATTGTATAGGCCTAGGGTGTGCGAAAATAACACCATGTTTTGCTCAAACTTTCAGTGTTGTGCACAACACCACAATTATTACGCACTTATCACTAATGACTATATAATAACAATAATATATAACTATGAGTAGGCTTACATGAGTCATTTACAGATCATTATAAAAAATACAGCTTTACACAGAACACAACAAGGTAACCAAAAGCGTACACAACCCGTATCACACGGTAGCTCCTGTCTGTCGTAAATACAGCAGCGAACTGAGCCCAAGTTGCTGAGACAAATTGGCTGTGTTGTGACAGTCGATGCATCAACGATTGGCGTGTCCACAAAGACGAGGCTAATAACATGTCAACTCTCGGTCTTTGAATGCGCTTGAGGTCCGCAACGTTTCTTATACTGGAAAATACTTAAGTTCGTCTCCGAGTAGGCCTAAGCCTACTCATACCCTCTTTTTATCCTTGGCAAAATCGTGGCTTAAGTAGGCCTACCAGTCATAGGCAGACTACTAAGCCTACCTGTTCCACGAGGCCTTCACAAAATTGTTTTTTTTTTCAATACTTGATTCGTGTATCCCTAGCCTAGATCTGCTTCTGCGGTGGCGTTGCATACACCAGTATTATGCCCTCTATTCTATAGGCCTATTTTGAAGATTCCAAACCGGGACAACCAAAGTGTGAGGACACAAACTCACACTAACTGGCACGGGGTATGGGGCAGAGTCCCAGGTGATAACTTTCAATTTAGATGTGCGTGAAATTCCCAGAAAACAGCTTTCGGATATGAAAGTATTAATTGAATATGGGTTTTTTGTGTACATTTTTGTAGACATTTTATGCCCTGTCGTATTTCGCCAGCTGTCTGTGGGGTAGATAGAGAGTTGACGCCAACTCATGCGGCTGAGAACAGACCGGCTACTGCACCCCCTCCCCCTTTGCTCTACCACCAAAATAGGGATGTCAACGGGTACCCGTTACCTGCCCTGTGTGCACGGGTATGGTTCCAGCTTTACATTAGCCGTCTAGCCACTATTACTCGTCCTTTCCTCTGTTAAAAAATCAACATAGTTATCCGTATATCTAGTAGGCCTACGCGTATATGTCTGAGATGAGAGTAGTTTGAACGATCGTACCTCGCGTTTTAGTCGTTGCATATTACGCACCTTTGTATTTTTCCTTATTTTCATTTTAAAGTTAATTCCTATATCTAAGTGCTTTGTTTGGGCAGATTTGACTAAACTCAAATAAACGTCAGGGAAGTGCGCGTTGTGTAAAGCAATGTTGAAATTTGATGACCCGACAAATTTTGCTAAAAATTATCTCAATATTGCTACCCGGGTACCAGAACTGGGTACCCAGGTACGAAGAATTCCATGTATTGACATCCATACACCAAACGCCGTTGCAATCAACAGGCGTGTCCGCGTGTTGTCGTTAGTTGACAGAATACCGGGACACTTTTTTCCTCAAATTACAATCCGGTACAAATAGCCTACACCATTTCATTGGAGTCTCATGGAACACCGGTATTTCTGGTCACGTTACCCAGTGGCAGAGAATCTCCATTTATCCTGCAATTAGCTGAAAGTCTGTAAACAAAATTGGTTAGGGTAACTGGTGAGGTGTTCCTTGACCACAAATAGCTACAATATTCTGTGCTCCTAACTCTAAAATTGAATTACTTAGGCCTAATTGTAGCCCTAGGCATAAATGGTAGACAGCCTAGGTCTTAAACCCATGCCAACTGGCAAGTAATTCTAGGCCTAGCCCTAGAGGAAACTATATGTTGATGCTTTTTAAAGTCCCCTATGCCTTGGCTATATCTTCACAATAGTATTGGATGTACAATTCTTCCATTATGCCGGGTTCACACAACATCGTATTGTTTAGTCGTAGTAATAAGAAGCACATGAGGTAGGACTATAGGTAAGGTGACCAGACGTACCGGTTTGACTGGTACAGTACTGTTTTCCAAACACTTGTACCAGTGTCTCGAGAGACTCGTGAAAATGACGTAGGCCTATTTGTACCAGTTTGTAATTTGAGGAAAGGTATGTCCCAGTTTTCTGTAAAGTTAAATTAATGTATCAGACAATAAACATTGGAATTGGAATCTTCCACTTTTGGAATTTTCCAATTTCCACAATTATCTCAGTAACATATTATTCATTAAATTTAAATCATTTGTCTTTGTTTTGTTTAAAATAATCACTAATCAGAAATCAAAATGTACTTCAAACAATAATCATGGAATTGCATTTTATTTATTTATTTATTTATTTATTTATTTATTTATTTATTTATTTATTTATTTATTTATTTATTTATTTATTTATTTATTTATTTATTTATTTATTTATTTATTTATTTATTTATTTATTTATTTATTTATTTATTTATTTATTTATTTATTTATTTGCCTGTCGATTAATACATGGTAAAAATATAGGCATCGTCAATCTTATAATAGGTATACATACTTAATATACATATTATGAGCAGATTAAATAGAGACATTGGAGATACATATTATAAATCGATGAATGTGATTAACCATCTAAATCACATTGTGTTGGGCCGAAAGGAATTCGTGGAGAGAATAGAAGGACTTAGAGATAAGAAAAGATTTCAGATTGGCTTTGAATGAGGGAATGGACGGAGAGGTGATTATTTTTCTGGGAAGCTTGTTGAAAACGGTAAGAGCTAAGTAGTGTGGGCCTCTGGAAAATAGAGATGAGTTGTGGCTGGGAAGGTGAATCTGGACGTTGGCTCTTGTGTGATGAGCGTGGACTGAAGAGTTGAGTGGGAAGAGATTTGAATTCAGACGAACAAACATGGCAGCTGCCTGAATGAGGGTGCTTGCAAGGGTGGGAATTTCAAGTTCTTTGAAAAGCTCTCTACAGTTATGCCTCCTGGAGGCGCCAGCAATGATACGGACTGCCCTCTTCTGTAACGTGAATAATCTTGTTGCTTGTAGGGAAGCCCCCCAGAATAGAACAGCGTACGATAAATGAGAGTGAATATGGGCAAAGTAGACTAGTTTCAGAATATGGGGGTGAACTATCTGCTTAAGCTTCCTCAACATGAAACAGCCACTGGAAATTTTGGAGGAGACCATGTCAATGTGCATTGACCAATCAAGAGTTTCAGTGATATACAGGCCTAACAGCTTGGCATGATTTGAACGGTTAACGCTTTCAGTATCGAGCCGAATCAGTGGACTAGATGTCGGGGCGCTCTGAGGTGTGTGGAAGTAGAGGTATACTGTTTTGGAGAGAGAGAGAGTTAAGAGGTTGCTGTGGCAGTATGAGGACGTAAGGGAAGCTTGTTTGTTGGCTAGAGTGGGGAGGGCAGGGGCACAATTTTTGGGGAGAGTTATAAGGTGGCTTGAGTCATCCGCGTTTACCTACATGCATGTATTCTTTCAATGTAAATACAACGTCTATTAAATTTCAAGGATGCACATTATAAAAATTAAATAAATTTTAATTTTTCAATAAAATGCATTCATTTTATTTGATAATGATTGCCTGCACTTGACTTGCCCTTGCATGAATTCTCTACTCTGCCAAACCCATACATATCACATTAAAATTATCTTCATAAATCATGTCAGGAACCTGATTTTTGGGCATTTTGACGAATTTATACCTTAAAAGAAAATTCGCCCCAGACCCCTGTGTGTGCAGACTAAAGTTTGTCCCGGTTTGTTACCTTCAAAATAGGGTCAACTTACCTATAGGATACATGTGCAAGTCGTAAATGGTTTCATTGGCCATGGCCTAAGGTGACCAGAGGTACCGGTTTGACTGGTACAGTACTGTTTTCAGAACACTTGTACCGGTGCCCGAGAGACTCATTGAAATTATGTATTGTACTGGTTTGCACTTTAATGCATAGAACAGTTTCCCGGTATTCTGTCAACTAATGACAACACTATGGATTGCAAGTACGTAAAACGGGGGTGGAACCTATTTAATGTACATGATCAAGAGCAATATAAATCTGCTGGGAAGTGAAGTTCTGAGTTACGAGATTACAATTTACTACCGGTACCTATGTAGAAGTTGGGTCCGGTTCATCAGTCAATAGCATGTGTTGGTCTAGCTTAACTGTTTGACATAGGCTACCGAGTCAACTATTATTTACAGCAGGTTTAGGCCTACATGGTCCTAAATTGTAGAATGACATGCAATAGCCATGATATTCTTCTTCTTCTTCTCTTCTTCTTCTTTCGAACACCTAGAGTTGGAACTTATGCCATTCTCTGCCTAGTTGCCCAATCAAGGTTTGCCATATATTTCCTCCTTGCTATCTTTTGCCCCTCCATTAGATCCCTTTCTGCTGTCAAAGAGACACATGTCGTAAGATGTTCCGCGTCCTGGTCTTGTTCTTTGCAGAGTGGGCATATTCTCGTATCCACCACTCCTATTTTGTGCAGATGGGCTTCTAACCTGCTGAGAATGAGATAAATGTCTATACATTCAGCTGAGGTTTTGTATCTAAATTAATATCCAATAGTTGCCCCTTAGATTGTATTAATAAAGTATTGTAATTAATTTATTTCACCATATTTCCTTTGATTGTGTTACTAAAGTAATTAGCCTACTTAATTTATTTTACTATATTTTCTGCCTTAGGTAGGATCAAAGGAAGTGGTATTTGAATTGCGAATAGTGAATTCGTTGGTGGGGTCTACTGAAGGTACAACTACAAGTGGTAACAAGTGGCTGCTACCGCAACATTGGGATGAAGTGAATAAGATCGTAATTAAAGCTGCAACAAAGCATATAGGCCTACAACTTAATAGGAATCAATCTGAACCATGTGACGAATCTGTGCACGAGGTTGAAGGAGAACATGTAAAAATTGCGTAAGTATATTTTCTGTTTATGATGTTAGGCATACAAGAAGAAATATTGAGTATAGGGCCAGTGGCGCAACTAAGGGGGGAGGGGGGGTTTAGGAGGTTTAAACCCCTCCCCCCCCCCCCCCGGAACTACATCGAGAATGATTTTACTTAATACTAGGCCTATATTGTAATATCCTTAACCCACTTCAGTGTATGACAATCGCAACAAATAACATTTTCATTATATTTATCATACCACTCCATATATACTGTAATTTCTTTCAATAATTCAATTATATTATTTATGTGTTCACCTACAACTAATACCATTCGCTGGAACCAGTAAAAGTGAGGGTAGGCCTACCTATAAATAAAAATGCATTAATCTAATGTTACAATATCACAGTCTGTGATTTAAAATTGAAATGTATGTGACTTGTGACCACAATGTTTCACTTTATGTTGAGATTATATTGAACAACCATAAAACATTAAAAACACAATTTCTATGCAATTCTTTTATAGAACTATTAATACCTACTGTAACACTGTAACTTCAATATAATACAAACAAACGAGTAGTATTCTTTGAGTCTAAAAGGCACGAAATCATTATAGAAGTGAAAAAAAATTACGCCTTCGGCGAAATGGCCTCCGGCGGCTGGGGCAAAGCCCCAGACCCCTTTCAGTCCCCTCATCTCACTTTACTCTAATTAACCCCCCCCCCCCCCCCCAAATAATTCCTAGTTACGCCACTGTATGTATACGCCCTAGTATTATGCTTCCTTTACTAACTGCTCTCCTCGGTGACTCATTACAATTTTTTTTATGGGCCTAAATGTTAATTTTTGCCTATGGTTTGTTGACTAGAAAAACTTTAGTTGGCCTTCTTGTTTTAATGAGAATAGTAATTATAGGCCTACATCCCAATAGATAAGTTAATCAATCATTTAGTATAGTATATTAAGTGAGGAAATGATCCAACAGCTTACCTTCGTGTAGTAAGATGACGGATTTGCGAGTTTGAAGTACACATAAAGACATAATACAAAATATAACGAGACGTTTCGATTGGCACCTACTTTCATAACCTAATCAATCATTTAATGCAATTAGAAATAATCTAAGAGCTTAGATTATTTTCTTAATAGGGCCTACTAGGCCTATGTATATATACATTTTTTTTATTTTTTTTTTTTATTTTTAGTAGCAATCTTTTTTTTACACTTGTATAGCTCCACACACCTGAGTGGTGGCAAGTTTTAGATGTTGTCAAGTTAGTACAGACATATAGGCCTACACAGATATATACATTATACAGACATTAAATCAGGGTTTCAAAGTAAGAGTAGGGCCTATAAAACAAATACTGAAGAAGCAAAATATTAATCTTTATCTTTAAGACCATAGAATTCTGTCAGTGAATAAAATTCTTGATCCATAAGCCAGGCCTTGACCTCATTCTTGAAACAGCTTTCCCCAATATTTATTTTAATTCCATCAGGCAGTCGGTTAAATACTTTGACACCTGCGTGTACAGGGTCGTCCTCTCCTAGCCTAAGCCTACTAAACTGGCTGTGTAAATCCTCTCTCTGCCTTGTATTGTAGTGGTGAACACTACTATTTCTTCCAAAATACTGGGGATTGTCATTGACGAATAGCCAGATCCAGAATGTAGACACAAGTTACTGTCAGTATCCCTAGTGATCTAAATTTATTCCTGCATGTTGCTCTGTTAGGTAGTTTAGCGAGAAGTCGTACTGCCCTTTTCTGAATCCTTCAAATTTGTATTATCTAGATGTTGCATTCCCCCAAAACAAATTGCCATATTGTATAACAGATTGACAGAATGAGAAATACACCATCCTAGCTACGTTCAGGTTTCAGCGCTTAGTTACATTACTTAACACAAAGCATGCTGTGCTTAATTTACCACACACCTTCTGAACATGCTCTGCCCACTTTAATTTATAATCCACCATCAATCCCAAAAAAGCTGCGCGTTCCACTGGAGAAAAAGTTTCCCCATCATACTGAAAGGATCCCTGTAATAGGTTCACTTTGGTCTGAAAAGCTAATATCTGGGTTTTTAAACAGTTAAGCCGCTTTCATAGCAACACGGCAACACGTTTTTTCCGGACCGGCAGGTCACGTGAACCAATCAGAAGCCTGCCGTGCCTACCGGTCCGGCACGGCCGTCTCACATAACCAACTTCATCTTTTGACGTCCTCCGTGTCTGCCGTGTGTGATGTATACTCACACGTGACACTAGGCAGCCCATCCCGTCCTCGCTCATTCCTCCACGGCCTGAACCCGCGAAAAAAGAGCTCGTTGTTTGTGTTTGTAAATAGTTTGTTTGTTACACGTGCATAATGAATGCTGATACACTAATAACGTTAGTTTACGAAAGACCCCTTTTATATAATGTTAAACAGAGAGATGATATAAGGAAAAGCCTATCAGAGAGAAGAGTTGGATGGAAATTGGATTTGCCTTTGGGTCTGACTGGTACAAAACATGCTAGACAAAACCCAGAATAAAAACCCGAAATTTCATTTTAAGTAAAAAAGATATAATTCATGTGTATTACAAGTGCAAACACTTTAGATTATAAGAGCGAAAAAGAAACGGATATGATGGGGATCGAACCCGAGATTTTTTGGTGACAGCCGCGGACGCAGTCGTTGAGCCACGACGGCGGCTGAAAATTTGCAATCTTAATTCTGAACTCATTTGGCCGTTTGTAGGCCTAGGGCTCCAGGCCTACTAAAAATAGAATTATTGCTTTTTAATGGTGTATTTTACATCACTCATCCATAACTTAATTTAATTGATCACTTTTATCCTGAATATACCTAGGTAATACGATATTTAAGCCCTGACATTCTTCGAAGCGTCCGTTTTCCATGAAACACATCATACTCTGTTGTCACTTTCGTCCGTTCCGAGAAGAGATAGCGCTCGAGTAGCTTTGCCGTGCTGACGTGCACCTATGAAGAACTATAATAATAACCGGACTACCGTGTCACGTTATACGGACCCACGGCACGTTAGCCGTGTTGCTATGAACTAGGCTTTAAGTTTTAATTTATTTGCCTCAAATCATTCGGCGAGGGCGTGGAGTGTCTCAATAAGTTTAGCTTCAAGACCCATACTGCACAGTGCTCTAATGATCACGCTTGTATCATCCGCGAATAAGACCACACAGCATCCTTGAGCTATGTTATTTGGCAGGTCGTTAATATAAACTGTAAAGAAAACTGGCCCTAGTATTGAGCCCTGCGGCACCAGTGGCGTAACTAACGGGTCCGCGGTGCGGGGGGGCCCCTCAACCAGGGGGGCCCACGCGCTCTGCAGCTTACACTGTATATGATAAGCCCAGGCTCAAGGGGAATTAAAAATATTTCTTTTTGTAGCACTACTTGGAAACCAGGAAAATAATCTGTTCAATAATAGTCTGCGTTGATTTGCGAGATTGTGTGGACAAGAGCCAAACACTTTTGACTGAAAATCTCCCTACTATTTAGACATTGTCCTGGATGGACCTGTCAATAATTTGGTCTCTCGTTTCGTTTTTTGCATGGTCGCACCACTATTCACCCCCACCATTACATTTTACTTGTAGTGGGCACTGACCTATTTTCAAAGACGAGGCTGAAGTGACCAACACGCATTGGTGGTTGTAAAATATAGTCGTGTGCGGACTGTGCGTGTGTAAGTGAATGTGTCGGTCATCGGATATAATTTTTGTTTTAGTTATAGTAGGCCTATAGTTTTAAATTAATAATATGACTCATTCAAAATCATATTTGAGTGGCTCTCAAAAACGTAAGTTAAAACGACAAATTGAACTTCAAGATCAAAAACGCCCAGAAATCAGTAATTTCTCCCGTTCAAAAAGTAAAGTTGGTGACACTTCAAAGACGTGTGACGTTGAAATAAGTGATGTGAATGTGGAGGAGGTTAGTGAGAGGAAATTACCCTTCGAGGAAAGCTTCGACGCAAACTGTGAAGGAGACGCCGAAAATGATTAACTTCTGCAAACGTATAATGAACAATTTCACGATATAGATACCAATGAAGTTTCGAATAATACGTCTGGTATTTATTATCCGTCTGATAGAGGAAATTTTCCTTCACAAACACTAGATTCAGCCACGATACACAAAATATTGAACTATGGTCCTTGCAAACCTAATAAAGATTTTCCTAAAGACAATGCGCAACAAAATCGTTCATTTTCCACAAGTTATTACATGTCAGTTACAAAGACCGGACAAACAATTCCTAGGAAATGGCTGTGTTACTCTCAAGTTTTAAATAATGCTTATTGCGAACCGTGTTGGTTGTTTGCTGACAATTGTGCCCGGTAAGCCTATCAAACTGTTGTAAATAAGAAACTAGATTGACAGTGTGTGTGATAGTGCATAATATAAATATATACCGAAGAAGAGTTTTAAATAATATAATATCGTGCACAACGTGTACAAAGATGTACGTTCCACTTCCATGTCATGAGGCAGCATCTCAACACAGACAATTGTAAGTTTGAATGATTTATTTTTGTATGTATATTAATTTTTCAGTTTTCGTTTGTTGTTAGTTGCGAAGTAATTGTGAACTACAATTTTTAAATGGGGGCCCTTGGAAATAGCTTGCGGGGGGGCCCACGAGTTCTGCGTTACGCCACTGTGCGGCACCCCGTATCGAACTAACCTCCAAGCGGATGTCGTAGCTTTAATTCCCCTACCAATGGCAACCCTCTGCTTCCTATTGGTTAAATATGATTCAACCCATGAAAGAGCAGTCCCTCTTACCCCCAGATACCGAAGTTAACGTAGTAGCAGGCTATGATTCAAGGTGTCAAACGCCTTGGAGAGGTCACACATAACTGCCCCCACTTTTTCTTCCTCTTCAATTCCCCCTGCACTGCATGAGCTAACTGAAAAATTGCCGTTTTTGTAGAGCGCCCCTCCCTAAAGCCATGCTGGGACTCTGTAAGGAGATTGTGCTTATCCAGAAATCGATTGAACATTTTTAGAAACATTTTCTCTAGTACTTGTGAGAAACTTGGAATTAGTGAAATGGGCCTATAGTTTGTCATGTCGTGCGGGTTCCCCTTTTTAAAGATTGGTATGACCGTTGAATATTTTAGTCTCTCCGGGAAGATACCGGTCATGAAAGACGCGTTACATATGATAGCTAATGGTTCTACTATATAATCTCCGCACTTCTTAATCAGGATGTTAGGTATCTCATCCCAGCCCGCAGATCTCTTGGACTTCAATCCCCTCCCCTTATTACCTCACAAATGTCACCTACACTGACAGGCTCCAGACAGAAGTCCACCTTGCATCTCGCCTCAGCATTCTGCACTTTGGTCATACACGATTGTAGTGTATCAGTAGAAGTATCTATTAAATTGTCAGCCATATCTGCATAGAAGTTGTTTAGTATGTTAGTAACTACCCCAGCATTGGAAAAATCTTCCCCGTCTGTTTAATGTTATAGATACACTTCTATCAACTGTCCGTTTGCCTGCCATTGAATTAACAAGGTTCCATGTTGCCATAATTTTATTTTTAGCCCTTCCAATTATCGCATCTGTTTGTCTTTTTTTAGCCATTCTAATGTCCCTTACAATTTCTTTCCTAATGGACCTAAGTTGTTCTAACAAGGCAGGGCTTCTATCCCGTTTACTCTGCATGTGCAGTCGTCTCTTCCTGGCACACTTAAGCTTTAGGTCTTACCGTCTTCAGTGATCCACTGCATATGAACTTTCCCCCTCCTCTCTTGTGTCACATGAAAATGTTTGTTAAAAAGAGCTAAGAATGTTTTAAGGAATGCATTATATTTGCCATCAGTCGAAGGCTCATCATAGTTTACGTGGTTCCAGTCTACCTGACTTAAATCCTGAATAAAATTACTAACATCATCTTCCCTAAACTGCCTACACCACGTAGTCGGTTGTGGTCCCCCCCTGCCCTTATCATCCAATGGTAAGTTGACAATCTGACCCATATGATCAGAGAAACCTGTTCCACTATTATTGGCAAGCTAGACAATTCCCAATTGGAGATTATATTATCAATTATGGTACTGCTGGAATTCGTGACTCGAGTTGGTTCCGTCACTTGAGGCACACAATTGTATATGTTGAGAAGATTTACAAAGTCATGCTTAGATTGATTGCTAGCATCGAGATCAACATTAAAGTCTCCACAAATAAAGGAGATTTTGTTTGAATCTTTGCTTTTTAGAATTTTGAAAAGACGTTCCATCTTTGCCATTTAAACAGTTTTAAATTATTTTGATTAGGAGGCCTAAATACAGTAGTAAGTAGTAATTACTGCTCTAAATGGCTTAATTACCTCGATGGCACACAGCTCAATGACTGATTCTGATGCTAACTGATTCAGATCCTCCCTAACACTAAACTTGTAATCACCCGGCTGCCTGACAAAAATGGCTGCCCCGCCACACCTAGATTTCTCTCTCGTAAAGCATGTTACTACCAAGAAGTCACTTAATGAAATAGATGGCTCTTGGCCCTGAACCCACCAGTGCTCGGTAATACAAACAAAGTCAATAACCTCACAGCGTGAATCCAGGAAAAACTCAAGTTCTCCAATGTTACCATCTCCCATTCCCTGGATGTTCATGTGCATTATTGACTTGGCACTCAAGGCCCGCTTAGGTCCTATGGTTCTTCCTGGAAGTACCACTTTGTTCCCTTTTCTTATATCCTCCTCGTTTGACCCCCATATCGGAATTAGTTTCCCGCACCTCGTCCATCTGAGTTGTTTCCCGCACACAGTCCTTCTGAATTGTTTCCCGCACACAGTCCTTCTGAGTTGTTTCCCGCACACAGTCCTTCTGAGTTGTTTCCCGCACACGGTCCTTCTGAGTTGTTTCCCGCACACAGTCCTTCTGAGTTGTTTCCCGCACACAGTCCTTCTGAGTTGTTTCCCGCACACGGTCCTTCTGAGTTGTTTCCCGCACACAGTCCTTCTGAGTTGTTTCCCGCACACAGTCCTTCTGAGTTGTTTCCCGCACACAGTCCTTCTGAGTTGTTTCCCGCACACGGTCCTTCTGAGTTGTTTCCCGCACACGGTCCTTCTGAGTTGTTTCCCGCACACAGTCCTTCTGAGTTGTTTCCCGCACACAGTCCTTCTGAGTTGTTTCCCGCACACGGTCCTTCTGAGTTGTTTCCCGCACACAGTCCTTCTGAGTTGTTTCCCGCACACAGTCCTTCTGAGTTGTTTCCCGCACACGGTCCTTCTGAGTTGTTTCCCGCACACGGTCCTTCTGAGTTGTTTCCCGCACACAGTCCTTCTGAGTTGTTTCCCGCACACAGTCCTTCTGAGTTGTTTCCCGCACACAGTCCTTCTGAGTTGTTTCCCGCACACGGTCCTTCTGAGTTGTTTCCCGCACACGGTCCTTCTGAATTGTTTCCCGCACACAGTCCTTCTGAGTTGTTTCCCGCACACAGTCCTTCTGAGTTGTTTCCCGCACACAGTCCTTCTGAGTTGTTTCCCGCACACAGTCCTTCTGAGTTGTTTCCCGCACACAGTCCTTCTGAGTTGTTTCCCGCACACAGTCCTTCTGAGTTGTTTCCCGCACACAGTCCTTCTGAGTTGTTTCCCGCACACAGTCCTTCTGAGTTGTTTCCCGCACACAGTCCTTCTGAGTTGTTTCCCGCACACGGTCCTTCTGAGTTGTTTCCCGCACACAGTCCTTCTGAGTTGTTTCCCGCACACAGTCCTTCTGAGTTGTTTCCCGCACACAGTCCTTCTGAGTTGTTTCCCGCACACGGTCCTTCTGAGTTGTTTCCCGCACACGGTCCTTCTGAGTTGTTTCCCGCACACGGTCCTTCTGAGTTGTTTCCCGCACACGGTCCTTCTGAGTTGTTTCCCGCACACAGTCCTTCTGAGTTGTTTCCCGCACACAGTCCTTCTGAGTTGTTTCCCACACACAGTCCTTCTGAGTTGTTTCCCGCACACAGTCCTTCTGAGTTGTTTCCCGCACACAGTCCTTCTGAGTTGTTTCCCGCACACAGTCCTTCTGAGTTGTTTCCCGCACACGGTCCTTCTGAGTTGTTTCCCGCACACGGTCCTTCTGAGTTGTTTCCCGCACACAGTCCTTCTGAGTTGTTTCCCGCACACGGTCCTTGTGGATTGTTTCCCGCACACGATCCTTCAGAGTTTTTTCCCGCCCACAGCCGTTCTGAGTTGTTTCCCACATACAGTCCTTCTGAGTTGTCCCCTTGGTCAATTATCTCTTTGACTCGGTCCATTATGAGTTGCCCCAGAAACAGACCGCCCCTGTGGTTTAAATGTAGGCCATCCCTAGCCGTCTCCCATTATGATAACCGGGAGTTTGGGTCCAGAAAACTAACACCGTCGAATTGACTGCACATCCACTCCAGTCGTTCGTTCACATTATCGATTGTGCTATCATAGCAGTCATTTCGATACACCAACCCATTAATCACAAGGCGCGACTCTTTAAGAGGGCCAAGTCTAAAATCGTCCACCAGGTTGGCAATCCTTTCTAAAATCGTAACCCCAATTCTGTCTCTTATATTATTTGTCCCGACATGGCACACGACCACTTTCGGCACCTGCCTTAAATCTCGGCTGCCTATAGCCGTCAGTAGTTCCTGGGCTCGTATGCCCACGAACACATTGACTTCACAGCCCGACTCTCTCAGAAGGACTCCTGCTCCTCTTATCAGAGAGTCCCCCATCACCATCACTTCCCCTGGTTTGAATAGCCGCTCGCCCACACTGGTAACCCCCACACTCTTCCGGTTTATGAGTATTTCTTCAAACCTTTGGACACGTTCTTTGCGGGTAGGTCTTTTAACTTCCTCTCTGCCTACTGGTACTGTCTTCTGAGCCTCTGATTCTACCAGCTGATGTAGTGAGGCATTTCCTGCCAGGATATCTTCCTTGCCTTCCACGAGCCAGACAAATCTCCTCAGGTATAATCATTGGGGTTAAGAAGGAACTAACCACAAAATTTAAGATTATCCATGAGATGCAAGATGATGACAAGATAGAAGTGGCACAACTTGAATTGTGGAAAAACAGGACTAAAACAAAATACATCATAACATACAACCCACCACTGAACGAAACCAAAGTATTAGACCTTATAGTGCTGGATTAGAACACAATAGTGGTAGGGGATTTCAATGCTCCTAATAAGCTTTGGAACTATAAGGAAACAAACAAGGTTGGAAGCATTATAGAAGATTTCTTGGATAGCAACCCTGTAATGCTACTTTAGGGAACGCCATCACCTTACACATTCCTCTCATATAGAGGCTTTCAATCAAGACCGGACCTGGCTTTTTGCCACTCAAACATCTACAACAGTGTCAAACAAGTAAATCTGGAATCCCCATCTGGGGCTGGACACAAAGTGGTATTAATCACCAGAGAGAAAGTTATGTGGGAAGAGAAGGATGTTAGAGTTCGGTGGAACTTTAAGAAAGCAAAGTGGGCAGAATACAGAAGTTACACTGAAGAAAGGTTCAGTAATAGAGCAATGGCAGAGGAAATAAACCAAGAGAGTAAGGAGATCAACGAAATAATGCAAGAAGTTGCGGAAAAGCATATTCCAAGAGGAAAGGTAAAGAAATATAAACCATTCTGGAATGAAAACCTACAGAGAAAGAAGAAGGCAAGAGATAATGCTAGAAAAATAGCTGAAATGACAGGAGACATGCAGGATATGATAAAACTGAGGAAGGCACAAGCAGTGTTTAAAAAGGAAGTAATCGAAAGCAAACGGAAGACTTTCCATGAGTTCGCAGAGAAAATAGACTACAGAAAAGACGGGGCTAAGGCACATAATTTTTTCTCGACAATGTGTAACAAAGACAAGAAACACGAACGAAACGAACCTATTGAATATAAAAATAGCCAGCTAGTTACAGACACGGACAAAGCAGAAGCCTTCTGTGAGCACCTAGCAAAGGAGAGTAACATGAATCAGAAACATACAACAGTGGTAAACCAAAAATACAAGGATGATAGGCTCAATCCCTACAATTGCCCCTTCCTTTTGTATGAACTTGATGCTGCCTTAAGCCGGCTTAAATATAAAAAATCCCCTGGAATAGACCTAATACACCCCGAATTTCTGAAGAATCTTGGGAGACATGGAAAGGAAACAATCTTGAGGCTTTGTAATGAAACATGGGAAGGAAATATACATGATAGCTGGAGAAAAGCGGAAGTGATCCCCATACTGAAGAAGGGTAAGGACAGTAGCAAGATTGAAAGTTACAGACCCATTTCACTTACTAGCATGACTGCAAAAGTAATGGAACATATGGTAAACTTCAGATTGAACAACTATCTGGAATCTAAGGAGTTGCTGTCACCACATCAAGCTGGATTCCGTAACAATCGCAGCACTGTCGACCAGATAGCACATCTAATGCAGGATGTGAAGGAAGGTTTTAATAAAACATTATCAACCCTGGCAGTACTGGTGGACTTCAAAGCAGCATTTGACAAAGTATGGCGAGGCAAACTACTACAGAAAATGTATAACATACAAATACCAGAAAATATATATAGATGGACAAAGAACTTCATAAGCCAACGATTTATTAGGGTCAGGTACAACAACAAGAGATCAAAGTTCAGACAAACAAGGGCAGGAGTCCCTCAAGGTGCAGTATTGAGCCCAACCCTCTTCAATATACTAATAAATGACCTGGCAGAGTATATTCAAACAAGAAGTAAAGTGAAGGTGAAAATATATGCGGACGATGTTGTAATGTGGTACTGTGGAAGAGACGAGGATGACATCGAGAAAGAGATGAACAAAGCACTGAAGGCATTGGAAGAATGGTCAACACTCAACGGAATGGTAGTGAATGAACAGAAGACAGTGTACGACTACTACACAACTAGGCATTCGATCCCCAATTTTCAACTTAAATATGCAGAAACAACTCTTAAAAAGGAAGACAATCCTACATACTTGGGAATGACATTAGATCAAAAAATGAAAGGGACAAATCAAATAGAAAAGATGTGTGCTGCAGGTAAAAGAAGGCTGAATTTAATCAAGAGAGTGGCAGGAGTGCAATGAGGAGCAAATGAGGAGATTGAAAACCACGTATAAGACATACGTTAGACCACTCCTGGAATATGGTAGTTCACTACTTATTACAGCTTCAAAAGGAGCAAAGGAGAAACTGGACAGGGTACAAAACCAAGCCCTATGGATAATCACAGGTGGTGTGAAGACAACCCCAATTGCAGCAATGGAAGCAAAAACAAACATCCCACCTCTGGAGGCAAGGCGAAACAGAGCGGCAGTACACCTACACGAGAAGCTAATAAGGATGGACAGCACAGTATGGGACAGGGAACCTTATGAACATCTAAAGACCCAAAAAACATTCATCACAGTTGTGGAAGAGGTAAAGAAGGACCTAATTGGACACTTACAGCACACAACTAGAGGGAATATCCCACTACCCAACATAAATATCGCCATACTAGATGTCCCCCATGAACTGACTGTGGTAGGATTGGACAAGACAAAGGCAGCATACACAGGGGAGGAAATTAGAAGATTGGCGACAATGCATATCCATAAATACTACCCAGAGAACGAGTGGCTACATGTCTATACAGATGGTTCGGCAACACCAGGGGAAGGTCAGGCAGGTGCTGGAATATATTGCAGAGAGTTCGAAGAGTCCCATCCTGCTGGAGAGAATGGTAGTAATTATGATGGCGAGCTGACGGTAATAGGTAAAGCCCTACACAAAGTAAAAGACTGTAGCTATGATAGGATTGTCATACTAACGGACTCAAAAGCAGCTATTCGCGATCTCAAGGACGTTTGAAAGTGACGTCACTGGCCAATGTGGCTGCCGTGCCGGGTTAACTTCTCTGTGTGACATTGGCGGTATCGCTGGAACGTTGATCACTTATCTCCTTCTAGCTGTTATACTATTGATTTTGAAGGAAAAACTTATAGGAAAGCGTAGTTAGTTTACATGCCAATAGTCATCATAAAGGTTATTTCAAAATTATAGACCCAGTAGTTTACTCGTTATAACAATTCACGCAAAAAATCGGAAAATAAGCAAAATTTCTTATTGTTTTCTCAATTTAAATTGTTGAAAAACTAATGATCGGATTTTGACGAGAGTTCCTTTGGAACATGAACCAACAATGTGAGAAAATAAACAAATAAACTTTCTAGATAGAAAGTGCCCCGAACGAAAATTCATAGCATGCACTAACATGCAGGGTGCAGTGGTTGGACCTCAAAAGCAGCGGTTTTGGCCGTGAAACTACGCACCCTGCATGTTAGTGCATGCTATGAATTTTCGTTCGGGGCACTTTCTATCTAGAAAGTTTATTTGTTTATTTTCTCACATTGTTGGTTCATGTTCCAAAGGAACTCTCGTCAAAATCCGATCATTAGTTTTTCAACTATTTAAATTGAGAAAACAATAAGAAATTTTGCTAATTTTCCGATTTTTTGCGTGAATTGTTATAACAAGTAAACTACTGAGTCTATAATTTTGAAATAACCTTTATGATGACTATTGGCATGTAAACTAACTACGCTTTCCTATAAGTTTTTCCTTCAAAATGAATAGTATAACAGCTAGAACGAGATTAGTACCGCGTGGTTTGTGCGAGAATCCGCAGACAGTTAGAGCGCTAGACCCGTTAGCTTAGGGATAATTTTGTCCGCTAGGGGCGTATCGAAGTTTTGCGATCGCGAATACAAGCCATAGCCAGCAAGAAAGAAGTGGACTCTGAGGTAAAACATTGTAAACTACAAATTCTGACTACAGAATAAAAACAAACTGATAACTCTTCAATGGATACCATCACACTGCAGCATATATGGAAACGATAAGGCCGACTATCTGGCCAAACGAGGAGCCAGAATGCCGCAACTGCCAAAACCTTTAACCCTCGAGTCTATGAAAGCACATGTAAATGCTGCAGCCACTAAGAAGATCAGGCAGGACTGGGTAGAGAAAGGTAGAAACAAGCCATGGCAGGAATATGCCATGAGTTCAAAAAGGCCCACCAACCATCTTCCACGGCAAATTGAAACGGCCCAGTTCAGGCTAAAAACGCAGCACGATCTTCTAGGGAAGCATCTCCACCGAATAGGGGTGTTTGAGACGAGTACCTGCAAGCTGTGTGGAAATGGGGAGCAGGATAGGAGCCACCTGTTTGTATGTCCAAAACTGGCAGGGGAACGTGACGCAATGCCGAGCGGCATGAAGAGGGTGGAGAAAGAAGCGTGTCTACTGGTTGACCAGATTCAGCATGATGGCATAATAGCCAAATGTGGGCATTTGAGAAGAAGAAGAAGAAGGATATCTTTGCTGTCATTTACCTGTTCATTTACCTGAGGATGGTCCTGGCCCCCCCTCGAACTTCAAGGACTCGTACTAGGCCTACCTGAGACCAGCACTTCCGAGCTCTTAGTCAGGTCCAAGGTTACTGGGGCAACCTGACTTAGTACTAGAGCCAACTCCTCGGTCATGTCGCCTAGGATAGTGTGTAGGCTCCTGACCTCCTTTGTCGTCACTGCTGCAGCAACCATCGCAGCACCAAGTTAGGTTACTTACGCCAACAATTAGCTTGAACACGCTGGGCTACATTTTTAGGCAGCAGGTATGAAACCATTTCTCACACGACTCACACCCAAGCCACGTGTCGCACTGATCCACGTTATATTTTTTCCACAAGTGGCATGGGTCACTAACCTCCCTGTCATCGGCCATGCTAAGTTCCCCACGTCCCTTCCACGTCACTTTCCCATCATCTGGTCCCGACATTTACTGATGGTAATTAACAATTAACCCGTATCACACTCTTTTCGTACTCAATACATCCAATCAATAGGTAATACGTGATAATAGACAGCCGTGTTCGGCGATTTTAACACAAAACATCGACACCGATGTATATACTATATAGCTGAAGGCTGTGCGGGCACGCTCTGTCCGGGAATTCGCGCTCAAGGTAAATATGTTTTGTTTGGCACATCCGGTTATCCCTACTTACAAAACAATGTCATATCCTATAGAATTTAATGAGCTTTAAGGCTGTCTACAGAAAATTACGATTTTTTGTATATGTAAAGAGGAAAAATATGTGGAATGTGAAATAATGTAGAAGAATTCAGTTAAGTCATACTTTAAATGGGCATTTGTATTGCAAACAAAGTGATTTTTTAAATTTTTTTTATTTTATTTTATTTTATTTATTTCACCGTATGATTTGTACAGAATACAAATATTGGTATAAACTATACAAAATAACTATTCATACAAAATAAAATATACATACAAATCTATAAAACTACAAAATACATTAAGAAATAACAGTAGGGACGGGTATGAGGAACAGGAATTTAAGTTGTTATAGTTATCAAAAAATTATTTTAAAGTGTAGAATGGTTTAACCCTTTGAGGCCCACATTAATTCTTGATATCAAAAACATTTTAAACGGCACCAATAAGACTCTTGATTTTTTTTAAAGATTTTTAAATTTTTTTTCAAAATTATAGTATCATTTTTTTAAGATTCGGGACATTTTTTTTAGTTTTAATTAATTCCCAAAATGTTTCATGAATTGATGGTTCTTGGACTTCCAACAATTAGGTAGCAGACTTTGAGTTATATGAAAAAAGAATTTTGAAAATCGCATGCAAATTAGCATTGTTATTAGGATCTGAATGTCCCGGAAAATTATCAAAAATGAGGAAATATTCATCGTTTACCACTTTCTATTTTTTAATAATGTCCATAACGTGTAAATATTGTTCGATTTGTAGCCAGAAAAAAAATGCCAACACAATTTAAATGCGTTTTGTATCGTGATTCCAAGTGGCATCATTGGGCATGTGGGCTATAGTCAAAATATTATGGTTTAGTACGATTCCAATGGAATCGCTGGGCCTCAAAGGGTTAATTGAGAGGAAAGTTTTTAGTCGATGTTTAAAAAGTTTTAAATACAGTTAAATATAAAAATAAATAAATAAATTCACATTTAGAGGCTACCCACTCAGTAACAAAACTGATTTTCAGTGGGGGACTTCAATAATAATTACATAATTACATTGCACAAGGAATGAAAGTTTCAAAGTTATTTATTCACTCAAAGCCATACAAATAAACAAAATCCTAATAGTATTCATTCGAATCAAGTGGCTCGCCTGGCTCACTGGACAGTAGCGCTACGCGGCACGCAAGCCGTGGAGTATCCTAAGAACTAGTAGCGTTCTCCTCAAGATAGAGAGAGAAGCGGAAAGGAAGTAGCCGGGTACAATATGGGACTAGCCCAGGGCTAGCCTGCGCTTCTTTCAGGTCATAATCTTTGTTGGAAACATCACTGGCACGGGCAGTCAAAACATTTCCTTTCCCATCGCAGCAAAGTACACACGTGAAGTTCATTCTAAAGTAGGGTGACCATATTTGCAAAAATAAAATCCGAGACAAATAAAATTAAGTCAAGCTAACGTACCACGGGGAGGGGGGGGGGGGCGGGGGGGCAAGGTCCCCCAATAAACAGCCCCGCAGTTTTTTTTTTTTTTAAAGGCGTTTTGGAGGTGTTTAAAGACTAACAACAGAACGAACAATGAACAAAACTGGCTGTGTGCAGGTCGCAACATGTCAACAAACCGGTTTGTGGGGGGGGGGGGGGGGGGTCCCAACTTCCTTGCGTGATAGTTTGGTAGCATTGTTTTGGCATTTTTTTAAATATATTTTTTGTTATCTATTTTATACATACATAAATATTAAGTGATTTAATGGTTTATTACAAAAGATATGATTTAATTAGGGATAATATGGTGTATTTTGTAGAAAAAACTCAGCACATGGGAGGTACCATAGCACTGGAAAAGTAACTCAGCCCTGAAAAGTCTAAATTAAAAAGCAATGCATGATAATTGATAATAATATGGAGTTAAACTAAGGGTATGTTCCGTAACCTGCTAATACCCCCCGACGTTGATCACGGGCGGGCTAGTTTGGGCACGAAACGTTTCGGAACGCGTGGAAGTGGTTACATGAGACAGCCTTAACCTACAAGCCTTGATAAACCTTGCTGAAATAATATACATTAACGATATAACTCATTTTCCCTAATTTTCTCGGCCTCTTCATTCGTCACTCTAATGTTTTGGTGTCGCCAGTGGCCTCATCAAGAAGCGTTGGACCTCACTACACCTGCAGACGCCATATTTCCCGCCCGATATGCTAGAAACACAACACCCACACAGAATGCCCAGAGAAAAACGTCGGGCGTTAAGGGCGCGCCTAAGGCGCTACCTGAGCAGGTTACGGAATGCTTGTGAGTAGTGATAACATCGATTAACCGAAAACCGGTTTCGAACCGGTTTTGATAAAAACCGGTTTCGACTTTTAGATTCGGTTCTGCTGTTTTGCGCGGCGTGTGCTTCACCCTCGCTAAGAGCCACGCCTCTGACGGGCGGGCGGGCTGGTTGTGGATTGCCTAACGACGTGTGTCCCGTAGCAAAAATGAACCACCTGTCGACTACTCAGATTTCGTCTTCTTTCCTAGGTTTTTATTGTTTGTGTGGAACAATTAGCAGCTGTATTATACAGTAAAACCGCCTTTGTACGTTTCGCTTTTCTACGTTTCTTAGATTAATGCGTTCCAAAAATCAGTCCGTCAGGGAAATTTGATCCAATAGTACGTTTTCTGTGCTCTCATAATCGGTTTTTCCGGCCAGCCAGTGAGCCGAATTCCAAGTTGTTATTGTTCGAGCGCGACCACGTTAGTCATTCATCCCAGTTCTGCGAAGCGCCCCCCACCCCCTTCCATCGCTCAACACAATGCAACCCAGCCGCCAGTGAGTGACTTGACCTTGACCAGCTGCATCTCGTTCCGCGTGGGAGGGGGGGGGGGTCTCTGAAAAGGTCGTTTTATCTGCAATCTCGGCTGCCGGCTCGCTGATACAACCTTACGTAAATATGTTTATTTTTGGAGAGCGTTTTTTTTTTTGAAAACCGGTTTTAAACTGGTTTCGAATTCGGTTACCCGGTTAGTAATTTTACTAACCGATGTCATCACTACTTGTGAGCATGTGGAGAACGTGTTTCGGAATGCTTTGGGCGCGCCCAAAGACAAATTAGCAGGTTACGGAACGTACCCTAAATAGGCTACACGGATACACCATGTCTGTAATGATTTGTTCTGCACTGTCTAGTCATAAAAATATACTGCACTTACGGACGTAATGCTGGCGGCGATGAGGTTGCGATCACCCAGCATTTCTTTTGTTCGGCACCCACACCTTTTTAATAAAGAAATAATTTGCTTACGAAATACCATCATTCATAGGAAATATGTACCCCGTCCACATGTTGAAATGAGTGTGATTGTCACTAGCATCTTTTGAACAGTCCTGTACATATTTCTTTTCTTTAGATATCTATACAAGTCTTCGTCTTTTGCAATACAATATGTGAGGTAGACCTACGTACTGCATATTTTTTTCTATTGGGCCCTGCCAGTGCCACTAAATAAAATCTATACAAAATCACTGTTGGACTTGTACATTGGTAAAATGAATATCGATTCCGTGCTGCACAAACTGTGTAAGTCCAAAAGTCCAACAGTAATTTTTATACGAATTCCAATTAACAAGAGTGTTTTCTCGATTAATTGAATTTAATCTAACACTTTTGTCCATACTCCTTTCATGCTTAAAATAAACGAATACAATGCCATCATCTGACCACCAGTCACGTTGTGATGGATTCATTAACGTGTACTCTATAAAGCAAGTAGGCCTAGCACTAATCCAAGCCCCGTAAATTATGCTAGGCTAGGCCTAATCTTGAGTCGGGCATTCGGCATAGCCCTAACTTCTAGCAATACAAATAATACCAACCCATACCATACTGTTGTCCATACCCTTTTCATGTTTAAAATAAACAAATACAATGCACCATCTGACCACCAGTCACGTTGTGATGGGTTCATTAACTTGTACTCTTATAAAGCAAGTACTAGCACTAATCCAAACCCCGTAAATTATGCTAGGCTATGCCTAATCTTGGGTCGGGCATTCAGCATAGCCCTAACCTCCGTGCCAGGACAGTTGGTCTACTTTTTTTGGTCTACAGCCATTTCCTCTACTACTTCTACGTCTACGGACATAACGTCATCAATTATTTCGTCTAAAGACTTTTCGTCTACTAATTCCTTTCGTCTACCGTCTTTTCGTCTACTGTGATACGTTGTCTACCGCCTTTTCGTCTACGCAGACATTTAGTCTACTGTGATACTCTGTGTGTCTGTTGTTGTCTGTGTGCATCGGTCTGACGTGTGTTAGTGTGTTAGTGTTGACTGCTTTAGATGGATACAAAATTAGTGGGAACATCACAAGGTGGGGAGAATTTAGAACACAATGGCTATACCTACAATTTCAACCACGCAGATACAAAAAAGACAAGAAAATACTGGCGCTGTAGTAAACGTGACGTATGCAACGCTCGCTGCACTACAAATACATACAATGTATACAAACAAATACAAAACATACAAATACATACAAAAATACAAATACAGTGAGCTTCAAATCTTTAGGCAACGAAAGTGTTCCACACGCAGAAACAGACGAAGACAGCAGTGGCGTAACGCAAATCGCCCGGGCCCCCCCGCAAGAATCGTTTCCGGCCCCCTATATGGGGTTAATTAAGAGCCAAATCTATTACATAACGAAATTAACTTTTACTTGAGCTCTAATACCCCCATACAATCATCTTAAAATTGTTAATATCACAAAAAGCGGTCTCGGCGACGAGCATTCTTGTATGGCGAGCCAAGCTGTCAATTATGGCGTCCATGTTCAACTGCTTGATCTGAATACAGTTCACACTCTATGCTGAGCATACTGAGAGAGCTTTAAGACTGTCTTGAGGTCTCCTCGAATATATAAATATATTTTTTAAATTATTTTAAAATCTGAACATTACTTTTTGGTATCGGCGACGAGCATTCTTGTATGGCGAGCCAAGCTGTCAATTATGGCGTCTATGTTCAACTGCTTGATCTGCTTACAGTCACACTGTATGCTGAGCATACTGAGAGAGCTTTAAGACTGTCTTGAGGTCTCCTCGAATATATAAATATATTTTTTAAATTATTTTAAAATCTGAACATTACTTTTTGGTATGTTGAATTTTGGTATGTGAACAGAACAGTACGAAATAACATGAGGGCCAGTGGTGTATCGAGGAATTCACAGTGGGGAGGGGTTGAACATCCTAAGCATGTAGGGGGTCTGGGGCGAAAGTCCCAGCCGGGGGAGGTCAATTTGCCGAAGGCGAATTTTTTCTTCATTGATGCCGTTTTACACGCCTGTAAAGACGTTTCAGAATCGGACAATGATACAAGATATAATATGATAGTTGTCCCCCGTCCGGACCCGTGGAAGATTCGATATATTCAGGATTCAATACAGTTGCTTACAGGCAGTGCCGATTGTAAGACGACCGAAAGAGGAATCCCCTAACCTCATCCACCCATAAGTCTCTATAAATATATTCCTTCAAAATTATCCCATTCCTCCAATTTTCTTCCCCGTATGGCCCGGGAGAAGAATATGTCCAAATTGACAACCTTTAAAAAATGATGACGAAAAAACAAGATCTGTACTTCTGGCAAGCCGGGCCCCCCTAGACAGCGGGCCCCCCCGCTTCGCGGGGGCGGCGGGGGTCTCCTTTACGCCACTGGAAGACAGTTATGATGAATAACTAGAGGTGTGTCTAAATGATTTTATTTTTATGAAAATTATGTTAGAAAATGGAAAATTATGTGAGACCAAATTTATTTGTAAACAGACGAAGACAGTGATGATGAATAAAATGTATTACAAAATAGCTTTGTTATCAGCTATTAATTAGACAATTAGATGGAAAATTATGTTAGACCAAATTCATTTGTAGACTTAATGGTAGTAGACGAACGGTCGGTAGACAAGATTTTACAGTAGACGAAGTTATGCAGTAGACAAAATGTCTGTGTAGATCAAACAGTCAAGTAGACGAAATGTCATTAGACCAAGTGTCTACGCACCCTAACCTCTAGCAATACAAATACCAGCCCGATTTTGAGCCTCATCTTGGTACTTTGCAATGATCAAGAGTCGTGACAAATTACAGTTTATCTAAATAAACAATTATACAAAGATTTATTTGACTTAGATTAAAATAATCCTGGCAGCAAACCATCACAGAAATCTTTGATAGTGGTTGTGCACTGTCATCGCGTCTCTCCCCTCTCAACCATTAATTCTTTCGGTATATTTCACCAATATGTATGTGCACATGTAACATAGGTACTATAGCCAACGGTTTAGCCGCGGTCGCTTAGCCGGTTCCCATATGAACACCGAAGTTAAGCAACCTCGGGCTAGGTCAGGAGGTGGATGGGTGACCACTCACCTCTGAAACACTAGTTACCGTTGGTTAGAGCAGATTGGAGGGTTCGAGAGCTTGTGTAACAGCTTCGTTCTTCTCGTCAACTGCTCGGCAGTCCAGGTTAGTGGAGGAACCTATATGACTGGTCAAAGTTACACCGTCCTTTCGGATGGGACGTAAAGCCGATGGTCCCCATGGTACTTTTCGACAGGAGTAGGCTACGTGCCGGTACCAGGCTTCCCCTCCTCCCTTCCTCATTATCATTCATCAATCATCACTCATCAGGCTAAAGAGGGCATTGTGCCCTACACTGGCCTTAATTACAATAAAATAAATAAAAATAGGTACTATGCACCGCTTGTATGAGGTAGAAGCCGATTTTGGTTCCATTTAAAAAAACTATTAACACGGGAATGCCAAGGTACTTTGCAATGATCAAGAGTCGTGACACATTACAGTTTATCTAAATAAAGACAAGTGAACGCATGCATTTGAGTCCAGGCTCAGCGGCGAGTACAAAACCCTGACGTCACGCGCATCAAGATGGCGCCGGCTCGTTTTTCGCGTGCTTTTATGTGAGGTTACTAAATCAATTATTTTGAGGCATAGACTGATCCGATTTTCAAAATTTAAAAACTTATTGTTATTAGATATGCTACAATGTATTTAAAAATCAATTACAAAATTCATACACGTGTTCCCTATTTAGTAGTGTTTGTATTTTGATTTCAGTCTTTTGCCTTATATCCTAACGTCAGAAGACCAAGGAATGTTGGCATTGGTATAGGAGAGGGCTATTGTAGTTAATCCCATGCAAATGCAGGGCAGTGAGTAATAATAATAATAATTTTGTATAAGCATTCGTGCTGTATGGTGCAAATTAGTGTTTCTGATGGCATCTCTTTAGATGGAAAACTAGAAAAGAAAATGGATAGTTTCGTTATTCGTAGGAACTTGTGAGGGGTATTGACAACTGGGGAAAACATTGAAAAATGCATCAGTCGGTATTGCTGGTAACGGTATCAAACCGGTGTCCTCTCTAGCTAGAATCTCTTGCTCACGAGTTACCTAAAATCATATTCTTATTTTGTATATTCGTACACCAAGATGATAAACCCTAAACGGCAACCGTGCCCAAGCTAGGATTCAAACCTGGAACGCAGAGTTCGTGGCATCGCAACACGTTATATTGTTCCGTTATTGAATCGCATTACTATCTTTGGAAGTAAATAGAGATTCAAATATTTCTCTGATCACAGGTAGTTCCTTACCCTCCCCCCACCCCCCGTGCCAGGAGCCCAGTCACAGATGTGCCACTCTTCAAATTGGCACCCTGCTAACACTTGTCGCATTGTTCAAACACACAAAAGCAACCACAACACTTTTTACAGTGAAACTTTTTTATGATTATTATATTTTTTTCTTTTCACATTATAATGTGAACATATTTTCAATGTGTAAAGCAATTTGATTTTTGTCTCTACAGTAAAAATTATACTTGTTGTATTGTTAGGGTGACTATAATTCCAAAACGAAAAACTGGGACACATGAAGATTGTGATCATGTACCTGGGCGGCATATTAGGGGTCTGGCAAGGCCACAGCTGCTCTGGAGGCAAACAATGTTTCGGGTATTTTTGACCTCAAGGTAGCCTTTTGAGTGATTTGACCAAGGATTCCAAGAAAGGCACTAAATTACTAATTACAAAAATTTGAAATTTGAAAGAAAATTTATTATTACGTAGTAGGGATGCAGTATGATAAAAAAAGTCATGTTGATAATCGTAGCTAGAGAAATATCGCGATAATATCGTAAGCACTTATTATCGCCACGATACGATATTTTTTAAGTGGTACAAATATCGTCATATATAGTGTGACAGAAAAAACTGTCTGTAGATATGTTTCAGATTATAAGGCATTTCGGAATCGAAAAGATAACTCATTTGTCTGTCTTTGCCTAATACATCGTAAAATTGCTTAAAAGATTGTCGCTCAGTAAGTAAGTAAGTAAGTATTTATTAGTCCGGTAGATTCATACAGGGTACAAATATGGATGTCGTCAAAAGTGGGTGCTTACCCATATAACTAAACTAGGCTACATTTAACATTTAACAGATGTACACTACATTAACATCGAGCAATTCACATTAAACATTAAAGTATTTACATTTACATTAAAATCATTTGTGAACGATATTCGCGTGCAAAGTTTGAAAGACGATGATAGACAATATTACTGCCGATAATCACAATATGCAGCGCTAAATAATGTCGTACGATTATCGCGATATGAGAAGCACATCGTTATCGTATCGATATACGATTATCGTCCGTATCCCTAATTATTAGTGCATTTAGTTTTTAGAACTTAACATTTGTTCCTTTCTTATTTTGACAAATGAAATCTTGCCTTTCTTACCTTACTTGTCAACTTCGATTTTTATTTTTTATTTATGGTATCAATTTTGATTTGAAAACGTATACAATTAATATAAATTTAAAGGAAGAAAGAAATAATTGGTTGAATTCTGCAAACCGGGACATTTTGCAATCCCGAGAACTATTTTCGGGACACTGGGACAGACCTCAAAAAAACGGGACGATCCCGGTAAAACCGGGACGTCTGGTAACCCTATGTATTGTGCTAATACAATCTAGTATTTTACCTATATTGTAGTATTTACCACTAGGAAAATGCTCTGTGTGACCCGTTGATAAGCGATTCATATCTACGAATGTCATGCGGCTGGGCCACATGTTCCAAGTGAATGTCATCTTATTCAAGGGACGTGCGTTGGATCAATGACTAAGATGGGTTTGCCGTGCGGCTGAGGCACATGTCCGAAGTGAATGTCATCTCATTCAAGGGACGTGAGTTAAATCAATGACTAAGACGGGTTTGCCGTGCGGCTGAGGCACATGTCCCAAGTGAATGTCATCTAATTCAAGGGACGTGGGTTCGATCAATGACTAAGTCGGGTTTGCCGTGCGGCTAAGGCACATGTCCCAAGTGAATGTCATCTCATTCAAGGGACGTGGGTTCGAGCAATGACTAAGATGGGTTTGTCTTGCGGCTAAGGCACATGTCCCAAGTGAATGTCATCTCACTCAAGGGACGTGGGTTCGAGCAATGACTAAGACACGTGTCTTTCATGAGTGCTTCCGGAGATAGTCGACGGCCGGGTGCCGCGCGGGATGCAGTTTGGGACCCGCCGTTTATTCAACAAGCAATCGACGAATGGGCTGCAAAACGAGAAGAAAACGCCAGCAAAAACGCAAAACACTGAATCTTCTTCGCTATGTTATAATGTGTACATACTACATAATATTATGCATTGACAATAGGTTGATTGTAATATTCACCAAAAATGTAGCCTATATGATTATATAATATGCTCCTTGCAACGTCATCGTTATTAGGGATGCGGTACAGGACTTATTAAAAAAATGCCCACGCCGTAGTACTAATTATTACGGGAAGAGTGCGCTACGCACATGTCAAAGCACTCAAAAACTACAATCTTTCAAAGTCATAACGGCTTTCTTTGCAAGACATACGGGGGCGGAATTTTGTTTTCCCAAGGCAGTCCATACTCATTCTGTCTGAACCTGCCTTTAAATACTTTCAACGGAAATAACATTTAAATAAATAGGCCTAAATAACGTAACTTTAGCAACGAAAAGTCAGTCCAAGCTACAATCACTAAGCTCTGCGTTCTAGACGTCACCAAAATCTTATCGTTCAGACATTCCAAAGAAGTCACAGCGTATGACGATACCCGGCTAGGGTGTTTAGATCCTGGATTAAAGGTTCATTGAAATTAGGGTGCCCAGATCTGCAATCCGAAAAAGCGGGACGATTACGATTTCAAACTTAATGTTCTAGAAGGTAGAAGGTTGGGATTGGTGGGAGGGGGGGGGGGGGGATAAGAGAAATGTTGTTACAGTTATGAATATTTTATATTGTTGGGCAAAATAACAGTTACATGTATGTCTACTACTATTCCACTACGTTATACTATTATTATTTATTATTATTATATGGAATATTGATTGATATGAATGTCCCCGTAAGGGAGCCATCACGCACGACACGTAGGCAACTTTCAAGTCGTTGACGTGCCGGCAGTGGGCGCAACCAGGTTTACCGCATCTTCCTCATTAGTATTACGCTTTTGATACTTATCTGAGCCGTGGATAAGGCCCAGTAGGTTGGCAATTTTCAGATCCAATACATGACACCTCACTAAAGTGTGTTTTCAGAATCATCATATCTTTGATTTTGGACAGATCTAGACGAGTTTTTTCGTCACTCCGAAAACACACATGGCCACTTCCAAATATTTCCAATTATGTCAGGAGGAGAACGCCAGCGTGCTTTGGCTGACAGCGGACCTGTCCATTTATTGATAAAGAAAGGAATAGGCCTACAAGGTAGTAAGCGCGAAGTTTGAAAAATTCAAAATCTGAAATTTTGCATTTTCGAAAAATCGGGACAAAGGTGCGTCCCGCCGGGAAGTGTGGCGGGACACGGGACACACAGCTGAAAATCGGTACTGTCACGCCGAAAACGGGACGTCTGGGCACCCTAATTGAAATTCACTGAATCTTCGCTAGGAGGTTAGAGCTTGGGTTATTTGGAAGGCTTTCATTGATTGAACATTTATGGGAACTTTTTAACTTATGGACAGAATTGACGTGGACGTATGCACTCACTTAACAATGCATCAGTCACACTGTGTTTTCCTAGTTACGAGAACTACAGTACGCAATTTGAAGTACCCAGGTCCCATCCGGTAGTACATACAAGCATATACCTTTACTTCATTCATACATCATATATAAATAATTCTTATTTGACCTCTTTTCTCCAGGTTTTTCTTCACACCATTTAAAGCAGCATTACCATATATCTTGAGCCCTTACCAGAGTAATGTTTCAAACCCAGCCGATGCTTTGGATTTGGTAACAGGTACCGCAGCTGAATAATATTTTTTGTATTTATCTTATACTATGTAATAATGAGCCTCAAAAAATTGAAAATTGATTCGAAATTGAATCTGATACAATAAGGTCCGAATGCATAGTCCAGACTCAAGCCTTCCTCAACTCAGCCTCTCCTCAGCCTCCCCTAACCACCAATCACAGAACAGCATTGCCATGCGGACTGCTCTGTGATTGGTGGCTAGGTGAGGCTGAGGAGAGGCTGAGTTGAGGAGGGCTTGAGTGCGAACTATGCATTCGAGCCTAAGTGTCAAGTTGCTTTAAAAAAAATAACTACAGTTCCACTGGAATGAACTCAAGTAGCCTGGTAATGGCACATTTAAGCATTTAATTGTGGTAATGTGTAAACTTTCACAACTTTTTAATGTATTATAATATTTAATAATGGGGACTAATTAGTTATTAGTGATTGGCTAATTGCACATGAGGATTGAATGTCATCTATGATTATAAATAACGCATGAAGGCAATTGTGTGTGTTGTTTGTGTACATAGCATATATTGGCCTAATGATATAGTTATTTTTAACGATGTTTTTTGTTTCATAAGCTGATTGGTTGTTGCCGAGTCCCTATCCTTACATGCTAGTGGCAGCCGTGGCACCCAGGTAAAACAATTGCTCATGTGAAGTCCCTATCCTTACATGCTAGTGGCAGCCGTGGCACCCAGCCAGGTAAGACAGTTGCTTGTGTGAATTCCCTATCCTTACATGCTAGTGGCAGCTGTGGCACCCAGGTAAGACAATTGCTCGTGTGAAGTCCCTATCCTTACATGCTAGTGGCAGCCGTGGCACCCAGGTAAGACAATTGCTCGTGTGAAGTCCCTATCCTTACATGCTAGTGGCAGCCGTGGCACCCAGCCAGGTAAGACAATTGCTCGTGTGAAGTCCCTATCCTTACATGCTAGTGGCAGCTGTGGCACCCAGGTAAGACAATTGCTCGTGTGAAGTCCCTATCCTTACATGCTAGTGGCAGCCGTGGCACCCAGGTAAGACTATTGCTCGTGTGAAGTCCCTATCCTTACATGCTAGTGGCAGCCGTGGCACCCAGGTAAGACAATTGCTCGTGTGAAGTCCCTATCCTTACATGCTAGTGGCAGCCGTGGCACCCAGGTAAGACAATTGCTCGTGTTAAGTCCCTATCCTTACATGCTAGTGGCAGCTGTGGCACCCAGGTAAGACAATTGCTCGTGTGAAGTCCCTATCCTTACATGCTAGTGGCAGCTGTGGCACCCAGGTAAGACAATTGCTTGTGTGAAGTCCCTATCCTTACATGCTAGTGGCAGCCGTGGCACCCAGGTAAGACAATTGCTCGTGTGAAGTCCCTATCCTTACATGCTAGTGGCAGCTGTGGCACCCAGGTAAGACAATTGCTCGTGTGAAGTCCCTATCCTTACATGCTAGTGGCAGCCGTGGCACCCAGGTAAGACAATTGCTCGTGTGAAGTCCCTATCCTTACATGCTAGTGGCAGCCGTGGCACCCAGGTAATACCATTGCTCGTGCGAAGTTTTAAATTAATAATCCAAAACCCCCTGATCATCCAGTGGCACTAAAGTTTGTAGACACTGAATAAATACCACTCTGAAGAGAATTTAAACTCATGCTGGTAGGCTCAATGAGCTGCAGGTCACTTTCAAGTAGGGATGCGGTATGATAAAAAAAGTCATATTGATAATCATAGTTTTGAAGAAAAATTATCGCGATAATATCATAAGCACTTATTATCGCCACGGTACGATATTTTTTAAGTGGTACAAATATCGTCATATGTATCGTGTCTAAAAAACTGCAAGCATATGTTGCACATTATAAAGCATTTCGGAACCGATGAGATAACTTGTGTGTCTGTCTTTGCCTAATACACCGTAAAATTGCTTTTGCCTTATCTGTTATAGTTATCGCACGAGCTGTGTAGGCAAAGTTTTTTGCGAGTTCATCCTTGAATCCCATCTCTTTTGATTTTGCCCTTTCTCCAACTCCCTCTATCTCTCTTACATGGTTGTGTGCGTGCACACAAGAGAGTGAACAAGTGAGAGGAGAAACTAGGGGTTTAGCAAGGCTCCAAGTTGTCCTATAATTCCTATTTTTTTCAATTGTTCCTATATGTTTAGCAATTTTAGCAACTTTGAAACAGAATGAGCATTGTCTTTATGAATATAGTATAGGTAATTTGCAAGTATAAAATAATTATTTTTCATTATTTTTCGAAATTTGTGTCATCTAGCTCAAATAGGCCTAATGAACTAGCTCACAATAAAATCGACATTGATACCATTAAACAGGTACAAGAGAAGTTGAGAATGAAATTTCGATCTGATTGCAGGAGTTTCTTGCACAAAGCTATTTCTTACCTAATTCAGATGCTACCAATTGATAAATTACTGCATGCATTGCAATGTTTGCACCCACTTAGTTGATTGGAAGAAATTGGCAGTCCCCTAGTCACAACGGTGTGTAAAGAAATGCCAAATGTTATTTCCTTACAAGATCTGGATGCTATAAACTATAAATTAGGGATGACGTGGGGTAATAAGATTCGGAACTGGTTCCAGCTCTCATGTTACCCGAGTACCCGGATTCTGAAAACGTATTTTTTGATGTGTAGGCTTGATTTGAAGGTCTTGCTAGGCCTTGTGAAGTGCGCGGGGGGCGAAAACGAAGGACAAATGATATGCATGCCACCCACTCGGTGAGCATTTCGGAATACGCCTGCAGTAATCACGTCGAGTAAAAAAAACTTTCTCAATACAGAACTGAAGCATGTACATAAAACAGGATATTTCAAGTTAAATAAATAGTAATAGAACAAGTGTTAGCCAGAATGTTCACCAGAATGTTAAAAGGGCATCACAACACTGTGATTTTCCGGCGTTACAAAATGCGTTATTTTTTTTAATGATTTATGGCGAAAACTAGAAGTCTCTAGCTTGTACCAGAAATTTATAATAAATTATTGAAATGACCCAAGTTTTGGTGATGCGCGCGCACCCGATAATCGTGACGTCACGCTTGCGCATTTTTCAAGTCGAAGCAGACGCCAAACTATGAGCCAGCGCCGTGAAAAACTCTCGCTGTAGCTGAAGATATGGTGCTCAGAGAAAAACAAATGATATCATCGTGTTCTGCGATCTTTTCTCTTCAATAATATTGTTAAAGAAAATATTTTTGTTGAACAGAAAATATAGTTTTGATTAATTTTCCAAATGCCTTCAATTTCACTAAATTAGCGTGTTTTTAACAACATTGAAAGCGGATAAGATAAACGAAATGTTAAGATATTTTCATACTGACATATAGCCACATGCATGCAGAAAAATAAAAAAAATATGTCACTTATAATTCGTTTCAAAATGTGCAAGTATTTGTGTGGTATTTCCAGGCGTGTTTTGTTGTTGATTCGCGCAGCAGCCTACCGCTGTATGACAGAAATCTCGTTGCGGCTTTTCAGAAAACATTAACCTTTTTACTACTCGTTTGAAACTTAGCCCACGGGTAACACCATAGTAACCATTATTATTCTTATTATGCGGATTGGTTTGTAGTAATTTAATATTATTTATTACTATGGTAACAATATTATTAGTAATATTATTATATTATTAATAAATTAATTTTTAAAATATATTATGAATATTATTATTATTATTATTATTATTATTATTATTATTATTATTATTATTATTATGGAATGGCAATGGATTACTAAAGAAATTATTCAGTTGACAAGGCAAAGAGACAATTTATTTAAACGCTGGAAAAACTGTAGTGGGTTAAATCCGTCGAAAGAAACTTATAGAAGGGAATATGCAGCTTTTAGGAATTATGTAAACTCGCAAATTGTAGCAGCAAAACAAAACCATATCCGCGATTCCATAAAAAATAGTACCGGTATTAAAGAAGTATGGCAAACTATAAATCAAGTCACAGGTCGCAAAACGAAAGATTCAGTCGATTCTGTTGTTGACAAGTATTTAGGTAAATTGTATACTCATGAGAGCATCGCAAATAGATTTGCAGACAGTTTTAAAGATGAAGTAGCCTCAATTCGTCATATATGTGCTACGACGTGTGTACAACACATTAAAACTGACGCTGCTTCGCAATCAATGTGGCTACCTCCTGTAAACGCAAATTCTGTGAAAAGAATTATCTCGGATATAAATGTACATAAGCAGCCTGGGTACGACGGGATAAGAGCGGTAGACGCAAAGAACTTAAGTAATGAATTAGCCCCCGTTATTGCTCAGTTAATAAACTTGTCGATAAGAGACGGTCGTGTGCCATGCAAAATGAAAATATCCGTTGTAAGACCAGTATACAAGAAAGGAGATCATCGATCTTTTTCAAATTATCGACCGATTGCTTTGCTTTCCATTATAGAAAAAATAATGGAGCGCTATATATCGGAGTGTTTATCTAATTACTTACACAAATTTGGAATAATAATTAACAGTCAGCATGGTTTTCAAAAAGGAAAAAGTACCCAAAATCTTCTACTAAAATTTTCGGATTTAATAAACAATACCTTAAACAACAATATGCATGCAGTGGCTACATTTGTTGATTTTTCAAAAGCATTCGACACTATAAATCACGGTAAATTATTAGAATCCCTTGAGGAGATTGGTATACGAGGGAAAGTATTAGAATGGTTCCGCAGTTACTTAGAAAATCGTACATACATGGTGAAGATAGGGAACACTTATAGCATTTCGAAAAGTGTTATAACTGGGGTACCACAAGGATCCATTATAGGTCCACAATTTTATATTATATACGTTAATTTGGTAAGTAAGTATGTTATTAAGTGCATATTACTTATGTATGCTGACGACCTTGTACTTCTAGCAGTTCACAGGCAATTAAGCATTGCAATACAAAATATGAATACCGACTTTAGAAATTTACAATGCTGGACTCACGATCGGGAACTAGTAATTAATGTTCAAAAAACAAAGACTGTTCACATTTGTATGCCATTAAATTCAAGTAGAAATGACGAAATAATATTAATATTTCATGAGGATAAGTGTTTACATAATGTAAGGAGGGCAGCCGACATTGATTGTGGATGTATCAACAAATTGAATCGGTGGCATTCCACATGTACTTGGGAGTGTACATCGATCGTGAGTTCTCGTGGAAGCAACACGTGGACTACCTCTGTGCAAAACTCCGCTCATGCGCTTATCAGTTGTATAAACTAAAACCTGTCTTGTCTGATGACTTGATAAGGCTAGTCTATATTGCGCTAGCAGAATCTATTATGTCATACGCGTTGCTCTCATGGGGGAAAGCCTCAGAATCAATTATTAGTGTTATAATTAATCAACAGAACTCTCTGATAAAAATTGTTTATCCTAAACAGATACTAAAAAACTCTAAAAACATACATAACGTATACGAAAATTGCTCTTTATTGCCTTTGAAATCAATGTTTAATTATCGGATGGCATTAGCGTACTACTTTGACAACGAATATAAAATACCATACATGCATAACAAGGGTACGCGTCTGGTAGGTAAAGGTAAATATGTAGTTCCTATTACCGAGAATAAATATGGAGAGCGTTGTTTACGTTACCTAATTCCAAAAATTTTTAATTCATTGCCGCCTGACGTCGTATCCTTGGATAAATTATCGATAATTAAGACAAGTTTAAAATCGCATTACCTTATTAACCTTCCAGACAGAATGTACTGAACACTTCCTCGCATTAATTGCGCGTACAGTGCTGAACGGTATGTTTATTTATCTGTTACCCTTGTATGTAAAATTGGCTTTGAATTTTCAAATGTGGAATTTTATTATTTTCTATTTCAACCCCTTCTATCATATTCTATCATATTGTTATTATGTATCATATGCATCATATTATTGTATTTATAGGACAAAGTCATGTTATCGTTCTGACTTCTGTTTCTTTACTTTTGTGTTTCTGATTTCTGCTACGAATGTGCTAATTTGCGTCTTTTATTTGTATGTGACCCACTGATAAGCCACTAGGCTTAGTGGGATATTAAGTATGCACAAATTGAAATGTACATTGCTTTAGTTTGTAATAAAAAAAAAAAAAAAATTATTAATACTAATATTTTTAGTAATAATAATAATAATAATAATAATAATAATAATAATAATTATTATTATTATTATTATTGTTTTACACTTTTATAAGATGATTTATTATAGAGATACATTAGAGGATGAGTGTATAATAGGTGATGATGACCGACAACATTTAACACATGCATACGGGATATAAACCCACGTCCCTGTGTCTCATACTAGTCAGGTGTGGGCCAGTTATGATCCATCACGAGCTACAGCGGTTGGGGTAAAGTTTACGTTTGTTGGATGAGTAGTATTCTGACAACAGTCAGCCGCGGGCGTGACTCGTTCTGGCGATCGCTTGTACTGCCGCCCAGTTGACCGAAAATGCATCTAAATATATTAAACGCACACGTGCACACGTTTCCCTCAATATACATGCCGTATTTTTTTTATTTTTCTGCATGCATGCGGCTATATTTCAGTATGAAAATATCTTAACATTTTGTTTATCTTATGCGCTTTCAATGTTGTTAAAAACACGCTAATTTAGTGAAATTGAAGGCATTTGAAAAATTAATTTAAACTATGTTTTCTGTTCAACAAAAGTATTTTCTTTAACAATGTTATTGAAGAGAAAAGATCGCAGAACACAATGATATCATTTGTTTTTCTCTGAGCACCATATCTTCAGCTACAGCGAGAGTTTTTCACGGCGCTAGCTCATAATTTGGCGTCTGCTTCGACTTGAAAAATGCGCAAGCGTGACGTCACGATTATCGGGTGCGCGCGCACCACCAAAACTTGAGTCATTTCAATAATTTATTATAAATTTATGGTAAAAGCTAGAGACTTCTAGTTTTCGCCATAAATCATTAAAAAAAATAACGCATTTTATAACGCCGGAAAATCACAGTGTTGTCATGTCCTTTAAAGAAAGAACAAACAATAACGAATGCTAGTCGGTTCGCGTCTATTCTGTTCCCCGCCGAGGCACGTGTTGTGGAAGGGTGGGGGATGGGTCGGCGCACGCTGTACCTGCTGGCTCCACCAGAATTGACCGCAGCAATACTGGCACGTAAATTTAGCCTAAAAACGGAATACAAAATTACCCGGACACGAAAAACGGCTCCGGGTAATATTTGGAGCCGGGTACCCGATGTCATCCCTACTATAAAGACAGAATGGAACTTATTACATGTGCAAAAGATTAAATGAAGAATTGGACTCTCCTCTGTCAATAGACAAGTATTGGGCTAATTGTATTACATAGCATTCAAGAATTCATTCAATGGGGAAAAAATATAATTTTCTTTTTTTCTGCTTTCGTTCTAGTTGTACCAGTTGTGGGCCATTGCATCTCGAGTCCAACAAATATGCACCTCCAGCTATTATTCTTGAGAGTGATGAGGACACCGATTATTCCTACATCAGTAAATCAGACTCGTCAGAACAAGAGTTGCGTGCATTAGCTGAAAGTAACTCAGATGTATCAATTTCCTATTCAAACCGTTTGATATCCAAATATGTTGATGTAGGAAGTACATCGGCTGCATCTTCTGCTACAAATCTGCATTTTAGGAGTGAATTTGATGCTGATTGTGAATACTTAAAGCCTTCACAAGTCTCTAGAGAAGCTTGTATGCAGAGACCAAAGAGACAATATGACAAAGTGTTAAAGTGTAAGTGTGTAAGTTGTGCAACTGACTATGAAGCCGACTCCCCTGAAAACTTAAACTACTCTTCACAATATGTTTCATTATCTAAAGTGTCTAAATACACTGGTACTGAATCCAGAATGAATGTCTACGAAAGTGACTTAAGTTATACCCAAACTATGTTTGAGTCTCCAGGTGCACCGCTTCTGTTAGCAGGGAGCGGTGTTCCAACTCAAGAGGGATTCGAATTCGATAAAACCACGAAGAATGCCGACCATCGAGGCACTTCAAGGTCCTTGATTTGTGAACCTTCACTTTGTTCTGCCGAATCTACAGCATATTCAGTTAAACTCGGGCACAGTAGATGTAATGAACCTTCGAGAATTTCCAGGCGCAAAATTGTGCAAAAATCTCCGTCCATCCATGCTATGTTAATGCGAAGTGGTAGCCCACGTGAATTGTCAAGTCCCAGCGGATCATTCACATCGTCTCAGTTAAGTGACACCCAGGAGAGAACTTTGAATGTGACTGAAGACAAGAATGTTAAGAAGGGCATTTCTAGGCGGATAAAGAAGAAAGCAGTCGGCTATACAGACGATGCACATGGTAGGTGTCATGATGAAACGGCTGTTAATAGCAGGTTAGACAAGTCTGTGTTCGGACAAAACCGTAAGTTTGGGAACAGTAATTCTGGTGTTACAAGTGAAACATTAGACTCTTCTGATGGGGCATCTGATATTGCTGGCTCTTCTGGTGCAAGAGATTATAATCAAAAAACATATTCTAAATTGAACTCAAAAAAAGATTTCCAATTTAAATCCAGTAGGCTTGCACACAAGAAGAAAGATGAATTTAGCCCTTTGGAAATGTCTTTTGAAAGTGATCATGGTTTGGACTCATCATACGGAACTACAATGGTGGAACAGCAATCAAGTCCACCACTTACAACACGTGCTCGTAGTACAAAGCAAGATCCCACCGGAGGGATGAAGAAACAAGAAAGTGATAAAGCCAGTGACAGTAATAAAAACACTGCAAACAGGGTTTCAAGAATAGAAAAAACATCGCTTAGGAAAGAAAAGAAGTTGAAATACACAAACACAGCAAGGATTCAGAATAACGTTGGAGAAATATCTAGTGAAACGACTGACAATACAGTGGTGCTGCTTCCAGGTGTGGATTCATCTAGCCTCAGTAAATATTGTGGAGAATCATCTGGTAGCAAGGGGAAACGTTTGAACACAATGCATGCCAAATGGAGTGAAGAAGATAGTGATTTTACTCCAGGAAAAAATAAAAAAGGAAGGCAAACCCTCAAAAAAACTGACAAAGAAAGCAAAAAACAAGTATCCCTTCCTTCTCGTAAAGGAAGAAATCGCCAAGAAAAGCTTGAATTACTTGGTTTGGACAAAACTGAACAAAACAGAATAAACAAAACTCGTTATTTTAAACATTCCCATTCAAACAAAGTTAAATCAGAAAAGACGGGCACTGAAACATTGATTTTTGAGACCGGTACAGAAAAAGAAAAGAGGAAAAGGAGGAAAGCACCGAACGACTCCTCCGAATCTGAGGTAGATCACACCTCGACCGGAGAGAATTCTCGGGCTGTACGCAGATCTCTCCGGTTACGGTCTTGCATGTCTGGAAAATGTACACAAGATGGAGGAAACTGCACGTGTGCAAGTGTGAAGTCAGTGGTGCCTGAAGTAAGTAGTGCCCAGAAATTTACAATGGAAGACTTGAGTTTGGATGACCTGGAACAAATGTTCAAGGATAATATTAATTACCTGGAGGAAATCAACCGAGGGATTCGTCGCTCCGAACGGCGTGACCACTACCTAAGTGGAGGCATGTTAAATGAGAATCTGTTTTTTGCGCTGGCCTTATGTCCTTACTCCATGACGCAGGTGACCCATCTTTCAGCACTGTGCCGAGCAAAATTCTGTCTTAGTCTTCATGACAGAATCACACACTTTAGGTATATTACAAGAGTACTTGTTCCCGATTTGTGTACAAAATTGTTCATGGACCGGTTCAGCATGAATGAACAGGAAGCCTTAACAATAATAGACAAGTCGTACATACATGTTCCACGTAAAGATGATGCTTAATAGGCCTATGTATAACTTGTGTGCTGTGGCACTATCATGTGCAAAATATTGATTATTACATTTTTATATTGATTATTCTAACGATTTACAAATATACCTAAGGTACATAGCCATAGGGCTTAGATAAGTGTGGTTTACATTCAATTGAAATTGCTCAAATAAGACCTGTTCTAGTTAGTGAAATAGGATTAGAAGATGCATAAAAAGGAACAACACTGCAGTTCACAACTGTCACACACGGCTGTCGTAAGACATTTCTTATTTTAACAATTCCCATGATACATCTTGTGACAAACCAATCAGAAGAGCCAGAAAAGAACACTTGGTACAGAAAGCAAATAAAAAACTGTGGTACAGGATATGTTGTTGTAGTCAGTCACAGTAAGTACAGTTCATGATTTGAGTGCTGGTTTTGCTACTGATATAAGTAACTAGACAACGTTGTGTTGTGAACCTGTTCCTTCTTATTTGAGTATTTCTGTCTTTAGAGTGTGGTACTTCTTACTATCTAGTTTCAGCTCATTAAAGCCCGGTGCACACCAAGTTGTAAAGATGTCACAAGGTTTAGGTTTGGTTTCAAGCCGTGTTGGGATATAGCGATTACGTACAAGGGTTCACAACCTCTTGTCATTGCAATAAGACTGTCACAAGAGAGTCAAGATTTCTCAACTGTGTTATTGCAATAACATAAACCTTACGACGGATCAATCATGCGTTGAAACATCACTTATGACACGCCAATGAGATAGCAACGGAAGTCAAGACATTAGTCATTAGTCAAAACATTTACCACACTAACTACCACACGGACCACGGCCGGAAACCAGGGATGTGACAGACGGGAAAAGAGCCAAGGCCCTCAACAAATGCAATGTTGTCTTCTTTGTATATTCTTTGACGACTTTGATCTTATGACAAATCCTTGCGGCTATTACAATACCTTATCACTACTGTATTTCGAAACCTTCTGGCTTTGTGTGCACTGGGCTTAATTGTAATTGATTGAGTCACTTAAAGACAAATTGTGTAATAATTTCATAAAATTAAACTTGTTCCTTGCTCTAGTAATTAAGTAGCTATCTGGAATATGTATCTTATTTCCAATCACCACTCCTCACTTCATTGATACTCATGACTTGTTTGATTATGAAGCAAATAATGATGTATTAAAAGAGTAAACCATCATCCGTTCACTGTTATAGTTTCAATATAACTCCCCACACCTCCCCTCAACCACATATCCATCTCATCATGCTTGGTGGCATTCCATTAGAAGACCGGGCTTGACCAAGTTTGGTCGACGCTTGGGCTTGTCGGTCCATGGATTTATAATAGATAATAGTACCTCGGTCTCTCTTGGCAATGGGACGCTGTGGTTATGATAGAAGGCGGTGTTTTTAAAATGGTGGGGCCTTGGATATGCATTACATTATTATTATAACATTATTTACCTTTCTGCACCTGCTTGAGTTGTCAATGTAGTAACAATGTCTCCATCTTCCATTTGGAATTACTTAACCACACTTTAATATCTTAATGAACATTGTACAGCATGTTCAGTTCGAAATCCCCGTGCGGTCTCGTCTCGAGTCTTCAGGTTTTTTAGCCGTGACCGAAAAAGCAATAGAACGTTAACAGGGAAAGATACCTCTACGTCAAAAACCGCACAAAATTTTCATTTTTAAATTATATCACAAGAATGGGCTTCAATATCGAAAATCTGAATCAACAGCGCACTGTAGTTTAGTAATGGTGAATTCACGACCTTGCGTTGCGCTACGCAACTTTGAACTTCGAAGTCCTAGCAACCAATCATGAGCATCATCAGTGCGCGACTGTGCGATGCTGCAAACATTGTTCTAGTTCAACTTTCCAACGCAATAACGCAAAGCAAAGCCTTCTTGATCCTCGCGGCATGTATGATCCCGGATACTCGGTTTAAAGCACAGCCTTCTCGAACGTCGGTTCAATCCATGGTCCGTAAATCCCCTGGCGGGGACTCGTCAAACTCCCAAGTTTTTACATTGAGGTTTACCGAACCTCCGCTAGGAGATCGACGGATCTTGGGTTCAATCCACGCAAGGTCCACTTGATCGGAGATCAAGTAGACCTTGTATCCGCGGTTTGACCTGTCGAGAAGGCTTATAGTTTAAAGCAAGGTCGTGAACAGATGATGAAGTCAACGCAACGCAACAAAGTCCAACGCTCAGCTCAGCGCAACGCAAGGTCGTGAATTCACCATAAGCCCTACACATTGAATGCTCTAAGTCGTGACTTATATTATAATCTGTATGTTTTTTTATAAGTAATTAACTTTATTACTAATTATCGAATTGTAACCAAAATACTACTCTAATGAATATAATATTTTACTCAGTCTGTAGCCTAGGGCTTACCAAAGCACGAGAAGCCTAAGCCCCAACCACAATGGACGACTTGCGTTGTACCCGCCCCCTGACGTCACACAGCAACATGGCGCCGAAAGTGAGTCAACATTCCCTGATAGTTACGAATTCTCGCGTATACCACTCGACACTAATCTCGATCTAGCTGTTATGTTATTCATTTTTAAAGTATAACCCATATATATGAAAGCATATTTAGGCCGCATTTTAGCAGCTGTTGTCATGATGGTTTCAAAACTATAGACACAGTAGTTTACTACGTATTTATAAGAAATCACGCATCGAAAACGGAAAAGTCGACAATACGAGTTTGGCTTTATCCACTTGAATTGGCGAAAAACTAATCACCGGTTTTGGACGGGAGTCCAAAGGCAACCTGTTAGACTAGAAATAAATAAATGTTCTTGATAGAAAGCTCCCCAAACAAAAATTCACAGTATGCACCAATGTGCAAGTCAGTGCCTAATTTAGTGCGCAGCTGGACACTGTTTGCGCAGTTGCAAAAGTCATTTGCGCAGCTGCAATTTGTGATTTGCGAAGTCAAGAATGCGTCTTTAAAACAACTGATAGAATAAAAAATATACTTCATTTTTTTTTTAAATCTTATAGGCCTTAATCTTTATACTAAATCTACAAGTATATTCTTCAATTTCTTAACGGCTATTACACTTTGCATGTTTCCTGAGGAGGTAAGCGCTTTGTGAATCGCAGGAATAAATCTAATAAGTATTGAAGACCATCTCAAACCATTTAAACACGTTCTTGAAAAAAGGTATAAAAAAAATCCCCTGCGGGGCTAACCTGGGGGGCCGCGCCCCCCAGACCCCCCAATAAAATGTATTGAAAACCATCTCAAGCGATTTAAAAACGTTCTTGAAAAAAGGTATAACAAAAAAATTCCCTGCGGGGCTAACCTGGGGGGGCCGCGCCCCCCAGACCCCCGGCGCTTAGGCTCTGAAGACTTGTTTGCGCAGTTCCACTTTTTCCTTAAATTAGGCACTGGTGCAAGTGTAGTTGAAGGGTCCAAATGATGGTCCGATGAGCTATTAGGCCGTGATAACGATGCAACCTGCATATTGGTGCATGCTGTAAATTTTTGTCCGGGGCACTTTCTGTCTAGAGAGTTTATTTCTAGTCTAACAGGTTGCGTACGTATTTTAAACCAACTCTCATCAAAATCTGATGATTAGCTTTTTGCTAATTGAAGTGGATAAGGCAAAATTCATTATGTCGAATTCTGTCATGTTTGATGCGTGAATTCATATAACAATAGTTAACTTAGGTTTACTGCTGTGTCTACAATTTTGAAACCATCATAACAACTGTTAAGATGCAGTTTAAATATGCTTTCATATGGGCATAGGCGTGCGCAGGCCCCCCATTAGGGTAGGTGGGTTTTTTTTTCTTAACAGAATTTGGCCCAGGGTATACCGTCTACGCCTGCCGATCGTAAAAGACGAGAAGAGCACCTTCCTCATATGAAATATATTCCTCAAAATGTCACTGTTGCTCCAACTGCCTTGCCCGTTTGACCCGGGAAAGAATAGGTCCAGAATAGTGCCTGTCGTAATGGGCGACAAAAATGCTGACGCCTGACATAATGGTTCTAATCTTACCTGAAGTCCTAGATTGGAATTGTATTGTATTGTATTGTATTGTTCTTTATTGAAAGTTTAACATTTACAATTTACAAATATTGATCAAGCCCCCAATGAGCCTAGAGGCTCGATGTAGGGGGCTTTCAGCAACGGATTACAAACGGTGAGAGGTAAAGCAGGTCAAGATACATGTAATATGAAATTTAAGATTTGTAGGTAATATCTTTAAGACACTAAACTAAACTAAATTACTTTAAACTAAACTAAATTAAATGGAGAAGAGAACCAAGAAATGAACCAAGAAACGATTGTGGTTGGAATCAGCTGACCTCACTCAACATCAACTGTTGCCCTACTGCCAAGATTTTGACTGTGGGACTGACCACTTCCTTCACTTTGTAACAATGATATTGTGATGTAAAAGGATGGACTTGTCCATATTTTACTATTTATTGGAATCCGTGGTTTATGTAAGCTCTAAGTGTGTCAACCTACATGTGTGCAACATCGTCTATTGCCACAGCGTGATTGTCAGCGTTTTCGTCATTATTTCAATCGTGACTGCTAAGTCAGCAAAGGCCGGAGCGAGGCTAGGTTTGCGCCACGCGACGGACGGGGAGTCTCACCGAAGAAGCCGAGCAAGATGGTAGGTGCGTGAGCGAAGGAGGCCGTGGCCGCCGTGGAGGGCTGACCCCGCGAGGGAAGATGTGGTGGAACGGGGGAAGCATGTCCTAGCGGCCTGGGCGAAGATTGAGGGTACGTGGGAGACGAGCGGAGCGGAGGAGAACGATATGGTCGTGGCAAGAGGACGGACGGATCTGAGGACGAAGACGCGGACACGACAGGCGATTGGAGGACAAACGGGTGGACGGTTGCCAGCTGGAAATGCGGTAATGAGGTATGGAGCACTGGCCCTCGTTAGATCAGGTGGAATGTGCCCATCGGGCTGATTATGACCATAGTCAGGTTCGCCACGCTAAAGCCACGTATAGGATAAATGTAAGTAATAATAAATATGGTTCCTCAAGATTCGAACCAAGGGTCTTGTGATTCAACATAACCTAGATTCCCTGTTCTCCTCAGTCTTGCCAAAGATCCCGCATGTACGAGTTCACGTATGTCGAGAGTGTTACGTCCCCAGTAAAACCTTGAGACAGCCGACCAGAACGTGGGTTCGAGTCCCGTACCAGGGTGGTAGGGACAAGGGTGGGTCGGCGCATGATCTCGCTACATGACAATATCACTGACACTGATATCCACAAATAATTGTGTGAACAGACAACTTGTACTCCGCCTAATACGCTTAAAAACACGTTTAAAAAATGCATGTCTTTAAAAAATCTCTTGCGGAGCTTCTTGTGGGGGGCATTCCCCCCACACCCCCCATTGGCGCCGCCGTGAAGTACTTTCATTGGGAATTTATTGTGCCCCCCCATTGATCAACCTCTGCGCACGCCTATGCATATGGGTTATACCTTAAAAATGAGTGATATAAAGGCTATCGAGATTAGTTTCGTGTGGTGTGCATGAGAATACGCGCAGATAGTACGGACTTATCCTCACTTGTCCCAAGTCAGCTAGAGCTAGCCGCAAGCTCCTCCCACCTAAAGTCATCAATTGTCGGCATCGTGATTGTAATCGGGATTGGGATCACAATCATACATTTTCTCATGCTAAATCATTACATTACAGCACCATAAGAACCATGCAAGTTTACCACACACACACAGACAGACAAGGCGCCGATCGAGTTGTATGGAGAGTCACTCCGCTTCGCTACGCTCATCTAATGATAACTCGCATCTGGCAACGCTCTGCGTTGCCAGATGAGTAGGGTTCCCAACCGTCCCACTTTTGCCGGGACAAACAAGGAATTAAAGATCTTGTCCTGGTTGAAATTAAACTGATTCAGGGACTGCAAATGTCCCGAAATTACATGAAAGTGTCTTGCTTCTGCCCGCGACCCCGCGCCGCCCGAAACGTGAGCTCGAAACGAGCAGTGAGAATGGATAATAAATTAATGAGAGCATAGTTTCCAAATATAACTTTTCAAATGCACTGTTTCAATAAAAATAGGCATATAGTATAGTATATACCCTTTTAATATTGTTATAGCAACACAATCATTAATAGCAGTAAAATCATGTTTTAGAACGTAAATCATGAAACAAAGGTCCAAAAATTTCGACTTCGGCGATAGGCCTCCGGCGGGCCTTCGGCAGTATCACGTGAGCCATTCCCTTTTTATGTGCTATTTGTCCCGGAATGTTATTTTGCAGAGTTGGGAACCCTACAGATGAGCGTTTTTTGTTTTTTTTACTGGGAAAACGCTCCGCGTTGCCAGATGAGCGTTTTTTTTTTTTTTTTTAATAAATCAAACAAATCTTTGCATATCATATTAATCTTACAAAAAGAAAATACCTTTATAACTAGGAAAACGCTCCGCGTCGCGTTGCCAAATGAGCGATTTTTTTCAATGTATCAAAGCAAACAAATCTTTTGCATATTAGTCCAGCATCAAAGTGCCGAAAATCGTAGTCCTGTGCAATTTCGAGGAAAGAGTATAGCACGTCATATACCAATGTGTTCATAAGGTTTCACAGTATTTAGCGCACTTTGGTGCCAGAGCGATATCCGCGACTGGGGGCGGGGGCGGTGCCCCCAATTTTGACTACGTATTGCATTGAATATCGCTCAATTACGGCCAAACGGTTGGTCTGACAACGAAAATGATGATCATAAAATATTTTTGTGTGTAATTGATACATATTTCCCCGTCACAATTATTCATGTACGGTACATAGTGCGAAAGTTATCGTCAATTAAGTATAAAATTAATATATTCTCAATATATAAAACCATGGGACAACTATATATTATCAAAACATTACAAACACATTCATACACGTATAGAAATTTCAGAGTGTTGTCATATCGGTGAATTTTTTTTTAAGCGAGCGAGGCGAGCGTTTCCACGAGACTCTTATGGCACCTCGTTCTGTTTTTTTTTTTTTTTTTTTTTGTACCGTACTAGACTCTAACGGCACTTCATTCTGTTTGTTTGTTTGTTTGTTTGTTGTTTTTTTTTATGTCCGTCGATAGCGGTCGAACGGAAAGTCCGATCAACTTGAAATTTGGACCATCCACAAGCCTCGATGTGGATTGAAGGTGTATAGTTTTGAGGCAAAATCGTTTGAAAAGTTACAAAGTTACACCATAGTTACTGCAAAATATTTTTCTGAAACAAAATGGCGGCAAAATGTGAGATAGCCACATTTTTTAAAGTTTTTTCCGGTCACGAATATGTTCATTTAATGGCTATCTAATCAATATTGGCAAAGTTACACAAAAGTTACTCGAAAATATTTTTCTGAAAAACAGTAACATCAAAATGTGAGGTAACTATCTTGTAGTACATTTTCATCCGGTCACGAATATACTAATTTAGACGCGATCGGATACGTATTAGAGGCAGAAATTACATTTCTATTGCTGTCAATAACTGTTAGTAACGGTGGCGGACCGCGGCGAAAACATGACAAAGAAAATTCTTAGCAACGCACATGGCACTGCATTCAACAATATCGGGAATTATAATAGCTATGGGAATTAGAAAAAAATTTGCAATGTGCATTCTTGAATTGTTGTTAATTGTTGTTTTTATTAGCTTTGAGATCCTTTCGCCAGAACGTTCGTAGATATGGACGCGCTCGCTTATCAACGCGTCAAACAGAGCGTTTTCCTAGTTTTATCTTTAAGCGATTGGTATTAGTGAAGTTTTAAAGACAAGAATGAGTGGGGCTTTTGTGCGCCCGCTAAACACAAGTGTAATGCATAGAAGCTTTGGCAATCATAATATTGTACTATTTCGAAAGAAAAGTACACTTATATCTTCGTTTTATCTTGTTAAAGTCGATCGATGAAGTGAACTACCCATTCAATACAACAACTAAACTATTCAAATTAAATGGACATGAAAAAATACTTTTTTTAATTCTAAATTATGAATTTCAAGAATTATTACATGTGAGTAGCATTTAATACTGAACTTCTTGAAAATATATATTTTTTTTTTTTATTAATAAAGTATATTTATAGTTTCTAATTTGAGTAGATTTGACGTAAAATTGACACACCAACGCGAATATCTCGAAAACGGATCGCGTTCGATCATCTTTTTCAAACCTTTTCATGTTAGTCATGAAGTTATCTACATTTAGGACGAAAATTTGTTACAATATATTACTTTTTGAAGGTGCTACGCAAAGTTATACGATTAAAAGTGTAGGTTTTTGTTCAGTTACAATGTATAACATACGGAATTCCAACGCATTTCAACACTCAATAAATAAAAAACTAATAGCGGTAGGTGCATATTTTTTTCTACAATATTCACAAGCTTAATCTCAACTTGCAGTACATACAATTTGAATGATTTATATTACATGTGCAGTTATCATCGATCGACTTTAAGCGAGCGAAGCGAGCGTTTCCACTTGACTCTTATGGCACTTCGTTCTGTTTTTTTTTTTTTTTTTTTTTTTTTTTTGTTTTGTTTTTATGTCCGTCGATAGCGGTCAAACGGAAAGTCCGATCAACTTGAAATTTGGACCATCCACAAGCCTTGATGTGGATTGAAGGTGTATAGTCTTGAGGCAAAATCGTTCGAAAAGTTACAAAGTTACACCATAGCTACTGCAAAATATTTTTCTGAAACAAAATGTGAGATAGACAGATATTTTCGTTGTCTCGCTTAACTTATATATATAAGTTATATATAAGTATATATATATAAGTTTATATATATAAGTCTGTTTTATATATAATTTTATAGATAATTTCGTTGTAGATTATTTTCGTTGTCAGACCAACCGTTTGGCCGTAATTAAGCGATATTCAATGCAATGCGTAGTCAAAATTGGGGGCACCGCCCCCGCCCCCAGTCGCGGATATCGCTCTGGCACCAAAGTGCGCTAAATACTGTGAAACCTTATGAACACATTGGTATATGGTGCTGTACTCTTTCCTCGAAATTGCACAGGATTCCATTTGATGCTGGACTATATTATAATATTACTCTTACAAAAAAATTTTGTTTACAAGATGGCAGTTTAAGTTATACAACCTTAGAATTTGTGTACATTATTTCTCGATATGTTGCTAATAGTTGCACGAAATATTATTTATAAATTCTTTAAGATGTTTCCTATAAATAAATTAAAACCCTCAAGTTGATTTTTCAATGGATTTCCGCATAATTTGCCGCCCATTCCGTCGCACTGAAAAGAGACACATGTTCCACTGCTAGTTGCATTGGGCTCTGCACTAGTGACGTGCGTCAATTTGGAAAACGCCATTAGGTTCGTTGGTTTTCCTACACTGACTTACACTTTACACTAGTTTGGGCTCATTCGGTACAAAGGCGTTAGGGTATTAAAGTCGATCGATGATAACTGCACATGTAATATAAATCATTCAAATTGTATGTAACGCAAGTTGAGATTAAGCTTGTGAATATTGTAAGAAAAAATATGCACCTACCGCTATTAGTTTTTTATTTATTGAGTGTTGAAATGCGTTGGAATTCCCTATGTTATACATTGTAACTGAACAAAAACCTACACTTTCAATCGTATAACTTTGCGTAGCACCTTCAAAAAGTAATATATTGTAACAAATTTTCGTCCTAAATGTAGATAACTTCATGACTAACATGAATACGTTTGAAAAAGATGATCGAACGCGATCCGTTTTCGAGATATTCGCGTTGGTGTGTCAAGTTTACGTCAAATCTACTCAAATTAGAAACTATAAATATACTTTATTAATAAAAAAAAAAATACAATTTCAAGAAGTTCAGTATTTAATACTACTCATATGTAATAATTCTTGAAATTCATAATTAAGAATAAAAAAAAGTATTTTTCCATGTCCATTTAATTTGAATAGTTTAGTTGTTGTATTGGATGGGTAGTTCACTTCATCGATCGACTTTAAGTGTAGGGCGTTTGTTTTACCTGTGCTACACTTTGTGTAGCACTTTCTTCAACTGCTTTTCGGCTCATGCAGCTAGTGTAGTGTAGACCTACTTACGTCATTATTAGTGATCTCCTTATTTTGAACTTTTATTTACACTACAATGCATTAGCCGAAAAGCAGTTGTAGAAAGTGCTACACGAAGTGTAGCACTGAGGTAAAACAAACGCCGTACACTTCTTACACTTAATACCCAAACGCCTTTTACAGAGAATGAGCCTACACTAGTGTAAAGTGTAGTTAGTGTAGGTAAAAGAATTAGGGAAGTCTCACGCATTTTTTTTATTTGCTTTCTGGTTACCTCAAGTTAAAATAAACGGGAACTAATTGGTTTCGGCTCGTAAGGTGCATTAACATCACTTTAACAGCAAGTCAAAGATATTGCTGTCAAAACACGCTCAGAAACGAACCTGCGCCATCTTGCTCGTGATAAAAAGGTTCTGACGTCATATGTCAGTAAACAATAATTTTATATCATACAAATAGTACTGAAATCCCACCCTTTAGTAGATTATTGCTCTCATAAGACTTTAACTGAACCAACGTTTATTTCTAGTTAGTAAATGAACACTTCTCAACATTAATTAACAACAATATGTTAAATAATTGCATTATTTTAAACACGTTTTGGTAAATACTGTATCAAAATGTATTTTCTGAAGAAAACAGTGGTATGAAAGGCATTGTTGTAAAGTCACTGCATCCTAGATATTGTAAAATATCCAACTTAATATCGTTGATATTATTAAGAATACTTCAAGGAGGCAGTTGTTTACATGAGATATGACCATATATGACGTCAAGAGCCGTTTTTCAATTACGGAACGGGAAGTTCCAAATTTCAAACTTAAAATGCTAATAGAATTGGAAATATACGCTTCTCAGATATAAAAATTATACCGCCCGTATTTTTAGATAACTAGGAAAACGCTCTGTTTGACGCGTTGATAAGCGAGCGCGTCAATATCTACGAACTTTCTGGCGAAAAGTTTTCAATGCTAAAGTCGTGTTACACCAAGAAGTAATATGCTGTTGTGACGACACAGAATTCGTTTACAACTTAAGAAGCACGAATCACTAACGTTTCTTCCCGATTATTTAGTACAATTCGGTTCCGTTAAGTTGGTTGCAGCAAACGACAAACACGTCATGAGTTACGTCATAGGTTTGTACAGGAAATTAAGTTTTTTTCGTAACTTGGAAGGTTTATAATTAACGTTCGAAGTTCGTTAATTTCTTTTTTTTTATTGTACATGTGACTTTATCAAAAACTTGATTATTACAATCTTTAAACTAAACGCACAAAGCAAGTAGTCCCAAAACATACCTCCCAAGAGGCGTGGTCCAATGGCGTGGTGAAGGAAGAACGAACAAGCCGGCAAGTCGGTGTGGCGGCTCAATGTGTTGGGTTGACGATAAAAAAATATCTTTGAAAATCGAAGAATAATAGGGTAAGTAGGTTATATTGCATATTGACGGTAATAAATGTAAAGACAAACCTGCTCTTTGTTTTTTACACCTTTTGGTGTGGATAGGCGTGCCTATTGCAAATTGCTGGCAATCGTAAATCGCCACCCCTGGCCCTAGGCTATGACAAGCCTACTAGGCCTACCAAGTCCATTTGATGATACCACCGCTTGTTATTGTAAAATTGCGTAATGCAAGGTCTACTTGATCTCCGCCTGGCGGAGATCAAGTAGACCTTGGCATGATGCGTTGTCACGTCTTGAAGGCGGTGAGCATGTGTAAAGAAGTAGTCCCGCGCACAACCAAGGCGTGAGAAGGCGCGGACTGTTACTAATTTGCTAATAGGCCAAATCAACAATAGCTTCGTTTGTTTGTCCAGTACCAGGTACAGAAATCCTGGTACATAACCACCCGGATGTACGTAATGAAAACGGAAATGGGGGCACAAGGTTCACCTACCGTCCACATGGACAAACAAACACCATTACCACACATGTGCCTTGTATTGTGCCAACTTGGGAGTTCGACGAGCCTCCGCTAGGCGGAGATCAAGTAGACTTTGGTTTTTACACATTTGCAAGGCGTATTCGAAAATGGCGAATTTAATCCCAATTCTCGTTCTATTACTTCATTCATAGAGAAATAACTTCATTCATTTCATTCATTAATCCTACACCTAGGCTGAAGGCCTACTTACAATAATTGTAGGTATTGGTTAAATCGTTAGTCTTAAACATAGTCTTAGTAATCGTTCTGGACGCGGCGTAAGTCTCTAGGGCTTTACGACTATTTGTAAGACTATGCCTAGGCCTAGGCCTACACCCTGGTCCCATATTTATTAATCAAAGCACTAGTGCTAACGATATCTTCCATGATGGTTTGTCTTTGTATACAAAGTTTTTGGCGCGATTCTTGATATTCTGCACCCACTCCTCAAAAAGCAGGTGTAGATTTCTTACTCCCAGCACGGTTGTGGTAATTTACACCCGGACAAAAAAACGCAGTACATTTGCCACTGGAACATTTACACCAAGACTGAAAAACGGTTTTAAGGGACAACTATGTACCAGGTGTTATTGAAACTGGACAAACAAACAAAGCTTATGACGCCAGCATCTTACTTCTTGGTGTAACACGACTTTAATAAGAACAACAATCAACAACAATAGGGAAGTCTCATCAAAAATAAATATTCCTCAAAGCACCTAAAAATGGAAGATCATTATCCAAAAATACGGGCGGTATAATTTTTATATCTGAGAAGCGTATATTTCCAATTCTATTAGCATTTTAAGTTTGAAATTTGGAACTTCCAATTCCGTAATTGAAAAACGGCTCTTGACGTCATATGTCATGTAAACAACTGCCTCCTTGAAGTATTCTTAATAATATCAACGATATTAAGTTGGACATTTTACAATATCTAGGATGCAGTGACTTTACAACAATGTATTTTATACCACTGTTTTCTTCAGAAAATACATTTTGATACAGTATTTACCAAAACGTGTTTAAAATAATGCAATTATTTAACATATTGTTGTTAATTAATGTTGAGAAGTGTTCATTTACTAACTAGAAATAAATGTTGGTTCAGTTAAAGTCTTATGAGAGCAATAATCTACTAAAAGGTGGGATTTCAGTACTATTTGTATGATATAAAATTATTGTTTACTGACATATGACGTCAGAACCTTTTAATCACGAGCAAGATGGCGCAGGTCCGTTTCTGAGCGTGTTTTGACAGCAATATCTTTGACTTGCTGTTAAAGCGATGTTAATGCACCTTTCGAGCCGAAACCAATTAGTTTCCGTTTATTTTAACTTGAGGTAACCAGTAAGCAAATAAAAAAAATGCGTGAGACTTCCCTATTCAAGAATGCGCATTACAAAAATTGTTCTTATTTCCATGGCTATTATACTTTCCGACATTGTTGTATGCAGTGCAATGTGCGTTGCTAAGAATTTTCGTGGTCATGTTTTCAACACGGTCCGCCACCGTTACTAACACTTATTGACAGCAATAGAAATGTAATTTCTGCCTCTAATACGTATTGGATCGCGTTTACATTAGTATATTCGTGACCGGACAAAAATTTACTATAAGAAAGCCCCCTCACATTTTGCCGTTACTGCGTTTTAGAAAAATATTTTCGAGTAACTTTCGTGTAACTTTGCTAATATTTATCAGATCGCCATTACATTAACATATTCGTGACCGGAAAAATCTGTAGAAAAATCTGGCTATCTCATATTTTGCCGCCATTTTGTTTCAGAAAAATATTTTGCAGTAACTATGGTGTAACTTTGTAACTTTTCGAACGATTTTGCCTCAAAACTATACACCTTCAATCCACATCGAGGCTTGTGGATGGTCCAAATTTCAAGTTGATCGGATTTTCCGTTCGACCGCTATCGACAGACATAAAAAAAAAAAACAAACAAACAAAAAAAAAACAAACAAAAAAAAAACAGAACGAGGTGCCATAAGAGTCAAGTGGAAACGCTCGCTTCGCTCGCTTAATGATCTTCCATTTTTAGGTACTTTGAGGAATATTTATTTTTGATGAGACTTCCCTAATGTTCAAAATAAGGAGATCACTAATCATGAAAAACGCATCCTGTTTTTCCACCGATGGTAAAACCATAGCACTTTCACACTAAGTAGTAAATATACATTAGGCTTCTTTTGGGCGTGGGTTAACATGACGTAAACACTAAAAGAAAAAGGTTTAGGGCGAGATGGCCCTCAACTTCTTCATTTCCCGCTTTCCGCCATTTTTATCTTTAAATTTGGTGAAAACCCGTGAGGTCCTTCTAGTCCATTAGGTACTAAGGAAGCGACCCTCCCCCCCCCCCCCCCCCCCTGGCGCAAATTTTCACTATAGCAGTTCGATACATAAAAAAATTAAAATTCATAATTCACTTGTTTGCCACGTAACAACTGGGGCGTTTGGCCTCCAGGGATGTCCAAAGTTGAGATTTTCAAAACTTGAATTTGTCACTTTTCTCAAAGCATTTGTAAATTTGTAATTATTCTTTCATAAACTAATGAATAGTAGTATTTTCTTATTTTTAGTACAAAAAAACAAAGATAATTTGTAAAGGGGTGTCCAAATAAAAATATAAACATTTTGACCACTGTATACATCTGTTTCACGCAATTTTTGGCACATCCTGATTAAAAAAAGAACCACATAGAAGTATAATGATTCACACAACGTATTAAAAACAGATGACGAAGATTTTTTTTAAAGGGATGCCCAAAATGCTGGATTTCTTATTAGGATTAATACGTAAACAATGTGAGAAAACGAAATATATGTATAGATGGTACCAAAATCATTAAACCTCTTTATTAATAAGTATATATTTAATCCATAACATTAACATAGTCAGGGGTGTCCATAATTTAACGTTTTAATCAAATGATTGCCTGATTATGTTACTCGATGGAAAAATGCTGTCAGAGTTTTGTCATCATCGAGTCGAAATAAAATACAAAACAGAACTATTTTATTTTTTACATAGGGTTGTCCAAAAGTTAAATTCAAATTAACTTCAATTTACATGGCAAAAAATAAACCGGCCGTCACTGTCTACGTTTTAAGGTGAATCTACCCCATATTTTTTTTTCTAATATTCATAAAGAACACATATGGAGTTAGTATATTAAATACGCTCATTTGAGAAGATCAAAACTAATTTTCAAGCCCATTTTGGAGGAGCCGTATGGTATTTACAATGGGTTTTATGACGAATACGGCTAACAACTACGTTTAAACCACATACGCGTTTGGTGTGCGATTTTTTGTTTACACCTTACCCTCACTATTGGCTATGTGGATTAAGTGTTTTGAAATAAGTGTTTTCAATATTTGGTTTACTACGATTTATTTTGCTCGTTGGTACAAACACAATTTCTGTACCGGAGAACAAAATAAATCGTAACAAACCAAATATTGAAAATACTTATTTCAAAACCAATAGTGAGGGTAAGGTGTAAACAAAAAATCGCATACCAAACGCGTATGTGGTTTAAACGTAGTTGTTAGCCGTATTTTTCATAATACCCGTTGTACCCAAAATAGGCTTGAAAATTAGTTTTGATATTCTCAAATGAGCGTATTTCATATACAAACCCATATGTTCTGTATGCATATTTAAAAAAATAAAATAAATTGGGGGTAGATTCACCTAAAGCGACGATCTCCTAAAATGGACGAAGTTTTGTAGTTTTTCTAAGAGTAGAGAATTACTGGGATATTTGTAAATAAATAGACAAATAATCATGGAATTGTTTTGCACACTTACATACTGTTGTTGTAGGTACTTCTTGAAACTCGCAGTTAATTCGATATCATATTGTCTAACCAAAAGCTTAAAACAGCCAAAATTAAATTAATATAGAATTCGGATTGAAAAACAAGGGAAACGGTTTAACGAACTCCGGGTGTTTGTTGTAGGCCTATATGGAAAGTTTGTTGTGAAGGGAAGAATGTAGTGTGTTCAGCTTTGTTTAATTTATATGTTATTTCTCATTGTTCCATTGGAATCTGTTCCTTCGTTCTCTCTCTCTCCCTCTAGCTACTCGTATTCGTCAAAGTACAATTCCATTTCTTGGTAATCGCCAACTTTACTGAGCTCATCTACTTCTTCTTCGGTATCATCACCGTCAGCATCACCATTATTGGTGTTCTCACTCAACAGACCTACAAATACTTGTGACATAATGTCACCCTCAGTTCACGTATACTCAATACATTAGAATAAGGTCCAGGGATATCTGGTTTAGCTTCCATTGCCCAATTACAAACAAATTAGCTCGTTTTATGGGCTGTCTTAAAGACGATCTACAAGGAGGTGAAAGGCTGAACCGCTGTAGTTTGGCGCAATTTACAGATGAAGTGCACTTTTGTAAGATGGTATATCGAAGTTATTGACGCTAAATGGTTTGTCTAATGATGCTCATACACAGGGGCGGCTCGTGGACGATATTTGTGGAGGTGCACATATTCAAATCATAACTAGAACACGCAACGAGGTGGCGCGGAATAGCTGGAGTCTGGGGCTTAGCCCCAGCCGCCGGAGGTTTACAGCTGTAGGCTGACAATTTTTGATACCTGCGTTATGTTTGATCTCCTAAACGCGATATCTTACCCTCAAAACGTTCAAAGAGAATGCCAGTGGTATACTTCAATTCAGGTTGTCACAGATAAGATTACCTCGATGATACATAAAGTTGTAATAAGTAAAAACTTACAATACTATATAAAATTGTAAAATTACATACCCAAACATTTTTTCGTCCACTCCTTCGACACGCACCTCGCCCACTTTATACTATATGTGCGTTTAGCTGTAACCGCCAATTGAACCAAATCTAATTTTGGGGTTGGCCGGGCTCGTCTTTTTATTTGTAATATTGTTCCTGTAATGTTTATCTTGAAAAACTGTTTTTGATTAGATCACTCTTATGATTGACGTCATTATTTAAAACTACACATTGATTGATTGAACAAACTTACTTATCCAAATGATAGCTGGCTACTGACTAGTGTCCGCATGTCGCGCGGGGGCGATGGACCGACCGCAGGTAGCCTACCCTCCTCCTAGGGTTGGTTGCAAGCTACCCTGTTCGTTCGCACGTGCTCCAATGTGGCTATTAGAACCGTGTTAGTTCAAAAAAAAAAATGTCAGGTTAGTTTTAACGTCTTAAACATGGGCCTTACGAAGAGTTGTGTTCGCACACGGGATGGTGTGCGCGTAGAGGGTTTGAATGGGCAACAGATACCTCGGGGCGGGAACGGACATTTACTGCAGAATGACTCCTGCCGAATATACATGCTCTGGCCCGGCCATAATAAAACATTAGTTGGAAATTGAAATTGAAAATTAAGATTAGATTTTAAATTTATTTTTTGTTTATGTATCGCAAATATTTTGGGGGTGCGCGTGCGTATGTGCGCATATGCACGAGCCGCCCCTGCATACATCAAACACACATATTTCTCTAGTGTTTCATACTGTTCCAGTGTTCCTCATATCGATGTTCCCAAAGACGTAAACACACCGAGATATTATGTGGTGTTCAAGAACCTTCAGTGGAGCCAGTTTCCCTTGGCGAACAATTAATGCGCTTGTACTATCACACTCAGTGAATGCATGGAAAGCAGGAAGAACATTAGACATTTAATTCCACCCCAGTTATATTTCCTATTTCATTTTCGTCAACTAGTCTTCCCTTGTTCCCAGAACCTATATAAAATAAAATAAAATAAAATTAATGACTGTGGACAAGACTTTACCCAAATGTAAAAATTCACACCTGTTTCCGGACTTCTGATAACGAGAACACGTGGTTGTTCAGAAATGTTTAGAGCATACTGATAATGCAGCAGGTTTTTTGTATTGACCTCTTCTTCTGATTACTGTAGATCGTCCACGGGGTTTGTAATGCCAGGGCGGCCATCTACACTAGTCAGTGCATATGTCTTCACATACCACAAAACAATCGTATATGCAATAGTTGGTCTGCAAATAGCTCACCTCCACTGCGATAAGATTAATTTTACTATTTGTATATTGTTAAAATTTGAAAGAAATTATTTCCAAACTCGATGAAGTTTTGTGATTCACCCAGCTGTTATTAAATACTTCTTTGCTTGATCTCTTCTCATTCTTACAGCATTTTTATCGAATCACGGCTTGTATAGGCAAGGTTAATTTGTCATTTTAATTGTTGTTGAGGCCTAACTGTTTTGATTAATTTGAAGATTTCCAGGAAACAAGTTTTTACATTATAAATTGCTTTATTTCCTTGACAAGGGGAGTCCGCGATCTCTCCAGGACATCGGCTAATACTATGCTATTACATCACATTTGGTTTTAGATAAATGTTTAATAGAATACAATAATTACTATTATCAACTCAACAACTTTGTACAGTAATGTAAATGTATTTATTCTATGGAATAACAATATTTATAAATCTTACTCAGCTTTAACTTTAGTTATGTTCAGAACAAAATGAGTGTGTGTATTTGGAGGAAGGCCACCATAAGTGGTATCGGCAAATTGTTCATTTTGGACAAAACTGTTCATAATAATACCAACATAAATATTGATTGTTTGTACATAGTTATGAAGTTTGGTAGTGCAAAAATTATTATCGTTAAGGATTACCCACTAGCAAAAAATATACAATTATATTTATATTTATGATGATGGACACCCCTACAATGTAAACGCTTCAGATACCAACTAGCAATCAAGTAGACATATGTACATTCATAAGTGTTTCTTTAAGAGAGCAAGTAGTCACATTAGTTGGAAGTTCCACTTTAAGGCGCGTTCAGACAGAATGACTATGGACTAAGACTAACATTGGGAAACATCCATCGCCAAATGTATTTCAACAATGCCAACAATCGAAAATCAACTTTCTTAATCACTCGTTCTTAAACACTAATCACTATAAAAGTTTGTTAACGCTTAGACATAAATCGTATACTTCAACCCTGTTAAACCTTAAATCGTTAGTCTTAAACACTAATCGTTAGTCTTAGTCATTTTGTGTGAACCCGCCTTTACGGATTAACCATAGTGAACGGTATATCTAAAGTAGTGGCAATATAACTATGATTGTTGGACAACCCTTCATTATTGACGTTAGTTTATTTTATTGTTAGCTGATTTTTGCAATTTCAACAGACATAATTTCCAGAAACGTGACCAAACTTTGAGATCTAAGCAGTAAAATAACGGCAACTTTGGACATCCCTGGAGGCCAAACGCCCCAGCTGTCACGTGACAAACAAGTCCCGTTTTTTTCTCTACAAAACTGCTATTCAGAAAATTTGCGCCAGGGTGGGGGAGGGGGGGTTCGGTAATAAAAGAGCGCCACAGTTCTCGCGCGGGGAAAACCACAGCCTTCTCGAACGTCGGTTCAATCCGCGATCGCGGATGACCCGTCGAGAAGGCTGTGGGGAAAGCACACCCACTTAAGGAGGAAAAAGGCGGGAAGCATTGTTGTTGGCTTGTCTTGTTGACTCTTAGGTTAGAGCACCGTTGAAAGCTTGGTTTTACGTTTTCCTTGTCCGAAATGGATAATTTGTTTAGTGAGTTGTCTGTGCCCGATATGGATACAGATTTAGATGTAAAAGAAAAATCGTGTGGGTGCAATGGGGATCTGCTGAGCGACTTTGTACGTGAAGCGAAGTTGCAGGCGAAAGCCCTCGCAATCCTGGCGGGCTTGGACAAGGAGAATGCTGCGCTTTGTAATCAGTTGAACGATGAACTCTTGCAGTGCAAAGAAGCGATTTCAACCCTTAAAAATATGTTGGAAATGCAAAAGCAAGAACTTGCAGAGCAAAAGGTAGGGCTGTGCAAAACTCCGTAGGCCTAGGGCATAACTTCGTTTCAATAGTGCTAGGCCTAGGCCTAGGTATAACTTCGTTTCAATAGTGCTAGGCCTAGGCCTAGGCCTAGGCGTAGGCCCTACCAAGGCCTAGGACCTACGTATTTAACGTTGAGGCCTTGGCTTGAGCTACCTAGGCCTACACATGTCTGTACAGTCTACGTTCTTTTATCAATTGTCTACCTAGGCCTTGGCTCCCAGATATAGCCTGTGATCTAGCCTTGGGGCTAGGCCTAGCATGACATTCACCTTCAAACCCTGTAGGCCAATTCTTTTTGCAATCTGTGGGTGGAGGCCTTAGCAATGGGTTTGAACTTCTTCAGACTCAATGCCCCAGGCTTTATGAATCCCCTACGTAGGCCTATCACGCAAGTTCAATGCGCATTGGATGAAAGCGCTTTGGTTCCAATCGGTTGCAGAGTGTGGTAGGGCCTATCCGCTCCGATACCTATATTTGTACTATCTATTGATCTATAGGTAAATAAATTATCTTATACCAAGTGGCTATACGTCCACCAAGGCGGACGGCCATAAAATAGTAGCCTAGGCCTATAGGCTATATGTCTGGCAGTGTTTTCTACGCGGTCAGCCATCGTGGCGAACAGCCAACTAGGCCTAGTTGTAGACTATACGTAGCCTACGCCAGGTGGCAGATGGCCAATGAACAGTAGGCTATACGTCCGCCTGGACCCCATGAATGTAATTTGTAACACGAAATAAATAAAACTTGAAACTTGAACTTGAAAGTCTTGAAACCGTGAGTTCGTCCGCGTTTTCAGCTCATTTTGTGAGTTGAAAACGCAAAATCACACCTTTTGTAGTCTTTAGTACCAAAACGGAGCATTTCTTCGTTTTCAAAATGAACTCGCTACCTTGGAATGAAAACGGACGTTATGAAGAATTGCGGGGGCTAAATACTCCATTAACTAGGCTAGGTATGGTATGTCCCTTTTTAGTAACATTGTTGAAATAGAAAAACAGCCCGCACCGGAAATCACACCTTGGACCTTTTGAATTGGCAGCAGGAATAAAATAAACCAACTAGAGACCAACGAGCCACAAAAAACCTTAAGCCCTATATGCATTTTATTGTATAACATCATGTAGGCCTAATTGACGATTGGTGCTTTACCCGCCCCCTCACGTCACGAAGCAAGTAGGCTATAGTAGGCACAAATCCGCTGACAGTTACTCTTTCACGCGCTTAATGTACGAGTACGACACTTATCTCGTTCTAGCTGTTATAATATTCATTTTTTAGGTATAACCTATAGAAAAGCATATTTAGTTCACATAGGCTACCAGTGGTCAATATAAAGGTTATTTCAAAATTATAGGACCAGTAGTTAACTTGTTATAACAATTGGCACATCAAGAGGATAAAATGAGCAAGGTGTTTTGTTTTTTGACTTCAATTGGCGAAAAACTAATGATCGGATTTTGACGAGAGTTTCTTAAGAATGTGTTCCAATAATGTGAGACAATAAGCAAATAAACTTTCTAGATAGAAAATGCCCATCGAAAATTCATAGCATGCACTAATATGCAGGGTGTAGTGGTTGGGCCTCCAAAAGTAGCGGTTTTGACCGTGAAACTAAGCACCTTGCATAATTAGTGCATGCTATGAATTTTCGTTCTGGGCATTTTCTATCTTGAAAGTTTATTTTCTTATTGTCTCACATTATTGGTACGTATTCTTAAGAAACTCTCGTCCAAATCTGATCATTAGTTTTTCGCCAGTTGAAGTTGAAAAAACAAACCCCACCTTGCTCATTTGATCCTCTTCGATGCGTGAATTGTTATAACAAGTTAACTACTTCGTCTATAATTTTTAAATAACCTTTATATTGACCACTGGTATGTTAAAGGTAGGCTGTAGTTAAGAACGGTTATTTTTTTAAATAGTTATTTTTTTAATTAAACACATTGTTGTCACGATTTGGTAAACATCAGCGGAAACGCGAGCTCAAACGTGCGATTCGTTGAAGAGCTAGACCGGCTCAAAGTTGGGTGGAGTGGGGGGGCTACGTCATCGGAGCCACCCCAGCTGCAGCCTGCAGGCACTGCGAGGCTAGAGCACGTGTTGTGGAATGACAGTTAAAAAGCATTCTTATTCTTTTGGTAATAATTTGTTAGTAAGTTAACACTGAATGACGCTGAGAAACTCTAAGTCAAGTCCTGATTTTGCATAATAGGCCTACTAAACTTATTTAAGCTTAATATAAATTAAAAAAAAAACTCACTTATAAAGTTATTCGAAATACTCTGGCTCGAAGCCGTCAGCTGATTTAAATCCAACGTAGATTCCGGTTGCTTCTGGATACCTTTCACGTATACAGTTCACAACGCATGATGGTATAACTTTTCTTTTCTTTTTACCAAAAGTTGACCAGGAATTCATCCAATAAACAAATTGTTTATATGCAACGTACCGATAAGTGCTATTGGTTGCTTCGTTTATAGTGAGTAACTCATGATCAGACGCATGCAAAGCCAATAAGTGACGTGCTGTGTGTTCAATGTATCTAAATTCAACACGAGTTATCTGTGACGACGCTCTCAAAAGATACGTGTTCTGTAATACAGTCAACACTTCCCCGATGTTCTCTAATTACTTTACTATCACTGCAGCAAACACTTGTATCATCGGACAACGTAATTACACACTCCCCACAATCACACCAATCAATTGTCCCTGATCTACCTATAAGTGATTTGTTCGCCGGTCTCTTATCGCGGTTTTTATCCTTTCTATCAGATCGCCGAGGTTCAAAACGATAGGGCTGTATACCGGCCATCACCCTCCGCAGACACGATTGCACTGGCTGCTGGTGAAAGTTATAAGCGTTTTGAAGGGTAAACAGTTCAAAAACTTGAGAACATAGCTTAAAAGGGTCATTGTGTAAAATGGCTATTGTTCAGGGAATAGCCTGAACACCCGCATACACTGTGTCCAATCTGTGTCAGTTTGAAAGTTTTGTCAGTTGAAAGATATACTGCATTATTGCACTAATACATATGTTGCCAAGTTGACAGATGGTAACTAAACACATAAACATGTCTATAAAACCTAACTTCCTATACGTGGGTGGGGCAAGGGACAAGGACAAAGAGAACGGGAAATGGGGTTTTGACTTTTGAGTCTATTGCGTTACGAATTTGCAACCCAAGGGACAGTTCATTTTTTCTCAGTCAAGCGAAGTGGCGCACCAAAGGGGGTAAAGTGTTGGGTAGGCTTCATGCTATAGAGCGCCCCCCCCCCCCCCCCCCCCCCCCTAAGAAGCTTAGGTACTATTTTAGGTAATATTATTGGTGGGGATGGGCGTGGTATCGATGCGATATTCTTAGGTACATCGGCGACGTATGGGTCGAATTCGATATCCAAATTCACTTGACCACTGGTATAGACACACACTTTTTCCATTAACTCTTCTCGCCAAGAATAATTTTTGTCCTTTCGGATTGATCGTTCCACGTATTTTTTTGTCGATTTTGAATATCGGACTTCTGTATGACAAATGTCTCGACCTATGTTTAAATTGTGGTCTAATATAGCAAGCATTGCGCGAAGTACCATACCGTCGTAGGAGAAGTGCGATTTCTTGGGCAAATACTTCAATCTGACATTGTGGTATGACTCTAAACTCCCAGTATGACAGTAATGTTTGGTATGTTTCAAATCTGTCAGAAATCTATCCTCTGTAATTACTTGTCGGAGGAGCTTGTAATCGTGTGAGCTTTTGCGGCGAGCGGCGATCTATCACGATTTGGAAATTTGTGAAAACTTACTTTTTTCCCATTGACAATTACAGGTTTACCTGACTGATTAGCACATTCGAAGACACAACATATAGTCATCTTTATGTATATTGTTCCGTGTATGCAGTCATAAGCGCGACAGAAAAAAAAGTCACAAACCTGTCACAATTGCCATTCAGTCGATACGGAATAAATTATAAGTACTACACGACAATTATTTTGTATTACACATTACACAACAACAGTTCCTACAGCGCAGTGACTTAAAGGGTCGACAGCGAGCGAGCAGTTCACCCCCGGCGATACGTCCACGCGTGCATGAATGGGAGACATTGTTCCCGGCTTCAGACCGCGGGCCGTGAGGCGGGTGGCTTCGATGACGTCACGGCCTGACAGCCTAAAACTTTGACGTGCTGTAGTTTAAAGAGATTTTATCCGTTTAATGTGGGGTTTTCGGCATTGTAGTTCTTTCATTGGCGTACATAATCAGATACAATAAACCGTAACTACAGCCTACCTTTAACTAAATATGTTGAGACTGTACGGATTAATTGAACATGATATAAATGAAAATAAAAGAAAACAAACCCTCAGCTAGCTCAAACCTTGGGTTGTAGAGCACAAAAATGTATATTAAAAAGTTGTTGCTTGTATAAATAAAAATATGAGATTATGGTTGTAGGATAGTAGGAAATTAAAAAAATAGAATTGTATCAAATATAAATCTTAATGTTTAATGAATTTAAATGACACATATGAGATACACACAAAAATGAAAATGCAATACATAAACAAAAATGAATGAACAAAGGAAACAAAAATCTGAAATAAATATCGTTAATACTAATCTACCTCCCTATGGCCATAGTACAGGTAAAAAAAGAAGTAACGATACCTGTGTTGTTGTAGCGCTGGCTGGAGATGGCTTGATCGATGAATTGTTGTGATGGTGATAATGATGATCGATGTTGGTGATGGGTTGGTAGGTTTATTGTCTTTGGTGTTGTCGTTGTGGTCGTCTATTGTTGCCGATAGTTCTATAATTGCGTGATTGTTGTATTATTGGGTATTATTTGTTGTTACTTCTTCATTTATGTTAACGTATTAATTAATTTGCTGATTCTTATTATTAGACTAATTTTTATTTTAAATTAAACAACACGTCCGCACACTCACACGCACTCGGCTCGCCGGCCATTGTCTCGGTATTATTCCTCGGCCAGCGGCCGCCTTACGTCTAAAAAAACTACCTCCTCGACCAAAGGCCGTCTTCGTTCTGCCTCACATCCCTCAGGACTCCGGCTACAAACTTGCCCCTGTGTTCTTAGGGCGACCAATCAGAAGGCTCATAATTAGTGATGTCATGGAAGATTTTGAATTTGGTTTACCCTAACTAGGGGGGTGTAGTGGCCTAAAAATGGACTAGCCTGGTACTTAGCCTTGAAGTGGAAGCTCTCACCCTCGGCGTGGTAACAACCTCTGACCTCCCCTCCAAGACAAATACCAGACCGTCATTAAAAATGTCAAATAATTTAGAAAACTGATACCCTTCTGAGAGGTTTCCCTTGACTTGGTGCTCATATGGCTTTTTAGAACACCCAAGTCGTGTGTTCCCCAACTGCTAGTCACGTGACAAAGTAGGCCTACTCGGCGCAAGCTCCGCCTATCACCACTCGTCAATTGTGTAATCTATAGCTGCAAATAAATACGGCTACTAGGCCTACTACTAGTAAGCTTGGGCCCTACAACGGACAAATCAGTACACTAGGGGCCTATTAAGTTCGAGAGTTCTCATCCAAGGCTGTGGCACAGCGACTGCATCTGCGACTACCATAATACATTCTCGGGTTCGATACTCGACACATCCGTTCTTTTTTCTCTTCAACTTTAGTGTTTGCACTTATAATACACAGGAATCATTTATATGTTTTCCTTAAAACGAAATTCCGGGTTTTTAGACGTGTTTTGTCTAGGATATTTTGTACGCCTACCATCTAGCGCCTTGTTACGAACGTATATTGGCGGACATATAGCCTACTGTTCATTGGCCGTCCGCCACTTGGCGTACTTATAGCCTGTAGCTAGTTGCTGGTACGCCGTGGCGGACCCACTTCCGTGGCCGTATAGCCCACTGTTTATTGGCCGTCTGCCCCCTAGCGTACATATAGCCTGTAGCTAGTTGCTGGTACGCCATGGCGGACCCACTTCGGTGGCCGTATAGCCCACTGTTCATTGGCCGTCTGCCCCCTAGCATACATATAGCCTGTAGCTAGTTGCTGGTACGCCGTGGTGGACCCACTTCGGTGGCCGCATAGCCCACTGTTCATTGGCCGTCTGCCCCCTAGCGTACATATAGCCTGTAGCTAGTTGCTGGTACGCCGTGGCGGACCCACTTCGGTGGCCGTATAGCCCACTGTTCATTGGCCGTCTGCCCCCTGGCGTACATAAAGCCTGTAGCTAGTTGCTGGTACGCCGTGGGGGACCCACTTCGGTGGCCGTATAGCCCACTGTTCATTGGCCGTCTGCCCCCCGGCGTACATATAGCCTGTAGCTAGTTGCTGGTACGCCGTGGCGGACCCACTTCGGTGGCCGTATAGCCCACTGTTCATTGGCCGTCTGCCCCCTGGCGTACATATAGCCTGTAGCTAGTTGCTGGTACGCCGTGGGGGACCCACTTCGGTGGCTGTATAGCCCACTGTTCATTGGCCGTCTGCCCCCTGGCGTGCATATAGCCTGTAGCTAGTTGCTGGTACGCCGTGGCGGACCCACTTCGGTGGCCGTATAGCCCACTGTTCATTGGCCGTCTGCCCCCTGGTGTACATATAGCCTGTAGCTAGTTGCTGGTACGCCGTGGCGGACCCACTTCGGTGGCCGTATAGCCCACTGTTCATTGGCCGTCTGCCCCCTGGCGTACATATAGCCTGTAGCTAGTTGCTGGTACGCCGTGGCGGACCCACTTCGGTGGCCGTATAGCCCACTGTTCATTGGCCGTCTGCCCCCTGGTGTACATATAGCCTGTAGCTAGTTGCTTGTACGCCGTGGCGGGCCCACTTCGGTGGCTGTATAGCCCACTGTTCATTGGCCGTCTGCCCCCTGGCGTACATATAGCCTGTAGCTAGTTACTTTTACGCCGTGGCGGGCCCACTTCGGTGGCTGTATAGCCCACTGTTCATTGGCCGTCTGCCCCCTGGCGTACATATAGCCTGTAGCTAGTTGCTGGTACGCCGTGGCGGACCCACTTCGGTGGCCGTATAGCCCACTGTTCATTGGCCGTCTGCCCCCTGGTGTACATATAGCCTGTAGCTAGTTGCTTGTACGCCGTGGCGGGCCCACTTCGGTGGCCGTATAGCCCACTGTTCATTGGCCGTCTGCCCCCTGGTGTACATATAGCCTGTAGCTAGTTGCTGGTACGCCGTGGCGGACCCACTTCGGTGGCGGTATAGCCCACTGTTCATTGGCCGTCTGCCCCCTGGCGTACATATAGCCTGTAGCTAGTTGCTGGTACGCCGTGGCGGACCCACTTCGGTGGCCGTATAGCCCACTGTTCATTGGCCGTCTGCCCCCTGGCGTACATATAGCCTGTAGCTAGTTGCTTGTACGCCGTGGCGGGCCCACTTCGGTGGCCGTATAGCCCACTGTTCATTGGCCGTCTGCCCCCTGGCGTACATATAGCCTGTAGCTAGTTGCTTGTACGCCGTGGCGGGCCCACTTCGGTGGCCGTATAGCCCACTGTTCATTGGCCGTCTGCCCCCTGGCGTACATATAGCCTGTAGCTAGTTGCTGGTACGCCGTGGCGGGCCCACTTCGGTGGCCGTATAGCCCACTGTTCATTGGCCGTCCGCCACTTTGCGTACAATAGCCTGTAGCTAGTTGCTGGTACGCCGTGGCGGACCCACTTCGGTGGCTGTATAGCCCACTGTTCATTGGCCGTCTACCCCTGGCGTACATATAGCCTAGCCTGTAGCTAGTTGCTGGTACGCCGTGGTGGACCCACTTCGGTGGCCGTATAGCCCACTGTTCATTGGCCGTCTGCCTCCTGGCGTACATATAGCCTGTAGCTAGTTGCTGGTACGCCGTGGTGGACCCACTTCGGTGGCCGTATAGCCCACTGTTCATTGGCCGTCCGCCACTTGGCGTACATATAGCCTGTAGCTAGTTGCTTGTACGCCGTGGCGGGCCCACTTTGGTGGCCGTATAGCCCACTGTTCATTGGCCGTCTGCCCCCTGGTGTACATATAGCCTGTAGCTAGTTGCTGGTACGCCGTAGCGGACCCACTTCGGTGGCTGTATAGCCCACTGTTCAATGGCCGTCTGCCCCCTGGCGTACATATAGCCTGTAGCTAGTTGCTGGTACGCCGTGGGGGACCCACTTCGGTGGCCGTATAGCCCACTGTTCATTGGTCGTCTGTCCCCTGGCGTACATATAGCCTGTAGCTAGTTGCTGGTACGCCGTGGCGGACCCACTTCGGTGGCCGTATAGCCCACTGTTCATTGGCCGTCTGCCCCCTGGCGTACATATAGCCTGTAGCTAGTTGCTGGTACGCCGTGGCGGACCCACTTCGGTGGCCGTATAGCCCACTGTTCATTGGCCGTCTGCCCCCTGGTGTACATATAGCCTGTAGCTAGTTGCTTGTACGCCGTGGGGGACCCACTTTGGTGGCCGTATAGCCCACTGTTCATTGGCCGTCTGCCCCCTGGCTTACATATAGCCTGTAGCTAGTTGCTGGTACGCCGTGGCGGACCCACTTCGGTGGCCGTATAGCCCACTGTTCATTGGCCGTCTGCCCCCTGGTGTACATATAGCCTGTAGCTAGTTGCTGGTACGCCGTGGCGGACCCACTTCGGTGGCCGTATAGCCCACTGTTCATTGGCCGTCTGCGCCCTGGCGTACATATAGCCTGTAGCTAGTTGCTGGTACGCCGTGGCGGACCCACTTCGGTGGCCGTATAGCCCACTGTTCATTGGCCGTCTGCCCCCTGGCGTACATATAGCCTGTAGCTATTTGCTTGTACGCCGTGGCGGACCCACTTCGGTGGCTGTATTGCCCACTGTTCATTGGCCGTCTGCCCCCTGGCGTACATATAGCCTGTAGCTAGTTGCTGGTACGCTGTGGGGGACCCACTTCGGTGGCGGTATAGCCCACTGTTCATTGGCCGTCTGCCCCCTGGTGTACATAGGCCTATAGCCTGTAGCTAGTTGCTGGTACGCCGTGGGGGACCCACTTCGGTGGCTGTATAGCCCACTGTTCATTGGCCGTCTGCCCCCTGGCGTACATATAGCCTGTAGCTAGTTGCTTGTACGCCGTGGCGGGCCCACTTCGGTGGCCGTATAGCCCACTGTTCATTGGCCGTCTGCCCCCTGGCGTACATATAGCCTGTAGCTAGTTGCTTGTACGCCGTGGCGGGCCCACTTCGGTGGCCGTATAGCCCACTGTTCATTGGCCGTCTGCCCCCTGGTGTACATATAGCCTGTAGCTAGTTGCTTGTACGCCGTGGCGGGCCCACTTCGGTGGCCGTATAGCCCACTGTTCATTGGCCGTCTGCCCCCTGGTGTACATATAGCCTGTAGCTAGTTGCTGGTACGCCGTGGGGGACCCACTTCGGTGGCTGTATAGCCCACTGTTCATTGGCCGTCTGCCCCCTGGTGTACATATAGCCTGTAGCTAGTTGCTTGTACGCCGTGGCGGGCCCACTTCGGTGGCCGTATAGCCCACTGTTCATTGGCCGTCTGCCCCCTGGCGTACATATAGCCTGTAGCTAGTTGCTTTTACGCCGTGGCGGGCCCACTTCGGTGGCTGTATAGCCCACTGTTCATTGGCCGTCTGCCCCCTGGTGTACATATAGCCTGTAGCTAGTTGCTTGTACGCCGTGGCGGGCCCACTTCGGTGGCCGTATAGCCCACTGTTCATTGGCCGTCTGCCCCCTGGCTTACATATAGCCTACAACAAGTTGGCCGTCCGCCACGGTGGTGGACCGCGTACAAAACTGCCGGATGTGTATAGGCTACTGCTCATTGCCCATCCGCCACGGCGGACGTACAGGCGCTGCGTATGCCTATCTTATATCATGTCAATCTGAAGTGCCCTCATTTAAGCCGACTGTGAATTCTGCCAGTCACATCACAGGCCGTGGCTGCGCCCGCATCGTGGAGCCACTTTTACGTGTATATCACTTACTTCATAGCGAATCGTATCCTTCTACTCGCTTGCCAAAGCGTATTGGATCAGAGCCGCATTGAGGTAAATTCGACATGTATACCACACTTTGCAACCGATTGAGTCACTTTGCATGAACTAGATACAGTGTGCTATATCCAATTCTAAAAGCTAAATTTTTTTTTTGAATACTAATTATGGATCAAGTGAAGAATATTACAACCCTACAGATTAAAATATTTAGCTTATAGGGAGGCTGCACAATGGCCCGGGAACGTTAGCGTTAATGGGAGTTCACTAACTTGGAAAGCTTGCCGTTAATGTTACCAGGATACGAGAACGGGAAACTCAATTGTGCATCGTTTCATAAAATACCACGGGATCCAGCTTAACGAAGCACTCAATAAATTCAAAGTGGTTCTGAATCAACCTCGTTGTTCTGAATTGACCTTGTTGATTCTGGCATTTGTTCGCAGGTGTTCGCACTGTCCAATCACTGATTCGTATCTTTCATATTTGAAATATAGGTCTTTGATTGGTTATCGCTCACTCGTCGATGGTGTTTGGAGCCTACAGGGTTAGTTTAGTCGCTTTAAAGTTTAAATTAAAGTCCGCCACTGAAAATCAGTCTTGTTACTGAGTGGGTAGACTATAAATTAGGGATGTCATAGGGTAGGAAAATTTCTGATCCGGTTCAAGACCTTCCAGGAACCAGGTTACCCGAATCCTGAAAGCCTAAATAATATTATCTTGGTTAGTCTTGGTCTTGGTAGTCGCAGAAATATCGTCACTTTTTTTTTTTTTTTACAAATTACCACCTTATTAAGATTCGAATCCTAAAAATGGATTCGGGTAATTTCTGGATCCGGGTAACCCGGGTACCCACCCTATGACATCCCTATTATAAATACGAATTTATTTATTTTATTTATTGGAACCAAGGCGCCTTCCTCCAATGCGCATTATAGACCTAAACTTGCGTCATAGTATACGTAGTCATTGTTTACTTCTGCTAGCCTAGGCCTAGCATTTTTTTTTGTCGTTAGTCCTTTTCGATGATTAGCCCATTGTAGCACTAGCAAAATAATCCTATGCCTAGGTATTAGGGATGGGCAAATACGTTTATGTAACCTTAACGTTTAACCTTTTTTTAAATTCACGTTTAAACGTTTGCGCCCCCTCCACCCCTCAAAAGAAGGCGAGAAGAACGACCAATGCAGTAAATATCACTGAAATGTTCCGAAACTTAGGGTAGGGTAAAATTAAAATATGTGATGAGCAACTACTCATAGTTAGAGGTGTTTGAAAATGGTTTTATTTAAAAAAAAAAATCATTTTATTCTAAACCAAAATGTGGTGTTATTTCGGTGTTATTTTTATGATGGAAATGGAGAAATCAGGAAGTTTCAAAGCAACAGAAATTTTCACCCGCTTTATTTTGAGCAACGCTATCTACCAGCAACGCTGCAAACCACTTTTCCATCGGCCAAAATGTGGTTGGTAAACAGTTTGAGACTAAACTGTTTAACCGACTTAGGGTCAAAAGTAGTAATTATTATGTAAAATATGCAAGTTTTACTGTAAATAGTTAAAAATGCTGAAAATGGTGTTATTTCGTTATTTCAACACTCAATTCGCGTTATTAAAATAATATGGTGTTATTTCGTGATTTGATTCCTTATCCTTCATGGCCAACATGCCGACATCTGTCAAAAAAAAAAGTTCTTACACCACAAATAATGAATTTCGTTTTATCGCGGATTCCGAAAAACAAACGTCTCTACTCATAGTATGTTAGTAGAGTAGTAAGCTCCGTTGTTAAATATTTGTTTTTATCACTATGCGTACTTGCGTATTGCGTAGGCACTTTAGGTCTACTCTGGATTGTTCCTGTACTGAATTAATGCAATGGTGTCAGATGATGTCGACGATCATGGACAATTACTAAAACGCAGGCGTAATGCGCTCTCCAAAGTGAAAACTCGTTTTACACCCTAACCTACCTGTCCGATGCGGAAATATAATACGAGCCATAGCAGTCGTCACATGAGTTGTCACAAGTTGTTGAGGGGGGGGGGGTGCCTGGGGTGGGGTGACGATCTGTAATTCGTATTTGCCAATCACGGTAGCCGGCCAAGGACTGGCTCGCGCATGGACGGACGCACTCTAAGACGACAGGAAGGGATAACTCATATCAAGAAATAATTAAAGTCAGCGCTCGACTTCTTCCGGCCACTCGGCCGACCGCGGCTAGGCACACACTGTACCAAGAACATTTAACTGCGCATTAAAATTTATAAACGTTTAAAAAACTCAATCCCACGTTTAAACGTCCCATCCCTACTAGGCATATATATCTAGGCTGGGGTGGATGTAGAATTTGGCCTAGGGTGACTGCCAGTTTTTCATCTTCTTATCACCAAATCTATGACTACGTAGGGCTATATCACGCAAGTTTAATGCGCATTGGATGAAAGCGCCTTGGTTCCAATCGGTTGCAGAGTGCAGTATCCACTCTATACATCATGTCAATCTCATCTAAGCCGACTGTGAATATAGCCAGTCACATCACAGGCCGTGGCTGCGCGCGCATCGCGGAGCTGCTTTGACGTGTACCAGTATACCACTTAAATAGGGTTTACAACCGTCCGGAGTTTCTCTGGACAGTTCGGATTTTGATGCCTGACATCCAGAAAGAAGAATTGCTTCATTCCGAACGACACTTCGTCCGGAATTTGTGAAAAAGTCACCTTTGCACTTCATTCTATTGAATTTTAGTTTTGTTAATGATATAATTCACCATTCATACCTGCCAACTTGTACGTTTTTTCCGTACAATGTACGGATTTTGACCAATTCTTCCTATTGTACGATTCAAGTATAAAAGTGTACGAATTTTTAGACTTCCGCGTATTTTTTTAAATTTCCCACCAAAACTTAAAAATGATGCCACGAGTGCATTCTGTGAGCGTTACCTGAAATTTCTCCTGTCCGGTTGTAACCGAGCTCGCGATTGGCTGATGCGGGGGTGGGGTGATGTGACTAAACCAATCATAGCTCTTGTCACATCCCGCGTCGGCCAAGGCGACCCAGGGGCCAGGCGGCCAGGGGCAACCCAAGCCAAGCCAAGCTGCTGCCAAAGTTGTTTTGTAGGCTAACTAACCTGTTGGTTTCGTGAAGTGACCTTTTTATAGTGTGTGTTTCCGCGGGGCAAGCCCCCCAGACCCCCCCATTTCGTCCCTGCCGCATGCATAGGCTTTTTGGGGACCGATATTCATTCCATTAAGTATTGTACGGATTTTCATATTTCTAGGTTGGCAGGTATGACCATTTAATAAATAGTTATTGTTCATCAAAATATAATAATATCTAGTATTACAAATAGTTTAACGTTAAACTGGATTTCCATTTATATAGCTTTAAACTGTACACAGTATCTATATCATCTTTCTGAAATGTTTTTACGGAGCGTGCTTGCATATGTTTTATATTAGATTAACACAAAGTGCTAGAATTAAATTGTTAGCTATGTTATTATTATTTATAAAATTATTGTGTGAGTTGATCCCAGAAGCCAATTCAACGATATAATTTGTCTAAATCATTGAATCTTTAAATTACGTGTTCGGCTGTTTTGAAGGTAAGAAGGGTCCAGAAATATTCGCCTCCAGCGTCTGAGGCTTCGCTCCAGACCCCTTGTATGCTGACAAAATCAACGCTTTGTCCGGAATTCCAGTTGGACCAAGTTGGTAATCCTACACTTAAATCGACTCGAAATCTATCTTCCAACTTGCTTGCCAAAATAAATAAATAAAATAAATTCACATTTAGAGTCTACCCACTCAGTAACGAATCTGATTTTCAGTGGAAGACTTTAATTTAAAGCGACTAAACCAACCCTGTAGGCTCCAAACACCATCAAAGAGTGAGCGATAACCAATCAAAGATCGATATTTCAATTACGAAACATATGAATCAGTGATTGGACATGCGAACACCTGCGGACAAATGTCAGAATCAACAAGGCCTATTCAGAACAACTTTGAATTTAATATTGAATGCTTCGAAGCTAGGGCGGCACGGCTCAAGTCACCGTTTACTTATTTCTAAGACAAGAAGTAATGGAACTGAATCCTTAATAGAAGTTAAAAAACTTCTGCCTGAACCAGGATTTGAACCTGGGACCTTCTGCATTGGAAACAGTGATGCTAACCACTGGACCAACGAGCCACCTCGTATTGGATCGAAGCGGTCAAGTGAGGAAAATTCACCTTTTTAAGCTTGCGTGATATACGTACCTAAGTCATTGTCTCGATTACCATCGTGGCCAAACCACGAAGATCTAAAGGAAAGCCCAGTTTTACAAAGATCTAAAGCCCAATTTTGTGTTGGTTTAATCTGCTTCCAACGCACAAGGTCCAGGGTTTAATTCCCAGTTTGGGCGGGGATTTTTTAACTTTGAAACTTGACTTGTATCCATCTGAATGGTGTACCCTGGGGGTCTATTTACTAAATTTCCTCTGTCGTTCGACAGTGACTAATACTGCATGTTGGCTCCTTGTCATGCGACTTATTATCGTACTTTAGGATTTTATCTAAATGTTATGTGTTTTGCTTATATTTTTTCCTTTATCTGTAGACCTTAATAATATCTATAGCTGCACTATCTTCCCACAATTTTGTTTTTAAAAGTTCCATTGTTTCAAAGACACAAACAGAACCTAGTCGGGTATGGCTACGTACGTGTTCCATTATCTGATTAGGCCTACCCAAAGAACCAAAACCCCGTTTTTTTATTTTTTTTATTTTTAAATTTTATTTTAATTTTTTACTCCCCACTGGTAATTTACGAACATAAACGAATGCTAAATCCCAAGTTACTCACACGCAATAGATGGATCCGTTCCTTCACATTTATCTAGATTCAGCTGCGTACATGCCTCCCTGACCCACGGAAAATGAGGTAGGCCTACAGTATTTATTTTTCGTTGTCGGCTAATTAGACATTAGGCAAATGCAGTAGTTAGTTATCCCGCTTTATATTTTTAATTTAATTCATTTTTTAATTTTTGAAAAGTGTAGTGAGAAACCAGTTTGGATTTTGGCATAGCAAGTTCCCACCATCATGAATGTATTTGTTTGTCCATTTAGGCATTCACTACTAGAATTGAAGATCTTAACAGCTATCTTGACTACATGGAGAACAACATTCCTGAACATTTCACTTATATTCCACAAGAAGACATTGTGGAAAATGATACACCGGTAAGTGACAAATTATTTTATACTCATATTGGGTTGCTCAACAGACGACAACTCATAAATATCTTGTAAATCAATATTTTGCCATGCAATAACAATATAATAGTCCACTTGTAGTGTACCAGTATTGAAATCATGAATTGGGGTGTTTATGCAAACCTGTACCTGATCACTTCAGATTGCAACTTGGCCACCCTGGTAACGAGGCCAGGTTGCAATCTATGGTGATCTGGATCAGGTTTGTGTAAACACTAGATTGATTGAATGATTGGTATCCATAGTATTAAGCTTAGGGTGACCAAGACTGAATTTTGAGACACTTTTTTTTAGGGACATGTATTTCGGGGGACGCTACCCAGAGTTGATCGGATCATTTCACGACAAAGGGGGGGTGCCCCCCAGCCCCCACAATAGCGCCGCAGGCAATTTAAAATTGCGTATTTAAGTGGTTTTAAGAGCGTTCGGCAGTATGAGTTTTACAGATGTATTGGCCGTCAACTAATTACTCTTAAACTTATAGTAGGATTATTATAAATATTTACCCACTTGTAGAGGGATGTCATATCTATGCATGGTATTAAGTAGATTTGTCACCAACCTATTCAAAAACAATGTACCCATTTTTAAACAGATTCTCCGTATTATTTCACCGAACATTTTCGATGAAAGTGATTTATTTGCATTTTTCAAACGTGAGTATATTATTTTTGAGCAGGTTTGTCACAAATGTACTTAATACCATGCGTAGATATGACATCTCTCTGCAAGTAGGTAAATGTTCATAATAATCCTATTATTTGTTTAAGAGAAATTAGTGGACTAAAAACGTCAAAACTACTTCCGAACGCTCTTAATCATGGATGCCGCCAGGGTATTTTCGAATGGGGGGGGGGGGGGGGGGGCAAAGTGAAATAACAGTTTCCATCCGGGTGAAAGGAGGTGGGGGCACAAGCCCCCCAATTTGCCCAGCAGGGCGTTTTTTGGATTTTCAACTCTTTTAACCCTTGTTAATGTAGGTTTTGAATGCAATGAATTGAACCAAGTACACTAGCGCTACTTCGTATGTACTGTATCTGTATGACATGTAAATCATCACTACTTATGAACAATTATCTTAGAGATGCAAAAAAATGGTAAAATGGCCATCATTTTCTAGTCACATGATATATATAGTAGTTGTATTTTTTATTTACCAAAATGAGCTTTTGCTCTTTACAATGGCTAGTAGCTGCAATACAATCGTGGTATGAACTCATGAAAATGAAAGAATAAGAGAAAGAAATTACATTAAAAGAGTTAAACAGATTTAGATAGTTTTATACCGCTCGGCCGGTCGAATCTTCACTGCTGTTGATTTTCTGATCTGGTGTGGATGCTGACGTCCCACTGGCAATAGACGCACGCGCATCAAACTTCGTAGCATTAAGTTCTAGCAGTTTCTTGCTCTTACTGCGTGTCAATGGCCCTTATCTAGTGCTCTGTATCTTTTACCCAATGTCTGAAGTCAGCACGTTCGCAACCTCGAGTAGTTCCCCGTTGTTCCTTCCAATCATAAGACCACCTTCTGTATTGTGTCATGTGTTTTTTAGGTTAAGTAGGTAGTGGTTTCCAGGATGTGGGTAATCTTAAGCTATCCTTGCGTACATTTAGATTTTCTGGCCTCTCTGATAATACGTTCAGAATACCCTTTCACTGTCGCTAATTCTTTACACCCCTCGAAGTTTACACCCCTTTACACCCCTCGAAGCTAATCCTGAGACGTCACTTCTGTTCTTCACTGCTAGTCGGTGTTCATCTAGTCTTGCAGAGATACGTCTATTCGTTCAATGGCCAATGTATACACTATTACATGACGTGCACGGAACCTCACACACTCCTTGGTTTTCGAGAGGTATTTGGTATTTTCGGTTTCTCAAGAACGATTCAATCTTTCTGTGGGGTTTGAAAACTGTTTGAGTACTGGGTTTTTTAACATCCTACTTATTAGCATGCTTAGCTTAGCTTAGCTTAGCTTAGCTTAGCATTAGCTTGCTACTTTAAACCAGTAGCGTTTACAACACTGTGCATTAGGGATGTCATAGGGTAGGAAAATTCGGATCTGGTTCTACACCTTTCAGGAACCGGGTTACCCGAATCCTGAAAGCCTAAATTATGTTATCTTATCTTGGTTACACCCCCCCCCCCCCCCCCGAAACCACGCGGTTGAAGGCTGTTTTCTGCCCGTGTCAGCTGCCGGCCGCTGTGTGGGTTGGGCTCTGTGCGGCCGCTGCGCGCGGGAAAGGCGAGAGGGGGGTAAGGGAGGGGAGTGTATATGGCATCACAGAACTCGTCCGCAGTAATGACAGTGCGTACTAACCAGCAACCAGCTCGCAACGCAACCTGCTTGTGGAAGCAGGAATTCACTGTAGCTTCAAGGAAAGTAGTCGCAGAAATATCGTCGCATATATTTTTTTTTTACAAATATTACTTCCCGATTAAGATTCGAATCCTAAAAATGGATTCGGGTAATTTCTGGATTTGGGTAACCCGGGTACCCTATGACATCCTTACTATGCATGGAAAATGGTGTACACAAAGAGACCTTTCTAAAACTACTTTTGGAATTTCGATAGCTTTAATAGAATGACAACAATGGCGTGGTATGTTTGATGTCTTTTACGGCAAACATGCAAAAGTTAACAACGAACTTTGTCGACAGTTTAAAAAGCTTGTATTATGGTTTAAATGCGGTTATTGTATGATTTAACAATGTCACGTTTTAGATCTAGCCTGTATCTACATTATGCAACTTTCCATATGAGACGTCACTCCTACTATCATCAACCTCTCAGTTTTGGGCAAGTTCCCCCAAAAAGGGAACTTTGAAAAGTTAAGTTACTTTCCAAAAGTTCTCGTTCATTTGCAAAAGAAGAAAGATACAGAGACGTTTCAACTAGGCCCTACTTCTATCAAAAGGCTTCTATCAAGTAGGCGATATGTATGGAATTCATTTTTTGCTTGCCATACAAGCGCAATATAGTTATAAGTAAGGAAAGATGGTAATAGACGGCAGTTTGTGTTGTACAAATACCTAATATTAGTGTATACGCATCTTACACAATGTCAGACGTAGACGAGAAAATTCTGCAATCCCAAAATAAAAATACTTGTATGCATTTTTACCATAACTTCACTTCTAGTTGGAATACGAGGTCCATTTAAGTTTCTCTATTCTAATAAAAAAGCAAGCAATTGAACTACATGTATTTTGAATTGGTTATAAATAGTGATACATGAAAATAGCATTTTCAATTGTCATTTTATAGCGTTTTGTAGCATTATTTTTTGCCAAGATTAAAAAACTTTAGAATGAAGTTTTCTCAAATTTTTATTTTTAAGTCATGTCATACTAATAAAATTAAAATCAACCAAATTGCATTTATCATAAACAAAGTATAATTACTATGTTAAATATAATAAAATAGGAACAGAAAAACCTTAGTTTCTACTGAAAAATAGTGCTTTGTAGCATCTATACACAAAACGCTATTTTCACGTATCTCTAGTTATAAATTATAATTAAACACTACAAAATTGTGTTGTGTAATGATCTAGATCAGGGGTCGGTAACCTTTTTGACCTTAGGAGCCAATTTTACATAACATTTTTAATTGATTACCAGTCGGAGCCACAGTAAAATTAACATAACACAAATTACATCACTAATATCAACCTTTATTTTTATGTAAAGGATGGTCCACACAGATTTTGAAGACATAATGCATAAGGTTTTAAGACGTTGTTTTAAAAACAACAATGAAAACAAAGTCTTAAAACAAAAACTTTGTGTGAACGCCACAGTACGTGTTTCCTATGATCCAACTTTACGACTACGCATTAAACCTTAAATCGTATGTCTCAAAAATCTGTGTGGACCAGTCTTAACAAATTAGTATTAGACAAGATATTTTAAAAGTTCAATAATAGGTTTTTACGTATAATGAAAAGTTCAATCAATGTGATTTTTGAGTTTGAATTTTTGATGCAAGTAAATGAAAATCTGGTCTGTATGACGATAGTTTTAGCTTTAGAGATGATGAAAGACTTATATGTCACTCAAACGATTTCGATATTTATTCTTTATGTAACTCATGCTTGAAAATATCTGTTCGCACAAATAGGTTGAACCAAATATTGCAACACAGACGTGATTGCAAGGAGACCGAATCCCATTTTCCTGATGTTTTTGTATTTGGTTGGCAGCTCATTGAAATTTCGAAAAATTATCTCTTCAGGGCGTGGAAATGTATTCTCAGAGTCCCGTTCCAAATCTTCCAGTTTCTTAGCGTCGCTCATGTTGACAGGTGCAAGTGCACACACAGACTGATTCGTAGTTCGTAGTTCCAGGGCCCTGATTCTCTATGGTCAACGATAAGGTGATCACCGGTTTCGGTCGTTATGAGAAGGCTGTGACCCAATCACAGCCATCCATTCGCCTTCCGTAACGACAGAAACCGGTGATAAATTTACTGCAGATTTAGAGAATCGAGCTCCATGGCACTGTCGTCTTGTCTCGTTTGTGCACGCTGACTGCCGGCTGCGGGGGTGAGGTAATGTGGAACTAGCCGACAAGGCTGTGGGGGAGCAGGGGAGGTTTAGCGCGCAATATTTCAAATATTAGTTGTTTTTGGATATTAGAGACTACTTTCCTTACTAAATTATGGAGCCACGCTAGACCCAATCAGGAGCCGCATGCGGCTCCGGAGCCGCAGGTTCCCGACCCCTGATCTAGATCAACTCGGTATTTCCCCGTTTTATTCCCGTTCTTCAAATTAAAAATTTAGATGCACTTTTCACCATAACTTCATTTCTATTTGGAATACAGGTTTCATTCAAGTTGCTTTATTACAATAAAAAAGTAATAATTACGCCTATGTGTATTTCAAATCAAATATCATGGAAGGTTCACAAATTATATTTGTATAATTAAGACATTAGCAAAGACATTAGCCCAAGAAATGGAGTGCTTCACTACTCCCCCCTACCCGATACAGTAATTAATGTTGGAAACGGGGTCAAGATATACCGGTATATATATATATATTACATCGGCTGCCTCAACACTCAACTTATTCATTTTGTCTTATCTCAGATACGAACCTCACTCCTCGTCGCTTTGCCTATGCCAGCTTGCCTTCCTTATCTGTGGGGCTGCATTCCATTCCTTTGGTCTGTCTGAATGGTGACGAATGCTGTTGTTCGAAACAACTGCCCAAATGGCACGCGACGGCCACTACGACCCCAACCAATCAGCGACGCCCCTACTCTACCACGATATCGCTGAACTAAACTAGTTCAATAAGCCGTCAATAGAAAGCAGCAACACGATTAAAAACCATACAGCAGCGCGCATGGTGGGAAAACTTGTCCCTACTGCTGGTGGAACAGCCTTCATCATCATTATCCATCGCCGTTTCCTGCTTCTGGCATGGTCAGCTTGGGTTTCACAACCAAATTTTTCCACCTCTTTCTATCTTCCCACAATCGTACTATCTCTACTTGCTCCCAGTTCTCTCCTCTCTTCTGTAGGTCTTCAGCAATCTTTTCCTTCCATCTCTTCCTTGGTCTTCCCCCTCTTCTTCTTCCTTCGATCCTTTGTTCATATATTCTCCTGGGCATCCTCTCTTCCATCATCCGTTTCATGTGTCCAAACCATCTCAGCCTTGTCCTTCCCATTCTGTCCCCTAGCTTCTCCACACCAAGCATTTCTCTAATGTTTGTGTTTCTAATTCTGTCTCTTCTTGTCTTTCCCACCGTGCTCATCAGGAATCTCATCTCCGCCGCCTGTATTTGACTTTCTTCTCTATCCCCCATATTCCAGGTTTCTGCCGCATATGTGAGGATCGGTATGAAATAGGTCTTGTACAGTGTCGCCTTGACCTGTATCGGTATTTCCCTGTCCCACACCAGACCTTTTACACATTGATAGAAGTTACTGGCCTTTTGTATCCTGTTGTTGATTTCCTTTCTTACTTGACATTATTTCACTTCCTAGGTAGGCAAAGCTCTCCACCACCTCCAGGGTTTCATCTCCAATCCCTATCTCTGCATGGTAGTTCCCTACGTCTCCTTCTCTTGGCATTGTTACCACCTTTCTCTTGCTTATGCTCATTTTCATGCCTGCCTCTTCAATATGCCTCTTCCACCTGTCCGTGTATCTCTGCAGTGCCTCTTCATACTCGGACCATGCCACAAAGTCGTCTGCAAACAGCATAATCTCCACCTCTTCCGTTTCCTCCATCTTTACCTTATTGTGTAAGTCAGCCATCACTATTATGAATAGCAATGGTGACAACACACTTCCCTGCATCACCCCTTATGTTATTTGAAACCACCCCGACCTCCCAAACTGTGTCTTTACACAGCTTTCGCATATTCTGTACATGCTTCTAACTCTGTCTGTCAGTCCTTCGTCCACTCCTTTTCTTTTCAGGCTTTCCCACACTACCTTCCTCGGAACACTGTCATATGCCTTTTCGATGTCCAGGAACACCATACTCATTCTTTTACCTAACTCCCAACTTCTTTCCATAGCTTGTCGCAGTACACATATCGGGTCTATAGTTGATCTTCCCCATCTGAACCCATATTGCTCCTCGTTCAGCATATGTTCTATCTCTACTCTCATTCTTCTATCTATAATTCTTTCGTATATCTTTGATGTGTGGCATAGTAAAGTTATTCTTCTGTAGTTTCCACACTTCTTTGTATCGCCTTTTTTGTAAATTGGTACAACACTCCTTTCTCCCAGTCCCTCGGTATCTTCTTTTCTTTCCATATCCCTCTGATCACCGTGTATAACCAATGCATTGCACTTGGGCCCCCAGCTTTAATCATTTCCACCACAAGTTCATCCACTCCTGCAGCCTTCCCATTTTTCATCCTTTTTAATGCCACGTCGGTCCATTCTCATTTTCCTAGTAATAATACAAACGGACATAGGACGTAGGAACAATACCATTTGAGATATGATCATATGAATGATAACTGGCCTATCTGGCCATGATAAAATGCATATTTAAATTTTTAAATGCAATGTTAGTCCAAAAAACGCAAGAAATTGTAAAAATAAAAGAGCAGGAAGCGAGCTCGGGACGAGTGGTACTAGGGCTGCGAGGTGGTGTGGTCATATTGCCCTCACTCGGAACAGTTAGTCAATGGTGCTTTGATTTATATCTACAGAATAACAATAGTTATCGGATCGCTTTGAAATTGACATATTCGTGAAGGGATGGACGGATTGACCATATAGAATTGAAATTATTTTTTACTTTTCTGTAATTTTTTATTTACATACTTAATACGAAATGGCACATATTGCGCGTATCGTAAAGATAGCCAGTTAAATTTTAAAATTTCTGTAATCCAGGGAAGGGCAAGTGCCCCCCCTGTGGCACCCATGGTTTTATAATAATAATGTGTTTTATAATAATTTAAGATGCTTTGCTGACCGGAATAAATTTACCATAATCTTAAGAATATTATTGAATTTATTTCACTTGTCAGTTTAACTTAAAGTTGGAAATAATATAATTTGCATGGTATTATATAAGGTTGCCCATCGATGTTAAATTACAACATCGACATCGAAATCAAAACATCGATGTCTCATCGCGATGTCGGAAATTTTTCGACATCGACATCAAACGTGAAATAATCGACATCGGAAAAAAAATTCCTTGAACAATGTAAAAACTAAAAACTAAAAGAAAAACTATCAAAACCGCAAAACCTTCTGGTAAGTTGATGTTGTGTTGTAACATTGTCGACGAGCAGAGTACAGATTTTGTTTTTATTATTATTATTTTGTGTAAAAAACGATTCGATTTATGAAAAAAAATTTATGTCGGAAATTTGCATCGACATCGATTATTAATCGATGTCGATGGGCAACCTTAGTATTATAATTATTTATTTCTTTAGTTATATTGACAATGACAAATTTAATATTAATTGTACTGTGAACTACCATAAAAAATTATGAACCATACATAGGTGATTTGCAGAGTACTAAAGAAGGGATTTCGGGGGCCGGGAAGCCTCCCCCTCTGGACACGCCGCTGGCTGAAAGTGAAATAGCGACAATGGCTTTTTAAGTTACAGTATTTCAATTTTCTTACTTGATACTGAGATTTTTTACATTTGTATTTCGTATTAATCGTGGGTTAACCGTGCCTTGCCAGTGCATTGCACGCTAGCGCTAGCTGCTAGGGAAGTGCAAGCAAATTATATGGCATTATATTTTATTGATGGAACAAACTGTCAAATGTGGTGACGCGCCTACCACTGACCGCTTCTTTTCTCGTATTTGCTATTTTTTCTAGTTGAAATTTGTAATTTTTGAAATGCAAATCAAAGAAATCGTGAATTTATCAATTTCGGGACAAAAGGTGTCCCGAAATGGGTCATTTCGGGACGTGAGACACTTGGGTCAAATTCGGGACTGTCCCTGCATTTTTCGGGACGTCTGGTCACCCTAATTAAGCTAGTTATGTGTAGACTACGGTAGGCCTAATTGCTAATTGGTATGCGATATATGCATCTAGGTAAATTGTTGGATCCATGTTTCAGCTCTCATGTGATGGCAATGGTGATGATGACATTGACAGTTATGACAATCCTAGCTCAACTGCATCTCCAAATTCCATTTCTCCCAAACAGTTGTTTGCCAATTCCTTCACTCAAAGTCCAATGGGAAATGGAATACCTTTTTCTTCACCCTTCGTGGAGTCAAAAGAGATTTACGAAATGCAAACCCCCATTCAAGATCATACCCTTCTCAAGTCGGCCAGAAAAGTAACTGAAAACACATTATGCCCAACTGTAGCGTATTTGACACAAGAAGAGTTTGATTCGATACCGTCGTAAGTATTTTGTATGACCAAGTCACTGGCCTCGACATCCTTGTAAAGGCAGCTATCTCTGTTGCTACCTAATGCTAGATGTCAAGGAAAATGGTTTTAAGAAAATCCAGGGTTGGGTCAGTAGAATATTACACGTAGAAAATGCATACTCTACGCGTATATTCTACTGTAATAATAATAATAATTTAGTTTATTGTCATAGAATCTACATTCTGCGAGAGGGATCAAGCATTTTCAAATGTACAGACAATCATGATACAAACAATAAATGAAATACAGTTTGAAGTTTACAGTTTGACGTACAGATGAAATACAGTAAAACTTCATAATACAGTAAAACGTATACAATAGAATAACAAAATAAATTTAATATAAAATTTGAAATAATTACAGGTTATCCACTAAATATTCGTTTATGGAATAGTTAGTATGCTTTTGAAATAAGGAACTGTTTTACCAAGTATTTTAAACTGTTTAATGAGTCTATGTTTTTTAGTTCAGCTGTTAATTTGTTAAAAAGTTTTGTGTGTGTGTGTGTAATCGGAGTTAGTTTGTGTTGATGCTTTTGAATAAAAGTGTGTATGGATGTTATTTTTTAAATGTGTGTTGTGGGTGTGAATATTTTTATTTTTTGGTAATGTATCAAGTTTTTTTTTACTTTTAGGATTGCCTGCAAAATAAACAGACTATAGAATGTTCAAATATTTAATTAATGAAGAGAGGTTTACAGTGTGACCTTCGTGACTTGTTCAGCATTGACCTGATTACCTTCTTTTAAACTATAAATATTTTCTTGGTGCTGGGAGAGCAGCCCCAAAACTCAATTCCATATCGTAGATGTGCCTCAAAGCTAAAAAAATATACTATTTTGGCTGTTGCAATGTTTGCTACGGACTTAATTGATTTGATTGCAAAGTAGCCAGAGTTTAGTTTTTTAATTAGCGAGTTTATGTGGTCGTGCCACTTAAGTTTATTATCTATTATTAATCCCACAAAGTTTGTTGATGACCCTACGTTGATTGATGTGTTGTTTGTATTATTATATACTGTTTTTATTTCTACCCGTGGGTCTTTGAGAATTTCAATCATTAAAGATTTGATGTGGGAAGAAGTGATAGAAATGGGCGTGGAAAGAAGAAATGCAACTTGGGAAGAGGTCAATCAGGAACGATGGTGGGAAGATAGAAAAGTATGGACAGAATTTGTAGAAAGAGCAGAGGAAGAGGAAAGTGAAGAGGAGGAGCCGGAGGAAGTTAACATGAGGGAAGCGTCAGGCATGGCCAGCCGGCTTTGATGTACCTAGGGGCCAGAATATGATGGGATTAAGTTCCTATCCCCTACCCGACTTCATTGTTGGACACAGGGAGCAGATATATAAAAAAAAAAAAAGATTTGGTTTCATTTAGTAGCAGTCCATTGTCGTTGAACCATTCAGTAGCATTAGCAATTTTAATTTCAGATTCTTGTTTTAGAGTTGAGTTGTCATTGGCTTTAGCTATTATGTTAGCATCGTCGGCAAACAGTTCAGAGTCTAGTATATTAAAAGGAAAGTCATTGATAAATATATATATAAAAAAAGGACCTATTATTGAACCCTGAGGAACTCCTATAGAGGTATTCTCATTGACAGAAAGGAATTTAACTTCAGTCTCGTCTTCATTAGTGTGAGTTACCTCAACTCTTTGTTGTCTGTTACTAAGATAAATTTTAAGAAGAGCTAACTGAGTGCTTCTGATGCCGTAGTAATTGCATTTGTCCAGAAGGATGTCGTGATTCATGCAGTCGAACGCTTTAGTGAGGTCACAGAAAATTCCTGCTACCGGAGTCTTTTTTTCAATACAGTTAACAATCGTTTTAAGAAAACGTTCAACTGTGTTGTACTAGGTGGATCTGTTGCTCTGAAACCATTCTGGCTTTCAGAAATTGTGTTATTTTTTTCGAGAAATTCTACAATTTACGGGTGTTCAGTAATGATTCTAGAATTTTCGAGAATGCAGGCACCAAATATGTCATGTAGCCGAAATTATGACTTGAATGAGATTGTCATAAAGTTCAATGATTAATAATTGTTGCCAAAAATACATGGCCAAGTGATCAATGAAATTAGAGTTGGGGGCGTAGTGACAATCATTCATGCAATTCAGGTGCAAACTTCGGCTACTCCGGGAACAGGTAATCAAGGCGCTAAAACATAATTGTTATGACACGGGATAATTGGATTCTCGTGGGAAACACATGTGGGTAATCGAGATTAGATACTGCTCTGTAGTTTTCTACTAGAGATTTTTTGCCTTTTTTGTTTTTTTTTGTAAAGTGGAACTACTTTGGCCTCCTTTAGTTTTTGACCACCATAATTCAACCTTTCGTCATCAGCCTTGAATCACATATACGCGACACTTTCGACTTTCTCGACAAGCTACGCAAAATCAACACCCCTACTGAAAAATGAGATTATATGCTAGTTCTTGCAAAAAATAAGAGCACAATGTGCGCGCGGCGGCGCTAAATTTTGTTCGTCGCACACAGGTCAAACAGCTTGACATATTTAGCTGAAATTTTCAGTCAACACTCGTGATCACTAAACTGGATGCTGTTAAAATAACCAGCAAATTTCGTCAAGATGCCAACCTACACAAAATTAATTACTGGACAACATTTTTTATTTATTTAATTAAATTAAAACTTACAAACGGATTTAAATGCATTTTTATACGTAGATCCACATCAGCAGTAGTAGCACTTGACAATAGTTTCAAAATTGTAACTTTAACCGCCATGTTAGGAAAAAATATTGTTTATTTACGGCAATTAATTTCTTCATTTTTACAGTGTTCCACCGATATGATTCCTTTTTGCGGACCCTTGAAGTTAGGTGCACATAATATGCACCAAAAATAGCCTACACACTCAGACCTTTCTGACTGTGTATTTAGAATTTTAATAGCTGTCATAGAATGGCTACAATGACGTGTTATATTTGATGACTTTTACGGCAAACAAGCAAAAGTTAACAACGAACTTTGTAGGCAAATGTAAAAGCTATTATTATGGTTTAAAGGGGTTCTCACCCGCTAGATTTATTTTTTACCATAGGATCTACTCCACCACACCAATCGATAATGAACCATTACACATCGTCAGTTGAAACCTGTGAATTGTTATTAATTAATGAAATTTCTGGTTAAATGCCGCGGCGCCTGTTGGTGTCAGCCGGCTTTTGGTGCGAGTGTACTCCATTCGACACCGCTTAGCAGGCCGCGTTCATTGTGCATGCGTTGACTATTTGCCCTCCCTTCCCCTCCCAATACTACTCTCTCTCTCTCTCTCTCTCTCTCTCTCTCTCTCTCTCTCTCTCTCTTTTTTGAATTAATCCAATACACAAACTGTCGGTACTCTAAATGCCGCCATAAATTGTTTGGTACTGGTTCGGTAGAATACGATTTCTTTTTACTTCTTTCAGTTGCAATTAGTATGAAATCAAAATTAAGTTATCAAATATTTGGTGGTCCGTAATGCACACGTTGTCTTCTAACATACTTCTCACAGCCGGTATTTTCGCACAACAAATACATTCGGCGACTGTGGGCATAACTGAACATTCGTCACATTTGCACCAATTTTCCTTATTGTTCCTATCGCCATCGCTAATACTTTCAATAGACTCTTTGGCTTTCTCTATTTCTGCCAATTCTTCTGCAGAATATTCGCGCTCAAACTGGTACACAGCAGTAGCCATCGAGAAATATGATACGCAAAAGGTTACAATTACGAGACGATGCAATGCAAACCCGTGACCCTGACTGACTAACTACACACGTGCTGCCTGCCCCTCCTCCTTCCCTTCCCCTCCTCCGACTATCGCGTGACTGGAAGCGTGGAAGTGCGGATGTGCACAGCAACGCTCAAAACGAAATGGAGCACCCGATTACACATCTGTATTTTGTACCTGAACGGAAGCTCCGATTACAAAACCAAAATATACGAAATACGCAGAAAAGAAAGACGCAGCGAAAAGTACTACATCATTTTTTTTTTTGGAGCAGAATCCTCCAAGGTCCCAAGGCATACAGGTCGTCCCAATTGCTATTTCTTATGGGAGATTTTTGCCGATGGGACCTAGCTCGAAAATCACTAACTTTGATATTTTTTTCCCGGGTTATGGTGAACCCGATTTTTTGTCTTTTAGTCGCTTATTTCATAGCTAATTAGCCTTAGTTAAACATATTTTTTTGGTGTAGCGGGTGAGAACCCCTTTAAGTGTGGTTATTGTATGATTTAACAATATCACGTTTTAGACCTAGCCTGTATCTACATTATGCAACTTCTTATGCACAGATAAGAATAATAGTTTATGAATTAGAGCCAATTGAGAAGAGCACGATTGAAAGAAATTATGGGGAAATCCATTGAAAAATCAACTTGAAGGTTTTAATTTATGTAAAGAAAACCTCTTAACGAATTTTAATCATATTTTGTACAATTATTAGCAATATATCGAGAAATAATGTACACAAGTTCTAAGGTTATAACTTAAACCGCTATCTTGTAAACAAATTATATGTTTATTTATTATTATAAAGGTATCTTTTTTTTGGAGTAATATGATATTATGCAAATGTGTTTTTGATTTTATGAAAAAAAATCGCTCATCTGGCAACGCGGAGCGTTTTCCTAATAAAATGATAATAACCCGGGTAGTTCGGGTACTGGCCTAGATCACCTGGGTAAGAACATTTCTGGGTGTTAGTTTCTTTACTCTGAATGAGATGTACACCCTGTTTCAGTATCTATACTCTACACCGAGGCCCCGATTCATGAATGCCAGCTGCCCCGGGGTAAGTCGGGTTAGGCCGAGGCAATGCACATTGCCACGATCACCGCCAGCTAAACACAGGTTAACAACATAGGGTAGGCAAGGCGCGCTAAGGCAGGGTAACTAGGGACGTACATGAATCGGGGCCCAGGGAACAATTCCTGAAAGTTGTCACGGTGACATACCTCACTTTAAGTGATATCTATGTACTATAGTTAGTTATCACTTAAAGTGAGTTACCGTACTGGTGTGTCACGTGACAACTTACAGAAATAGCCCCCCCCCCCCCAGATGGGGGCATCATGTTTAGTAATTGACTTGTCACTTTTAATACTGTATAGATTTCAGATCTAACCTTTAATTTCTAAAGTTCATTGACACTAGATGTATGCACTCAGCCTCAAAAAGTTCTACCACTAAAATGATCCAATTAATACCTGCCTCAGGTAACTTGCATTGGCCACTACAGGGGTGGAGAATTTTCGGTGCTGCTGGCTTGAACCAACAATATTTAAAAATGCTTTAAGGTACCATAAGGTTTCTTTAAACATTGATATTTTAGGACAACAAAAGGAGTTGCAGTTAAAACATAGGTCTTCTGATCTGGCTTAGCCACATCCTTTTTCCACAGCAAACAAAGGGGTAGTGAGTTGATACCATTGTTTGATGACATTAATGTTTAGTGTTTCTCTAATGATTTCCATCCAACTGTCGAGATACAATTTTTTAAAACGTATGTAAATTAACATTTGTCATGCTCGTATATTTATATGTCTCATCCTAGTGTATTTATTTTCTACTTAGTATTTGCCAATTTAATTTCAAGGTTTACTTTTCCAGGTACATGAAAGGACGTACTCGTTTGACATATACTACAGTCAATTTATTCATAGATACTTTTAACACGGCACTGAACAAGAAATACAAGATCGTGTCCCAGCCAGCGAGTAGCTTGCGGCTGCAAGACAAGCAGCTCCATTTGAAGTACAAGAAACAAGAAAACCATGAGACAAAAGGTAGGTGTAGTCGAGCTGGAAACGTATGCAGGACTGTGTCTCAATAGGGAGTAATCTGTATACTAGTACTATTTTTAAAACAGTTGAGGAAACCGTTAAATTCGAGTTTTCTTAAAAATATAAAATATAAGTGAAATTTCTTGTGGCATCAAAGCCACCACGTTAATAATGTCTGATGATGTATTGCACCCCCATCTTTCGTGTAACTGTAGCTAAAATGCCCGATGTGACGGGTTGGTGGGGGGAGGGGGTTTGGGGGGCAAGGGGCAAGGGGAGTCGTCGTCAAAACTGTTGGCAAAAGATGGCCAGAAAAATGTGTCCGTGATAATGAAGGAATGTAGTTATTTTTTTTTCTGTAGCTTAGAAGTCAAACTGGACACGACGGAATATTACCACTCGAATACAAAACTAAGATGATAATAATAATGATATGAGCAGGCCAGAAAAGGAAGCAGTTTTATATTGGATAGTAAGACAAAAGAATGGCTGAAAAAGCCATCTTGGCACAAGAAGGAAAAAAATAAATAATATTGGTCTTTGTGTACTTCCTTCATTAATTGACTGCACAAAAGAAAATTAACCTTACTTAACAAGAAAATACGCTTTAAATTAACTTCTTCAGTTGTCATGACATAGTGCATAGAATGAGATTAATTAATTAATTAACATTAATTACCGACCCAAAAAGAAGACGTCTGTCAACCGCAGAATACATTGCGCAGTAGGGTATATTTAGTATTCGTTTTACTTTTAATAACCGATCTAGCCAAAGGTCGGTTTGATATAAAAAAATAGCATCAAATCATAGATTACTCGTTGTAGTCCCTAAGTAAACCTGTACTAAGTTTCTTTTTCTTCCCTTCATAGTATATACAGCCTAATAGAAATATAGGCTACTGACTAGTGATGACATCTGGTCTGAAGAGTTTGAACAGGTTCCTTCACTTCGGAACCGATTTAAGACATTTTTGTTAAATCTGTAGGTTTTAACAACTTACATATTCAGTAGGTCAAAAATGTAGGTACCCAGATAACATTCTTTGAATAGTGTCTTGCAACCCTTCAAATAGGTTCTATGTAAAACATATAGGCTAGGCCTGAATAGAGTAGTGGTAGTAGTAATAATAGTAGTAGTAGTAGTAGTAGTAGTAGTAGTAGTAGTAGTAGTAGTAGTAGTAGTAGTAGTAGTAGTAGTAGTAGTAGTAGTGGTAGTGGTAGTAGTAGTAGTAGTAGTAGTAGTAGTAGTAGTAGTAGTAGTAGTAGTAGTAGTAGTAGTAGTAGTAGTAGTAGTAGTGGTGGTGGTGGTGGTGGTGGTGGTGGTGGTGGTAGTAGTAGTAGTAGTAGTAGTAGTAGTAGTAGTAGTAGTAGTAGTCCCTCGTTAATTTGAAGTTGAGGGGACCCTCAAAAAGCCATTTCGAAATATACAAATTCGAATTAAAGTCGATCGACGAAGTGAACTACCCATTCAAGACAACAACTAAACTATTCAAATTAAATGGACATGAAAAAATACTTTTTTTTATTTTAAATTATGAATTTCAAGAATTATTACATGTGAGTAGCATTTAATACTGAACTTCTTGAAATTATATATTTTTTTTTTATTAATAAAGTATATTTATAGTTTCTAATTTGAGTAGATTTGACGTAAAATTGACACACCAACGCGAATATCTCGAAAACGGATCGCGTTCGATCATCTTTTTCAAACGTATGTATGTTAGTCATGAAGTTATCTACATTTAAGACAAAAATTTGTTACAATATATTACTTTTTGAAGGTGCTACGCGAAGTTATACGATTGAAAGTGTAGGTTTTTGTTCAGTTACAATGTATAACATAGGGAATTCCAACGCATTTCAACACTCAATAAATAAAAAACTAATAGCGGTAGGTGCATATTTTCTTCTACAATATTCACAAGCTTAATCTCAACTTGCAGTACATACAATTTGAATGATTTATATTACATGTGCAGTTATCATCGATCGACTTTTAACGAAAAAAATTCAAGATTCACATAAAAAAAAATATATATTCATAAAAAGTTACAATATATGTATAATGTATAACACATGGAAAATGATGTCTCCTATTTCCTCCTAGGGTCTTCATGCTGGTCTGAGTCCTGACCCTACACCCTTTCGCAACCTCTTGAGAAATGCACTTTTCATGACCTTGAAATAGGAGATGGGCTGTGTACAGCCATGGTTGGGGGGGGGGGGGGGGGGGGCTGCAGCGGCTAATACAAATCTTTATCTTTATGAGTAAGGTTTCACAATGAAGGAGTATTGATATCAAGAATAAGTAAAATAATGTGTTTGCAGTTTGGGACTGAACAGATTCCAATAACTGGGTGCCTAATGCATGTCCCTCAGGGCATTACACTGTATTATGGAAGTGGAGTTTCCTTTGACTAGGCCAACTAAGTCAGAGAATAGGCACGCAAGGAGGACGTTTCATGAGTAGAATAATAAATATTAGGAACAGGGTAAAGGCGCGTTCAGACAGAATGACTATGGACTAAGACTAACAACCAGTGACTAAGCCTTAGGAAAACAAAACTCCGCCCCCCATATCTTGCAAAGAAATACATGACGACTTTGAAAGATGGCCGTTTTCGAGTGCTTTGACAAGTGAGTAGCACACTCTTCCCGTAAAATTAGTACTATGGCGTGGGCTTGTAAAACAAAAACGGTTCCATGTTGTCCCGAAGTTGACAGCTGTTATTGTATTTGCTGAAAATGGATGAAGATATGAATGATATCGCCATATTCACTCATTATCGGAATTAATTTTCAAATAGTAGGGATAACTGATATTGACTGATAACCTATAGGCTGCAGCAGACGACGTGAAACTTTGATTTAAAATGAGGTGCGTTTGATTTACCGTCAATTTGCACTTTTTGACATTTACCCCATGAAATAACATGGAGTGAGTGCACAAATTACAAAAGGTGTGGCCAAATCAAACGAACCTGTTGTTTACATCGGTACCGGAAGCCGTGACCGGAAGCTGTCAAAACAAACTCTGCGTAAAAGTGAAAACCTAAACAACATTAAAACTTAACTTGACTTGGATGGTACGATTTTCATTGGCTGAACTACTGTAATGTTCCACGCAGCGATTGGTTGTTACTAACGCTTAACAATCGTGAATAACAATAATGAACTTTTTTAATCACTCGGTCTTAAACACTAATCACTAGTAAAGTATGTGAACGCTTCAATGTAAATCGTATACTTCAACTTTCTTAAACACTAATCGTTAGTCTTAGTCATTTTGTGTGAACCCGCCTTAAACAAGTGCATTATAAATTACCGGCCCCATGGCAACAGCGCTTGCGGGAGCTGTGCATGGCTCGGCCGTGAGAACTCGACCTATGCGCTCGGTTGGTGATGAATTGCCGGTGCTGCGAACGGGAGGCACGTGAGAACAATGCACTGGAAACTGCTACCGACCCTTGTTGGCAAGTGAAGAGATGGGTTGGAGGGGGGGAACTGGTTTTATCGGCAAGCCGATGCATTGGAATTTGGGAAAACACAGCTGAGAGTCATTCAAGTCTGTCACATTTCTTCAAAATATTCATATTATTGATTGTGATAATTGAGGGGACAAATAACTGCTGGAATGCTTTCTTGTTACTGCTTTCTTCGAACTAGCGCATTGAATTTCAAACTTGGGGCTAAGAATGACTTTGAATTAGGAATTATACCAAAATTTCGATTTAACCAAATAGAATAACATGTAATGTCAGTAGTATTGATGGTTGGGACTAATGTTTTTGTTCGAAATATGCCGAATTTCGAATTATCAGAGTTCGAGTTAACGACTGACTACTGTAGATGAGAAGACAAATAAATATACTTACTCTCTCACTAGAACATGTTTATCTTGTTCTGAGTTCCAATTGACTCACCCATTTTGGCCTCTTTATCCAAGTATACTTTAGGTTTGTTTTTTGTCCTGCACCTTCTTGAGGTGCAGCTTACGGTGCAGACCGGAAATACACAATAGTGCAAGGCATGCAGGTTGCACTGAAGGAAGACAAGAAAACACCCTGGTGTAGCAATGGCTAATGTGTGAAATAATATTTAAATTTGATAATGTCTTTACAATGATTTAAAATGTGTAACATCGGATCTCAACTAAATAATTATGCTTAACGTAAATAGCAGCCAATGTATCTACTTAAAATAACAACCACATGTTAATTCAAGTTGCCGCCAGATTTTCTTACACTGCATTGCCACACCAGCTCGGTAGCCGGTGCTACACCGCTGCACTAGTGCAATGTACACTGGACAAAATAACGCGTGCAGTGTAACCTGCACGGAGACAAAATAACATGGCGCTGCCGGAAAGCTTGCACCAGTGGAGGCTATGCAGGACAAAAAAACAAACCTTTTGTGTCACCTAGCTAGGCTGGCATTATGTGAGTGTTTTTTGGAAGCGACTGTACGGTCGTGAGCGGAACCAGGTTCAAAAGTCGGAATCGGTTTTCGGGTACCTGATGTCATCACTACTACTGACTGATGAATGGTAAACTGATGAAAAAACTAAAACCTCATTGGCTTTCAGGATTCTACTTTATAACTGAAGAGGACATCAGGAATTCAGGACACTTGAAAGCAGCCATAACCACGGTCAACTCCTTGATGAGTATTCTGCGTTCATGTCGCCGTATGCACGAAGTACGAGGCCAAGGAATTGTTCGCTTTGTTGTCAATACTAGTGAACACTAGATCCTATTTCTTTCTTCAGTCTTGCCACGTCTCGGTGCGAAAGAATGATTAATGCTGCATTAGGTTTGTTCACCTGCTTGAGCCTGCTAAATAAAGCAATGCATTGCAAAAAGGGATGATGGAAAGAGAGCAGAATTGCAGCTGTTTTCTGAAAGACAGGCAAACATCCCAAATATGTAGGGGACTTGCAATTCCGTGCAGCAAACCAAACGTAATGGACTCAGAAGATGACATTCTTCTGTGCTAGTGAGACCAGTGAAAATGACATTCACAAAATAACATCCAGCAATTATCATAAAGTAACTTGTCTAACAATACAAACACGTAATTTCCATCTATGACAATAGGTTGTTGATTTTTGCTAACCCTAATCATCGCATTAATTCAATTACCTGCCTTTTTAAGGGGGATGGCTGGCTGACTGCTCAGCCCTCGGCTACCAGGCAGAAAAGCACTGCTTTCTGGCAGCTGAACGTTTTACATGCAAACGCACAGGGAGCAGAGCCGCGAGACAGGCGAACGTGTAATATGATAATAGTTGTTGCTCTCTCTGCCTTAAAGCAGACTAGCAGTACATGCGAACAAACCTTATAGGCCTATGTGTGTCACCGAGTATCAAACCCATTTTACTAATACATTTACTCCATGCTAGTGTAAAAGATGTTATTTAATTGGCAATCTTTCATCTTGAAGTGTTTGTTTCATGTGGCATGTCAATGTCATTTCTGAGGTTTAATAGGAGTACAATTCCAGTAAAATACATTTCGTGTACCGTCTCTAGACCATTTGCATTAACTTCTTAATCTCTTCACTGTGGGGTTTTGCATCTTCTGTGTATATTTATTTATTTATTTTTTTTATTTAAGAAAATCAACTACGTACATAGCCTTGTAACATTTTTACAACTTCCATATTTTTCAATGAAAAATTATAAACAAATTGTGTGGACTAGGTCTGGTGTAGTACATGTATAGTCCTCCCAACGAAACTATTCTCAGGCTTTCATCACAGGCCATGCCCATAATGGTAACTCAACTTGTCATTCCTCCGTGTGCTTGATGGAAGATTCCGTCGGATTGTTCTCAGTTCGTGAGTTGGCCAACTTGTCCGAGTTGATAAATGGTAATTCTCTCATTTGTGTAAGTTGCTATTAATAATATTACACGATGAATATTTTTAATAATTAAATACAAATATAAGTTTGTACTAGTTACAAAACCAATAAGTCGTGTTTGAAGAGAAGTGATAATTGAAAATAGATCACGGGAACCCAGCCATTCACAGCTTTCGATACCAAGAAATGGCGAAAACGCCGGTGTTTAAACGACTTTATTTCATAAAACTAAAGTAGGACGGACTATACCTTTACAGTTTAGACCTACCTCTAGAACACAGTGAAATATTAGAATAAATACTTGCTGTGAGTAGTTACTCTATAAAGTGTGAATTTTTATACATTTTGACAGGCTTTCAATAAAAACAAAAGACTGCCAATGTTGCTCACAGCTTGCTGGATTTTGATAGTTCCTGTGAACTTCTTCAAATTCTCGAACTCTCATTGGCTACACAACAAGGTCTACTTGATCTCCGCCTAGCGGAGGCCGGAGATTCAACGTTAGTGATCAAAGTTACATGATTGCAGTGCAGGAGCTGCTTATTTCGTCGTGCGCCATCTTAGTATTCGGCAATAGTGCGCGCATAAACACAGGCAGTAAACCGTCCGCGGAAGTTTACTTCGAGGCCTCAGGGGTTATGACGAAAGCATGAGAATAGTTTCGTTGAGAGGACTATACAGTATATAGACCATAGGGGATCATGCCTATGATAAACACATACATTGTATAACATTATATGCAGCAATTTATATTTTTTGTGTTTTTGGTTGAAAAACAAATACTTTATGACTACTTTACTATCTATTAAAACAAAACGGTGTGTGTTGCCTAAACAGGAAGAGTAAAATTCAGACTTTTTAGTACAGTCATATTTTTTAAATTAGTAATCAAATTTGTACAATGTTCCAATGTGGGAAATTAAAATAAAACAGCTTTTGCCTACCTTAGAATCAAGATGTGAAGATTATTTTATTGAGGTTGAAATGTGAGTTCTGAGTCACATGATAACATAGTCATTGACAAATAGTACCATAAACCATAATAGAAAGTACTAACTATACACGAACACTTTTAACACAATTTATATATATAAACTCATTCTTTATATGTTCAAGCACGTCTCCACTTCACAGGTGTTTGAATGTGTGATATATAGGCAACCCAAGACTACCTTACATGTGCTTTCGTCAAAGGCGAGGCACCTGTAACCAACCAGCCTGTACCTACATTATGCAATTCCTATACACAGATAAGTTTTATAGTTTATTAATTAGAGCATATTGAAAAGAGCACGGTTGAATGAAATTATGCGGAAATCCATTGAAAAATCAACTTGAAGGTTTTACTTTATTTTAAGAAAACTTCTCGACGGATTTAAATAATATTTCGTGCAATTATTAGCAGCATATCGGGAAATAATGTACACAAATTTTAAGATTATAACTTGAACTGCCATCTTGTAAAAAAAATCATATGTTTATTATAAATGTATTTTTTTCTTGTAAGAGTAACATGATTTGCAAATGATTTGTTTGATTTACTGAAAGAAAAAAATCGCTCATCTGGCAACGCGGAGCGTTTTCCTAGTAAGTTATATGATAATTACATTCTCTTACAATACAAAGAGTTAGTCTCTCTACACCGACGGGTGATCAAGGCTGAGTAAGCCGAAACGTTCCGTCTAAATGTAATTGTAAATTATTGTAAATAGTAAATACATGTAATCTCCATCTCAACACGGCTGCCGATCTTCTTTAAGGTGAGCTGTTGGTTCCTATAATTCTTTCCCTCTCAATACAATTACCACATCATATTATTATTCGTTATTGTAATTGCAATACAAATTCTGCGGCTTTAGAGTACCCACAAGTAATATTTTATTACTAGACCCAGTTTGACGATACTTACCTATTGACCTTTGACCGCCATTTTAAATGAATACCGTAAAAACAATCTGACGTTCATATAATGATTATAGTCCAAGAAATTGTCGAAAATTGCGCAAAATGCAATTTTGAGGAAATTTACCCTAATCAAGGTCAAAAAAGGTGAAATGGATAATTTAAATTTTTTAATGATACTGTATATTATTCATTTTAATTACTAAAAGTATATTTTTAAAGTTGCAAACATTTTTCATTATTTAATTACAAATTATTAAATATTACAAATTTGAGCTTGACCCTGGTTTGACATAGAAAGCTGGATTTGCCATAGGTTAGGTATATCATGTTTTTTTGAAAAGTGCTCGTCGCAAGCCTTCATTTGATATATCTCATTCTTTGACCCAAATATTTATACCTTCATTCTCGTTATGCAAAGGACTAATAGGAAAGGAATAAGTTAATTAATTGATTAATGATGATTGATTGGTTAATTTATTATTTGAGACAATAATAAAGTTCTAAATTAATGACGAGTGACAAAGGATGAGTGTTTCTTGCCAGTGGTTATATTCCTGAATACCACAAGGACTTACAATACAATAATATATATATATATATATATATATTAGGGCTGCCCAACGATATCGATAATTCGATACGATATCGATAATAGAAAAATAATTCGATATCGATGTAGCATTAATATACTGTATCGTACGTTTGGCGATATCGATCGTGTCAACTATCGTAAAAAACAAAAAGTTTGGCCCTCATCACCCGCCGGCTGGGAGTCTGTTGCGCCGAGGCCTTCGTTATACTCACTTCGTTATACTCACTACGAAAGCGACGGCCTCGGTTGCGCCCGCGCTCGTTCTGCCAGTCTGTCACACTCACGTCACGTCACCCCAATCACAACATCGCTGTTTTGCGGATACATTTTAAATAATACAACACACAAATTGACGCACATAGGGATTAAAACATTTCGACGTTAAATTATTCATATTAAATTGTTTATAATGAATGGTCTCTGGCTGGTTTGAAAAAAAAAATACGATATCGGCGATATCGATACCGAGTTTAAAAAATTCGATATCGCGATATGATATCGATAATTACATCCGCGATATCGATATGATTTTTTTTATCGTTGGGCAGCCCTAATATATATATCTGGCTCCTGTTTCCAACTTAAGTTAGGTCAGGGGGTGGCTATAGCCACCAGGATTCTAGGGCACTTCAAGAGCTCCTAACACCGGCTTGCCAGGCCTGTCCTCTTCAAATTCACCCTCTTTTCTTCCCACCAGCTCACGCCATCCACTTCTGTCTTCCCACAGTCTTTTTGCTTGCACTTCTTGCCAACTTCCACCTCTATCTTCTACATCATTTCTTATTTGATCTTGCCACCTTTCTCTCGGTCTACCAACTCTTCTTTTAACTTGGTCTCCACTTTCAAATTCTGTCTTTGGGATTCTGTTCTCTCCCATTCTTCTGACATGTCCATACCACCTCAACCTTTCTCGTCCTATTTTATATAACAGCTTTTCAACTCTAACTTTTGTCCTGATTTTCTGGCTTCTAATTTTGTCTAGCTTTGATATTCCAGCTATGGCTCTTACAAACTTTATGGAGACTGCCTGGATCCTACTTGCATCTCTCTCTCCTAGTGTCCAGGTCACTGAACCATATCTAAGGGTGGGTAAATAGTATACCTTATATAGTAGCACCTTACATTCTCTAGGGAAATCCTCATTCCACAGTAACTTTCTTACTTGCTGATAAAAAGATTCTGCTTGCGCCACCATTTTACCAATCTCACTTCCCATCTTTGCCTCCTTTGTGATAATGCTTCCTAGGTACGCAAACTCTTCTGTCTCCTCCAGTTCCTCTTCTCCAATTTTTATTTTGTCTCTAATTGTTCTACTCATTCCTTTCTTTATTTATTTATTATTTATTTATTTATTTAATGTCTATCCTATTCAGTTATAAAAACTGATTTACAAAGGAGGACCTTAAATAAAACTAAGCTATGCAAACAATGAATAGTAATGAAATCATAAATAACAATAACAACAAAAACAAAACAAACTACTGAACTATATAAAATATAATCAAGAACAAGAAAAAATAATTGAGAAATGAAATAAAATCAAATGAAGTGGAAATTCAACATATTAAAAAAAATACTGATTTTTAGATCCAATTTCCTCGGTTATGAGTTTCCATTTCATCACTTTCCTCTGAACCTCTTCAGCTGTATCTCCCCATACCAGAATATCATCAGCATAAATCATTGTTCTTGTACCTGGTCCTTTTACCCCTGGTTCCACCTTATTTAATATTTCGTCCATGACGGTTGAAAACAGTAATGCGGATAATACACTACCCTGTCTTAAGCCAGAGTTAGTCTTGAACCATTCTGTATTTCCATGTTTTCTTTGTACACAACTTGTACATTGTCGATACATGCTCCTTATTCTCCCACTCATGTTGTTGCTAACACCCTTATTGTTTAGGCACTCCCATACTTTTTCTTGGGGCATGCGATCATATGCTTTTTCTAGGTCAAAAAACACCATGTGTACATTTTGTCCTGCCTCCCACCTAGTTTCCATTATTTGCCTAACTGCAAATATCAAGTCCGTGGTTGACCTTCCACTCCGGAAACCCTACTGTTCTTCGCTTATACAATATATAATAATAATAATAATAATAATAATAATTCATTTAATTTATTATTCTGTACAATTACACAATATTGCTATTGAGCAAACACCTTCATGAGCTCTTCTCGCTCGAAGGTTTGCTTTTAATACATAAATAAAATAGTGCATATTCAACTTTAATCAATTCAAATTTAGATTTAGACTAAGAATTACAAAATACATGTTTAATTCTCTATACAAACAAACAGTTGTTGAAATACAATGGTGTAATCATACTAAAATCAATGCTAAAACACTTCTAAAACAATGTTGTTTAAACATTTAAAAAGTTAAGCATCCTGCGAATAATGAATTCAAATTTAGATTTAGTTGAAAAGTAAAAATTACAAAAGCCATATTTGATTATCCATAAAGGTAAACCGTAGTTGTAAAATTGTAAAACAATGCTAAAATAATATGAAAATAATCCTAAACAATACTGAAACAATGTTGACCTACATTTAAAAGTTAGGAGTACTGCAACTGAAACCACGTTCCCTCTTTGATTGTATGTTCTGCCAGTTTTTTAAAAGTAATATATTTCATGAAACAAAAAACTCGGGCATTTGACTAATAATGGGGTTGAACAATTGTGGCCCTTTATAAGTTAATTGGTTTCTCATGTTTGTCATTCTAAAGTCCGGTACATTCAAGCTCAGCATTCTTGACTTCCTGGTGTTCACACTATTGTTGTAAATTGATAACTACTGTACTCAAATTCTCAAATTCAAATAGACTACAGAAAAGACGGGGCTAAGGCACATAATTTTTTCTCGACAATGTGTAACAAAGACAAGAAACACGAACGAAACGAACCTATTGAATATAAAAATAGCCAGCTAGTTACAGACACGGACAAAGCAGAAGCCTTCTGTGAGCACCTAGCAAAGGAGAGTAACATGAATCAGAAACATACAAGAGTGGTAAACCAAAAATACAAGGATGATAGGCTCAATCCCTACAATGGCCCCTTCCTTTTGTATGAACTTGATGCTGCCTTAAGCCGGCTTAAATATAAAAAATGCCCTGGAATAGACCTAATACACCCGGAATTTCTGAAGAATCTTGGGAGACATGGAAAGGAAACAATCTTGAGGCTTTGTAATGAAACATGGGAAGGAAATATACCTGATAGCTGGAGAAAAGTGGAAGTGATCCCCATACTGAAGAAGGGTAAGGACAGTAGCAAGATTGAAAGTTACAGACCCATTTCACTTACTAGCATGACTGCAAAAGTAATGGAACATATGGTAAACTTCAGATTGAACAACTATCTGGAATCTAAGGAGTTGCTGTCACCACATCAAGCTGGATTCCGTAACAATTGCAGCACTGTCGACCAGATAGCCTATCTAATGCAGGATGTGAAGGAAGGTTTTAAAATAAAACATTATCAACCCTGGCAGTACTGGTGGACTTCAAAGCAGCATTTGACAAAGTATGGCGAGGCAAACTACTACAGAAAATGTATAACATACAAATACCAGAAAATATATATAGATGGACAAAGAACTTCATAAGCCAACGATTTATTAGGGTCAGGTACAACAACAAGAGATCAAAGTTCAGACAAACAAGGGCAGGAGTCCCTCAAGGTGCAGTATTGAGCCCAACCCTCTTCAATATACTAATAAATGACCTGGCAGAGTATATTCAAACAAGAAGTAAAGTGAAGGTGAAAATATATGCGGACGATGTTGTAATGTGGTACTGTGGAAGAGACTAGGATGAAATCGAGAAAGAGATGAACAAAGCACTGAAGGCATTGGAAGAATGGTCAACACTCAACGGAATGGTAGTGAATGAACAGAAGACAGTGTACGACTACTACACAACTAGGCATTCGATCCCCAATTTTCAACTTAAATATGCAGAAACAACTCTTAAAAAGGAAGACAATCCTACATACTTGGGAATGACATTAGATCAAAAAATGAAAGGGACAAATCAAATAGAAAAGATGTGTGCTGCAGGTAAAAGAAGGCTGAATTTAATCAAGAGAGTGGCAGGAGTGCAATGGGGAGCAAATGAGGAGACACTTAAAACCACGTATAAGACATACGTTAGACCACTCCTGGAATATGGTAGTTCACTACTTATTACAGCTTCAAAAGGAGCAAAGGAGAAACTGGACAGGGTACAAAACCAAGCCCTACGGATAATCACAGGTGGTGTGAAGACAACCCCAATTGCAGCAATGGAAGCAAAAACAAACATCCCACCTCTGGAGGCAAGGCGAAACAGAGCGGCAGTACACCTACACGAGAAGCTAATACGGATGGACAGCACAGTATGGGACAGGGAACCTTATGAACATCTAAAGACCCAAGAAACATTCATCACAGTTGTGGAAGAGGTAAAGAAGGACCTAATTGGACACTTACAGCACACAACTAGAGAGAATATCCCACTACCCAACATAAATATCGCCATACTAGATGTCCCCCATGAACTGACTGTGGTAGGATTGGACAAGACAAAGGCAGCATACACAGGGGAGGAAATTAGAAGATTGGCGACAATGCATATCCATAAATACTACCCAGAGAACGAGTGGCTACATGTCTATACAGATGGTTCGGCAACACCAGGGGAAGGTCAGGCAGGTGCTGGAATATATTGCAGAGAGTTCGAAGAGTCCCATCCTGCTGGAGAGAATGGTAGTAATTATGATGGCGAGCTGACGGCAATAGGTGAAGCCCTACACAAAGTAAAAGATTGTAGCTACGATAGGATTGTCATACTAACGGACTCAAAAGCAGCTATACAAGCCATAGCCAGCAAGAAAGAAGTGGACTCCGAGGTAAAACATTGTAAACTACAAATTCTAAGACTACAGAATAAAAACAAACTGATAACTCTACAATGGATACCATCACACTGCAGCATATACGGAAACAATAAGGCCGACTATCTGGCCAAACGAGGAGCCAGAATGCCGCAACTGCCAAAACCTTTAACCCTCGAGTCTATGAAAGCACATGTAAATGCTGCAGCCACTAAGAAGATCAGGCAGGACTGGGTAGAGAAAGGTAGAAACAAGCCATGGCAGGAATATACCATGAGTTCAAAAAGGCCCACCAACCATCTTCCACGGCAAATTGAAACGGCCCAGTTCAGGCTAAAAACGCAGCACAATCTTCTAGGGAAGCATCTCCACTGAATAGGGGTGTTTGAGACGAGTACCTGCAAGCTGTGTGGAAATGGGGAGCAGGATAGGAGCCACCTGTTTGTATGTCCAAAACTGGCAGGGGAACGTAACGCAATGCCGAGCGGCATGAAGAGGGTGGAGAAAGAAGCGTGTCTCTACTGGTTGACCAGATCCAGCATGATGGCATAATAGCCAAATGTGGGCATTTGAGAAGAAGAAGAAGAAGAAGAAATTCTTAAATACATATGTAACAACTTTTAACAAGTAGAGATGTGACAAAGGAAGAATATTTAACTCTGTATATAATCAACTGATTCAAGACGATTTGTGTTGAAAATTGTTCTTATGACATAGTTTTGTGTTGTATGAAGAGAAGTTAGTTTGTAGTTCAATGTTCCACACCAGTGAATAATACCAAATTGCAGATTAGATTGAAAAAGTGAAAGCTTTATAGATAACCTCTGTATGTGCATACTCCAACTTACGGATGAATCTATGTAGACGCCCAGATATCTAATAGAATCACACATTCCAAAACACCTACATTTACATCCAGTCTCCTTAATACATTTTGAATCATGGTAAACAATCTTGAGATGTGGAATCGTGGCCTGCTCTTTTTGAAACGAAACAATATATATTTATTTAGTATTTACTATTTAGTTTGTAAGCTATTGAGAACTAGACCATTTCTGTTAAAATAAGAGGATAAAACACACAAGTCTTGAACAACAAGGATTTCTAAAATTGAATAAGACACAGCTGATAACAAAGATTACAAACTAGTAAAGATGGTTCATCGCCGTGTTAAAATTTCTGCGCGAAAATATCTGAAGATTTCTGTAGTGCAACTTCTCAACGCAAGAGTACGCTAGTGCGGTCGTCCAGTCACAGCACCAGTCACATCACCCTCTAGCGGATTCTACGTTCACCAAGTCGGGAACCTATTATTTTACCGACATTGTCTACTTCCCCTACTTTGCTACCTGCATGAATCACGACAGACATCACCCCATCTCACTCACACTCGTCTTCCTAGCCATAAGAGCCTTCCTTTCTCTTTTATGGCAATTCGGCAACATTGTGAATAGATGTCTTGTCATCCACGGATTGTTTTGAAGACGACTACCAATCAAATTCCTGATGCCTGTCCCGTGTGACCAATAGTAATCATTTGAAACAACTCCTCGTTGAGGTCTGATCTATATGAAGTACTAGAGATGTAAGTTCACCACGTCTTTATGGCTTTGTATTACCATGTAGCTAATTAATGGACCAGTGGCCCCAGTGCGTGATGTGTATCGTGTGTAATAGGGCTACGATCATCTTCATTATTTAATTTTTGTGTGGTTGCTTATTATTTATTATTTTAATATTGTTTATGTTTGGCAAATAAATAAAAAATAATAAAAATAATAATAATTATAATATTTTTCTGCGTGGAGCACATCGTGTCTCCCCTGCTCCCCCCCCCCCCCCCCCCTCCTTATGCTAAATCCAGCTTTATGAATATTGTTAAATGCTTAACACTGCCCGTGTCGTATAAAAACATATTTTGAACTCAAGAAATAAGAAAATCAACCACGACTGGGAATCAGTTTTCATCATTTAAATTGCCACTCCGAGCTGTCTAGAGGTCGAGGCGCCTGTCCGGCAAGTGGTGGACATTGAATTGACTTCCAATCGGGGCTACTTTTCTTAATTTATGGAATTCAGACGATACATCCGCGGAATGATCATCGAATAAATAATATGTACTATGATTATGAATAATTAACTCATATTGGCATTTACAAAATTCATACAATCGTGGTCAGTTGTAGATTTGGCCAACTCGTCAGAGAGAAATTTAATGATAAAACAAGAAATAGAAAATGCACTAATTGTTTAGTTTCATAAATTGGAATTCAGCTCAGGTGGGACCAATAATAAATTGAAATGATTAAAATATGAATAGCTAGATGGTATTGCGGCACGATACATATACTCAAGAAAATCATCCATATGGGATCACTGTATCTCGGAACATTGTAAAGTGCTAATGTATAAATAATCCTGTCACTTCTGGAAAATATGTATTTGTAATTCTAGAAAATGTACATTTTTGTTTAAGATCACTATTACAAGTTTTCACCTTCGAGGTGTTTATCTGTGCGAATGTTTGTCTAGGCTCGTTACACGTGTAGAATGTATGATTTTATAATGATTCTGGAATGAATAATAAATATATATAATATAATATTAAAACTACACACACAATTATAAAACGGTACCAAGGTCACAGGTGTGACCTTGCAGTAACGTTTTATAATTGTGTGTGTAGTTTTAACATTTATTCCGGGTTTCTGCGTGTGACACATAATATAATATGTATCAAAGTAAAATGTGTGTACGAGTTGGAAAGTCATGATGAAAATCGTGTGTTCGTGAGTCTACTTTTGAGTCCTACTTTGCGTGAGGGCTGTGCCTATATAATTTATTGTCGGCTGGCGAATACGAAAATAACTGCTCAACCTAATCCGGACTGTGCTGCTTTGTGTCTTCTGACATACCCAAAGATAATGTACAATAATTGTTAAACGTGTCTGTGTACGTGCTTATATTGTATGTGTGTGGTTGACGCAAAACAAATCGCCACGTTAGGTCACTGAAAAATGCGCGTTGTAACATGTAGATCTTCCGATCTAAATGGAGACGTCCATTTAGCGTCGTGTAGCCCTCACATCGAGACGTCCGTGTGTTCGGCAATCAAGATTGAAACTCCACCGTTTGCACCCACCTCAGCGTCATCGACTCCAGTATTGATTTTCTGCTTCGCCACCTTCATACATGCTCGACTGTCTTTGTGAAGATGCATAACGTCATTATGACGTAATTTCTATATTTAAATCTAACGTCATTTTCTGTTATCCCTACCGATGTTATAAAAGTCATTTCATACATTTGTCAAGCCCCACTTCTCTCAGAGCCGTAAGCGTGAGTACACCAGATCTTACACACATGAGCCACAGGTTGTATTTTGGATTGAGCATCCAAGTATTTGTAACAGTATGACATGTTGTCTTTGGCTATTTGCTCTTTTCAATTGCATTCTAATGCTGGTAAATTTCATACCGTGGTATTCCGTAATTTTCTGGATTCATTTGTGTGTGTGTAAGTTCGCAATGCTCACGGGGGCAGTGGAGCCATTTGTTACTTTGTGTCAAATTTTGTAAATGTAGCCTGTATTCAATATCAAGATATCTCTGTGGCATACCGTATCGCTGACGTTCTGTTATTGCTAAAGGATTTATTCAGGCACATAGTTGTGACACATTGCACGAATGTTTTTGTTTGTTTTGTTAAATTTAGAAGCGCCCATTTAAATGTGCTCATGTCAAAACTGTTTTGTGGCGATTTAGAAAGTAATGTTTCTTGCAGTCTTTGTAACTAATTCAATCAAGTTTTTGTCAAGCATATTTATCCCAACAATAAATTATCATTTCTATATTGCTAATCACTGTCTGCTCACTGGTTACAATAGCCTCCTATCCCCTGGACACTTTCTTGTTTTGTCCCTGCAAATTCACTATAGAACAAGATGGAGCCCGCTTTTATTCTTATAAAAGTATATTTACAATAGTTCCTACCACCACTCTCACCCGCCGTCAATTAGCCAAACGCCCACAAACCCAACTCCGGCCGCAGCTAGCCTGGGTGAACCCCTGCGTGGTCACCCGCCTTTGTGACGGTTTTATGTCACAACGTCTTCCACGCTATTATTACACGTACGTTTTCGCGAGATCGTGTTTTGATAAAGGGTTGTACGGCCTTGCGGGAGGGTATGACGAAACCAGTTTGCAAGGTCAGCGGGCTATACGCAGCTGTTCTGGAGACAGAGTGCGACCGACCAACAACTGATTGATTGACTCACGCCAATCATCTCAGCTCTAATAGAGAGCAGTGAATGAAAATAAGTCAGTGAAAACTTACAAAATATGTGTTTGGTTGTAATTGAATAGTTTGTATTTTTAGTTCTTTGGTTTTCTTCCTTATATTGTGTACAATATAATGGACAGGCATGCGATTTGTAACAAATACAATCGAGGAACTGCCTGTAATTAGCTACTTCGTGAACAAGTTATCTCATGACTGTCGATGTTTACATTACGCACAGTCAGTAGCGAAAGCGGGAATTGGAATGCAAGTAAGGTATTCGGTAAAAAATGCGAGCGAAGTGAGCGTCTCCATTAGACTTTAATGCTACTCCTTCTTTTTGTTTTTTGTTTGTTTCTGTTTTGTTTTTATGTCGGTCGATAGCGGCCGAACGGAAAGTCCGTTCAAGTTGAAATTTGGACCATCCTCAAGCCTCCATATGGATTGAAGGTGTATAGTTTTGTGACAAAATCGTTCGAAACGTAACAAAGTTACACACCATAGTTACTGAAAATTATTTTTTCTAAAACAAAATGTCGGGAAAATGTGAGATAGCCATATTTGTAAAAAGATTTTTCCAGTCACGAATCTGTTCATGTTATGGCAAACTGATAAGTATTGGCAAAGTTACATAAACGTTACACGAAAATATTTTTCTGAAACACAGCAACAGCAAAATGGGAGGTGGCTATATTATAGTAAATTTTCGTCCCGTCACGGACATAATTATTTAAAGCGATCTGATACAAATTAAAGGCAGAAATTACATTTATATTGCTGTCAATAAGTGTTAGTAACGGTGGCGGACAGTGTAGAAAGCACTATCCTATACGAAATGACAACAAAGAATCTTAGCAACGCACATTACACAGCATTCAACAAGATCGGAAAGTACAATAGCTACGGAAATTAGAAACATGTTTGCAATGCGCATTCTTGAGTTGTTCTAATTGCTGCTTTTATTAGCTTTGAGAACTTTTCACCAGAAAGTCCGTAGATATGGACGCGTTCTTATCAACGCGTCACACAGCGTTTTCCTAGTTGTATACAAGGTCAAGATTAGCTTTCATAACTTATATGCCTTTTGTCATGGTGGTACAGTTTTAGAAAGATTTCACATTGGGCCCTTTTGTTGATAGTTAAAAAAAGTGATTGTTGGTGGTTGATAATATTGTTTAACAAACAAAGAGATGAATTTATATTAGTCCACAAATTTTTACAGTTTTTACTGTTTTTTATACAGTTTTTACAAGAATTGATTTTCAGTGGAGGACAATATTAAAATGTATTATGTGCTTTGTTGATATGACCAATCGCCAATTAAATGTACAACATTATCAAATAGATTCAAGTCAAGTTCCAAATAAAAAAAAAAACCCAGCCCGAACCGGGAATCGAACTTTGGACCTTCTGCATTGGGAGTAGGAATAAACCCACTTGACCAACCAGCCTCACAACAAGCCTTCCACGTGTAATCTTAGGTTTTATCATTTTTTTTATTTTTATATCTGCTCCCTGTGTCCAACAATGAAGTCGGGTAGGGGATAGGAACTTAATCCCATCATATTCTGGCCCCTAGGTACATCGAAGCCGGCTGGCCATGCCTGACGCTTCCCTCATGTTAACTTCCTCCGGCTCCTCCTCTTCACTTTCTTCTTCCTCTGCTCTTTCTACAAATTCTGTCCATACTTTTCTATCTTCCCACCATCGTTCCTGATTGACCTCTTCCCAAGTTGCATTTCTTCTTTCCACGTCCATTGCTATCACTTCTTCCCACCTCAGTCTTGGTCTTCCCCTCTTTCTTTTCTTTTTCCCTGCTTCTTTCTCAAACTCAATTTTCGGGATCCTGTCTTCCTGCATTCTTTTCATGTGGCCAAACCACCACAATCTTTCTTTTCCCAGCTTAAAGTTTAGACTCTCCACTCCAAGTTCCTTCCTTATCTTTGAGCTCCTTATCTTATCAATCTTGGTCACTCCTGCCACACTCCTTAGGAACTTCATTTCTGCTGCTTGTATTGCTTTTTCTTCTTTTCCCCCAACTGGCCAAGTCACCGCTCCATACGTGAGTACTGGTACAAAATATGCTTTGTATATTAACAATTTGCATTGCCTTGGTATCTCTTTTTTCCAAATCAGTTTCCTCACTAACTGGAAAAATTTTTCAGCGGTCCCCGTTCGTCTTCCAATCTCCTTGTCAATTTTACCATCAGATGAGATGATGCTTCCAAGATACTTGAACTCCTGAGTCTCTACTAGTTCTTCGCCTCGCAGTACAATCTTTGGTCTATCTGCTTTCCTCTTTATTTCCTCTTTATCATAAAAAATAATTTACTTATTATAAAACTGACTGTATTATTTCTATGAGGTATATACTAGTTGAAATCTTTTCGATTTTAGAACCTTGTTTTTCACTCGACGCCCATCTCATACGCTAATGCAGTGGCGACGCTAGGATGTTGCATTAGGGGAGGCGGTTCAGGGGCGAGTAAGCCAGTTGGGGGCACAAACGCTATCGCAATCTGCACGTGTAAAATACACCCCCCCCCCCCCCCCCGACATCGAGTTCCCTTGGATTTCGGATTGTTGTACTAAGCTGGAAGAAAATGTGTTACTATGCTCGTTCTGGTACTCAGCATCAAACCGCAGGACAACTTGTTGCAAATTGATGACATTGACGATTGATTTTTCAATGGATAATATTGTCAAATCTCGAAGGCGATTGTTGCAAACGTAAGACACGGAAGGTGCGCTCGCAACCTGCGCTTGATGCAGGATAACAATGATTGAAGTCTCGCAAAGTTAATAGTATTAATAGTTAATAGTAGTAAGTAATAGTAATAATACTTATTATAAAACTGACTGTATTATTTCTATTAGGTATATACTAGTTGAAATCTTTTCAATTTTAGAACCTTGTTTTTCACTCGACGCCCATCTCATACGCTAATGTGCATATGATCTGGCATATACTCATGAGATATGTAATGTAAATAATTAAACAATAATACTAGAATAATTAACATGTCTTGATGTCATCTTGCTATCGCTATATCGTTAACAAGAAAATACACAATATCGGGAGATGAACAATTTGAAAAATTGTATCCCCCCCCCCCCCCCCCTTCCATGGTGTGTGTCTTTACTAGAAGTAAAGGACCAAAGTCTCGAAATGTTATAGAAGAGCCCTCACTGTAACATGTACATAAAAAGAGTGACACACAGCCAGATAATATTCTACAATCACTCATCATTAGTGATACGTGAAAATAGCATTTTCAATTGTCATTTTATAGCGTTTTGTAGTATCTATTTTTTTGCCCAGATTAAAAAACTTGAGAATGAAGTTTTATCAAATTTTTATTTTTAAATCATGTCATACTATTAAAATTAAAATCAACCAAATTGCATTTATCATAAACAAAGTATAATAACTATGTTAAATATAATAAAATAGTAACAGAAAAACCTTAGTTTCTACTGAAAAATAGCGCTTTGTAGCATCTATACACAAAACGCTATTTTCACGTATCTCTACTCATCATTGTGTATATTAAATTTGCAGTAGTGGGACATCGGTCCAGTTGCAGATGTAGATTACACACACCCTTTGGAAAAAATAATTACTACGAGTGTCTACATCGAAGCTTACTAGGATTTTGTGCAATACTCTTTTTACCTAACGGTAACTTTTGATTAATTGTTTCACTATTAAGGATATTACACATATCTAGTATAAACATAACCTTCATTAAAAAATAATTGGGGATGGAAAGAATGGGTTGAGTTTAAACCTTCTTTCATTGAAACTGTTTGTTGGAGCCTACATTTATTTTTTGGAGCCTACATTTATTTTTTGGCTCCATTGAATAAATATATAATAACAATTTATCGGAAGATACGATACGGGAAGTAGTAGGCTAATTAATACCAAGTCAATATTTTCGCTATTGGAACTACTTTACATATTATATTATTAAATTGGTCGTACAAAATTATGCCTACTCAATCTCATGAATAAATTCCAAACATTAAATTCTTGGGACAAACTACACTCGCACATCGGTGTATCATTCGAATTAAATAAATCGGGATAATGATTAAATAACCACTCATCATTTGTTATATTATGTTATTCAGTTATTGTATGTGTATATTTCCCGTTCTTGGTACAAAGACTATGTATCAGTAAAAACTAAAAGTTAACGATATTTTGAAGGCGGATACCAAATCAGAAAGTGGATTTCGAATGAAGAAACTGAACAAGCCAACTCTCGGTGCGAAGTGCAAGCGGCCGCCTGCGGAATTTTGTAGCTAATCTGGCAACAACGCTTTACCCCTCAGTTGCTATTTTTCGTAGTAGATGTTGTGAAGGTGGTGGGGATGGAAACACTTCGTGCAGACTCGTCAGTAGTCCGACCTTGCCCGAAGTAAATTTCAAAATCTGTAGAAGAGAGCAATCTTGCGGCGAGAGTTTGTACTAGAGAACGAGTACTCTCAAAACGCGCAGACAAACTCCCATAAGATGAACCATCTTTACTAGTTTGTAATCTTTGCTGATAAGACTAGAGCAGCATCATCTGCAAACAAAGTAATCTTGGCATAAAGAGGCAGCAGAGAGATGTCATTGATAAAAATCAGGAAAAATATTGGCCCTATAACAAAGAACCTTGCGGAACACCACGATTAACAGTCATTTTATCACTAAAAGTACCTTTTATCCTTACCATTTGTGTTTGTTTACTTAAATACGATTGAAACCAAGTAACAATTTTTCCCCTTAGACTGCAGTTTTGAAGTTTTTCAATCAATAAATTGTGAGGGATCATATCAAATGCCTTACTCAAGTCTAAATATACTGCCAATAATAATAATAATGGACGAATAAGACATAATATACCAATATCTAGGATTTGCCCAGGCTAAACGAATTGATCATAAACTGATGAAAAGTAAATTAAATTCTGCATACAAGAAACAAATAGGATCAATTTTAAAAACACAACTTAATGGTAAAAACAAGATCAAAGCAATTAACACTTATGCTATACCGGTACTTACATATTCATTCCGCATTCGGAATTATTAATTGGACACAGACAGAAATTCATGCCCTAGAAATTCTCACCCGCACAACATTCACCAAATACAGAAGTCATCACCCTAAGTCAGCAATAGAAAGAGTATCTCTACCTAGAGAAAAAGGGAGAAGAGGCTTGATTGATTTAAGCAATTTATATTATAAACAAATTGAAATTCTAAGAAAGTACTTTTATACAAAATGCCCAAATTCACAACTTCATAGAGCTATAGTATCGGCAGACAAGTCGCTTTCTCCCCTCAATTTAAATGACGGAAATTTAAACTTGCTTCATAAACTAAATTCTGACACAGCAAAGGAGGTCAGAATATCAGAAAAGATGTTACATAGCAGACGTTATAAAACACTTCTTAAGGATAACGTCGATAGGGTAGCATCGAACAAATGGTTAACGTCCGGGGACACTTTCAGCGAAACAGAGGGATTTATGATCGCTATTCAAGATAAAGTAATCAAGACTAAAAATTGCAAAAAATACATAATGAAAGACGTCACAGTGGATGATAAATGTAGAACATGTAATATGAACGGCGAAACGATTGAACATATCGTACGTATCTGGGTGCAAAATGCTTTGTCAAACAGATTATCTTCATAGGCATAACCAAGTTGCAAACATTATACATAAAAAATTAGCCATAAAGTATAAACTTATAAACACAACCACTGCGTATTACAAATACAAGCCTGAAAAGGTATTAGATAGTAAAGACTACAAATTATATTACGACCGGGCAGTTATAACAGACCAAACCATACATCACAATAGACCGGATATTACATGTAAATTATGTCAATTTGAACATCAAGACAGGGCGCACCTTTTCAGATGTGCCGCCATGAAGAGTGACATCGACTCCCTGCCTGACAACCAGAGCAGGCCAGATCAAGAAGCTAATTTGTATTGGATAGCAAGAAAAATGAATGGCTGAAAGGTCATCATTGCATAAGAGAAAAAAAAAAATATTTATTGACAAGAAGAAACAAGAAATGATTTTAATTAATGTTGCTGTCCCTTTATGCCACAATGTAGAGACAACTTGGCGGGAAAAGATAAACAGATATAAGGAGTTATCTATTGAAATAAAAAGGTTGTGGAAGCAGAATAATGTAACTGTTGTACCGTTAATTATATCAGCAAATGGCATTGTTCCGCGTAAACTCCATAACAGTATTAAACTAATTGGTCTCCAACCGAACATATACATCGAGATGCAAAAAGCAATAATTTTGAACACGTGTAGGATAGTGCGAAAATTTTTGAAGTAAGAAGAATGAAGACTTCAATAAGTTCTCCATCCTGATGGTGGTTTTCGTGGTTTCCACCATATGAAGAGCAAATGCTGGGATGAGTACAAATCGGCTACAACTGTACATAGCATTCACAGTTTGGTTTTGAAAAAATAATATGGACAATGATATATTTAATTAGTTCTAAGTAGATTTTAATAAGGTAAACACATGAAAATACTTGACATTTATGTCCGTACAACATGCTTATGCCGGTTTTGACCGAGTTTGTATGAATTGCAACAATAAAATAATAATAATAATAACACAATTTTACAATAGGCCCTATAGTGCTTAAACATGCTAAAGTTGCTCCACAGCAACTTTGGTGCTGGGGATGTCACAGATAAGTGAGGCCTGGCCAATCAAATGTGAGTATTGGTGAAAGCCGCCCGCTGATTGGCTCCAACATGCCCATCTGTGACGTCCCCAGCCCCAAAGTTGTTGTGGAGGGACTTTAGGACTACATGGTCAAAAAAATGCATGAATATTGAATACCATTTCCATAATCGAGATTATGACTAGGTACCTAAGAAGTAGAATTATACAATGAATGAGTGACCAACTTACTTTCCATTTGATTATTTCTCACAGCTTGTACAAATAATGCTCAAAATCTTGTTCTACAATTTCATGTTAATTTGTTAAGTACAGTCAATATTATTAGCAGTGTTTACAACAAAACATGAGGCAGTCACTACAGTTGCCTAAATTTCAACATTGTCAGTTTACAATAGACAAAAGGAAGCTTGGCCAATGGCAATGGTGGACTGAATAATGTGTGTGGTGGTCAATTCGTGCCTCGTGTAGAAATTTTAATGTTGAAATAATTGGTAAACACTACTATTTAGCACTTTACAAGCAAGGGTACATTTAAAAGATGATCGAACCGGTTTGTACCGAAAACCGAAAAAACGTTTTTTTTCCCGAACCGAAAACCATGATGAAAAAGTGGTCAAACCGTAAACCGAAACAAAAAACCGATATTTTGGGTTTCGGTTATTGGTTTTTTCGGTTCTTTTCGGTACAAGTCTCCGTATATCAAAATCTCAAAATTCAAAATTGCAATAAAAATAAAAATATTTTTTTTTTTTTTATATCTGCTCCCTGTGTCCAACAATGAAGTCAGGTAGGGGATAGGAAATTAATCCCATCATATTCTGGCCCCTAGGTACATCAAAGCCGGCTGGCCATGCCTGACGCTTATTTTTGGAAGTTCTACAATTTGTTCCACTGGAATTTGGGAGGTCTTCCTTTGGATGGTTGATGATGACTGATGACAATACCCAATGGACGGCTGAGTTCCTTTTAAATTTGCAATAATAGGAACGGAAAGTATAAATAATGGTAAGACCTGTCACAAGTACAACTCACAAGTCCCAACCTTCAGCACCGTGATAGTTGGTTGACATCTTGTTAACAATTGGAAGATGTGTTCGGCGAAGTTCACAAAACGCACTGAAAGATTTTGGTTTCCACTTGGAGACGAACATGCCTACATAAATATTATGTTGAGTCTTGACCGTTGACACTAATCTGATAATTACAGGGTTAAGACGAGACTCCGCAGTCAGAACACGTCACCACCCTCGAAACGTAAAGCAAACTTTTGTGGCAAATGACCATGCATTGTTACTTTTATGTTAGTCGCGTTTCAGCTTCCGTTTCGTAGATATGGGTAGGAAAAAAGAAAATGTGTTCCGCAACCACAAATGAGTCGTCGTGCCAGATACAGGGCTGCAACGTGATCATGAAGGTATTACAAACACAATTAGTGATTTTTTTATGCTATTTCCTCACTTTGAAAATGACGAATACGAACATTGCTGAACCGGTTCAAACCAAAAACCGACCCAAAATGATTCTCCCGAACCAAAAACCGAACCGAAATTAAAATATTTTCGGTTCGATCCCCTGATACCAGTACAGCATGTATTATATACTTTGGAACTTAAATGAAAATGTAATGTTAGTTACCAATGGTGAATTTAAGATTGTAACTGACTGCCACCTAATGCACAATATACGTACATATCCTATTGTTACGTATTGTACTATCACAATCCTGAACAATAAAAACTAACTAGCCTAGCCATGAGTGGATGTTTTTACATGCTATGTATTGTTTGTATGTAGGACTGACATTAGTCTGATTTTGTTTCGGCGACATTCGGTTATTTATTATGTACTCCATAATAAGTATTATTTCACATATGTACTCCACGAACTGAAATAGAACGCCGATCGTTCCTCACACGGGCCACTATGCTGTACAACTCGCTGCTTTCGGACGTTGATATCTCTTTTCCACTACGGCTATTCATTAAATCCTTCATGCCTCATCTTGATAGAAATTAATTACATCACATGTTGTTTCTTCTTTACACTATTTACTACACTACACTATTGTCTAATGCAGCTTCATCGTTCCAGTTTTTTGTTTTTATTGTATTATTTTGGATCAAGTTTTTTTTTGTTATTGTACTTATTTTATGTAGTATTGTGACGAACACATGTGTAATGTGTGTTCTTTGTGCTTGTTTCTGTGTTTTTATTGTTATGTTTATTATTTCACGCCAAATGGCAAAATACACTGTATTTTGCATCTCCACCGAATAGGGGTGTTTGAGACGAGTACCTGCAAGCTGTGTGGAAATGGGGAGCAGGATAGGAGCCACCTGTTTGTATGTCCAAAACTGGCAGGTGAACGTGACGCAATGCCGAGCGGCATGAAGAGGGTGGAGAAAGAAGCGTGTCTCTACTGGTTGACCAGATCCAGCATGATGGCATGATAGCCAAATGGGGGCATTTGAGAAGAAGAAGAAATATTGAACAAATAAATAAATAAATTTGTACACTCGCATGTGATAAGAGAAGCACTTTTATACTCACATCCTTGACCAATGAATCCCTTTCAATATGTAGTCGGGGCGGGCCCTTGACACATAAATGCCGTGAAAGCAGTATGGGCCGTGACATATAATTATTTTGACAGAGGTATCCGTGACACATAATTGCCTTGAGACCGAAAATTTATGTGTCACGACCCATACTGTATGGGTCGTGACTCATAACTTTTCAAATTCTGTCTCAAGACCCTTACAGTATGGGTCTTGACACATAATATTCGTGACACATAAACAACCGTCACACATAAACTACAGCTGAAAATTTTAAAGTGTTACCAGATGGGTCATTACTCGTGACACATAAAAGTAATTTTGTTAAAGTTCTCAAACAGTATGGGTCTTTACTCATAATTGCCATGACAATAATAGCCGTAAAACAGAACTCTACAGCCGACATTTTCTAAAGAGTTACAAGATGGGTCGTGACACATAAAAGTAATTTTGTTAAAGTTTTCCAACAGTATGGGTCTTGACTCTTGACACATAATTGTCGTGACACTTAATTATTGCGACAGAGACATCATTGACACCGAAATGCCGTAAGACCGACAATTTATGTGTCACGACCCATACTGTATGGGTCGTGACACAACTTTTCAGAAACTGTCCTGAAAATGTATAAATATTTCCTGATAGTTTGCGGGAAAAAACCAAAATTATGTGTCAAGGCCCATACTGCACGGGCTGTGAAACCGAAATTACCATACTGCACGGGCTGTGAAACCGAAATTACCATACTGCACGGGCTGTGAGACCGAAATTACCATACTGCACGGGCTGTGAAACCGAAATTACCATACTGCACGGGCTGTGAGACCGAAATTGTATGTCAAGGGGCAAGGCCCATACTGCACGGGCTGTGAGACCGAAATTATATGTTAAGGCTCAATGGGCCGTGATAACCGAAATTATATGTCAAGGCTCATGCTGCACGGGCCATTAGACCGAAATTATGTGTTAAGACCCATACTGAACGGCCCCCGTAAGACCGAAATTATCAAGATTTATCAACACGATTATATGCTCACAAATTGAATTAGTAGGCCTACCATTAACAATGAGCATAGTAGACAATACTTTGAATGTAATACGTACTAATTACGCAGTAACTTAGTTATAGATCGGTACTAATTGGTATACAGTAGTAACCTATTATTAATAGTGATGCGGACGATAATCGTAAATCGATATGTATCGATAATATCTTATATTGATACGATAGCCTACATTATGCTGCGACTTCATATGACGATATTAATCGTAACATTATTTTGCCCCTAGTAAATGATAAACTGTTAGTAGCACAAGACTAAAAAATAGCCACGTAGCCGTGTTTTGTTTCGGACAAACATTGAATATGCACCAATCAAAGAAAGATACAACAATGGAGTTGCCTAGCAACACATTGTTTTCCCACCTGTGATGTCACAGCCCTCACAACGATGTTGGTAGAAGTATATAGCAGTTTGTAACCACTAAGGATTTGCCAGGCCTACAATTCCTGTCACCTTAATGCCCAAAGCCTGGTGGCAAATATTGATGAGATAAGAAATGTGTTATTGGAAAAGCTACCAATGGTAGTGGGTGTGTCCAAAACTCATGTAACAGAGGATATAATGGAAAAAGAAATCAGTATTTCAGGATATAATAATATTAGATGCAATTCTATGAGTCGTCATACTGGTGGGGTGAGTATATATATTAGAAAAAATGTAAAATATGAGGTGATACTAAATGTGTATGTAGACAGAAACTACTGGATGCTTTATGTTAAAATATATTTAAAGAAAAAAATGATGTATTTTGGAGATTACTCACAAGTATATATAAAGATCACCAAATGCAGAGCGTACTGATTTCTATGATTGTTGTCTTAAGCTTATGGATGGTATGAAGGCTGGCGAAATGCAGATCATTGTTGGTGATTTTAATCTTGATGTTCTTAAGCCTGAAGTATTTACAATTCAAACTGCAAGAGTTTGAATTGTATGGACTATATCAAATCATTACCGAAGCGACTAGAGCTACTAATTGTAGCAAAACATTGATCGATTTTGTTATCACAAACCAACCACATGAACTGGAAATAATTATGAAAAGTTTACCCAAGATAGGTGATCATGAAATGATAGGCATTAAATTGAAAACTGAGTGTAAAAATCATAAAATAAAACGGAAATTTATACAGGTCTATGACTGGAAAAAATACTGTAAGGAGGACTTTCAAGACAAGCTTGTTATGAAAAATTTTAAGAAGAAATAAGTAATGTAGATCTTGTGGCTTGGACTTTTGTTGATAACATAACTGATGTCATGAAAGATTTGCCAAAATGTAAAATTTGCATAAATGATACAAAAATGACACCTTGGTTTTGTGATGATATCAAAGAAATGCTTAAAGAAAGAGATAAGTTGTATGATATCTATAAGCTAACTACCAGTGAAAATCATTGGGAGCTGTAATAAAAAAGCACGTAATCAAGTACTTTCTATGATAAGAAAAGCTAAACACAAGTACTATAAAGACAAAATTGACCTCATGAGTGGGGACAGTAAAGGAATGTGGAAAACTCTCAAATCATTGGTCAGTGATAAAGATATTAAAGAACTTCCAAGTGAAATTAACTTTGGGATTAGTAAAGGTGTGTTAGCAGATGAAATGGATATAGCAAATAACCTAAATCAGTATTTTATAGATAGTGTGGTGGAGGCCACTAAGTAAAGATGTTCTAAATTATAAAGTGAAAGATACTATTGACCTTTTGCAATGTAACAAATTGGATTGTATATACCAAATGCAACTGAGCATGCTAGGCCCAAGATGAATTTGTTAAAAGAGATCACAATAAAGGAGCTAGATGAGATAGTTAAACAACTGGGCAACACAGGTGGAGGAACTCTAGATGGAATCACTATGAGAATATTTAGAGATGCCTACCCTATACTGAAATATAATTTGCTGAATATTATTAATATGTCAACTTCAAAGGGTGTGTTTCCAGAAAGCTGGAAGGAAGCTCTGATTGTACCCATTCCGAAAGTTAAGGACACCAATATGGCTGCCGAATTGAGGCCTATAAATATGCTCCCGATTTTCGAAAAGATACTAGAAATAACGGTACACAAGCAGCTGGAATATTACTTCAATGATAATAACCTTTTCATTAAAAACCAGTCAGGTTTTCGTAAAAAACACAGTTGTGAAACTGCTGTTCAATGGTTGGTGGCTGAATGGGTGAATAATTTGGAAAACGGTAGGTCAATTGTTGCAATATTTCTAGATTTGAAAAGAGCCTTTGAAACCGTTAACAGACGAAGACTACTTGATAAGCTGAAATACATGTATGGTATCGAAGGCACAGCGCTTAATTGGATAGAAAGTTATTTAACTGGGCGTACCCAAAGAACTAAATATAAAGATGCTGTATCTGACCATTTATCTATAGACATTGGAGTACCTCAAGGCTCCGGAGGTGTTGGGACCATTTTTATTTCTGGTTTATATTAATGATATTACTGTGTGTGTAAAGAAATGTTGGTTAAACTTATATGCGGATGATGCAGTAATTTTTATAACAGGTAATGATCTAAAAGAATTGTTTAGTATTATAAATTATGAAATGGGTAATGTGGTGGACTGGCTGGGTATTAACCTACTTAAGCTGAATATTCCTAAATGTAAAACAATGTTCCTTGGGGCAGGTAGTTTGCGAAATGCAGATATACTTAAGACTGATAACAAGATCGTTATTGATGGAATTGTTATAGAATATGTATGTGAAATCTTTTAGATATTTAGGCATTATTTTAGATGACAAGTTAAATTTTAAGAAGCATGTAAACGATATAGAAAAGAAAGTACGTAAGAAAATTGGATATTTATGTCGAATAAGTTCTTTTTTATCAATGAGTACAAAAATTATTGTTTATAATACTATTGTTAAGCCTAATTTTAATTTCTGTGCAACATTACTATATCAAGCTTTCAAAACAAATCTTGATGATCTGCAGCTATTACAGAATAGGGCAATGAGATGTATTCTCCGATGTAATAGATTTGCTCCTGTGGGCCGAATGTTATTGGTCTTGGATTGGCTGAGTATAAATCAATGGTTAACTTATCAAGTGATGCTATTTATGTTTAAATTAAAGAATGGTATGTTACCAGAATATTTGAGTACTAGGTTAATTAAAGTTGGAGACATACATAAACATGGGACAAGAAATGCTAATGCATGTTTTTTTTTTATCAAATGGGAATAAATCTAAAGGGCTTAAATCTATTTTTTATATGGGAGTGAGGCAATTTAATGACTTACCTAGTGAGATCACTATGGCCAAAGATGTTAGGTTATTTAAAATTAAGTACTTAAAATATATAAAACTTAAGTTGTTGGAGTGATGAAATTTAATTTGAAAATTGTTGTATGACTATTATACTATGAGTGACGACTATTAGTATTAGTAGTATTATTTATAGTATTATTCTCTATATATATATTAGTATAGTATTATTGATCCAAATGTATGTAATGTATGTAATGTAAAGTTTGTAATGTAATGTGCAAATGTAACTTGTATGTGAACTGATAGCTTATTATAGCTAAATAAAGAGATTATTATTATTATTACAATTGAGTCTTGTGCTATAGGCACCATGTGTTAGTACATACAGCTCTATATGTGGCCAAATGTAGCAATTTATTGGTGAAGATTCCATTCCGCGGTTGAAAATAACACCAGATATTATTGTGAAGTATAAATTGTTTTTTGTTTGTTTTTTCTTGTGATGTGTTTTTATTTTGTTTTGTTGTTTTGTTTTGTGTTGGTTTTTGTTTTTTATAGTCTGGTTTTGTTTGTGTTTGTTTTGTGTTGTTGGTTGTTTGCAAGTCTAAAACGTGTCTTGATTTAAATGGTGCGTTGCCTTTTAAGACGAAGTGATGGGATTCATAATCTGCCCAAAATTTTTAAAAGCCATATTTAATTAAACAATTTTCACAATTTTGCCATTATCGACGTAGGAAGAACGGTGCTGTTTTAACAGAAAGTTGTGTGATTTGCCACTTGAGCGCTTCAATCGTTTTCGCTAGCGCCCTTAGTGGCCAAACTCGGTGCCCATACGACGTTGGTAGTTTACAACTTTGCGCGCCAATTATTTGATTATTTCTCGTCTCTTTATTTTGACTCTTTCTATTGTCTCGTTTATGTCGATCAATTACATTTATCTATACGCGGAGTATGAAAATTACGTTCATATGTAGGCCTATGTACCTGTTTGCAGTCTTCATTGACCTTGCAAATGTTATGATGATACATAGGACTATCATTACTTATTAGCTTTTAATAATTCCAAATGATGACAATGACGTCGTATCAATAACGTACGGAGTGTATTTGATAAACTATAAACCAGCTATTGAAGATATTATTACCACCTGGACCAACTTTGAAAACGTCTCCATTCAGCTTGATTTCTCGATATTATCGCGATTATCGATATGAATTTATTTATCATAACGCATCCTTAATTATTAACCAGTTCAGTGGCGACTTTCCCTAGCGCTTGCCGTGCGCGTAGTGGCGCCTTATTTTCCCACGCTACTTGCGGTCGGTCGGTCCGTCGTAAGACCTCCTTTTCTACAAACAAGTGTTGCTGACAGCATTTCAATACATGTAGTTCTATCTAGCGGAAAAAGATTGAACTAACTTCTTTGCAGAGAGTGCGGGAAAATTTTAAAGCAAGACTCGTCACGGCCACTGTGGGAGCGATTTCAAAATACTTATGACGAGATATTGTGAAGTACTGGGATTATTTATTTAAAAATTGCAATATGTTCTTCGCATAGCTCACACACACGGCTCCCACATCAAAACCGTCACTAACCAAACAAAACCTTCCATTTCTTCAACATTTGAAATCACTTGTTGCCCCCACCGCCAACGCAATGTGACAATATTACGTCCAAGGCGCTACTAGGATATAACCGGAGTGACGGAATATCTCGTCATGACCACGGAACTGGTTAAGTAATAAGTATCAACACTAATATTATATATTTTATTTTATAAGTACGGGATAGTATAATTTTTCAAGTGTGTTGTAGGCTGTCTCATAATTAGGCCTACTTAAACTTGATATCCAATCATAGCAAAACAACCTATTGAAGACGATTGACTGAAATATATAGAATCCTTTTCGGTTTTTGTGCCAGACCACAAAAGGTGAAATGTATTGTTTTTAATGCTATACATTTCGACGGACATGTTTGCATCGAAGTCTGTACCGAATAAATATATCTCGTCATGAACAAGACAGGAGTTTGTGCAGGTCATCTGGAAGCGACCAACGGTTGTAAATGGCATGTCGGAAAGGTTTCCATCAAATCTTATCAGGTCATTCGAGTACATTCCTGAAAATGGAAATAAATGCGTAATGAGGAGTTGGAACGTAATAGTAACAGAATTCTGTATAATATTTACAAGAAAATTCTTCGCAAACATGTAAAATAATATACGTTGTGTCGAGACTGTCCAGTACAGTGGTTCCCAACCTTTTTATCTCACGAACCGGTACAATTATAAATAAAAGGACCTGAACAGCTATAATGGGTCTGGGGCATAGCCCCAGCTGCCGGAGGCGAAATTTTTTAACCAGTTCAGTGGTGACTTTCCCTCGCGCTTGCCGTGCGCGTAGTGGCGACTTATTTCCCCACGCTACTTGCGGTCGGTCGGTCGTAAGACCTCCTTCTCTACAAACACGTGTTGCTGACAGCATTTCAATACATGTAGTTCAATCTAGCGGAAAAAGATAGAAACCAACTTCTTTGCAGAGAGTGCGCGAAAATTTTAAAGCGAGACTCGTCACGGCCACTGTGGGAGCGATTTCAAAATACTTATGACGAGATATTACGGCCAAGGCGCTACTGGGATATAACCGGCGTGACGGAATATCTCGTCATGACCACGGAACTGGTAAAAGGGTTTACTTATACCCCAAGATGGCCTCTACAGCGATCTGAGCAAAGAAGGTAGACGAAGGGAAGGGGCAACTGGAAAAAACTTAGTGAACACAGGAAACCTCATTCAAATTATATATATATATCAAACACCCTTATCCAACATTCGTCGGGTCGGGGGGTGACAAGTCACCAGTTTCTCGGGCTATCTTCTAGTGCTTGCTAGCCAGGCTCAGCACCTCATCTTCTTCGTTTTCTTCTATAACTGCCGTTTCTAATAATTCTCTCCACTTCTTTCTGTCTTCCCAGCGTCTTTCTTCATTAATCCTATCCCATGATTCCCCTCTTTCTTCGATACTTTGCTTTATTTGGTCCCTCCATTGTGAAATTATTGTGAAAAATATAATACTAAATATCTAATTAATTATCGATTGTAACACTTTTTTAGTGTGTTTATTAAGGGATGACATCGGGTACCCAGATAGCCCTGGACCCTTATTCTGTAAAGTTGCAATAGTTTTCGTTTCACAGCGATGGAAAAAGGTTTCGTTTCACTCGGTTTCACACTATGTCAAAAAAGCGATTCTATACTGCGAAGTGAGAACTCGAGTTTTCAAATGCACAGGTATTTGGAAAAAGTGCATCACGACTGAGCCGGCGGAGCCGGTGACAGATTTCAACCAATCAGATTGTATGTAATGGCGGATAATAATAATAATAGCGATCTGTCACTTTTTGTTGTGGGAAACACCGTTGTGGGAACACCATTCATTTTGACTGAAAATAAGGGCTTCTTTATATTGTGAAGGTAGGCTAGCCTATAGGCCTAGTCTAGGCCCTAGCGTACGTAAGGCTAGGCCTAAGCCTAGTCCTAGCTTAAATACTATAAACAAACAAACTTTATAGGCATGCAGCAAGGTCTACTGGATTTACTCCTAGCGGAGTAATTGCGAAGCGCGCGCGCTACAAGCGATCTAGTGGACCTTGGGCATGCAGCAATGGTAGGCCTATATAGTTTGTCCAGCAGCATTTGACGTGTTTCGTTTCCCTCAAAGGGACAATGGACCTTGTTTGTTCACACTTTCAACGCGGACAATCTTATTGTACAAGCCGCCTCGCACAATAATTGGCTGCAAGGTTGTCAGTGCAAGAACTAGGACATGAAGAAGAACTAGGCCTAGAACCCCAATGAGGCCTAGCCTAGGCCTACCGTGTAAGTAGGCCTATGTCTTGAAGAATAAATATCTTATCTTCTATCAACATAACATGAATATGAATCGCAATGAAACCAAAACTGACTTTTAATATAATAAAACATTTCAAAATTACAAAATTGTGACAATATATCAATGAATATCAAGTCAAATTTTGACCGCGGGCTTGCGTGAAAAGTTCTCCCGTATATTTTCCCGTGTGAAAAGTTTTCACAACGGAACGAAACGAAAAGTCTAAAAACGGCGTTATAGAATACCAAATCGAGTCTTCGTTTCGTTTCCCAGGGAGAAGTTCTCACTTTCTGTTACAGAATAAGGGTCCAAGGAAGGGAGAACCGTTTTTCAGGTCCGGGTAATTTTTTAGCCCGTTTCTAGGCTAAATTTATGCGCCAGTATTGCTGCGGTCGATCCCGGTGGAGCCAGCAGGTATGGCGCGCACTGACCCTCCCCTCAGCCTTCCACAACACGTCCCTCGGCGGGGAACAGAACAGACGCGAGCCGACTTGCATTTGTTACTGTTTGTTCTTTGTTTAACATTCTGGTGAACATTCTGGCTAACACTTGTTTTATTACTACCGTATTTACACGCATAAAGGCCGCATACGATTATAAACCGCAGTGCACTTTTTGAGCTTTACTTTTCAGAAAACAATTTGTTTCTGTTTATAAGCCGCAGTTATTATATTCGAGAAAGGACCAGAAAATAATGTGAAGTAATAATTGGTATGTAATAAGGAACTGGCGGTATTCGGTAATAGAGGTTACGTGAGTGTAAGAGCTAATGTGAGGAATGTACCGTACTATAGAGGTAGTTCTCTGCATCCCGCTGGCCCACTAATGCACTGAGCGCATAGGGGTTTGGGGAGGGGAGGAGTTGGTGATGCGTAGGCCTACGCGAGATGCGCGGGCGAGCGGCTGGCAGCGGGCCAACAAAACATCATGCTGTAGAGCGAGGGAGAGAGAGAGAAAGAGAATGAGACAAAACACGACTAACCTGCCTATGGCAGTAAACAGACTGACAGGTAAGAACAAGAAACTCAATCAACGCCGAACGTGGTGAACAAATGACTCATTGCGTGAGCATGGTGACTGGTTGCAAAGCCTAGTAATTTGATGCCAACTTCGAACACAACTCTGCAGTAAACCCGCGAAATCTGATACATTTTTTTTTTCTGATACTCAATCAATGCCGCAAATGCCCCGACAAACACGACGACGAATGACTCACTTTGTCGCAGAGCCTAATAATTTGATGCCAGGTTCGAACATAGCACCCGTAAACCCGGGATTTTTTTTTTCACTTACGAAAATAAGCCGCATGGTGGTTTTGAGAGACGCAAAATAAGAAAAAAAGTGCGGCTCATATGCGTGTAAATACGGTATTTATTTATTTTACTTGAAATATCCTGTTTTATGTACGTGCTTCAGTTGCATATTGAGAAATGGTTTTTTTACTCGACGTAATTACTGCAGACGTATTACGAGATGCTAACCAAGCAAGCGGCGTGCATGTCATTCGTCCCTCGTCTTCGCGCCCCGCGCACTTCACATGGCCTAGCGACAACCTTTTAATAAAGCCGGCTACACATCGAAAATTACATTTTCAGGTTCCGGGTAATACTAATATGAGTGCTGGAACCGGTTCCGAATTTTACTACCCGATGTCACCCCTAGTGTTTATAATAACGACTTGTCAGTTCTCTCAACTTTCTGTGTCGGTAGAAGTAGGTGCTTAGTTGGCATTGATTGATTTATAAGCATATGTGTCCCCTCATAAGAAAATATAATTTAGCCATTCATCCTCAGTACACATAAAATAATAAAATACAAAACAAATTTTCCGAATTTTTGAATTTGCACACGTTTCTTAAATATTATCATCATTTCAACAAATAGGCAGCAGCACTTCGCGGACCGGTAGCAATGAGCCCGCGGACTGGTGCCGATCCACAGACCACCAGTTGGGAACCACTGGTCTAGTACATAAAAGTAATTTACTATACCTGTAAGGTAGATTGCATCGCCTACTGGCATAGCGCTGTTAAAACTAGAGTGCCCATGTGTTGTCATTATGACCCACATATTACGTTCAGGTTGGTAACTCCAGACTTGTGGTCCAAACACGTAAATGCTGTCCTTGTAGACGCAGCACGCAGCAGAGTACACAGGATGTGGAAGGGGTGCGCATGTCATCCACACTTCTGCAATCAATCAATACAACACACAATACAGTACAATACAGTAGAGGTGTATGATCAAGTGATTTATTGATATGAAACTCAGAACAAGATAAACATCTTCTAGTGAGGGAAAAGATACAGAGGATGACAGCTTACCTGAGAAAGTAGATAGGTCATTTTGAGAAACATATAGATGAGAAGACAAATAAATAAACTGAGACGTTTCGGCCAACTTGTGGTCTTGATCACTTAGTGTGAGTAGAAAAACTGAACTTAACAATTAAACTTAAAACTAGGGTGAATTTACATGAAGCCAATCATGTAAATCATCATCTCTGTTCAAATATACACTATATATGATTTATTAATATGATTGATTGATAATAATGAAGAATACCTAGAGTAGTAAAGTTCCATCGCATTTGCAAGCAATGTGAGCTATAAAATTCCTGGTACGCGTCGGTCACTCTATGCGATCCATTTCAATGGACATCCAGGTACAGTACATGTACCTACTTGTAATTGTCCACTGCATGAAGTGTATCAACCATGCTTGCTTGTGCCTAGGCAATGCCGGTCAACAAGCATGCTGATAGTGATAGTACATATCACTACAATACCAGAGGCATGAGAACGAGATGCAACTAGATTTAGGTTGGAAGTTGTCACATACGTCACTTCACTATTACACAATCCATGACGACACCACCTGGCTAGTTAATGCGATGAAACTTTACATCCGTATAATATTACACAGTCATTATTTGGTGTGTACCTAGAAATATAGTATGTAATGGTTAAGCCTTAAACTATGTATAGTACATGACTAGGCTAAATACAAATAGTAAATAGAGACAAAATTTTAATAATCAAGATCTGCATAATACAAATGAATCATGACTAGTGATACGTGAAAATAGCATTTTCAATTGTCATTTTATAGCGTTTTGTAGCATCTATTTTTTTGCCAAGATTATAAAACTTGAGAATGAAGTTTTCTCAAATTTTTATTTTTAAATCATGTCATACTATTAAAATTAAAATCAACCAAATTGCATTTATCATAAACAAAGTATAATTACTATGTTAAATATAATAAAATAGGAACAGAAAAACCTTAGTTTCTACTGAAAAATAGCGCTTTGTAGCATCTATACACAAAACGCTATTTTCACGTATCTCTAATCATGACTCATCAATCATTGAAAGAATGTTTCAAAACGGGTAAATAGACAGAAACAAAGTTTGGGCTGATTGGTGTTGGGGGTATGCCTAATACCCTGTTCACATTACAGTTCTTAACTGTAGTTAACAAGTTAACTCCAGTTACCAATGCTATGTGAACGGAACGCAGTTAACTTAACTGCAGTTAATGGCCTAACTACGTTCCTACAACTCAGTTAAGTTTTTAACTGAGTTATCTACAAGGTCATTGCCAGGCTAGGCCTAGACACAGCCCTACTCTCACTATTCTACCGTACATGATTCATGCAACTGCTTTAAATGGTGAAATACCCATGTCCATGTATTATAATGTCTTGTTGCATATACACACAATAGGTTACATTGAAACAGTGAAAAATCACAGGGAAATCAATTTTACGAAACTAAAAGATGATTAAACAGCTGAAAGGTAAACAATGTCGGCCATGACAGAATAAAAGACACTGCCTTGTGAACTCGAAATATTTTTCGTTTATAAGGCTTGTTGCGATGTCACTGAACTCAGTTACTGTGATCATAAGTTGAATCAAATCAACGTTAAGAAAATGTCACGTGATATATAATAACTGCAGTTACTTTAACTAAGGTTAAGAAGCATAGTGTGAACGAGGTAAGTGTCATATGGCATGGTCATTGCTTTGGGAAAGTTGTAATTCATGGGTCGCTGGTTTAAAAAATCAAGACAAGTTATTTCACTAATCCCCCACATTCGGCATCCTGTATTGGGCTAGTCTACAGATAACTAAGGCTAGGCAATCCTTTAAACAAAACAATGGGAGGTGTAATTGAAGTGTGAGAATAATAGAGGTATGACAGGGTCTAACTAAATCCAACTACAGTCCCCCAAACCACCTTCATGATTCCCATAACCCCTCCACGCCACCTGTTGAGGTGTGACGAAGAAATTAAAATTCAATACATTGAAAATACTCAAATGTTTACTTCTTTGTAAACACATTTTATAGGCCTAATGATTAGGATATTTTTGGGCGGGCCTGGGCTCACCCTGTAAAACTGACCCTGGTTTTGTGCTAATGCTAAGTAAATACATAATAGCTTACAAAAGTCACAACAGTAAACGACAAATAACAACATGAATGAATAAAGTGAATTAAAAATGAAATTGTTTGAATCACTTACTGGTCACAATGTTGTATTTACGAACGGAATCTGTGATCACACGGTGTTTGCCAAACCCACCAATCACAAATATGTCGTCACCAAGAATACACACAGATTGATGTCTGCAAGGCTGATCTAAACTGTAAAACAATTCACAGTTAAGTAGTTTAATGTAGAGTTCTCTATGTACAGTATCCGTCAAGAAAGTAACATAAATAATATATTTATATATATATATCTATCTTAACCCCGTATTGTGTTTCGTTGCCAATCGTTTACGACATGCAACCAATGCAATAGCCATGTTTACATGGAGGATTCAATATGGTATTGAGTACGATCCGGCTGTTCAATCCTCCATGTAACCACTTTAAACACGGATTGGATCGGTTGAATCCAATCCCCTAAAAGCTGGGATTGTATTGAGAGATTGTATTGAATCTGTGCATGTTAACAACTTTCTAGTATCGTATCGAATTCACCCCAGTATAGCCAATTTTATTTGTTGTTGTACGTGTGTATTGTGACAGGTGACGGCGATCGGCCCGCGCTTTAAAGCGTCATACCGCAAACACAGACGTCGGACTGTGCGTGTTTACTTAAAAAAAAAAACCCAGCAGTAATGTCTAAAGGAAACGTGTGGTCATCTGAAGAGGTAACATGACAACAAAACAAAAGTAAGGTTAGGGTACAACCGCCTACCACTTTCACCTCGTTTACGTTACCCTCATCGTTACGATCGTAGGTTCTGGGTGCTTGACGTTCGTAACTCTACCAGCGTTCATACACATCATCACGGATCCTTGGAATACTGAACACAATTACAAAAATACAAATGGCGGGACGATAGAGCTTGGTGTATTATTGAGGTTATCTTTTACGTTGTTGTTTAGTTGGCGTAGAAACAGGTTTGATTTAATTCATATGTCACGTATTAGGCGAAACAATCGAGTTGTATTGTATGGATATTTCTTTACATCAAGTTTAGATGGCAACTACGTAGTATACTAACTGCCGTAAGTGTACTCTGGTAGACCTACCGACTGATTTACTAACTGTGCAGCGTTTACACTTGGAAAATGACCGTCAGTTGGTCGGTAATGTAGTCTTACGATCGTAAGATGAGAGTAACGTAAACGGGGGGTTTGGGTGTAACAGGGGTGTAACACCCCTTAATGCATCCAATTTCTGATAGCCAGATTAAAGATGGTATTGGATAAGAAGTTCATTAAACTACCACTAGAATGCAATTGCTTGGTATTGAAAACGAACTGAGTGCATGATAAATTCGGGTCATGTAAATGCATAGATCTGAATCCAATCCAATCCCAATCCAGTACTCAATACTCCATGTAAACATGGCTAAGGTCTACTTGTGGCCCAGGCCCCAATCAATACTAATCTGCAATAGGCCTACATGCAATTTAAACAATCACTACTTGTGTGTTATTGCATATTATATAATATATATAATATATATTCACTGTTTTGCATTGCGAGGAATGCGGAAAACGTATAACACAACTTTTTGCATTTTATCACCATACACAGTGATAGACATATTTAGCATTTCATATGCATTCATGTGAGCCAACAACGCTGCCGAATATCGAAAGTTGTCAAGTTGTTGAAGCTAGGGTCAAGTGTAGTGTGTCAAGTGTAAGTGTAAACATATAACACCACTTTTGACATTTTATTACCATACACAGTGATTGATTTGATGGACATATTTAGCATTTCATATGCATTCATGTGAGCCAACAAGGCTGCCGAATATAGAAAGTTGTTAAAGCTGGGTCAAGTGTATTTATAAAACGAAATTTAGGAAAAAATAAAACCATTGCCCAACACCTCTATATAATACATTGTTTTATTATATCCCTTCCCATCAATTCATCATCAATTCATCATCAATTCTCTGCTGGTAGTCACTTAAATTAACATAGAATTTTATTGTAGCTGTGACAGTCAGAATAACCAAAAGTGTGAGAAAAGCTTGGTGTATTAATTAACATGCACACATGTATGGTATTTATTTACTGTGCCAATACGGATAATATAATTACTAAGTAGCTTGGATAATCAAGGTCTTACTATAATTAGATAATTTAGGTACTTTTTTAACTTGAGGCATGTAGACTTCAGTAGAGTTTTTGATTCCTAGCCAGGTGTAATAGAAGGATTGAACCAGTGTTGTTAAGTAACGCGCTACAAGTAGCGCGCTACTTGTAGCATGTTACTTTTTTTGGTAGCGAGACTGGTAGCGCGCTACATTTGAAAATGCGGTAAAGTAGCGAGTAGCAAGCTACTATATACGAGTATTTGTAGCGAAAAGTAGCCGCTACTCTATTTTTGCAATAAACAAACACACGTTCGTTTCGCCCGCCACAATTCCCACCGTCACAGGTTCGGAATGACGACTGACATTGGCCTTCTGGCTAGTCCCAAAACCGCCTCCCCAGCACTGAGTTTCCTGTTTCACCCCGTGAGCTGTGATATGAGTATGATTCACTTCCGGACCTTACCACTGTTTCAATAAATAGTACGTACTCTTGGTCCTTTATAAAAAAATGAAAGTAGCTGTAAAGTAGCGTCACTACGTTTTTTGAGTAGCTGTACAAGTAGCGAGCTACTTGACAAAATACAGTAGCTGAAAAGTAGCTAAGTTACTTTCAAAGATCAAGTAGCTGTAGCTGTAACAGTGCTACTTTAAAAAAGTAGCTTTAACAACACTCGATTGAACTGATAAAACTCTTTGACAACATGACAAATAAATTGCCCCCCTGCATATGCATGCAAATATTATAATATATTATTAAAAATATATTAAATATTAATTACCTTAAGGTTGATTAAACATGAAGACGAAAATGATGTGTAAACTTAGTGGTAAATGGTGCATACAAAATGTAAGTTTGAAAGATGATGTCTCATGTATGGTATTGTACAGTTTATTCCCCCAGCATGAATGATACTTTGCTATACCTTGTTTCAAAAGTCCATGCCTTTTCCCACAGGCTGTAATGCCACACTGACTTGTTCCAATTGCTGTGGCCCCAAAAGAATTCTCCTCCAAGCAAAAACAAGTCTTGACCTGCAAAGGAAAGAGTAACATCTTGAATGTCTGGTGTCCATAAAGTAGGCCTAGCTACAATGTAGAAAATAAAATAGATTTTATTTGCCAATTGTTTATGTATTATTATTATTATTATTATTATTATTATTATTATTATTATTATTATTATTATTATTATTATTATTATTATTATTATTATATTATTTCACCAAGCAATTTGTACATAGTACAAATATTGGTTCAAATTACAAAATATAGATAGACCTTCCTACTATACAAACAAAATAAAATATACATACAAAACTACAAAACTACCAAATATATGCACATAGGCCTACATTCAGGAATAACAGTAAGGATGCTTCAGAGAAATGGGAATTTAAGTTGTTAGTTAAATCAAAGAATTAGTGGTGGTCATTGGTCAACGATATTTTTTTCAATAGTGCCGATATCGTATCGCGATATCGAAATGTAAAAAAAAATATATGATATCGTGATATGGAAACATTTTCAGTGCTCGCCGATGACTATGAAATATGCTGCACGTGGTTGAGTCCGAGGCAGCGGAGTGGGGCACACTTCTTGGGCAGGGCTCGGCAACCTGATATTGTATACTGGACGCCACTGAGTGCACCTTTAATGCACAGATCTGTCACAATGCCCGACCTGATGTCGATCATGCACGAGCGCATAGAATAGGGAATGATCATACGATTTTCTAAATTGATTTTTAAATACGTCGTCACATATCTAATAACAATATATGTTTTTAAATTTTGAAAATCGGATCAGTCTATGCCTCAAAATAATTGATTTAGTAACCTCACATAAAAGCACGCGAAAAACGAGCCTGCGCCTTCTTGATGCGCATGACGTCAGGTTTTGTTCTTGTGTACTTGTGTATGCGCTCCGCCTATGGCTCACCGCACGGACTGTCGACTAGCTACAAAACACTGACGTCACAACTGCCTCTAGCCAATCACGGGGTGTTTCTACCAAATTCAAATAATCGCGACTTTAAGTCCAATATTAAACCTTTTTAAAAATTTCTTTTTTCGTTGGGCTTCCATTAATATTTAATATTAGGGTTGCCATACGTCCCGGATTTTCCGGGACAGTACCGGTTTTCTCGATACTGTCCCGGTGTCCCGAAAATAATTTTTGGGACACCCAAATGTCCCGGAAACACAAGTTATGTTAAAATGAAACAAATCAGGTCACTTTCTGGTTGTTGCTTTCAAATACTTCGCGCGTCGCGGGTTCGTGTATTACCGCGAATGGCTGGGGGCATCTAGCTGTCTGAAATTCTGCCAACAGAGAGGGTGCGCATGTGTCCATCTCAACGAGTGTATATTAAGGTTTATTCTATACTCTACACGCTTATTCTACACTCGTTGGTCCATCTACAGTTCTACTGTCAAGGCCACGGCAGCTAGCTAACCAGCAACAGGGGCGTCGGAAGTCTATTTTTCCAGGGGGGGCGAACTTTCCAGCTGACTTTGCAACATTTTGTAAAAACAAAATTCCGTAAGTTACCATGCAGCCAGCCTCTGAAATTGCTTGAAGGAATAAGCGGAATCTGTATTCTAAAATGCATTTAATTCATATTGGCCATTTTTTCAGGGGGGGCGAGATGATACTCTCGCCCCCCCCTGTGCAAGCACAGGGGGGTCGACTGACCCCCCTGCCCCCCCGGTTCCGACGCCCCTGACCAGCAACCAAATGGCAATCTTGTGAATAGTCTTGTCGGCGAGTCATTCAGGGCAGGGTTGTTTTAGCGGTGTCTTCATTCCGTAGCTTTGCTACAGACGTGAAAATGGCCAAACGCAAGTGTGATTTACAGACAAACTGAAGGAGGAATATCCGTTCCTGTCTCGAAATACACAAATTGAAGGTAAAGTTGATTGTTCTGTTTGCCGAAGTGTGTTTGGAATAGAGCACAGAGGACGTTCAGATATTCTGGATCATTTAGAATCGAAGAAACACAAATCGGGTTTAGAAGCGAAGTGCACAAGTCGAAAAATTAGCGATTGTTTCACGAAAGTCGCTGCTCAAAATGATGAACTTGAGTTTTCGGCTAAAGAGGGAACGTTTTCGTATCACACAGTCATGCATAACCAGAGTTTTAATTCAATGAACTGTATCTCAAGCATTGTTAAAAAGTTGTTTGAAAACAAATTTTCTTGTGCGCGAACGAAAACAGTGACGATTGTCGTTAACGTTTCGTGTCTGCTGCAGTATACTAAATCTAATGTACAAACATTAATATAACTAAATAGTAACTTATAGTTATAATAAATATAATAATATGTATAATATATAGAGCTGATAGCAGCGTAGTTTTTTTTTTTGGTATCTGAATTGTTATTTCTTATTTATTTGTCCCGGATTTTGTATTTGAAAATATGGTAACCCTATTTAATATACTTTGTGTACCATATACTATTAAATTAAGTGTTTGGTTTAAAAAAAAAATCGTAAAAATCGTATGAGCATTCCCTATTACTGCAGTCGCTTGCTGCTGAAATTGACAAAAAATTGAATTTTCGTCTTTGAAATGTTTAGTTTGATATTACAGTAGGGCCTATTTTTGATACGGTGAAATGATATCGATATCGAAAATAACATCAATTTGCTTACGATATCGATATAGGCCTATCGAATACTCGATATTCTTGGCCACCACCACAGGTATTATAAGCATCACCAAGATATTGATTTAATTAATTGCCCACAGTTTAAATGTAGGAATCAACTCTACAAATATTTTTATTATTTTTAACAAGTACAAGAAGAACTGGATAAGTGGAGCAAGGCAACAGAAACATTTTGTATGCGAATCAGCCAAGAGAAGAGCGAACTGGTAACCATGACAAAGAGACGCATACCCGGAGATGGCAAACTTTTACTGAGGGACAAAGAGTTGACCACAAAAGAATCTTTTAAGTTTTAATTATCTAGGAAGTATGATATCTAAAATTGCAACAATAGATGCAGAAGTTTTAAGAATAACCACATTGGCAGAAAGCTTCTACCAGTCTGTCAGGAAGCTACTTTGGAAAGATGAAATCCCAAGACAATGCAAACTTCTTATATACAAACTATACTTTCTACCAATACTGACATATGCCACAGTTGCATGGACCATGGGATTCAAAGCGGAAAGTCGAATAGTGGCAGAAGAAATGAACTTCTTGAGAAGCACACTGGGTGTGACAAAGCATGACAGGATTAGAAGTAGTGTGATCAGAGACAGATTAGGTGTTGAAAGCGTGAAGGTAAGATTGGAGAGAGAATGTCTTCGTTGGTTTGGACATATGAAAAGGATGGACCTCACTAGGATACCAAGAAGAGAGTTTGAACAACAATAAGAAGAAAGGCATAAATTGAAAGTAGGCAGACCAAGAGACAAGTGGATTTATCAGATCAAAGACAGTGTGGAGAATAGACGAAGATCATGGAACGAAGTTGACGCAGAAAGACTATGGGAAAACCGTGAGAGATGGAGAAAACTACTAAACAGCCCTCTGGTAACGGAAGAAGTGATCGAGGAAAAGGTTGAGGAGGTGGTTGTGTCAGGCCTGGCTAGCCGGCAACAAAGACATTAGCCCAAGACATGGAGTACTTTGCTACTCCCCCTTACCCGACAAATTAATGTTGGAAACGGGGTCAAGATTTATATATATATATATATATATATATATATGATTTCTCAGACTTTGTTGGTTGCAATATGTAAAGAAAGGATACATTTTACGGTTAAACCAATCTAAATTTTATTTTTAATGATAAGTCAACGTTTCGACGACTTTAGCGAGAACAAGCCTGAACAAGCGAGATGACGCTCAAAGACTACCTTCGGCTTGGAAACCGATTGTGGCTAACCTTAAAGTCCAGCAGGTGTTCCCAGCCATCAATCAGCCTGTTGCTGACCATTCTCAGAGACAAAGAGTTCCAGCAGTGTCTCAGGGGGGTCCCATAACCAGAAGCAAATTCAAGGAGCTTGCTAGAGCAGCTACCCAGTGATGTATCGCTGTGGCAGTGTTTTCGTTTTTATATGCAAGTGTTTTTTGGTTGTTGTGGTTTTTTATTTATTTGTTTTTGTATATTTGTATGTCTTGAAAAAGACGACGCTAAAGTCGTCGAAACGTTGACTTATCATTAAAAATAAAATTTAGATTGGTTTAACCGTAAAATGTATCCTTTCTTTATATATATATATATATATATATATATATATATATATAGAACAAAACAAATTTGGAACCTCTGCACTAATGATTTTAGGCATTTTTTTATCTATTGAATTTTTTTTGTACTGTTTTGATAAAATTACCACTTTGAAACACTAGTCACACATAATTTTTGTGATGCCATGAGCCATTGGCCAGCCACCCAGCTGATAGAGTAGTCACTGGTGAATGCAAGGTGTTAACACCCACTCTATCCCGCACGTGATGTCATGAGCCATTAGCCAGCCACCCAGCTGATAGAGTAGTCACTGGTGAATGCAAGGTGTTAACACCCACTCTATCCCGCACGTGATGTCATGAGCCATTAGCCAGCCACCCAGCTGATAGAGTAGTCACTGGTGAATGCAAGGTGTTAACACCCACTCTATCCCGCACGTGATGTCATGAGCCATTAGCCAGCCACCCAGCTGATAGAGTAGTCCCTGGTGAATGCAAGGTGTTAACACCCACTCTATCCTGCACGTGATGTCATGAGCCATTAGCCAGCCACCCAGCTGATAGAGTAGTCACTGGTGAATGCAAGGTGTTAACACCCACTCTATCCTGCACGTGATGTCATGAGCCATTAGCCAGCCACCCAGCTGATAGAGTAGTCACTGGTGAATGCAAGGTGTTAACACCCACTCTATCCCGCACGTGATGTCATGAGCCATTAGCCAGCCACCCAGCTGATAGAGTAGTCACTGGTGAATGCAAGGTGTTAACACCCACTCTATCCTGCACGTGATGTCATGAGCCATTAGCCAGCCACCCAGCTGATAGAGTAGTCACTGGTGAATGCAAGGTGTTAACACCCACTCTATCCTGCACGTGATGTCATGAGCCATTAGCCAGCCACCCAGCTGATAGAGTAGTCACTGGTGAATGCAAGGTGTTAACACCCACTCTATCCTGCACGTGATGTCATGAGCCATTAGCCAGCCACCCAGCTGATAGAGTAGTCACTGGTGAATGCAAGGTGTTAACACCCACTCTATCCTGCACGTGATGTCATGAGCCATTAGCCAGCCACCCAGCTGATAGAGTAGTCACTGGTGAATGCAAGGTGTTAACACCCACTCTATCCTGCACGTGATGTCATGAGCCATTAGCCAGCCACCCAGCTGATAGAGTAGTCACTGGTGAATGCAAGGTGTTAACACCCACTCTATCCTGCACGTGATGTCATGAGCCATTAGCCAGCCACCCAGCTGATAGAGTAGTCACTGGTGAATGCAAGGTGTTAACACCCACTTTATCCCGCACGTGATGTCATGAGCCATTAGCCAGCCACCCAGCTGATAGAGTAGTCACTGGTGAATGCAAGGTGTTAACACCCACTCTATCCCGCACGTGATGTCATGAGCCATTAGCCAGCCACCCAGCTGATAGAGTAGTCACTGGTGAATGCAAGGTGTTAACACCCACTCTATCCTGCACGTGATGTCATGAGCCATTAGCCAGCCACCCAGCTGATAGAGTAGTCACTGGTGAATGCAAGGTGTTAACACCCACTCTATCCTGCACGTGATGTCATGAGCCATTAGCCAGCCACCCAGCTGATAGAGTAGTCACTGGTGAATGCAAGGTGTTAACACCCACTCTATCCCGCACGTGATGTCATGAGCCATTAGCCAGCCACCCAGCTGATAGAGTAGTCACTGGTGAATGCAAGGTGTTAACACCCACTCTATCCCGCACGTGATGTCATGAGCCATTAGCCAGCCACCCAGCTGATAGAGTAGTCACTGGTGAATGCAAGGTGTTAACACCCACTCTATCCTGCACGTGATGTCATGAGCCATTAGCCAGCCACCCAGCTGATAGAGTAGTCACTGGTGAATGCAAGGTGTTAACACCCACTCTATCCCGCACGTGATGTCATGAGCCATTAGCCAGCCACCCAGCTGATAGAGTAGTCACTGGTGAATGCAAGGTGTTAACACCCACTCTATCCCGCACGTGATGTCATGAGCCATTAGCCAGCCACCCAGCTGATAGAGTAGTCACTGGTGAATGCAAGGTGTTAACACCCACTCTATCCTGCACGTGATGTCATGAGCCATTAGCCAGCCACCCAGCTGATAGAGTAGTCACTGGTGAATGCAAGGTGTTAACACCCACTCTATCCCGCACGTGATGTCATGAGCCATTAGCCAGCCACCCAGCTGATAGAGTAGTCACTGGTGAATGCAAGGTGTTAACACCCACTCTATCCTGCACGTGATGTCATGAGCCATTAGCCAGCCACCCAGCTGATAGAGTAGTCACTGGTGAATGAAAGGTGTTAACACCCACTCTATCCCGCACGTGATGTCATGAGCCATTAGCCAGCCACCCAGCTGATAGAGTAGTCACTGGTGAATGCAAGGTGTTAACACCCACTCTATCCCGCACGTGATGTCATGAGCCATTAGCCAGCCACCCAGCTGATAGAGTAGTCACTGGTGAATGCAAGGTGTTAACACCCACTCTATCCTGCACGTGATGTCATGAGCCATTAGCCAGCCACCCAGCTGATAGAGTAGTCACTGGTGAATGCAAGGTGTTAACACCCACTCTATCCTGCACGTGATGTCATGAGCCATTGGCCAGCCACCCAGCTGATAGAGTAGTCACTGGTGAATGCAAGGTGTTAACACCCACTCTATCCTGCACGTGATGTCATGAGCCATTAGCCAGCCACCCAGCTGATAGAGTAGTCACTGGTGAATGCAAGGTGTTAACACCCACTCTATCCTGCACGTGATGTCATGAGCCATTGGCCAGCCACCCAGCTGATAGAGTAGTCACTGGTGAATGCAAGGTGTTAACACCCACTCGATCCTGCACGTGATGTCATGAGCCATTAGCAAGCCACCCAGCTGATAGAGTAGTCACTGGTGAATGCAAGGTGTTAACACCCACTCTATCCTGCACGTGATGTCATGAGCCATTAGCCAGCCACCCAGCTGATAGAGTAGTCACTGGTGAATGCAAGGTGTTAACACCCACTCTATCCTGCACGTGATGTCATGAGCCATTAGCCAGCCACCCAGCTGATAGAGTAGTCACTGGTGAATGCAAGGTGTTAACACCCACTCTATCCTGCACGTGATGTCATGAGCCATTAGCCAGCCACCCAGCTGATAGAGTAGTCACTGGTGAATGCAAGGTGTTAACACCCACTCTATCCCGCACGTGATGTCATGAGCCATTAGCCAGCCACCCAGCTGATAGAGTAGTCACTGGTGAATGCAAGGTGTTAACACCCACTCTATCCCGCACGTGATGTCATGAGCCATTAGCCAGCCACCCAGCTGATAGAGTAGTCACTGGTGAATGCAAGGTGTTAACACCCACTCTATCCTGCACGTGATGTCATGAGCCATTAGCCAGCCACCCAGCTGATAGAGTAGTCACTGGTGAATGCAAGGTGTTAACACCCACTCTATCCCGCACGTGATGTCATGAGCCATTAGCCAGCCACCCAGCTAATAGAGTAGTCACTGGTGAATGCAAGGTGTTAACACCCACTCTATCCTGCACGTGATGTCATGAGCCATTAGCCAGCCACCCAGCTGATAGAGTAGTCACTGGTGAATGCAAGGTGTTAACACCCACTCTATCCCGCACGTGATGTCATGAGCCATTAGCCAGCCACCCAGCTGATAGAGTAGTCACTGGTGAATGCAAGGTGTTAACACCCACTCTATCCTGCACGTGATGTCATGAGCCATTAGCCAGCCACCCAGCTGATAGAGTAGTCACTGGTGAATGCAAGGTGTTAACACCCACTCTATCCCGCACGTGATGTCATGAGCCATTAGCCAGCCACCCAGCTGATAGAGTAGTCACTGGTGAATGCAAGGTGTTAACACCCACTCTATCCTGCACGTGATGTCATGAGCCATTAGCCAGCCACCCAGCTGATAGAGGAGTCACTGGTGAATGCAAGGTGTTAACACCCACTCTATCCCGCACGTGGTGTCATGAGCCATTAGCCAGCCACCCAGCTGATAGAGTAGTCACTGGTGAATGCAAGGTGTTAACACCCACTCTATCCTGCACGTGATGTCATGAGCCATTGGCCAGCCACCCAGCTGATAGAGTAGTCACTGGTGAATGCAAGGTGTTAACACCCACTCTATCCTGCACGTGATGCCATGAGCCATTAGCCAGCCACCCAGCTGATAGAGTAGTCACTGGTGAATGCAAGGTGTTAACACCCACTCTATCCTGCACGTGATGTCATGAGCCATTAGCCAGCCACCCAGCTGATAGAGTAGTCACTGGTGAATGCAAGGTGTTAACACCCACTCTATCCTGCACGTGATGTCATGAGCCATTAGCCAGCCACCCAGCTGATAGAGTAGTCACTGGTGAATGCAAGGTGTTAACACCCACTCTATCCTGCACGTGATGTCATGAGCCATTAGCCAGCCACCCAGCTGATAGAGTAGTCACTGGTGAATGCAAGGTGTTAACACCCACTCTATCCTGCACGTGATGTCATGAGCCATTAGCCAGCCACCCAGCTGATAGAGTAGTCACTGGTGAATGCAAGGTGTTAACACCCACTCTATCCTGCACGTGATGTCATGAGCCATTAGCCAGCCACCCAGCTGATAGAGTAGTCACTGGTGAATGCAAGGTGTTAACACCCACTCTATCCCGCACGTGATGTCATGAGCCATTAGCCAGCCACCCAGCTGATAGAGTAGTCACTGGTGAATGCAAGGTGTTAACACCCACTCTATCCTGCACGTGATGTCATGAGCCATTAGCCAGCCACCCAGCTGATAGAGTAGTCACTGGTGAATGCAAGGTGTTAACACCCACTCTATCCTGCACGTGATGTCATGAGCCATTAGCCAGCCACCCAGCTGATAGAGTAGTCACTGGTGAATGCAAGGTGTTAACACCCACTCTATCCCGCACGTGATGTCATGAGCCATTAGCCAGCCACCCAGCTGATAGAGTAGTCACTGGTGAATGCAAGGTGTTAACACCCACTCTATCCTGCACGTGATGTCATGAGCCATTAGCCAGCCACCCAGCTGATAGAGTAGTCACTGGTGAATGCAAGGTGTTAACACCCACTCTATCCTGCACGTGATGTCATGAGCCATTAGCCAGCCACCCAGCTGATAGAGTAGTCACTGGTGAATGCAAGGTGTTAACACCCACTCTATCCTGCACGTGATGTCATGAGCCATTAGCCAGCCACCCAGCTGATAGAGTAGTCACTGGTGAATGCAAGGTGTTAACACCCACTCTATCCCGCACGTGATGTCATGAGCCATTAGCCAGCCACCCAGCTGATAGAGTAGTCACTGGTGAATGCAAGGTGTTAACACCCACTCTATCCCGCACGTGATGTCATGAGCCATTAGCCAGCCACCCAGCTGATAGAGTAGTCACTGGTGAATGCAAGGTGTTAACACCCACTCTATCCCGCACGTGATGTCATGAGCCATTAGCCAGCCACCCAGCTGATAGAGTAGTCACTGGTGAATGCAAGGTGTTAACACCCACTCTATCCCGCACGTGATGTCATGAGCCATTGGCCAGCCACCCAGCTGATAGAGTAGTCACTGGTGAATGCAAGGTGTTAACACCCACTCTATCCAGCACGTGATGTCATGAGCCATTAGCCAGCCACCCAGCTGATAGAGTAGTCACTGGTGAATGAAAGGTGTTTAGGAGGGGGTGCCCCTCAGACCGATTGTCAGTGCTATAGGATCCCCCACCCAAGCACTAGCTAAATACGTGGCTCAACGTTTGCAACCCCACACCGAAGATGCAATGTCGTACATAAAAAATGCCACTCATTTTATACAATGTATTGAAAAATTACATGTTCCATCCAACCACATTTTAGTAAGTTTTGACGTGGTATCGTTGTTTACCCAAGTGCCGATTAAGGAGTCCCTTACCATTATTAAGGAGCAGCACAAACCACCCGCGCACCTGATGGATCTCGCTGAACACTGTCTAACGAACACATATTTTACATATGATAATACCACCTACAAGCAAATAGAGGGGGCACCCATGGGGTCACCCCTATCACCCGTAGTGGCCAACTTGTTTATGGCGGACTTAGAAACCAAAGCACTAGCTACAGCCCCCTTAAAGCCCAGTGTATGGGTCAGATATGTGGATGACACGTTTGTTATATGGCCATATAGCAGAGAAGAACTGGACAGTTTCCTCATCCACCTTAATAACCAACATCCCAAGATTAAATTCACCATGGAGGTGGAGGAAAAGGGGAAAATTGCCTTCCTAGACGTACTAATAATTAAACGAGCCGACGGCAGCCTTGGGCACACAGTATATAGGAAGCCAACCCACACAGACAGGTATCTTAATGCTGCATCCCATCATCATCCGGCGCAACTTGACGCACTAGCTAAAACGTTAGCTATCAGATCTAGATGGCTGGCGGACGAGGAAAGTACTAAGGAAGAAATGGCCATAGTACGCAACGCTTTACAATTAAATGGTTTTTCTAACAGGTGTATTGCCAAAGCGTTCAGCCACGTTCCTGACCACGATACTAGAATGAGTCGGAAAAACCAGTCGCTACGGCCATGCTGCCCTATGTCAAGGGCACCACTGACCGTATGGGGCGGTTGCTAAAAAAGAGGGCATAAGAACTATTTTCAACACCAACAGAAAAATCAACACGATGCTGAGAAAAACCAAAGACCATATACCCTTGGAAACCCACGGAGTGTACGAGGTTCCGTGTGGGGGTTGCAACTCTACCTACGTAAGGCAGACCGGGCGCAGAATATCGCCACTTCTTAGAGAACACAAACTAGCGGTCAACAAGGGAGACAAAGCCTCGGCGCTGGCACAGCACACACTGCGATCTAATCACGTCATTGACTTCGACAACGCTAGGGTGTTGGCAGGCATTGAATGCCTTAACCCTAGAATCGTCAGAGGCGATTGAAATCGAGAAGAGACCCTACTGTATGAATAAACAAAATGATAGCCGCAGCCTCTCGGCTACATGGTCTCCGGTTTTAACCGCCTTACAAATCAAGGTCATGGAAAAGGAACCTAACATCAGCGGTAAACACATGACAAGTGACAAAAAACTCGGACACGACGCACCGCTTGCCGCATAGGGATGAGACACTCGCTTCAAGGGCTCCGGGTGTCTCAAACCAGGGTGACAACAACGTCATCTCTCCCCCTTTGACCAGAAGCAGAGCAAGATTGTGCACGAGCAGTGCGCCACTGCAGCTAGTTACCGCTTGCACCGCCATGCAGTCTCTACCGAGCGCTGTGATCGGTGCGGTGCATGACGTGCACAAGAATTGCAACACTCTTGGTACAGTCGAGCCCAGGCGTTCGCGACGACAACACACGCGACCCGGACCTGTCACCTGATGATGCCGCAACATTTGTCGGCAAAACGTTGTGAAAAAAGGTATGTAAAAGAACAACCTCCTCACAAAACGTGGACTAATACCCCAAAACCCTCTGTAACACACATATATATATATATATATATATATATATATATATATATGTATATATTTTTATATATATATATATATATATATATATATATATATATATATATATATATATATATATTATATATATATATATCTTGACCCCGTTTCCAACATTAACATAGGTACTTCTTTTGTGTTTGAACTTAAAAAAAAACCATCAGTGCATGTCCACTAATAATTTAGTGCTTTGGAAGTGTGTGCATATACCCTACTGTAAATTATGAACTGCTATGAACTAACAACTAGTTTTCCCATCCCCAGCATCTATGCATTAACTTGAAACTAAGTTCTTACACTAGGAACACGCTCTGTTTGACGCGTTGATAAGCGAGCGCGTCAATATCTACGAACTTTCTGGCGAAAAGATTTCAATGCTAATACAAACAACAATTAACAACAATTCAAGAATGCGCATTGCAAAAATTTTTCTAATTTCCATAGCTATTATACTTCCCGACATTGTTGGATGCAGTGCAATGTGCGTTGCTAAGAATTTTCGCTGTCATGTTTTCGCCGCGGTCCGCCACCGTTACTAACAGTTATTGACAGCAATAGAAATGTAATTTCTGCCTCTTATACGTATCGGATCGCGTTTACATTAGTATATTCGTAACCGGACAAAAATTTACTATAAGATAGCCACCTCACATTTTGCCTTAACTGTGTTTCAGAAATATATTTTCGAGTAACTTTTGTGTAACTTTGCCAATATTTATCGTATCGCCATAAAATGAACATATTCGTGACCGGAAAAAAGTTAAAAAAAATATGGCTATCTCACATTTTGCCGCCATTTTGTTTCAGAAAATTTTTTTGCAGTAACTATGGTGTAACTTTGTAACTTTTCAAACGATTTTGCCTCAAAACTATACACCTTCAATCCACATCGAGGCTTGTGGATGGTCTTGAAACTAAGTTCTTACACTAGGAAAACGCTCTGTTTGACGCGTTGATAAGCGAGCGCGTCAATATCTACGAACTTTCTGGCGAAAAGATTTCAATGCTAATACAAACAACAATTCAAGAATGCGCATTGCAAAAATTTTTCTAATTTCCATATAGCTATTATACTTCCCGACATTGTTGGATGCAGTGCAATGTGCGTTGCTAAGAATTTTCGCTGTCCTGTTTTCGCCGCGGTCCGCCACCGTTACTAACAGTTATTGACAGCAATAGAAATGTAATTTCTGCCTCTTATACGTATCGGATCGCGTTTACATTAGTATATTCGTAACCGGACAAAAATTTACCATAAGATAGCCACCTCACATTTTGCCTTAACTGTGTTTTAGAAATATTGTCATGTAAAAGTTGGTAGGCTACTTTATAACTTTTACAGGTGTAATCTCCTTCTTAGTGATTTATGGATATCCTGATTGTGTTAGTTTGTCATTTGCCGGTGTCTTTCACAATTAAGGTATGCGCTGTGCTGGCTATTTCGTCAGCCCAGATCGTTGGTAATTTCAATAATAATTGTTGCAGTATTGAGGGCAATGATTGCGGCAACTTCGCTGACTACTCGGTTTAGGAGGGCGCTGGTTCGGTGGTGACGTCAGTAGAGCCTGGCCCCACTCATTCGTGATTGTTATAGGAGGGGGTCGAACCGAGTAGTCTGATTGGTAATTCATGACTGAGTACAGCCAGCGTAGGGCAGAGAGGGGGTGACTGGGGTATGACGTAGGAAAGTCTAGGTGCGAGGGAGCACGTGTGTAATTCGGGGCATTCAATCATGGAACGGAAGAGGAGGTAGACCTGTGCCAAGGTGGAACGGTGGAAAGAACGACGGAAGACCCAGAGGGGACGTGGACCTGGACGATGGAGCCAAACCACAACACGGGGTCGGAGTCAGCCACCGGGAAGCCAAGGTATAGGGGTTACTACAGCTACCCTCTAGATAGGAAAGTTAAGTCCATCAGACCTGGAAGGCCCATAGACAGATTCGCCATAACTCAGCCACGTAGGATAAATGTGTAATCTAATAAATTGCGGTTCCTCTATTGTTTGAACCAAAGTCTTATCATTCCTAAACTGCCTGAACTGGTATGTCCCGATCCCAATGATGTGAGAACCACCCCTAGAGCTACGCCCCAGTACTTCTACGGGACCGTCGACTTTGGAGTCCGTGGGTTCGAGGCTGAGCCGGCGGAATTGGGTAGGTGTCACGGTAGGTTCTCACTATCTAACAATATATTTTCGAGTAACTTTTGTGTAACTTTGCCAATATTTATCGTATCACCATAAAATGAACATATTCGTGACAGGAAAAAAGTTTAAAAAAATATGGCTATCTCACATTTTGCCGCCATTTTGTTTCAGAAAAATATTTTGCAGTAACTATGGTGTAACTTTGTAACTTTTCATACGATTTTGCCTCAAAACTATACACCTTCAATCCACATCGAGGCTTGTGGATGGTCCAAATTTCAAGTTGATCGGACTTTCTGTTCGACCGCTATCGACAGACATAAAAAAAAAAAAAAAAAAAAAAAAAACACAGAATGAAGTGCCATATAAGAGTCAAGTGGAGACGCTCGCTTCGCTCGCTTAATGAAGGGAGCATACAATAATTCTAAATTGTAGCCTACATTTTTGAGCTCATTGATAATTTGGAATTACAGGAAGTATTATACTGTAATTGGATATGCAGAGTGGGGATGGATGCTCGTTTATTATGGGTAGGGACTGGATTTATATGCATTGTCATGTTTTTATTAGTGTTATGCAACTGCGTGAAATTGTATATCTTTGCGATTTATGATGTGATACCAAAAATGCAAACTTGTGAAGGAATATTTAACTCGCCTATGTTTGGTATGTTCGAGAATATTTGGGAATACTCTGCCTATTTGTAGAGAATACAAAGAATATCGGTGTATTGGTGAAAAATCACCTTTCTCCTCATTCCCATTTTTTCTTTTACTATAGGCCTAGGCCTACATACTCTAAAAATAAAAAAAAAAAATCGATAGATAAACTGTCGGTCACATGTTTTAAATCCTGCATATAAATTAAGCATATTATGTCAAATAAATGTTACCCTACACAAAAAAAAATTGTGTTAGAAAACAATTTTAATTTTGTTCTAATCGCACATGTATACTTCCAATGGGTAGGCAAGCATAACGACAATAAGAATTACAATTAATAAAACGGAATATGTATTTTGATTTTTGAGGAATATTTTAGGATATTTGCTTGTTTTTAAGGGAATATAGGTACTATGCACATATTTCAGTGGTGTTTAGGAAATATAAATCCGTTCCCTAGTTGTGAACTTGTGGGCCTCAAATGTTATAGGCCTAGTTTCTAAGTCCAAGACAAAAATATAGCTTACAGTAGTAGTAGATAAGCCTATTAATTACATTAGTAATTGAAAGATTGGCCAATTGGCTGGTGGGATCAGGAGACATAAAAACCTTTGTTGACGACTCTGTATCCATTGGGCTCGGTGGGTCCCTGCTGAGCTTTTGTCAGAGGCAATAACGGAATAGGTGCGTTGTTCTTGAAGCCAATGAGGTACGGTCTAGGTGGTTCACAACAATGCCCAACAACACAAGGTAACAGAGGTAACTTTCTAGGTGCGGCATTGAGCAATAGTTTGGCATCGGAGAAGACGGACTCGTTTTTGGACAAATCCATTCTCATTTCATATTCCGATGTAGTTGACGTGTTATCGCCGGGAGGAATACAACAACACTTTTCTGCTAATAGACCATTCCTTTTGTCACTTATACTGTCCTTCGGAACTAATGGGGTTGACACTTCTGTTATCTGTCTTATCTCATCATGCTGCACCTTCTCCTCACACAACTCTTTACCGTTCTTAATATCTAAAAGCTGTTCTAAAACTTCTGTTACCCACTGGTTCTCAGTTACAGTATGATAGAGAAACATAGTTCTGATATCAGATACCGAGATGTCCGAGAATCTAATGCACTGTAACACACGGAGATAATATTGTTCTATATTACCACAAGGCCTACTTGCACTCGTTTCTTGCAGCCAACTCACTGCTGCCTCAAATACTTCAAATTCTCCACAGTTCGTAACATTCAACCCCTCATCTTGTAAATAATCTTCCAGCTCTGATATTGAAAGCTCAAAAAAGCTAGAATGTTTTCTAACATTTGGAAACTCCCATAAGGCTAAAGTTCGAGCCCTGTGATAAAGGTCTGTAAGGCTCAAGACGTTAGCTCTAGCCATTATGGTAAGACAAGTATCGTGAGTGAGCCATTTTCGTGTGATGGCATCTACACAAGACATCTGCAGAGTGGCAAACTGAAGCATGCTGGCAGCTTGTAACACTAACAAGAGATCACTGCAGTTCTTGGAGCTTAGAACCAATTCTCCCTGTTGAATAGACTGCAGCAAAATATCCATGGCCATTGGATCCACTTCCTGTCAACAGTAGGTAAATTTATAATTTTCTAACAATTCATTTTCCATTATTACTTTCCAAGAAAATTGATTACCAATTCCTGCATGCACTTTAATAATCTCTTCCGGGTGAAATCACTACTTATCTGTACGCCCCTAACTATATTATCTTCAAAACACTTTACAGTGCATATGATGCTCGTAGTTGTTACGACTAGGGATGGGAAAAAAAAAGTTTAATAGCCTAAACGTTTAACTGTTTTTAAAACTCGCGTTTAAACGTTTTATTCGCTCTATTCCCTGCCACAAGATGAATAAAATTAACTTTGCAGTAAATTACCGAAAAGTTCCGAAACATTGGGTAAAATTACAATTTGCAGCTAGAAAAAACAATAATACCTAGTAGACTAGTACTGCAGTAGGCCTACGCTCCGTTGTAAAATATTTGTTTCTTATCTTATAGGCCTATACAAACACTTCTGTACACACGTTTAAACGAGGCGTGAAAAGTACAAGTTCGTTTAAAGCCACTCCTACGTTTAAACGTTTAAACGTCCCATCCCTAGTTACGACATCTCATTCTCAAATACAATGGGCGTCTCAGGCGCGACTTTCTGCCGCTCGCAGCGCTAGCAGTACTGAAAGGTCCAACTCGATCTTTGCACCTCGTTTTCTCAATTCAAACATTCAGGTTGTTTATATTTAATACTTTTAAATATAAATCATCCATTGTAGTAATGTTTTACAAGGTTTTTGACAGAGAATACCTTTGTTATAGATAGGCTACAAAACAAACATATTGTCGTTTGACAGACTGTTAGACAGTTGACTAACGACAATATTTAACATGGAATGAATTTTAAAGTTAGACCTTTCAGGACAGGTGCTGCAACCTACTTTAGCTTTGACCTGAGACGCCCATTCAACAGCAGCAAATAAAATACAATATGGTACAACACAAAATACAGTAGGCCTATGCCTAGATATTTTTTTTCAAGATGAATTCCTATTTTTCTCATAGCGCCATGTCCCCGTTGCCCACTCACCCTTAGATTTTGAATTAACCTAGGCCTAGGCCTTGGGGCCTATACTCTTTTGTAAAGAGCAAACATTTTGGTTTTAAATATATTTTGAAGTATAAAACATACCTTCTCTAAACGTGAAACTTACTTTAATTTCAATTCTATGTTTGTCCTTCTCTGCAAAGTTGTTACTGAACATTGCTTGAAAGTAGGGACTGTGTTCCGCGAGAACTCGACGACAGCAGGGGAATTCTATTCCATCCACTTCCAACACTACGTCTGGCTTATCACTATTTGGCTCCATTGTTTTCACTATTTTTGCCTTATAGTTATTAGCATTTTGATATTACTGTGATGCTTTATACGTTTTTGCACTTTGTAAGACTTTTTATGGATTATGTTCAACTCACAAATTTCGAAATTCCCTCGCGTTTCCTCTCTGGTGATTGGCTCTGGAGCTTACGGGATAGGCCCAAAGCACTCTCTCAGAACAGCAAGCAAGCCCCAGAGAACAACCCAACCATTCAACCTATTGTTCCGTAATCATTAAATAAAAATTACTCGCACACGTGAAAACATACTGTGTAATGTCAAAAAACCTAATTAGAAAGAAATCCGAGTGATAATCGGCAAGTAGAACAACCCATCAGCTGTGCGGCTTCTCATCTAGTTCTCACCAAACAAAACGAAAACGGCACTTTTGTAATTTGTAGTCATGTGACATGTGTGGTTGCCTGCAAGTTCAAATTTCTTTTACAGATATCGCTAGTGAAGGTCAAGATGGCGCGTATAATTTCTATGAAAATATTTACGCGCGGTTAAAATATGCCGTAAAATACTAAAAATGGCCACTCCTAAACCCATCGAGTGGGTTCACTCGTTAATGACAAGATTTGAGGAGCAGGTGAGAACATTCTTTTATCATTTCAAACATTATTAATACTCATTTGCTACATAGATAATAAAATCAATAACCGCTTCTGCTGTGCCCGGATTTGTGAATGACCAAGGGAGGGGCGATGACAACTGCTGAAGGGGCTGTAGCCAATGGAGAGCGGATATGAATGAAAATACCAATAATGAGTAAATGACCTTCCATTGAGGATTCTATTCATGATGTTTACTAGATAATAAACCTGTATGTGCCCTGTGTTGTCAATGCAAGCCAAGTCCTGTCAGTCGTTCCTGCACCCAATTTTCGATTTGATGGCCGGTGTCATTCTTGTAGGCCTTTGGCCTAGGCCTACATTTGGGGAAACGCCTTTTTGGAAGGGATTTTCGGACTAGGCTAGGCCTTCCCTTGACTACTAGGCCTAATAGAAGCATCTATTAAAGTATTCTAACAGGCCTAGCCTAGGCCTAGGCCTATATATTCAGTTGCCGAACTGGTGGAGGTCAGCTGATCTTGATGATGATGGGTAACAGTGGTGAGGGGCCCATGTGTGCAATGCATGCAGTGTATGCTTTGACATTTTGGAGTAATATTTTATATATTTCCCTAGTTTTGTAGGAGTTAGGCCTATATTATTTGAAATTGTGTGTGAGTATGTGAAGTCTAGGCCTATACTGGCAGAACACCGATTGCATCATGTAGGATCCCAGCATGAGCGAGAGCGAGTTGCCTCCTTCAAATAGCAACGACGGCTGATGTTACAGCAAGTTTCAGGTTGATCGTTGGGTGATAATTTCAGTGCTTTTGGCAGCTCTAGTGAAACACAGGGATTGGGCAGAATAGCGACTCGGGATTCTTTTTCTTAGAGAGTCCGACCTAGGACCATACACAGTAATAAACTGAACCCAAAGGCTGTGTTCTCTTCGCTTCAGCGGCTTTACTCGCATCCCTGTGCCGGACAGGCAGATACGCGTGCACGCCAGTGTGTTGCCGGCTAGGCAACAGTAGCCATAGCCTACCAGAAGGCAGAAAGTCACAAGTCACTGTCAGTGAACATTGCATTCACAGCTGACTAAGTGTTTTTGTTCACTATACTGGGAGTTATAGAGCATAAATCCTATTGTGTAAGTGTTTGACAAACCTAATGGATACTCTTCTGCCATAGGCCTATAGGCCCTATCCCATTAAAATTAATTTTCATGAATCGAGTCAGCACACTGTTTTTTGGGCATTTGACGCATATGTAGGCCTACCTTTAAAAAATTCTTGCTCGGTTTGTGCAGACTAGGTTTTTCCCGGTTTGTCACCTTAGTCACCTTAATTATAGTGCATGCCTACTTTAGAATGTCATGCCTCGCCACTGATGGCTAGACTGTCTAGGCACCTTCTACTCCTAGGGCTAGCTAGTAGGCCTAGACTTAGGATGCCAGAATTTAAACCTTGTATATTGACGGCCTAGAGCGTAGACCTAAATGTCGCAAGTTACAGCTCTTATGTCAAAAAGATCAAGTCTTGCCTCTCCCCCAAGTTGTATTTAGTGGGCTAGGGTCTAGGCCCTACTTGGAGGGCCTTATATTTTGATTTTGATGAAACTGATGTTGAAACATAAGTATGGTCAATACAAACTACCTAATTGGCATACATAACTTTCTGGCTAACTGAGCCAGTAAAAATAGGATTTACTTACATGATGATAATTTATTTGAGCTTCACATTTCATATTTTGGCAACTGTGCTAATTAGATGGTGAGTGGGTGATTATGAAGATGAAAAAAACACCACATGACATCCATGCCTAAGCCAGGTTTCGAACCTAAAACATAGATCGCACTTTACTAGACCAATGCCTCAGTGGGGTAGGCCTAGGTAGGAATATATTTTGGGGGGAGCTTACCAGAGTAGAACATAAGTGTAAAAAGGTACTCAAGAAACGACACAATGGGGTGGGTGGAGGGGAAGATGTCCCCCACAATAGTGCCGCAGGCATTTTATATAAATCTGTATTTTTGAAGTGGTTTTAACAAGTTTTAGAAGAAGGTTAGGTGCTTTACTGAACGGGATACGGGTTACAACGGCGCCAAATACGATTTAAATAAATGTCAACAATCAAAATTAGGCCTATACAAAATTACTATATTGTTACAACTTATACAATCTCACCTATACGGGAGTGTTTTCCGACTAAGCAAATAGAGAAATTAATATGTAGACTAAATCGACTTAATTTTTGTCTAAAATTTAGATGATTTGCAGAGTATAATTAAAGCTGGAATTTCGAAGGGGGGCTCCAGCTCCCCCCAACCCCTCTCTGTATACGCCACTGCAATGCCACATAGATAATGGTGAATAAACTTACTTTACTTTACTTTACTAAACACGGCCAACTGCACACATACATAGACCTACATACTCGACACTGAATTTAGTATTTTTACACGAACCGATTAATCATTCAAGAAAGTAGTTACAACCGGTTTTTGTTTGCAAAATTTGATTTTTTTACATCTGCACCTCCCCCCCCCCCTCCCCCCACCACCAACAACCATTACTCTCCACTCTCAACAAATAAACATACACAATGACTGCATTTTGGGAAGTTGAAGGTGTGAGAGATCTGAGCAATATGTTAAAACGTTTGTGATTGGGTTGGGGGTGGCGGGCCCTCAAGTGAAGGGGGCTCTTGGTGGCAAGGAACATGAGAACGCTTCTTGTTTTACGCTGGAAATAGCAGGCGGAATCTTCAAACGACGTAATTTTTCGATTCCCGAAAAACCGTTTTACGTTAGGGATGACATCGGGTAATAAAATTAGGAACCGGTTCCAGCTCTCATATTACCCAGGTAGCCTACCCGGATCCTGAAAACGTATTTTTCGATGTGTAGGCTTGATTTGAAGGTCGTCGCTAGACCTTGTGAAGTGCGCGGGGCGCGAAGACGAGGGTCGAGTGACATGCACGCCGCCCGCTCAGTTACCCTCTCGGAATACGCCTGCAGTAATCACGTTGAGTAAAAAAAAACATTTCGCAATACACAACTGAAGCACGTACATAAAACATGATATTTCCAGTTGAATAAATAGTAATAGAACGAGTGTTAGCCAGAATGTTTATCAGAATGTTAAACAAAGAACAAACAGTAACGAATACAATTCACCTCGCGTCTGTTCTGTTCCCCGCCAAGGCACACAGCAATACTAGCGCGTAAATTTAGCCTAGAAACGGACTAACAAATTACCCGGACCCGAAAAACGGCTCCGGGTAATATTTGGAGCCGGGCCAGCCCGATGTCATCCCTATACGGTATGAAAAAAACAACTGTTTAACACGTAACCGATTTCAAACCGGCTAGGCCTACCGATTATTCGATGTAGGCCTAGCATCTAACACACCAGTACATACATAACATACATACATACATACATACATACCTACATACATACATACATACATTGTATACTAGTGATGACATCGGGTATCTGGAAACCGGTTCTATTTTTTTCGAAATATGCGAACTACTTATGAGAACGGGATGGTATAGCGGCGAGTCCGTGCGCGCTCTGCTGTCACGTGATACGCACAGGCACTAGCAGGTCAGCAGCCGACATGCGACATTCAAATGGTGTTGATTTCATTTGGATTTATTTTGAGTTTAGACCGACAACATGAGTGCCTCGAGTGCTAAAAGGGCTGATTCATCCTTTGTTAATGCTACAATAATGCTATTTTTGTTTCAACAAAATGTTATTTAAAATTCGTAATAAATAAATAAAATGAAATGCGGGTGCCGGTATTGTGTTCTACACATGGTATTATTCTAAACTAGAGTCAATGGGTAACGTAAAATGAAGGAGCCTGTGTTATAATTTAATTTCGAGGCCTTTTATAATACTTTGATTTATTTGATTTGATAATTACAATTGCATTTCTTTTTGGTGTAACTACGTATCAGCACCTTCTTCTTTTCTCACTCACAGTCAGCTATACTAGGCCCATCCCATTAGCAGATCGCACAATAGGCCACGCGTGTTCAAGGAAAGGCATTGTTTGAACTTTGAAGAACTATATTAAAGGGCACTTTCGACCTGCTGGTTGTAAATTGTAACTTAAAAAAGAAAAATTAAGATTACTAGTATTAACTTTTTCCCGTTCCGAACCGGTTCCAGAGGGGAGGAACCGGTACGAAATTTTTTGGCCATACATATACTACAGTGTTGGAAAGTAGCGCACTACCGGTAGCATGCTACTTTTCTTCAGTAGCGGGATGGTAGCGCGCTACTTTAAAAACGTGATAGAGTAGCATGCTAGGCCTACATTTTTTAAGTAGCGTTAGCGGAAATTGCCGCTACTTTATTTTCCTTCCTGGCTCAATTTTTTCAATACGTGACTAACCGCCACTTAACACTAAACAATAAAAAAAAGTAGTGTGAAAAGTTGCGCGCTACTTTAAAAAAAAAAGTAGCGTGAACGGTAGCGCTCTACTTTTTAAGCGGAAGTAGCGGTTGCGTTAGCATGCTACTTTAAACCAGTAGCTTTTACAACACTGTACATACATACATACATACAGTGTTGGAAAGTAGCGCGCTGAAAGTAGCGCACTACCGGTAGCATGCTACTTTTGTTCAGTAGCGGGATGGTAGCGCGCTACTTTAAAAAACGTGGTAGCGTAGCGAGTAGCATGCTACATTTTTTAAGTAGCGTAAGCGGAAATTTCCACTACTTTATTTTCCTTCCTTGGTTCATTTTTTTCAATATGTAACTAACCGCCACTAACACTTATGACACACCCACCCCAACTTGACATGGTCGTAAATATCTTCGAGGGTCAGTGGTTGATTTAATGAGTATTGAGTACTCCGGACGGCCGGCTACGGTCGGGCGGATGGTCCCGGACCGCTTCCTGCCCCAAACTTTCTCTCGCACAAAAGTTTACAAGACCCACCCCTCAAAATCGAAATGTCACACTTCCTTTGGTCACTTTTACCCCTGATTTTTATTGTGATCGGCGATTCAAAAAAATGCTATGACCATTCGTTGCTTGGAGCTCGAGTTCGTAGGTCTACAATGACGTCTACTCCTTCATCAGCATGAAAAAGTGAGTACGAAAGTGAGAATCCTAAAGCTTCCAAGGCCTGCTTACGAGCATTTTGAACATAAACTTTGTGGCATACAATTATTTTTAGAATGTGTGATACTCCCAGAAACTTGAAACCACGATGTTTATTTTGTTTGTAGTTTTGCGTGATATGTCATACTTGCTGTTTTCGAAAAGTAGCGCGAAAAGTAGCGCGCTACCTTTTAAAAAAAGTAGCGTGAACGGTAGCGCGCTACTTTTTAAGTGAAAGTAGCGGTAGCGTTAGCATGCTTCTTTGAACAAGTAGCGTTTACAACACTGCATACATATACATACATACATACATACATACATACATACATACATACATACATATATACATACATACATACATACATACATACATACATACATACATACATACATACATACATACATACATACATACATACATACATACATACATACATACATACATACATACATACATACATACATACATACATACATACATACATACATAAAACATTTGAGATGGGCAACTAGGTGACATAGAAAGTGTTGAAGAAATTGGGAATTCATTTATAGGGGTTCAAAATACATATCAATTCAAACATTCAAGTGAAACAGATGATTGTAGCTCAATGGATAATTTCAAAACCGTTACTACTGCGGTAATACAGACAAAAATTAAACAATTAAAAAACAGTGGTCCTGGTGAAGATAGAATCACAGACAGTATTGTTAAGTTATCAAATCGCGTTATAAGTGAACACATTAGAAATATAATAAACATATCATTAGGATTAGGTGTGGTACCCGAATGTCTAAAACAGGCTATTATTGTACCGGTGCCCAAAGTTCCGAGAGCCTCAGATGGTGAAAACTTCAGACCGATCAATACCTTGCATGTTATGGACAAAATATTGGAGTCTATAGTCAAGGAACAGCTTGATAAGTATTTTTGTGAAAACAACATTCTGGTAAATGAGCAGTCAGGATTTAGAGAAAATCACTCGTGTGAAACGGCAATACATTTGGTGTTGGATGTACTAAATTCTAAAAGAAATTGTGGTGAAAGCACAATAGCAGTATTTTTAGATGTAAGGAAAGCCTTTGAAACAGTGGACCGAGATATTCTTTTACATAAACTCCGGGAATACGGAATTAGTGGAAAGGTCATAAAGTGGATTACATTGTATCTTACATTTAGAGTCCAAAAAGTAAAATACAACAACAGTTATTCCAGATCTAAAAATAATAATCAGGGAGTACCTCAGGGTTCCAAGCTGGGGCCTTTATTATTTATTGTCTATGTAAATGACATTGGGAAAGTATTGACATGCTCAAAAATATATCTCTATGCAGATGATGCACTAGGCTACTTTTATGCTCGCACAAAGTATTTATGCAATTAATCATAAACTTAAAAATAGACTTAAAGCTAGTCGGGAACTGGTTTAATAGCAATAAATTACTGGCTAACATAGAGAATACAAAGGCCATGATATTTTATCCAAAGTTGAGTGGACCAAATAGGAATATTTTAAATAAGATTGATAGCTCAGTTGATCTCAACATGAATGGTCAAACTATAGAGATTGTTCAGGACTTCCGGTACCTAGGAATTATTCTTGATGACAACCTCACACTTAAGAAACACGGGAAGTTCATAATTAAAAAAATGGCAAGGAAAGTTGGACTGTTTAGTAGAATCAGTAATCAGTTGACATCTGAAGCTAAAATCATGGTATACAGAGCAATTGTGTTAACACACATGGACTATTGTAGTTCAGTTCTCTTCATGCTCGGGCAAAACGAAATATGTGCAATGCAAAAACTACAAAACAAAGCAATGCGCAGCATTCTGCGGGTACGTAAGGATGCAACTATTAAACGAATGAATGAAGCCCTGGGATGGCTTATGATTAAGGATAGAATATTACTAAATACATTATCTTTCTTACACAGGATCTTTAAGGGAAGTGCACCTGGATATTTTAAAGGGAAATTAATGAATATTGGAAAAACCCATACCTATGGGACAAGAGGGAATATAAATGTGGGTGTAGACCAATCAAATGCAGGAAGAGGTGACAAGTCAGTTTTTAATAAAGCAGTTAAGATTTTCAACAGTATTCCAAAGGACATAAGGGAGCTAGAAAACACCAAATCATTTAGAGCTAAGTGTACAAAGTAAACGGTGACTTTGGAGCCGTCCTAGCAACGAAGCACTCAATAAATTCAAAGTTGTTCTGAATTGACCTTGTTGATTCTGGCATTTGTCCGCAGGTGTTCGCACTGTCCAATCATCACTGATTCATATGTTTCGTATTTGAAATATCGATCTTTGATTGGTTATCGCTCACTCGTCGATGGTGTTCGAAGTCTACAGGGCCGGTTTAGTCGCTTTAAATTAAAGTCCCCCACTGCAAATCAGTTTAGTTACTGAGTGGGTAGACTCTAAATGTGAATTTTTTTTTTTATTTATTTAATTCGAAAAAATTAGTTAGCCCCCAAATCATATGAGAAGGAAACTTTCTGGGATAAACAGTGGTAGCCTACTAATACAAAATGAATGTGACCTGTTTTTACACATCATATATACCAGTAGGCCTATATATATTGTATTTTTGGATAATAAGATAAATACAATGTTATTACTATTTTGCTATATTCACTTTGTCCCTAGTAAGTAGATCAAGCCTAGGATATTTATTTTATTGTATGGTATGGCATTGTATGGTAATCATATGAAAGAATCTTAGATTATTGATTAGATAATAATTTGGGATACAGTAATTGTGAAAATATGAAACTGATATTGCGAAAATGTGAAAATGTCATTGTGGAAATGTGAAACTGTTATAACATGTATAAATGTGATGAAAAATAGCCAAGTGCTACAATAAAGAATTACTACTACTACTACTACTACTACTACTACTACTACTACTACTACTACTACTACTACTACTACTACTCTTGTCTCATCGCTTGTCTCTTGTCTCATCGCTTGTTGTGTGCGGACGTGCCGGGACGGAGCTCCGTAGCGGTAGGCCTACATAGTTAGCGAGTGAAATGGCTGTGTGTAAGATATGTGATCAGGCGCTTCCATCGGATGGTGTATTTATCTTGTGTAAAGGTTGTGACAGTAAGTTACATCTTCATTGTGTATCTTTAAGTGAGCGTACTTTTCGTTCCATGTCTTCTAACAAGCGAAAGGCATGGCGTTGTGGGGAATGTCGTGGGGGTGACGACAGTAAGTCGGATAGTGACGTTGGACCCTTACGTAAGGACTGTAAGTCACAAGTGGAACGTAACCAAGAATTTTTGTCTGATAAATATGATTCTTTACTATCGCAGATGGAGGACAACAATAGTGTGGTACGTAGCCTTCATAAGAAAATTGAGGAACTAATTGAGAAAATGAATCAGAAAGATGAGATTATTGAGCAACTGACATCTAAAGTAAATCAGTTGGAACAATACGGTAGGAAAAATATGGTTGAACTACATGGCGTTAAAGTGGTACCGGGTGAAAAGTTAGAATCTGTGGTAATTAACGTTGCAAAGTTATTAGATGTCGATGTTGCTGAATCAGAAATCGAGGTTGTGCATCGTCTGCCGGCCAAGAGAGAACAAGTTCCAAGTGTGATTGTGGAATTCGCCTCAAGGAAGAAGAGGAACGAGTTGATTGCCAATAAGAATAAGGGAGTTATTTGCAATAAGGATGTTGGTTTGGGTGATAGTAAGGAGAGAATTTACGTAAATGAAAGTCTGAGCCCGTATTTCAAAGCTTTACTCTGGAAGGCTAAGAATGTGGCTCGGGAAAAACAATATAAGTATACTTGGTTTAAATACGGCAAGATATTAATGAAGAAAAGTGACGTAGGCGATGTAATTAGAATAACAAGTGAGAAAGACCTTCGTGGCGTACGGTAGTGTGGTATATCAGATGGTTTGATTCATTTGTTGACAATCTTGCTAGCGGTCATGGCACATGAGTTGGTGATAAGCGAGGATGGCATTGAACTTGATGTTTGTTGTGATGTAGAGAATGTTGTGACGTTTAATTTGACAGAGTTCATGAAGAATGAATGTTATACTAAATGGAATTGTTTATTTTTCAATATAAGATCTATTAGGAAATACTTTGATGAGTTTCTTAATTATATTCATGATACTATTTATAAGATTAATGTTATTATTTTGAGCGAAGTAAATATATTAAATGAAGAATTGCATTTGTACAAAATTGAAGGTTACAATTCATTTTCAGTTTTGCGAGATAAGAAAAAGGGTGGTGGATTAATAATTTATGTTAAAGAAAATATTACCTTTCAGCTAATTAGGACCAAATTCGTTTCTTTTGAAGGAATTCATGGAACTTTTTTGTTAAATGGTATGCTTACGCATCTTTTGGCTATTTATAGGCCACCTGATACAAATACTTTAGAGTTTATGGATGAGTTAGATAGTTTCTTGTGCAATGTAAATGATAGAGATCAGATTTTGTGTATGGGAGATATAAATATAAATCTTTTAGACAAGAAGGCTTCTCATGTAGTTCAATATTTAAATATTATGGCAGCAAATGGATTGCAAAAATGTATTTCAAGTGAGACAAGAGTAGAATATAGATTAAATAACATTGTTCGATCTTGCCTAGACCATTGTTTTGTAAGAGTTACAAATAAAAGTAATGGAATTGTTTCGGTTATAGCTGAAGTGAAAATATCAGATCACTATCCTATATTAATTGGAATAGATAGTGGAGATAATGGCAACGTAAGTAGTAAACAAGGGGAGAGGAACATTTTGAATGAGCAGAAAGTTAAAGAAGAAATTATGCAAGTTAATTGGGAACAGTATCTACAAATTAATGATCCGGAAGTATTATATAATGTAATTGTTAATAAATTTCAAACTATATACGATTCATCAATGGAAACAGTTAAATCCTATGACATAAATTGTATTAGAAATAAAAAGCCATGGATAGATAAAGAAATTAAAGCAGATATTAAAAGAAGAGACGTGCTTTTTAAAAAATGGAAATCGTCAAAGAATGACAATTATAGGATAGAATACAAACAATTAAGAAATATTGTTAATAGAAAAATTAAAAACTCTAAATTTAATTATTTCAAAAATAAATTTATTGACAGTAAGGATAATTTGAGGGAAACCTGGAAACTAATTAATTCAATTATTGGAAAACCTACTAAAAATTCTATAGATGAAATTGTAAATAAACATATGGGTTCAATGTACACTGACGAAGAAATTGCACAAGAATTTGTTGACAGTTTTAAAAGGGAAGTAGAGGTCATAAAGCATGATTGCTCAATGGAAACGAGTAAACGTTACAATAGAAATGTCTCACAGTCATTTTATTTAAAAAAAGTCAGTGCTAAAACTGTTGAGAAAATAATATTAACTTTCAATTGTAACAAAGGACCTGGTTTGGATAGAATTCGCATGAAAGATTTAAAGTCATGTGTTAAAAGTATTAGTCCTGTAATTGCCCATCTTTTAAAAATGATTTTTTCTACTGGTATAATACCTTCATTTTTGAAATGCTCAATAGTTAGACCAGTTTATAAAAATGGAAATCATAAAAGTTTTACGAATTACAGACCTATATCAATATTACCTGCAATAGAGAAAATTATGGAACGCTATGTCGCTGATGCATTAATTGATTATTTGGATAAATTTAAAATTATTGATAAAATACAGTATGGTTATCAGAAAGGGAAAAGCACTGGTGCCTTGTTGAATGATTTTTCGGATTTTGTTAAAGGGGCGTTAGATAGGAACTTGAATGTAATGGTAGCATTTATTGATTTCACTAAGGCCTTTGATACGTTATCTCACACAAAATTATTAAAGGCTTTGGAAAAAATAGGTATATGTGGACCAATGTTAGCATGGTTTCAAAATTATTTATCAGGCAGATACATGGTTGTAAAAATTAATGATTTCATTAGTGGAAAAGTACTGGTTTCTTCGGGGGTACCACAAGGATCCATTTTAGGTCCTCTTCTGTATTTGATTTATGTTAACGACATGTTACGTCAGGTTAAAAAATGTTCAATCTATTTATATGCAGATGACACAGCTTTGGCAGTGGCTCATGCGCAGCTCAGTGTTGCAAGGCGGATATTGCAGTCTGATTTTAATAACTTATTACGATGGGCACATGATTATGGTTTAGTTATCAATTACAAAAAAACAAAAGTTATGTTTATACACTCACCTTTTAAAAATCATGAAAATGTCGACATAGTATATCACGATTATGGGTGTTTACATAGGAATTTCAGAGCTGATACAGATTTAGTTAATATTAATTGTAATTGTAGCAGAAAGTTAGATAATGTTTTGGAAATAGCATATTTAGGACTTGTGATTGACTATAATTTTAAGTGGAGTAACCATATCGAAAAGTTGTGTTTAAGATTAAGGTCTGCCTTATATGGGATAAAAGTATTAAAAATGTATGTAAATGAAAAGCTGTTGAAAACGATATATTTTGCTGTTGCACAATCATTAATAACTTACGGTCTACTAGCATGGGGAGCAACCACAGCAACATATTTGAAAGATGTTTTTAATATTCAGCAAAGGATAATTAAAATTATATGCCCGGATAGTAACAACGCCTCCGGTTGTGGTATAATGACAGTCTATCAATTACATTTGTATTTAATTTTAAGAACGTATTATTTTTCACATAAGTATAAATTGATTGCAGAACATAAATACGGAACAAGAAATCGCGATAAATATATAATTCCAAGATACAGTAATAACTACGGAGCACAAGGGAAAAAAGTATTGGTGCCTAAATATTTTAATTACCTTCCACAGGAATTTCAAAGTCTGAAAACATTAAGTGAAGTTAAAAAACAAGTTAAAAGATGGGTTCTTACAACTGATAACGATATGGTAGGAGTATGAATGAATGTATGAATATTGTACGAATATTGATACTGATTTATTTTTGTTTTTTGCACAAGGTGGTTTATTTTCACATTATGACTTATAGCCTTGATTACAATTAGATTTTAAATTTAAAAAAAGACCAATTCAAGATCATTGTTTAGTTAAGTATAATCTTTGTATGTGTGTATTTGTACTGATGTATTTGTGTAGGTTAAGTGATGGGACAAGAATACCTATTGTAATATACATATGTTGTTAACGACTCTGCAGTCAAGCTACAATGCAGTAGCTTTGTGGAGTCTGTAATGTATATTGTCATGTTTCATCAATAAAAATCTTAAAAAAAAAAAAAAAAAAAAACTACTACTACTACTACTACTACTACTACTACTACTACTACTACTACTACTACTACTACTACTACTACTACTACTACTACTACTACTACTACTACTACTACTACTACTACTACTACTACTACTACTACTACTACTACTACTACTACTACTACTACTACTACTACTACTACTACTACTACTACTACTACTACTACTACTACTACTACTACTACTACTACTACTACTACTACTACTACTACTACTACTACTACTACTACTACTACTACTACTACTACTACTACTACTACTACTACTACTACTACTACTACTACTACTACTACTACTACTACTACTACTACTACTACTACTACTACTACTACTACTACTACTACTACTACTACTACTACTACTACTACTACTACTACTACTACTACTACTACTACTACTACTACTACTACTACTACTACTACTACTACTACTACTACTACTACTACTACTACTACTACTACTACTACTACTACTACTACTACTACTACTACTACTACTACTACTACTACTACTACTACTACTACTACTACTACTACTACTACTACTACTACTACTACTACTACTACTACTACTACTACTACTACTACTACTACTACTACTACTACTACTACTACTACTACTACTACTACTACTACTACTACTACTACTACTACTACTACTACTACTACTACTACTACTACTACTACTACTACTACTACTACTACTACTACTACTACTACTACTACTACTACTACTACTACTACTACTACTACTACCACTACCACTGTCACTACCACTGTCACTACCACTACCACTACCACTACCACTACCACTACCACTACCACTACCACTACCACTACCACTACCACTACCACTACCACTACCACTACCGCTACCGCTACCACTACTACTACTACTACTACTACTACTACTACTACTACTACTACTACTACTGAATAAGGAACTGATGTACAGTAAGAATGGATAGATATGGAGAATATTGACTGCATTGCATTGGTCTTAATCGAAAGCCTAGCCAAATAAACTACTGTTAGAATGAATTATTGTAATGCATGAAGGCCAGTTTACGATTGGCGTCAACACTAGCTTGAAGTTCAACCTCAACTTAGCAACTCAAGTTGGCATTCACGTTTGATGCTCGCACATGCTCACTTCATACTGCAATGGCCGTTCTGCAATTAGCAGGTTATGTGTGATCAATCAGCTGTTTATCGTGCATTATTCCATCCTAGTTTTGGTATTTTTTATAGACATACCTTATTTAAGAAACACAAAGATGCCCTCCATTATATGCCAAACATTTAAAGAATTACTAAAAATAATCTGTTATTACATGAGACCACAGCCTGCTTTGTGTCACAACAGCAAATCGAGTTGGCAATGTAAAAACAAAGATCAAAGAAGGTTGTTTAACCTCTCAAAACTGCTCCCGAATATTACCGACTGTTTCAGTTCACGCCAGTCAATCAAAATCGTTTGTCTTTAGCTATCAGTTCACGGTTGACATTTGCAAGTTGACGCCAATCATAAACTGGCTTTACCGGTTCTGTAACTCTACTTAATTAAACAGTGATGTATTTTTGTAACTTCAAAATATATATGGTAGTCAGTTAAATAATTTAAAGTACAGTTTGTATGTTTGTGTGTTTGTTTGTTTGTACAGTTTGTAATGAGTGTTTTCTTTCCACCCATTACGAAAACACTCATTTAAGTTTGAAAAGTGTCCTTGTTTGATTTCTTGTTTTTTCCTTAAATGCTTCCACCTTGCACAAGATCCCTAGCACAACGTAGTTAAAAAAGTATTGTTTTCTTCTCTGGGACAGCTACCATGCCGTACGGGACCACAGACTACTCACGCTCGTGTGAATGAAGAACAAAACAAGAAATGTTTGATACAGATCAGCCGATTCCGTTTCTCCCTTGTCATCTCGGGTCTCACCAAGATACTGCAGCGTGTGAACGAGATGGTAAGTACTCCAAACGGCCAACCAACATTTGTTGCTTGATCAGTTTTCCAAGTCACGTTAACATTATCTTACCATAATTATTGTTATTGAAAATATCTTTATTTTTTATTTTTTACATTCTTACAATAAACATTTGAGCATGTTATATTATTCATAAGACTTTCTTATCACACTCATAATAATGTCATTACGACATAAGAGTATTGAAAGGTATCCTTATAAAACTAAATCCATTAGTCCTACATTACCAGTACATCTACATTACATTACCAGCATACATTTGTACAAGTTAATGATTACTTAACACTAAGCCAGTGTTCTCTCCAGGCCCTGACCGCCGGGCGGCCCGCCCGGCAATAATTCCCTACCGCCCAGCAAAGCTTTACTCCACAATTAAAAAAAATAAGCACAATTAGGCCTACAAGTCGCAAATCAAACACAGAAGTTGGTCCGCCGGTTGCGTTGGCCTTGGCTGTCCGGTTAGGAAGGGGGGGGGGGGAGCAAGTCTCGCGACACATACGTACGTCTTTCCTCCGTGCTGTCGGCCGCCACACTGCAGGGCGCATGCGCTTCGCCCCGTCACAGTGGCCCTGTAGGCTACTGTACTGCGCATTAGCGAGTCAACCAAATGAGTCAGTGACCGGCGGCCTACGACGTTTTCGGGTTGTAGGTGGATCGTGTGCTGTTAAAACTGTGTAGGCTTAAAGTAAATGTTTATTGTGCCGTAATATTTTTGTAAAATGAATTCCAAGAGTAAGCGTATTGATAACTATTTCCAAAAGCTTCGTCCACCCGAATCTAACTCTAATAATACACTCGCTGATACACCTAGTGTTTCTCAAGAAGTTAGTGAGTAATTCAGTGGTGAGGTTTCGAATAGTGCCTCAAGTTCATGTACTGGTAAACATCGTAAACCAGGAGCGCCAAATGCTGATTGGGCTAAATCCTTCAAGTGGATGACATTCAATGAAGGCAATACTGGTATGTTCTGTTCGATTTGTAGTCGTTATGCTGTCAGGGGGACTAAGGGTTCTGGAATTTGGATAACTTTCCCGTGTACACGGATGAGACGCGAAAGTCTTACTGACCACGAGAAATCGCACGTTCATCTTACTTCCCTGAAAGCTGCCGCAGACGCCGAAATGTTATATAAAACAGGCGTGGGTAAAGTGGAACGGTCAATATCGATACTAAATAATCTCAAAAGAGAGGCTTTTATCGGCGCTCTAAAAACTATGTATTTCCTTGCTGAGAATGAGCTCCCTCAAACCATTTTATACACTAAACTTGTAGAGCACAGTAAAAGAATGGGGTGTAACTATCTTGAGCATCTCAATCAAGCAGGGAATGCACACTATACATCTGAAAGAATAGTTCAAGAACTAGTCCAAGTCCTTGCAGCTCAAGTTCGGTCAGATGTTTTAAAAGAAACACAATCCAGTCCATATTTCAGTATATTGTGTGATGAAACGACTGACATATCCGTGCTTAACCAACTTATTATTTACATAAAGTATGTGAATCTATCAACTTCCAAGGAGCCAAAGGTGTCATTTCTATCCGTTTGCAATATCAACAATGGTAAGGCTGCAACCATAACAGACAACTTGTTAAGAGAATTAAACACACATGGTTTGGAATTGTCGAAGCTTGTAGGTTTAGGATCAGATGGAGCTGCTGTTGTCGTATAACATGTAGTCCTAGGGACTTCTGTAATACATCAGTTGGCACGACTGTGCCTGCCCAAGGAGGCCGGGTCGCACACGTCACGTCAGCAGTTAGTTGATACTGGGTAATGGCCGTGTAAGGTTGTGGTAGGCTAGCTAATAAAGCCTTAACTATGAAGTTGGACATAGGCCTATTTATTATTACTAACCAAAACCAATAACAGTATAAGACATGGTGTCAGAAGTGGTCAGTCATTCAGAAGTCTGAACACGAAAATCGAATGAAGAAGGAACTCGGGAAAACTAGTTAGGCCTAGACCACGCCGAGAACGTTCCAGAAGGAAGGGCGTGGCCGAACTCTAGTCTGGCTGGAAGAAAAGAGGAAATGGCGTCGAATTACAAGCCACCAGGTGAATTAAGCCTGACAGGCAACGTATCCGAAAATCGGAGGCGTTGGCGACAGCAATTCGAAATATATCTCCGGGCGTCGAAAAACCACAAGGAGGACGAAGAAACGCAAGTATCGGTTTTGCTAAACCTCGTGGGTCTAGAGGCGTTGGAAGCGTTTAATACGTTTAAATTTGAAACGGAAGCAGACAAAAATAAACTGAAAACAGTGCTCAAGAAATTCACTGAGTATTGCGAGCCGAGGAAGAATGTGCTCTTTGAACAATTCAAGTTTTTTAAAACAATCCAGAAAGAAGGACAAATGTTCGACAATTTCCTTGTAGAACTGAAGAAGGCAGCCGCGTTGTGTGAATTCGGGGACAAGGAAGAAGACTTAATATTGCTAGCAATAGTCCTTGGAATCAAAGACGAGCGGGTGCAGGAACGCCTACTGGGGGAGCAGAAGCTAACCCTTAAGAAAGCAGCTGATTTTTGCCGAGCCGCAGAAGACTCGAGGTACCAGGTACGTGAACTACAGAAGAAGTCTGAAGACAAGGTCCATGCAGTTTCCATCAGAAAAGATAAGAGTAGGTCAACCTCCACATACCTGTGCAAGAAGTGTCACTACACGCACAAATATGGTGAGTGTCCAGCATGGGGAAAGGAATGCGCGATATGCAAAGAGAAGAACCATTTCGCCAAAGGTTGCCGGAAGCGGAAAGAAAAATCCAGAACATTCAAGAAGCGGGTCAATGAAGTACGCCAAGACGAAGAAGGTCCAACCTCAAGCGAAGAAGACAGTGACCCCAATGGACATAATGCAGACAGTGCTATATTTATTCATAAGATAACAACCGTGAGTACAATAGACAATCGTCGTTCATGGCACGAAACCGTGTCAGTAGAAGGAAAAGAAGTAGAGTTTAAGTTAGACTGCGGGGCCGAAATAAGCATACTTCCACTGAGTATGTTTGACCAAGCAGAACTTAGTAGTCGCCTGAATAAAACTAAAACAGTGTTATTGCCATTTGGAGATGGTCAGAATAAAGTCATTCCTGAAGGTACAGTGGATTTAATATGTAAAAATCAAAAAGGGTTAAAGACAAATGTGAAATTTGCTGTTGCTAATCTCAATTGTCAACCCCTATTGGGGCTGGAAGCTTGCACTAGGCTAGATCTTATCAGGCGAGTTGAAGTAGTTAAGCAGAGCGACAGTAAGGAAGTCATACTAAAAGAGTATGGAGATGTATTTAGTGGGGTAGGTAAAATGCCATTCACTTACAAAATCGAATTGAAAAAGGATGCTGAACCAGTCATCAGTCCACCAAGACGAATTCCGATTAGTTTACAGGACAAGCTAGATAAAACACTTAAATGTCTAGAGAAAGCAAAAATCGTAGAGCGGGTACACAAGCCGACTGAGTGGGTCAGTAGTTTGGTTATAATCGAGAAACGTGACGGGTCATTAAGGTTGTGCTTAGATCCCCATAACCTAAACAAAGCGATAAAACGGGAACACCACCCAATTCCCAAACCAGAGGAGATTATATCCCGCCTTAGCGGAAAGAAGGTTTTTACCGTTCTTGATATGAGTCAAGGGTTTTGGAACGTACCCCTTACGGAAGAAAGCGCAGACCTCTGTACGTTTAACACCCCGAACGGAAGATACAGGTTCATGCGACTTCCCTATGGGATAAGTTCAGCCCCCGAAATCTTTCAAAAATTAAATCAACAAATATTTGGTGACATTCCAGGAGTTGAGGTTTATTTCGATGACATCATCGTATCTGGAACGGATGCGCAGGCTCATGACATAGCACTCACCCAGGTGTTAGAAAGAGCTAGGCAATACAAAGTCCGCTTTAACAAAGACAAATTTCAGTTCAGAGTTCCTGAAGTTCAGTATGTGGGTAGCAGAATTTCTGAGCAGGGCATTCAAACTGACGACAAGTTAGAGCTATTGTTCAAATGCCAACACCCAAAAATCGACATGATGTGATGCGTCTGTTAGGTATGGCAAAACATTTAGGACAGTTTGTGCCAAACCTTTCGAAGGTCACCGTCCCCCTAAGGGAGTTAACGAGGCAAGACACCCATTTCACGTGGACATTTGAACATAATAAGTCATTCAATTTACTAAAGATAAGCTTATAAACGCCCCAGTTTTAGGGATTTTTGACAGCTCTAAACCCTTAACGTTACAAACTGACGCGTCCAAGGATGGATTAGGAGCATGCATAAGCCAACATAGGTCACCCTATAGCTTATGCTTCTCGCAGCCTTACGCCAAGTGAAGTCAATTATGCTCAAATCGAGAAAGAAATGATGGGAATCACTTTCGGGCTAGAACGCTTTCACCAGTATACCTATGGTAGGATGGTCAATGTGGAAACCGACCACAAACCATTGGTATCGGTATGTGCCAAAGAAATAGGAAAAGTATCAGCTAGGTTAGGCTACAAAGAATGAAATTGCGTCTTCTCAAGTATCAGATAAAAGTGAGCTATGTGCCAGGCAAGGAGCTATTTATAGCTGACACTCTGTCAAGAGCTTGTATAGCCCAGACAGCCGACATAGATACAGAAAAAGAGCTCGACTATGTAGTGCATTCTGTTTCAACACATTTGCCAATCTCTCAACAGCGCAGAGAACAATTCGTTAAAGAAACAGCTGAAGACGAATCTCTAAAAACACTAATAAAATTGTACCAAAATGGTTGGCCTAAGGAACGTTTTCGAGTTCCTCAACTAGTACGAGGTTATTGGAACATAAGAGACTCCATATATGTTGATGATGGACTAGTCTTCTCGGGTAGCAAGTTAATGGTTCCACTTGCATTGCGATCCGATATGCTAAAAATAATACACGAAGGACACTCGGGTATCGAACGTTGTAAGTCACGAGCCAGAGAATGTTTGTATTGGCCAGGAATGGGTGATGACATAGAAAAGTTTGTTAAGAAGTGTCAGACATGTCAGAAGTTTGCACGCAAACAATCAAAGGAGCCACTTATTCCACACGAAGTTCCAAACCGAGCATGGGCAAATCTAGGATCAGATATTTGTGAATTTGGTAATAAAAACTACCTGGTCGTTATTGATTATTATAGTAAGTGGATTGAGTTGTGTCAAATTACAGATAAAACAGCAGGTACTGTCATAACACATTTAAAATCAATATTTGCTCGCTTTGGTATACCGGATAAGATAATAAGCGATAATATGCCTTATGGTAGTCATGAATTTAAACAATTTTGTAAAGATTGGAATTTTGATTCAATCACATCAAGCCCCCCATTCCCCCAATCTAATGGGTTATCTGAAAGGGCAGTGTCTATTGTTAAAAGTTTACTTCGAAAAGCCTCAGAGGAAGGGAAAGACCCTTATGTAGGTCTTCTGGAATATCGAGGCACACCTATTAAAGGTATTGGACTTTCACCAGCCCAACTGTTGTTTAACCATAGAATTAAGACCAAACTTCCAATGTCAAGTCAGATGCTTGAACCACAGTTGTATAACAATGTCAAAGATTCGTTGATTGCTAGACAGATTCTCCAGAAACAATATTTTGATAAAAGTGCTAAACCTCTTATGCCCGGTACTTCAATGTCCAGTTAAAATCTACTTTTCAGTTAAATTGTTTTTACCATGACAACGGCCAATAGAAATACACCAAACTGGGCTTACCTGACAGTTAAATTTACTTGACACTTTAACTGGACATTGAAATACCGGCCCTAAAACCTTTAGACAAGGATAGTAGCATAGTAATCTTGAAAGGTAACAATTGGGTACCAGGTACTGTTAAAAAAGAATACAGTGAAACCCCAAGGTCATACATTGTTGAGGATGAACACGGAGGTACATTCAGGCGTAATAGACGTTTCTTGAAGCAATCACCGAATCCACCTAAAACAATTTCATGTAATGTTCCATTTAGTAACGGAGATCAAGGTACTAGTGTAGCTCGTGATGATAACCAAGAGACCGAATCATGTAACAAGATTGTAACAAGATCAGGTAGGCTAGTTTCAAAACCGACCAGATTCAGAGAATAGTATTATGTAACCTTATGTAACCTTGTAACCTTGTAACCTTGAACATAACCTTAGATGATGTAGGGCCTGAACTATTGTAACTTTTGTAATTTGAACATTTGTAACTTTTGTAACTTTGGTAATTTGAACATTTGTAACTTTTGTAATTTGAACATTTGTAACTTTTGTAATTTGAACTTTTGTAACTTTTGTAATTTGAACTTTTGTAACTTTTGTAATTTGAACATTTGTAACATTTGTAATTTCTATAATGACTAATTTGTAACTAGTAAGTAATAACTATTGTGCAATCCCATTTAAGTGGGAAGGTGTCGTATAACATGTAGTCCTAGGGACTTCTGTAATACATCAGTTGGCACGACTGTGCCTGCCCAAAGAGGCCGGGTCGCACACGTCACGTCAGCAGTTAGTTGATACTGGGTAATGGCCGTGTAAGGTTGTGGTAGGCTAGCTAATAAAGCCTTAACTATGAAGTTGGACATAGGCCTATTTATTATTACTAACCCAAACCAATAACGGTATAAGTCAGCTGTGATGGTTGGAAATAGAAATGGAGTAGCTAAACTTTTAAAAGATCAAACAAACGGTCTTCTCGTGAACTGTCACTGTATCGCCCATCGACTAGCCCTTGCATGTGCTCAAGCTGCAAACGAAATAAAATACTTGAAAAAATTCAAAGATGTAATCTCCCAACTGTTCTACTCAACGATCATCAGTTCGTATGTCGGGACTTCAAGAGATGCACGACCTCCTTGACAGTCCAGATATCAAGTTGAAACGTGCTAGTGACACGCGCTGGTTGTCACATGATAACGCGATCCAATCGCTACGTTGCACCCTCGTAAGTGTTGTTGCTTCCTTAGAACGGGAATCTGAGGAAAGAAATGACTGCACAGCAAGAGGCCTTGCCTTATTCTTGAAGACCTACGATTTCGTAGGTTCTCTTCTAATGCTTTCAGATGCTTTGCCTGTTCTCTCATGCTTTCTAAGGCTTGGCAAAAAGCTGATGTTGACCTCAACATCATTAAAGAGTAAAGACCTAGTAGATTCGACTATAACTTCAATGAAGACACTAACAAAAGAGCCCGGCGTCCATTTTGCTCAGTTGGAGCATCTTCTTAAAACAGATTGGGCAGATCTGAAGATAAGTTACTCTGAAAAAAATGTCCATGCATTCAAAGAAGGTGTTTATAACGAGTTTTTCAAAAACATTGTGGACAATCTGACAACCCGATTTCCTGATTTCCCTTTAATGGAAGCGTTTAAGGTGTTTTCTCCTGCAGATTACATACAGAGGCAGGACAGATTAAAAACAGATATGAATTTGTTGATTGAACACTATTCTTCAAATGGAAACCCCCCACCTATTGACCAGGATGCAGCTAGAAGGGAATGGCAACCGCTGTCTCTAATGTTGCTATCTGGTACTAAGTACTCCAAACTGACTAACCGAGAAGTAATGATACAACTGGCAGTAAAGCAAGAGTTCCAAGATGCGTTCCCGAACATGTCTAGATTAGCAGCTATTGGGCTCTCACTTCCTGTATCAACAGCTGAGTGTGAAAGGGGCTTTTCTGCTGTGAAAAGAATAAAAACTTGCCAGCGTAATCAAATGAAACAACAAACTCTTAATGATCTCTTAATGATCTCTTTAGAAGGCTGTGGGAGTGATACTTTTGATTTTGATGCTGCCGCAGATTCTTGGGCTGCTCAGAAGAAGAGGAGAATCGATATTTTATCACCTTAAAATACAAGGTCAAAATCAAGTCAAAATCAATCAAAATGCATTTCTAATTACAGAAAAAAATTATTTTATTGTTTTCATTATAAAGAGATTGGTAGTATATTAAAATGATTGAACCACATATCCAGTTGATTACATTTTTTTAAATGTATGTGCAAGTGGTAAACCTTATCCTAAATTACTTACCTATCATAAACATAAATATAAAATTTCAATCTGTTTACTTACCGATTAAGACCGTAGGGCTAAATACAAAAATAAAAAGTCATATTTGTTCTCAATAAAATAAGACATGCTCTTACCACAAAAGCCCTCTAAAACTTACCAAATCCAATCTGTGATCCGAAAATTGTTCTGGGGGCAAGCCCTTGGACCCCCATTTTTTAGTCCCTTCCCTGAAAATACACCACCCGGCAATGTTTTGGAAATACCCAGTGAATTTTTTTTCCTGGGGAGAACACTGACTAAGACAATATGTAAAGTTAGATCTTAAATTGATTAGAACTGATATGACTTAGGGGAATGCTTGAACTGCAGCATGGTACATATTTACACATGATTAAAATATTCTGTCATGGTATAAAAACTATTCTCTAACAAATGCTTTTTACTGACAGCTTAAATACTGCTCTGCTGGAAGAGCTTGTTTTATGGCATGTGGTAGTTTAGTAAAAACTTTCACTCTCATATGAACAGGGTAACTATCTAGGAATTTGAGTCTGTGCGCCACCTGATGCAGGTTGAGTTTGCCTCTTGTACTGAATCTGTGAATCGTTTCATTGGTACAAAAGTACGTTGGAAATTCATGCACAAACATGATGATCTCCAGTATGTACTTGAGCAAGCTACCGTTAGAATCTTCAACTCCTTAAAATATGCTCAACATGAGTCCCTTGCTCCCAGGTGCAGCATGTACCTCAATGCCCTTATTTGTAAAATGAAATGAATGTGTACTTTTGTATCATGTGTGACTAGCACCCCAGAATAAAAATTCATATGAAATTTAAAAATGTACGTTTGCATAATAAACCATCATTGTAGTTTCCCTGTCAAATTGCGAGGCTAATGTCCGAATCATAAAGCATGAGCTCAGAGGCGGACTGGAGGGGTAAGGACCCCCTACGGAAAAGGATTTTAGGAGCCCCGGAACTTGGCGAAGCTGCAAGGGGTCTGGGGCTTCCCCAGATGCCGGAGACGAAAATTTTTCACCCTATTATTTTGTTTAGAACGCATTTAAACACGTTTAAAAAATCGCTGCATGATGTATGCTGTATGCTGTAATCGCTGTATGTGGAACGTGTTGAACTGTGAACACCAAGTTTTTAAAAACGAAATTGAAGAAAAACTTATCCAACACTGGCAGTTTGTATATTTCTAGCTATATTGTTTCCCAACCCTCTACAAATATCCACTAGTAGTTGTCCACTCGCATCGTGTAATTTTTACTCGCAACAAGGAAGCGGTAGGCCTATGTAGCTGGGGTCTGGGGCGAAGACCCTGCCGCCGTAAGCAACTGCGCCAAAGGCGAAACAATTTTGGGTCCAGCATGATGCATAATGGCCTAAAACGCGTTTCGAGGCGATGTCCTATCATAAAAACCAATGAATCTAAAGCCAATATTGCATTGATAACTCTTTACGTCATAGGCCTAGGATAGAAGTTCGATCCTCTCATTTGAGTAGTAGGCTCATAGCTAGTGCTGCACAGGATCGGATTTTAGTAGGTGCTGATGAATATATTTTTGCCATAAAGTTCGCTTTTAATTCAACACACAAATTAGCCTGATTTGACAGTCAGCTATTTTATGGAAAGTAGTTTTATAATGACATACAACTTGAAAAATCATTCATTTTATTTACTGAGCCTATTCTATTAAAATTATTAATGGGCAAAATTGTACTTTCAGTTTTCAGATAGAACAAAGTTTACTCGCAAACTATCAAAAGTCACTCGCAAGTGGCGGTCTAGTGAGTAGAAATATTGAGGGTTGTTGTTTCCTATTATTTTGTTTAGAACGCATATAAACACGTTCAAAAATCAATAAATGATTATAGATAGCTAGGCCTATATGTGGAACAACAAGTTGAACTGTGAACACCATTGTTAACATTAAACTAAAGAACTAACTTTTCGAACACTGGCAACTTTATTTCTATATATTTCAACATGTTTCAAACTATATTGTTTCTTATGATTTTGTTTAGAACGCTTATAAACACGTTTAAAAGACGATAAACGACAGTTATGGGGAGCAACATTTCAACTGTGAAAAACACAAAAATTAAATTAAAAAAGAACTGACCTAACACTGGCATGTTTTATATTTAAAACTAAACTATAAAATAGTGAGTAAACTTTGAGGAAGAAAGCGCATGTTTAGTCGTTTTACACTGACATGAAATGACATATTATGCTCTTCTTACTTTAAGTTTCATATCGTAAGGTATTTTCAGGGGGTTGGGTGGTGGCCCCTACGGGTTTCCGTAGTTCTGTACCTGCCAGTCCACCCCTGCATGAGCTACTGAGACGCTTACACAAGCCCTCTATATATATATGAGACAGCCATTTCAACTTATAGTCGAGCGTAGGGCCAAGAAACTTGCCTCGATCCACTATCTCAATGGAAATGCCATTATGAGTGATTGTGTAGTTCAGTGGCGGCTTGAAGGTTCAAATATAACCGGTGCCAGTACTTTCCACACCACGCACCCCTGTCACCCTTTTCGACCCTCCCCCCCCCCCCCCCAATATGTGGGGGAGGCCTATATTAAATAGTTTGCAGCCCAAACCAAAAATGGGGAGTCGGGGGCTTTCCCCCCCGCAATTTTTTTTTCTAGGTCATTTTGGCGGGAATCTGTGCGTTTTAGAGCAGTAGAATGAAAAAACTATCAGTGTTCTATCAAAATAATCCCTCTTTTTGAACTGACTTAATATATTGTCTTATTTATTCAGTTTTGTATCACACGTAGAAACTTTTTGACCCGGAATAAATGTAAAAAATACACACACAAATATAAAACTATACCAAGGTCCTCGGTCTGTAGGAAAAGTACTCCGAAAATTCACTGGTTTTTAAAAGTGACCTTGGTATAGATTAGGGATGGGATAGTGTAGGCCTACACGTTTACTGTTTGCATCTTAAGGTACTTATATGCCCTACGTGTGTTTTTTTTGGGGCAAAAGTCGATTTTCTTTTTTTGTAGTATACTATTGTACTTTCTATCCTGTTTCTATACATATACGACACATGTATACTCAATAGTGCTTAATTACAATTATTATGAAATTCCTGCATGGATAGCTCGATTTTTGACGCTCAAAATAACAAAATAATTGCTATGAGCTGAAATTTCGTACGGTTTGAATATTGCGGGGTTTCTTGGGGTATTTTTCTGTATATGTTGCAAGTAGTTTTCTCGTTTGCCGATAGATAGCAGCACGTGTTTTTTTAAGCACTAATTTTAATCGAGTGCCTTATCGATCATGGTATCGATCTGAACATGTGAAGATGGTGTTTTGTTGTCTGCTTCTTGACAGTGTAATGTTTATAAACGGAACGGTTTAAAATGGGAAGTAAACGGAGATTAGTTGTAAGAAGAAAGACAAGGCAAAAAGGATTTAATATGCGTAAACGTGTAAATAGTGATGGCCTAGCCCTAAATCTTCCACCTGGGAACAACTCTAACCTCAAAGTTCTAGGCCTAGGCCCTAGACCACGGCTAGACCACTAGACTTTGTTCCACCTAGGCCTACTAGGTACTTCTAAAGGGCCTAGGCCCTTGGTTGAAAATAATACAGATGTGGGTGTTAACATTTCACGTGCTAAAAATTTCCTTTGTGAATACAACTGAAGTTGAGGATGAACAACATGTAACCGGGTGCTCGGATACACAGGTCAGAACCAATGTTGGGTAGGAACGGATTTTTTTAGTTCCGTTCCTTGGAACTAGTTCCTTTTTAAGGAACTAAGGAACGGTATAGTTCCTTTTTTCCAACCAGGAACTGTGGAACGACATAGTTCCAATTTTCCAGGAACTGTAACTTATTTTCATAAGTTCCTTTTATTTTTACTTGACTGTACAAGCTTGAAGGACGAAAGTGCCAAAACATAGGTTACAAGATGACAGAAACGAGAAATCTAAAACAACTTTTTTTGTAATATTACATTCTTGTCTACCCATCCCAACCCTCCACCTGCTACGCCACCCCCGCGTGGGGTCTCCAATTAGTCGCACACCGGCACAAGTCGAAGACCCGAAACCGGTGACTAATCCCAAATCGCTCGTGCGGAATAAGCGTGTCATGTCACTTATAACTGACCAACCGTCCAACCCCTCCTATACACAGGTGTGAGAGCAACTCAGACTGTCATTCCAAAATCAAACAAAACATGAAATATATCACTTGTCAACCCATCACATCAGTCAATGTTCGAATTCATCAACTTCGAATTCATTGGAAACGGGAAGGCTTTGATGATGAAAGATGTGGGGGATGAAAGTGGGGTGGGGGTGAAGTTATTTAGGGGCAAGAACTCAATGAGCTATCTCAATATTCACTGATCTATTTAATTCTTCGCGACAAGTGCATATGTGACAAAAAGGCTGTCTCTTTCGATCGTTTTGTTATAGTGTCTGGTGTTCGTGGCAATAACATACTGCTCTTTAAAAAATACTGACAATTTTTCTTTCCGGGCGAAAGTGATATTTTCGGCAACGAAGTAAATTTTTCGGCAAAATGCTTGCTTTGTTTACCAGTTAATAAAGTAATCGGTGCTTCGAGGTCATCGCCAGCCAATCTAAAGAAGCACATGCATTTTGATTCCTACAAATCTCAACCATATTTAAGGCATTATATTGCGAACCCTTGGCATTGAATTTAATTTAAAAACTTTTATTAAATTAATTATAATAGTTATTAATAATGAATGAAAATTGTAATGCATTAAGAATTAACAATATAAAATAACCTCTTACTTTTAGTCAATGTTCTTGGTGTAATGCATAAACCCGGATAATAACCATTGAGGTGATGGTTAGTATCCCGCTCGGCAATATCCAAAGAAAAATGGTTGTTGGCAGAAAGGAACTATTTAGGAACTTAGTTCCATTTTGAAAGGAACTAAGGAACGCCCCAGTTCCTTTTCTTTTAGAGGAACTTGGAACTGGAAAGAGTTCCTTTTTCCTTGCGTGGAACGGGAACTGGAACTAGTTCCATTTTTTAAGGAACTTACCCAACACTGTCAGAACCTTACTTTAACTTTGACAGGCAATTACTCAAAACTATGTTTTGACACACTTGTGGATACTTGATACAACTTTTCAGGAGTAAATATTAAGATAGAGCCCTCTGGTTTTTTGCATTTTCAAGATAATAGCATGGCGGAGGGGGAATATGCAGGTTTTGTTTAGTTTCCTTCATGTTCTTTTATAATAAATTTTTAAATAATTGTTCATTCACAAAAACTTATTATTTTAAAATGTCTTATACTAAAAAATTAATAACTTGGCTTGTTTTCGTCATAGGGAAAAAACCGAAAATATACCCCGTTTCAATATGCTTAACAATAACAATGATACCAAATAATAATAAAATAATGATACTACCATATCCTTATTTAAGTTTAAATTAAAAAATATGCTCTTAAGTGAATCTTTTTATTCTGTACAGGAGTTTAAAGACAAGTTCCTGAAATAGGCTAATATTATGTAACTTTTTTAGTTTAAGTTTTGAGATTTGTGTTATGCTAGATTTATTCTAGTTAAATTTTCTCCTTATGGTTTGATTAATTTAATGTTTAATACCTAAAATGTACAACCTTAAAAGTGTTTGCTGTATACCTATATCGACTGAGCAGCTGTTATGCACTAAGTATGCGTAGTTTTTTGATTTTAGATTTTAGTGGTTTAGAATTTAGGCCTAGGCCCTATCTATTTATTTTTCTACATTTGTTGTAAATGTGAATATAGTATTTTATTGTTACTTTTAGTATAGGCATTGTAGCCTATCCACTCTTCGCACATCTCCTTAGAGATTAGCCCTAGACATGTAAGTTGTGTCTTGAAGAATAAATATCTTTATCTTTATCTTTATCTAAGTCTACTGTAGCCTTAGAAAACTTGTTTCACAATCTACCATTGTTCCAACAATGAATAAAAATCACAACAATACTTACAGGCGAAAAAAAAAAATTGAATTTAATTTTTGTATCTAATTGACAGCATCTGAATCAGTACCAAAAATAAAATTTCATGAATTGTTACAACTGTGGATTTTTTGCTCTAGGGCATACAAGTACCTTAATATTAAACGCATGGACCTGTGCAGGCCGCCCACACAGGGTTAAACTGCGTGCGACCAGCCACAGCGTCGACCGACTAAGCCGCTGAACCAACATCGCACACAAAATGCATGTGTACAGTGCACACACTAATTCGCGTGCAAAATGTATTGGGTAGGCAAGTACGAACGTGTACACGTCTTTCACAGAGAGAGTGAGGTTACATGTTTACTGAAGTACACGTTTTTGCCCATCCCTAGTATAGATATAGGCTATTTGTGTGTGTATTTTTATTCATTGTTATTGTGCGTAACATTTTTCTACACACTTTGTTTATAAGTAAAAAGAAAAAAAGAAAAGTAAGTAAGTAAGTAAGTAAGTTTATTTCCAACACAAAATGCATACAGAATATACACATACATAGTAACCTATAGTAGCTACACATACACATACATAGTAAATACACATTTTGCCTTGACCCTTGTTATATAAATATCACTTGTTAGAAGGAAACTCTTAATAATTTCATGAATAATACTAGTTCCTTTCATATTTTCAAGCAATATTTTATAATGTCACGTTTTCCTGATCTAATTTGCCTTGACTCTAGAAAAACTGCTATTTATAAAATATAATAATTGCAAATAATATTATTTGAAATGACTGAGCAGCATAGAACTTTCATGATATTTGTACAAGCTACTGACTTGAATAGGTATTTTTTTTAAATTTATAAACCATATACCAGTCTGTCAGGAAGCTACTTTGGAAAGATGAAATCCCAAGACAATGCAAACTTCTTACATATAAACTATACTTTCCACCAATACTGACATATGCCGCAGTTACATGGACCATGGGATTCAAAGCGGAAAATCGAATAGTGGCAGCAGAAATGAAGTTCTTGAAAAGCACACTGGGTGTGACAAAGAATGACAGGATTGGAAGTAGTGTGATCAGAGAAAGATTAGGTGTTGAAAGCGTGAAAGTAAGATTGGAGAGAGAACGTCTTCGTTGGTTTGGACATATGAAAAGGATGGACCTGACTAGGATACCAAGAAGAGAGTTTGAGCACCAACAAGAAGAAGGGCATAAGGAGAAAGTTGGCAGACCAAGAGACAAGTAGATGAATCAGATCAAAGACAGTGTGGAGAATAGAGGAAGATCATGGAACGAAGTTGATGCAGAAAGACTATGGGGAAACCGTGAGAGATGGAGGGAACTACTAAACAGCCCTCTGGTAACGGAAGAAGTGATCGAGGAAGAGGTTGAGGAGGTGGTTGTGTCAGGACTGGCTAGCCGGCAACGAAGACATTAGCCCAAGACATGGAGTACTTCGCTACTCCCCCCTACCCGATAATAAATGTTGGAAACGGGGTCAAGATACATATATATAAAATTATTTCGAAACAACGAAATTGCAAGCTGTTACTTTGGTTAAATTACGTACTTAGCGAAAAAAAACAAATTTTGAAACTTGAAAGTGATCTTTTGGTGGTTATTTTACTTATGGCATTTTTCAAATAAACAGTAACCACTCTCAGAGGGAAAACGCAGGTCTTACAAAATTATGCATCAAACCCACTACGTGGGCGCTGTTTGAATAAGATGCACTAAAGTCTAAACAATATGCGAATGGTTGTCAACTCTGGTATTTAAAAATCCTGCCAGAAAAAATATATTTTTATAAAAAAGAAATGTGTGACGGAGTTGCAGCCGTAGCTATTTTTTTATCCTAATAAATCATGTAAGATATTAAACGCAACAAAAATCAATCAATCAAAACATAATAGTGTTAGAATATTTGTACTCTTCCAATTATTTTTAAATTTTTTTACTACAAACTTGAAACAAATGTGTAATACAATTAGTCGTGAATAAAAATCAACGTCCAACCAAAGAATATTGTTCATACTCAATAGGCCTATATATTTCAATAAATATATATAGTTAAGTTAAATAGTTAAATTAAAGAAAATCCAGTTTAAGCTTCTGCCAGTTAGTGAACAAAAACAGCCACCCAAAACCCCAAAACAACCCAAAAGCATACAACAGCATTTTGAAGATAGCTTTGATAGCCTCTTGACAATATGCATACTACAGTAATACTAACTGAGAAAAGTCCTACCTTCGTCTTCCTGATTTGCAGGAGCAATTGGATCTTTTAAGACATGAGGCAATATGCCGTTGCGTTTGTAATGTTTCCTTTCTTTCGACCACATACACTCCACGATCTGGATCCATTATTATTTATTAACATTCAGTTTGAATAATACAAAAAAACACTATCACACGTAGCTAGCGTCTAATACAGAGCAAGTGTTTACTTGTTGTGTAGTCCAGTCAATGTTTTGGAATGTTATTTTGCGTGCCGCGATGAGATTCTACCCCACCCCAACCCACCCCACCCCGCCTAAATTCTTATCACAACCAGAACCGGTAGGTTACCATATTACAAAGCTCAAAGAGAAGTAGCGCAGATAATAACATGAACACTTCGTAATTTGTTATCTGTGGTAGTTGAGTCAGGATACAAGCAATATTATAACACAAAATAACAATACAAAGAAAGCCTTATTTACTGATTCATAGCGCGGTGCCCTGTGTAATTACAGTTTACCTACAGCCTACCCTATAGGCCCTACCTATATTAGATTAGTTATCTGTGAGAGAAATTTGCGACAAGTTCCTTAAACTCCCGACGGGGCAAGCAATCACCCAGCTCGATGAAGAAAAGTACGGGATCGTGACCGGCTGTCAAAGTTCCATGCGAAGGAATATGCCAGTGGTGTAGTGGTGCGTATACGGTCGTATACGCCGTATACACACTGCTCCGGCTAAAAAACTTTCGTATACACACTGGTTTTGGTTATGATACAAGTGATACGCAATGATACGATCGTAACATGCCTCGAATGACGGACACATTATTCAAGATTGTCAGCTTTTCTCCATTGGTAAAATTGTGCTCTCTTGCACTGGCATTTAATTGGCACAAGGCCTCAAATCCTCTAAGACCACCCCTGGATCTGGGAGTCCCGATATTCAATTTTTAGTCCCGCGTCCCGCCAATACACCAAGTGGGATACAATTGTCTTGCTTGGTAAAAATATTGCGGTGTCAATTATCAACAGCCAAGTATCAACAGATATACCTATATGGGCACGGGCGGCATGTGTGTCGCCAAACCACTTCCCAAGCCCCAAAACGTATTCCTGGACAATTCTCGTTAGTGTTCTAATTATTTTGGGTGATTTTCTGGTTTTGCACTACAAAAACTGCAGTATTTCGGGATTGCATTCAGTCCAGTATTGGTATCTAAAACGCTCAAAACACACTCTAAAAAGCCTTTTGTTTTTAAATCGCCTGCGGCGCCATTGTTGGGGGCTCTGCACCCCAACCCCCCCCCCCCCCTGTTCTTTTGTCTGGAAAGATGTGTCCCTCCAGCTTCCCACTGAAGCGTATACGTACTGGTAAATTTGGCACTACACCACTGGAATATGCAGACTATTCTAGGGGAGCAAGAACCTGTAACTGCTGTAACATTCAAGTGGGAGATTCGGTGTTACTTAAACAGGACCGCCATGACAAGCTGGACCCAGACTTCCAGGCTTTGCAGTACAAGATCACAGCACGGCATGGGAACCAGCTTGCAGTCCAGTCACCTCAAGGAGCCATTTATAAGCGTAATATGACTAATTTCCGCCGATATGTGGACCAGGGGGATGAGTGTGTGAGCCATACTCCTGACAACACAGCAGTTGACGAGACTCCAATGCACAAAGCAGAGTTGTACCGTTCGGCAAACTCCGTAGAGCTGTGCCATCCGCCAGAGTTGCTCCATCCGCCAACCCCTTAAAAGCCGTGCCATCTGCCAACCCCTGAAGAGCCGTCGTCTGCCAACCCCCTGAAGAGCCGTGTCGTCTGCCAGCTTCGGTCCCAGAAGAGTCGCACCGTGCAGCCAGGGTTCCAATGAAACCAAGATGCTACATTGAAGAATGCCAGAGGTTCCCTTGTGGGGGAAAGATGTAGTGTATGCTTTAATAGGACAACAACAACTACTATCTATAATCTATGTACCTACATGTTGTCTACACTGCACAGCAATCTATAATAATGAAACAACAACAATGATTAAGAGCCGGTTGTACAATCTCAGTATAAAAGTCTTAGATCCGAATCCCCTGGATGGCCCATCCCAAGGATGAAGTTCGTGTTGCATTGTACAATCAAAAAGTTAGGCAGAGGATGGCCATCACAAGGATAAGCTGCATCTAGGGATTTATGTTCATAAGATGGCAAACAAATGTTACCAGAATCTGGTTATATTACCAGAATCTGGTTACATTTGAGGGCACAGGTTGCTAGTGCCGTAATGAATACAAAGTTCGCCAATCTTCCGCTAGGTGTGAACACAGTTCATAAAATCAAAACAAACAAATGCTCGTCGAAGTTGAAATAGTATGTCGAAATGTTTGAAAATCCTGTTAACAGGGAAGGATACCTCTACGTCAAAAACCGCACAAAATTTTCATTTTAAAATTACATCACAAGAATGGGCTTCAAAATCGAAAATCTGAATCAACAGCGCACTGTGGTTTAGTAAGCCTTACACATTGAATGCGCTGAGTCATGACTTATATTATAATCACTGATCAGTATGTTTGTTTATAAATAATTAATTTTATTACTAATTATCGAATTATAATCAAAATACTACGTTAATGGTTATAATATTCTATTCAATCTGTAGGGCTTACCAAAGCAAAGTGCGCTGCTGATTTACATTTTCGATTTCGTGTTGCAATTATCATCATCTGTTGCCACGTCCAACTCTGCGTTGGGTCGGCATTGAAGATAAGCCTCTCCATCTTCTTCTATCCTGCCACCACTCTTCCCCCTCAACTACATTCCAGCCCCCTCCTCGCATTTCCACATCCTTCCTCACTTTGTCGTACCATCTTTGTCGTGGTCTTCCTCTCGTTCTTCTACCTGGAATCTTGAGATATATTTTAATAATGAACATTTTCTGCGGTTTTTGACGTAGAGACTACCCTTTACCCTTAATAAAAATCGTTTAAAGTATTTTCCTTCAGAGGGCTGTTGGAGACTAGTTAATAAAGTTATTTTATCCCAAACATTAGGCCTACTACCCAAGCAAGCCGTGTGAATGCAGGACCTCGCGTGTTCACAACACAAGAAACATCACCTAGGGAGGCCTAGATTACCCTAGGCCTACAAGGTAAAGTCTAGGCCTACGCCAATATCTTAACTTGTCTTTAATGTGAATACATAGGCCTAAATACGGGCCTAGTAATATGACGGTCCTATTGGCATAATAGGCCTAGGCTTCAGTTGTCATAAAGCGTAGGCCTAGGCTTAAACTTGTTTTCGAAAATATGTGGAGTCTGAAAGCCAAGGAACTGTCAGTTTGCGGGATGTGAGAGATTTCAGCCGCCAATGTGCATTTGGAGACCAAAACCTCATGAATATTATTTTTCCCTCAGCCATGAAATCATTTAGGTCTAAGAGCATGGCTACTTTTACTTTAATTTTCATAAACCTTTTGAGGTGTGCCGCACTTGCTGGAGTTACATTGACGCCAATGCCAGACAACTGCCCAATGATATGGGCAGGTCAGAAAAAGAAGCCTTTTATATTGGATAGCGAGGAAGAGGAATGGCTGAGGAAGCCATCTCTGCATAGGATATGAAAAAAAAAAAAAAAATGAACTGTTCTTTGAAGTGCTGGTCATCTTTGTCGTCCGCCATTTTTTCATTGAGTTATCTCTTTAGATATCTGTCTGTACGTGTAACAGATACATGGTATTAGTCATGTGTGGTATAAACTTAGAAATGAGAGTTATACGGACGTCGTACAATGCAATTTGTTGGTTATACCAGGGATAACTGTATCTAGAACCCTATCCCGAGATTGTACAACCGGGCCCTATGTATCTATATGTTGTCCATACTGTGCCATCTGCAACAATGGAATAAAAATGGTGATCTGATAATTTGTTCGTGTATATTTCAGTTTGTTATTATGATTAACAATGCATTATATAAGTTGATAGCAATATTAGCTAGCAGTAGAAATTACTTTAATATTAGACGTACAGTGGTAACATGAAGACATGACCGATAAACACATCTTTGTGTGATTATGTTTCATGTGATTGTGATGAAACCGTCATAGCAACATTAAACACACATTGCGCATTTTGTAGGTAAATATATAAATACAACACACACATTTTAGGTGGAATTATTTCGCTTCAGCACTATCATTTATTCGTACCCAGAGTTACGCCAAATTTGATTACGTCAGTCATGATTCTTACCATTATATAATATTGTGTATTATTAAATAATGCTCACATGGGCCCAAGATTCCAGTACGGTACTGGACTAGTGGACTAAACCCCCAACCACAATTTTTGGCACCGTGATCGGATTCGTGATTGCAATCGTACATTTTCCCATTACAATCAATTACGACGTTACGATTTAGTTGTGAACAGTGCCATAAGAACCATGTAAGTTAACTTGTATACGATTTCTGCCTTGCGATCCCGATCTCGATACCGAAAATTATGGTTAGGCATGGTTAGGCCCATGTAAACGTAGCACATAATAATGCCGGGTCGTACACTGTACAGTATAACGTCACATCACGTACAATAAAAATATGAAGTCTGTACATTTCATTTGTAAACTGTTCAAATACGAATTATAATGTGATTGTGCCGGCTTTAAATACGAGCGTAAATGCAAATTCGAAAATGGTGGTTTTTCCGTCTAGAACGTACGTACGTGTAAATAATATTAGGCGTTTGGAGGTGATGTTCATCAAGACCTAATAATGCGAATCACTATTTGAGTTGTAAGTTTTAAGTTACATTGAATACGTGAATAAATTAAAAATAACAATATAACATCATTGAAACTTAATTGAAACACATGAGAGATGACGGCATTGCTTTGACTAGCTGTAGCTTACTGTTCTGCAATACAAAACAATAACGTCATTTTACTAACGTAACGTGAATATATTTAGAGAATGCTTTATGTGGGTGCCTTTATGAAGATGTTTGTGTACATGCCAGTCAGTAACAATATTATTCTGATATATTTGGCTTACCGTTAGCAGATAACATAATCGACACCACATCTGATAGCTCGCAAGAATGCATGGCTAAATTAGGAAAGGGAATGGACAGGTGCATTCAAAACTTCTGTTTACAACCCGTGGGCAAAAATGAGGTGTATCAAAAGTAAGTAAAGATATAAAACCGAAAAGATCGACCGGGTGGGATGAGGTCCCCAGTTTCTTAATACGTCAATGTGGGGCATACATAACAAAGCCTTTAGCAGACATCTGTAACTCTTTTCAGACGGGAACCTTCCCGGAAAAGTTCAAATATGCAACAATAAAACCACTTTTCAAGAAAGGCAAGTGTAATGAGAGGTCAAATTATAGACCAGTGTCTCTTATTCCGAATTTTTCCAAAGTATTTGAGAAATTATTCCTAAACCAGCTTAATTCTTTTTTAAATGAGCACAATATATTATCAGAATGCCAGCACGGATTTAGAGCCGGCCACTTTACGAAATCTGCAACGTTTAAACTCGCTCATGCTGTTCAAATGGCATTGGATGAAAAAGAGGTATCCGGGACAATGTTATGTGATTTGTCAAAAGCTTTTGACACCATAAACCATACACTATTACTAAAAAAACTAGAACGTATAGGGGTAAAAGGTAGAACGCTAGCTTGGGTTACTTCATACTTGCTAAACAGAAAACAGCGGGTGTCCATGGGAAAGGGTAAATCAATAGTGCATTCACAATGAAGGTTAGTCAAGCATGGGGTTCCACAAGGCACAAGGGTCAATTGTGGGGCCAGTATTTTTCATACTCTACATAAACGACCTGCCAATTAATGTGCCCCTGGGTAGCATTGTAGTACTCTATGCAGATGACACTAGTGTGATCATCCGTGCACTCTGCGACATGGGTCTACAAGCCAAATTCCTTAGTATACTTATGGCCCTAGAGGAATGGTTCGAAGCCAACAAACTAAAGCTTAACTGTGCAAAAACACAGCTAATGAAATTTCATGCGCGCATTGTGCTAAGGTCCATTTAACATCAGTTTAGGAACACATCTTATGATCTTAGTTCTTATTGTTAATTTAGATCAATTAAAATCTGATTTAGGCTTAATTCAAATATGTACATTTAAAAAAATTGGATTTAAATCAAAAAGTTGATTTAAATTTAAAAAATCATGATTTTTTAATAAAAAAAGTCAAACAAGTCAAAAAACAACACTGTAGTTAGATATGGCTAGCCTAGCAATAAATATAATTCATCCCTCTGTGCAAGTCATTGCCAGTGTACTTGTTTGGTTTCACGGTGGTGATGACATTACGAAGCTCTTTTGAAAAATTCTGTTGCTAATGTACATGTAGGCCTCTGAGGTCAATAACGAAAATATTATATTTTTTTCGTTTCCAGTTCCTGTCTGTGATGGCCACGCCTCGGCCGCACGGACCCGACATGGAGCGCAACTGCTACGAGTCGCTGCTGATTGTGTTGGACACCCTGGAGCGTTGTCTTAGCAACCAGCCCAAGGACACGGCACGCTTCGACGAGGCCATGAACGTCAAGCTGCTGCTTCGAGAGATCTGCCAGTTTATTGGTAGGTCACTGTTTTTAAATTGTTAATTTAACAACGTAGCCCGTGCAAACGTGATTTAAACGGAATAATAAGGAGGAGAAAAGGAATGGGGTGGACCGGTTCCATTTGCCTCAATGACTGACTGCATTTATCACGCAAGTTTAAAGCGCATTGGATGAAGGCGCTTTCATTCCAAACGGTTGCAGAGTGTGGTATACACGTCGCATTTACCTCAAGGCTGCTCCGATCCAATATGCTTAAGATAGAATTCGTTTTGATTTAAGAGATGTACACGTCACAGCTGCTTCGCGATGCACGTGCAGTCACAGCCTGTGATGTGACTGGCTGGATTTGCAGCTGGCTTAGATGAAGGCTCTTCAGATTGACGTGATATATGGAGCGGATACCACACTCTGCAACTGATTGGAACCATGGCGCCTTCATGCGTGATATAGATTTACGTACATAGTCATGATAAAACCATAAAGTAAATGATATTTTAGTCGAGATAGGTGTAGCATACCTGAGATGACTTTTTTACCATGGAAGAATTTTCAAGCTACCTAATAACTTTGAATACAATTGTGAAGGTGTCATTAAATTTCCATGCTAGCAAGTAGAGAACATAGATTAGGATATGCTTCAGACTATCCCAACTCATGCACATTAACATGTTTTAATAATGTTTAATTGGTTTGTTCTCAGATGTACCGAATGACAATCCTAATGCGCTGCAGTTGAAAAATCTGGCTTCCAAAGTATTGTTTGCATTGAGTCTCAACTTCTTTAATGCTGTGTTTAACCGAATATCTGCCAGGTAACTGATCTTATGTTTTTCTTCATCATAACAGTCAGTAGGGTTTCACAACACGCACCATACAGAACCAGACCATTTGTTTTAGACTTCTTGACCAAGTCTTACGAAATGCTTTGGATTTCGTTAATACTACTACTGCACAAAAATACGTAGGCCTAGGTGTACTTGTTTACAAAAATTGAATTCAAGAAGTATAGGCCTAACCTTATTAGTAGGCTTACTTATGCCATAGTTGGAGCTTACGGGGAAGGATACGAAGGAACCAACAGCTTACCTTGTAGTAGTTGCGGCCTTCGGAGTCGATAGAAACACAAAAAAGATATAAACAAAACGTCAAAGCAGTTTCGGCCTGACGTGGCCTTGGCCGAAACTGTCTCGACGTTTTGTTTATATCTTTTTTGTGTTTCTATCGACTCCGAAGGCCGCAACTACTACAAGGTAAGCTGTTGGTTCCTTCCTATCCTTCCCCCCAAGCTCAAACCTAGCCGTTAGGCAAACTTACACATTCACATTATGCCATAGTTGGGGATGGTAATAGATACTAGAGCAGGGTTGCCATTTTTGCGGAGTTTATCCGCTTTTGCGGATTTTTAGGGTGCCTCGCGGACATGAGGATTAACGGCCAAATTGGCGGATTTTCTACCATTATTTTAAAACCCGTGAAATTTACTATAATTTGAAAATTCTGCCATAAAGAACGATTTAATAATGTAAAAAGTAAAGTTGAACAATCTACACTTGAACCCGCAGCATAGACACGATGTCTCAAAACACATATGAAATATCGAGATTTCAACTGTGTTTTTGTAAGTTGTCTTGCTATACTAGCAAGCAGAGGGTGGACAGCTTGTGTGGGAGACAGCCAATGGGGTACCTAAAGCGTTGTGATTGGTCTAGTAGTAAGTAGCGTCCTCTATCGTCAACTTTGCAGAACGTGTGTGTTCTTTTAGCGTACGATAGAGCGCGTTGCCCGTGCCTTGTTGATAACAAGCGGAACCGTGAGCATGAGCCCGTGACGTGACGACTGACTTTTTATATGAGTCTATGCTGTTATTTGCCTGGTTTCTTGTTTATATATATGTATATATAATTATTTATACAAATTAATTTATTATTTATTTATTTATATATATATTGGAGAGGTAAATTCTTTAAGATCATCTGGCATAATGCATAACCTAAAAATAAACATAACCTTAAAATGTTTTTTATTCTTTCACACTTTATAATATGCTAAGCTAAGTAACAGCAGAATAAATGTGTTTTGGAGGATTTTTGAGGATTTTTTTGATATCTTCAGAGGATTTAAAAAATTACTTGGTGGCAACCCTGTACTAGAGCTAGAAGCATACTTAGATAATAAATCTTGCGAACTCTCCCCTCTAATTCGTCAAACCGTTCAGACAAACATGCCGTTCATTCAGTATTACCAAGTTGTTGAGTTCTTCCCATCAGCCGAGCTCGCAATCTGATTCGATACGTTTTCCGATTCTAGGCTTCAGGAGCTGAGTGCCTGCAATGAAGAGAACCCGGACTACAGTGACATAGAGCTGATCCAACACATCAATGTCGACGTCCTAAGGCTATCCAGGTTGCTGAGCGGTAAGTGAAACAAGACCAGTGCACCGCACTCACGTGCATTGAAAACACCATCTCTTATTGACATAAAATAGCATGTACCTCTAAAACAGGCCTGCCGTTTTTACGGACATTGTCCGTTTTAACGGATATTTGGTGTGGAAAATGGACAGCAGGATTTTTACAGTCATTTACGGATTTTTCCAAAATATTGTATTTCGCGGATTTGAATTTCGCGGGTAATATTCATGTTTGAACGCGATCGATAAAGAAGTCCATGACGTTATCGACTTTGCTACCGGAAGTATTCAATGACGCCTCGACCCGCTATAGTGCGCGCAGGCCGGTAAATAGTCCGTGCGTAGTAATTTTCTCCGTGAAGTAGGCGGTAAACAGCTGTGATGCAAGACGCCACAGAACTCTCCCGCAGTAATGACAGCGCGTTGCCACGCCCACAAGCAGGAATACCACTGTAGCTTAAAGGAAAGTAGTCGCAAAAATATCGTCGCGTATTTTTTAGAGCTGGACCGATTCCGATCCCGATTCTTGAGAATCGCCGATTCTTCATAAAATCGGCAAAACCGCCGATTCCGATTCTTGATTCAATGTTTTCAGATTTCCGATTCTTTCAAATTTCGCGCCCAAGAAAATAAATTCCAGTTATGGTCGATAATCGAAAGTCGATATTGTCGTGCGTGTGCACCAATCACGAGTCTACTTCACTAAGTCGATAGATCGATAGTTGACTTCCTGTTGTGGTCGAGACTCGAGGTACCAAAGAACTTGACGGAAAGAAAAAAATAATCAGTGACGAGTCTAGAAGTTCGTGGGAACTAGGAATTTTGCGCCTAGGCTTAGGCCTACTTGCCTAGCCCCCCCCCCACCCTCAGCAGCTCTGCAAGTGTTCCACTTCCATTCCTTCCTTGCAGTGCAAAACGAATCGAACCTAAAACCCATCGTGTACGAAATTGAGTGTTTACTTAATAAGTTGAAAGCCACAATTGATAGGCGTAGGCCTAGGCGTAACCTCTCTAACCTCAAAATCATGACGCCGGACTGCAACAACAACCAACATGAGCTCGATGGTAGCTGGTAGAACGGTAGCTAGTAAACCTACCCATTTTTAAGCTCAAACATTTGTAGGCACAAGTTGTGCCTACAAATGTTAGTTTTCAACATATCAATGGCTGCGACATAGATTTAAATTTTTACACTGAACTTTGCTTCTATCCAATTGAAATAGAAAAATAAAATATAAATAGGACAATAGGGCCTATTGATCACTGAAATATAGGCTAAAGGTATAAGTAGGCCTTATTGTATTACCATAGTCATTTACAATTTTTTTTTTTAGAAAAAGGTAAAAAAGGTAAAAAATAATCAGCATCGGTGAGAATCGGTGTGTAGAATCGGCAAATAACTAGAATCGGAATCGGCATCGGCAAAAAAGCGGAATCGGTCCAGCTCTATTATTTAATATTAGACTTGCCGAGACCGATTAAAAATGTTAATTTCAAATTTATGATATTTTCAGGATATTTGACCCACTCCAACAGGATTTAATTTTTTACCTGGTGGCGGGCCTGCTCTAAAACATTTGTGTGAAACTTCAACATTGTCTCAAGATAACAAAGATTATGTTCTTACAAGTTTCATTGACTATAGTAACTTACATAAGTGTTGGTAGAGTTATTGAGAACCACACATTGGCGGCTCTCGGCCTGTGACACAGGGGAGTCACTATAAATTTCGTCTAACGAACGCTACGGGCACCATTTTGCTTTTTGTGTTAATCATACTACTCTTTAGTGCAACACAACACTTAAAGCGTACAAGACGTTGTACACGCACGTTTAATAAATTTGAATACCTAGTTAGCCTAACTAATCTATAAAAATATGATTTTATTTATAAAATTATATATATTAAAATATTTATCATATCATACATATTGTTGTTTACTGTTCATTAGTCTTAGCTTGTAGATCCTTTTCGATAGAAAAAAGTCAGCCCTTCGATCTCTATTAATTATTTTGCCATCACTTTGCATTGGTCGGCCAGCAGATTTTATAGGCACCTGTTCAATATAATAGTCAGGCTTACACAAAGGATGCAACAATATGTCATCCACGGTATAGGCCATGTTGTTTAAAAAACTACGAAATAAAACACATAACTATTAATACTACACAGTATACACTACACTTACTGCAATTCAATACACAAATACTAAAATAAAAGTCAACAACGAACACTCGACTTCAAATACCCAGCGTCCACGCACAGTGAAACTACCTGTCATACAACAGAAAACATACTTGTCTTGTTTAAGTTGGTGGGAAACAGTGCATTTCTCTCTCTCTCTCTCTCTCTCCCCCTCCCCCCCCCCCCCCCCTAAGAATAAGTTTCATTTTCATACCATTTGGGTGCTCCAAGTGAGTCATTTGTTGCTAACCACTTGAGATAGCATGTGAGGCTTTCCTCCATGGCTGCAAAATGTGGTGCATAGGCAAGTGGGAGGAGTCATACTTTCCTCTCACCACCTTGAGCCTAGCCAAGGTCGGTGGTGAACCAACACTGCAGAATAACCAACACTTCATGCACCGTACGATACGCGTTGTGTGGGGCGAGCGCTCCTTTTTCTAGAGTATAGTACAACCCACACTTATTGTGCCGCGCGATACGTCAGTCGTTCGACGGATAAAGCAAAACCATGTTCCTATGCATGTTCCCAATAATGTTGAGATGTTGGGGATATTGTAGCACATTTAACACATTAAAACATGTACTGCATTGTACAATTCATAGAAAACGGCAAGAATTAGTAGCGATGTTGTACAAAAGAAATAGAAATAGTACCGGTGTTGGTATGTAAAGTAACATTAGGATAAAATATGCATCAGGCTTGAAAATAAAGAGGAGGCACAATGCCCTCCCTGCCTCCCCCCACGAGCCACCACTGGAACCACAGTAGTACCAAATGTTGGTATTTCCCACGTCATGTTGGACTCGATCGTACACTCACATTTGAAAGTAAAGTACTCAAATTGTAGGCCTACTTGCTCATTTAGGATTAGACCAGTGTCCTGAAATAACTAGGGATGTTCAACAATTTCGATAATTCGATACGATGTCGATAATTCAATACGATATTGATATTGCGGGAAAATCGCCGTTAATTTTGATATTAATATGGTAATATCATATCGAAAATATCGCGATATCATGGTCAACTTAAAATATTAAAATATTTCCACCATGGTGTGCAGTATGCGTTGCTGCAGCGTTAGTCACTGAGCATCTACCCCCCAGCCACTGCTGAGGATATCGCGATATCAGTCTGCAGTACGCGTTGCTGCAGTTTGTAACTGCACATCTACCCCCTCCACACAGATGGCCACACTGGGCAGCAGGTTCCCTTGTTTGTGTGGAGACATTGGATCCATTCACCACTTGGAACCCCGAATTCTTTCCGAAAAGAATGTTGTTGTTCAGTATTGCTTGATAGTTTTACGACTGTCAATAGCGATTCCGATTCCGGACACGTGTCTCATTAGTAGAGATCCTTGTAAATGTTTTTTTTTTTTATCATATTTCGTTTTATTCAATCCAAATTTCGCTGTTGAGCAGCAATTTCAGCTTTTTGGCGGTGTTTCAATTTTAATTTACAAAATCTTATTTGCATCTTGTATTCTAACGTATGTGGCATGCCTACATTGTCGCGTAGGTCTACCATGATAGTAAAAAAGGAAAAGGAAAGTAATACAATCAGTAAGGATTCTACTTACGGAATGAGATGCAATTTTTAGTACCTCAGTATGTTATTTATTGATTAATCATCTATTGTTTTAATACAAAGTGTGGGTTTTTTGACAGAAATTCGGCGATTTCGCGTCAATTCAACAGCTTCAGTCTTTTTCGTTTTTATAACAGTAAACTTATGCTATTTCGCGTAAGCACGGGATTTCGTTTTATTTCGCGATTCAAAAATACTATTTTTGGACTCACAACAGACTGTCATGCCAACATATTTCAATTGCTGCACGTTTCAAGTAGTGATAACATCGATTAACCGAAAACCGGTTTCGAACCGGTTTTAATAGAAACCGGTTTCGATTTTTAGATTCGGTTTTGCTTTTTTGCGCGGCGTGTGCTTCACCCTCGCTAAGAGCCACGCCTCTGACGGGCGGGCGGGCTGGTTGTGGATTGCCTAACGACAAGTCCCGTAGCAACAAGAAACCACCTGTCGACTTCTCAGATTTCGTCTTCTTTCCTGGGATTTCCTTGTTTGTGTGGACTAATAAGCAGCTGTATTATACAGTAAAACCACCTTTGTACGTTTCGCTTTTCTACGTTTCTTAGGTTAATGCGTTCCAAAAATATGCCCGTCAGGGAAATTTGATCCAATAGTACGTTTTATGTGTTCAGTGTTCTCATAATTGGTTTTTCCGGCCAGCCAGTGAGCCGAATTCCAAGTTGTTATTGTTCAAGCACGACCACGTTAGTCATTCATCTTAGTTCTGCGAAGCGCCCCCCACCCCCCTCCAACTGTCAACACAATGCAACCCAGCAGCCAGTGAGTGACTTGACCTTGACCAGCTGCATCTCGTTCCATGTGGGAGGGGGGGGGGTCTCTGAAAGGGTCGTTTTATCTACGATCTCGGCTGCCGGCACTGAGGTTCTTTACCTCCCTCGCTGATACAACCTTAAGTAAATATGTTTATTTTTGGAGAGCGTTTTTTTTTTTTTTTTTGAAAACCGGTTTCGAATTCGGTTACCCGGTTAGTAATTTTACTAACCGATGTCATCACTAGTTTCAAGTGATTTCGTGCTATCGCGCATTGCGAAATACAAGGATCTCTACTCATTAGTCATCATGCGAATTCAAGTAGCCTTTATCGCTGTGCAGCAACTCGTACTGCAAGCCACGGGCAGAAAAATTTCAAGTTGATAATGATATTTTGTAGGGAAGACGACGGGTACCCGATACCCGCCCGACGAAGTCAGGTACGGGTTTGTGTTTTCTCTACCCGTTTACCCGACAAAACCCGGTTCCAGAAATTGAGAACCGCGAATTAGCTAAATGTTTTGAATTTGAACTGATTCATCTGTCATTACGTATTTTATTTTTGTGCTTGGCGGTATTTCCCTAAGAAATAGAATCGCGTCTATAAATAAACTGTCAACTTTGATAGTTTCTTTTGTTCATGCCGCCCGATTCCCTGTTCATGTAAGCCTGGCCGCCGGCAATCTTTTAGCATGAACTGCTACCCTTCACCCCCCCCCCCCTTCCTCCCTCCCAAAGCACACAACCATTCGACACTTCAACCCTTCTGCCCGTGGCCTTGAGCTTGAGTGGCAGCTGTGACGCATTATGTTTCATCCCGCTCCGATCCTCGACCCCCCGTGCTGTTGTAACTTTCTCTTGTCATGGGTGTTCAACTTTTCATCACGAAACAAAATGAAACATCCTAATCCCTGCTACTACAATACACTATTTGTGGTGTTATTTTCGACGAGAGCGATATTGAGCGGTTGATTTGACACCCCACACGATTTTTTTTGTTTTATTAGGCCTAGGCCTACCCGGATAACCTGCGGGTATAGTGAACGGGTACCCGGGTCGTAAAAAAGTGGGGGAAGGGGGGGGGGGGGGCGGTAGAGACGTAAAGGGACTAACTCCAGCTACAAGTACTGCAGGTCACGGCAAAAATACACTTTAAATTGACTACTATTTCTTATGTATTGTTTTATTACTGCCGAAAGAAAAATGATATCGTGATATTGATGTAAATTTTTTAATAACGATATCGGCAAAATGGCGTCGATATCGATACTAAAAAAAATATCATTGCACTTTATGAGGAATAACATTTCATGTCCTTAAGCTTTAGCTTAGATTGTGATCATTGGATTAAAGGGCATCACATTACTGTGACTTTCAGGCGTTATAGAATGCATTATTTCTTTTAATGATTTATGGTGAAAACTAGAAGTCTCTAGTGTAACAAAACTTAACATACACATAAGAATGAAAGAAACAAAGAGAGAAAGAATGAATTTACCTTGGGGTAGGGCGCCAATGTTGCCGAGCTAGGGTAGAGAACGAGACCAGCTGGTGAACTAAAATAAATATTAAATAACTTGTGATAGGCTACTGTAGGTAGGTGAAAACATAGGCTTAAAATGATTGGGTTCAAAACAGATAAAATATATTGACATTAATGATAGGTTACAACAAGATTCAAGCGTAGACAGACCTTCAGACCTTCAGACTAGGTCTAGGCCTACGTGCAGTCGCGTGGCGTCGTTACGAAGGAATGTTGCGAAGTTACCGTTAATTTTTGATATGATGTTGCTTCTGTAGAGATATGATGGATGGAGATCGGTGTTGTGTGGTTATTCCATGGTGTTGTATGGTAGACCCAGGGCTGGATGGCCTAGCGTCGCGTCCTCTCGTCTCCGGCCTCGAAACACGTCTTGCTCCTTTGGTGGTAGCTCGTCTCTCTGCTGAAATAACTTTGGTTTCCTAGGCAACAGATCTTGTTCAAACCTTCCATCAACGTCTAGTGCTGGTCTTCTAAGGCTCGCGCATGGCCCCAGCAGCAATGTCAAAACAAGCTTCTTGAACATCCGGTAAAAGTTCCTCCCACCGGCTCTGACCTTGATCAGTACACCCCGACCACTGCTTTGTGGATACGACAACCGGATGTACGTTCACTGCCTCCACGATGACACTTATATTGCGCGCACAGTTTGAATCTTGTTGAATAACACCACGTTCAATGTTCAAAAGGGTACATTACCCCCACAATATTTTGAAAGCTTGAACTTAAGGTACAAGTTCAATAAACATAACACAAATTTGAACATTCAATCAACTCCAACACTGTCATGGTTAATTTAGTACATACAAACTTTGAGGATAAACAAAATTTGAACTTTCAATCAACTCCAACACTGTCATGGTTAATTTAGTACATACAAACTTTGAGGGTTCAAAATGGTACACTAGCTAATACCAGGAATTTATAACAAATTGAAATGACCCAAGTTTTGGTGGTGCGCGCGCACCCGATAATCGTGACGTCACGCTTGCGCACTTTTCTTGTCGGAGCATACCCCAAATTATGGGCCAGTGCCCCGAAGAACTCAATGGTATCATCGTGTTTGGCGATCTTTTCTCTTCAACTATATTGATAACAAAATATTTTTTTGAACAGAAACCATAGTTTTGATTAATTTTCCAAATGCTTTCAATTTCACTAAGCTAGCATATTTTTAACAACATTGAAAGCAAATAAGATGAACGAAATTTTAAGATGTTTTCATACTGACATATAGCCACATGCATGCAGAAAAATAAAAAAAATATGTCACTTATAATTCGTTTCAAAATGTGCAAGTATTTGTGTGGTATTTCCAGGCGTGTTTTGTTGTTGATTTGCGCCGCAGCCTACCGCTGTATGACAGAAATCTCGTTGCGGCTTTTCAGAAAACAATAACCTTTTTACTACTCGTTTGAAACTTAGCCCACAATAGTAACCATTATTTTATTCTTATTATGCGGATTTCTTCGTAGTAATGTAATATTATTTATTACCACCATAATATTATTATTATTAAAAATAATAATAATAATTATTATTATTATTACAAAATATTGCATATTATTTTATTCACGGATTTCAACCAGATGCATTCCATAATCGAGCCATACGAGGTTTCTCAGTTTTTATCACATAACTGACTGCTAACTGTTTCACAGTCCTATACATCAGTTTTCTCTTATAAGATTACAGTATAAGGGAAATTATTAGAAGAAAAGTAGTAGAGAGGATAGGAGATAAGAATGCCTAAAAATAATGTTATTTGCGGATGATCTATTGGTATGGGGAGAGGATGAAGAGGATGTTTAATCTCAAGTTTGTAGGTATATGGAGTGAGGTGGCAGAAGAGTATGGGTTGGTGTTTGGAAGTGACAAGAGCGAAGTAATGTTAAAGACACGGGACATTGCAAAGAACACCCAAATTGTACTAGGAGGACATATTTTAAAAACAAGTTGAGAGCTTTAAATATGTGGGGGTGTGGTAGCGAGGGATGGGAAGATGCAACAAGAGATAGGAAGAAGGATGCAGCAGTTGCAGCGGTTGCTCTGGTCCATTAGAGATCTAGTATGGAACAGAGAGGTGCCAAAGAAGTGTAAGCTGGCCATATATCAAACCTACTTCGTTCCAATACTTACATACGCAGCGGAAACTTGGACGATGACAACACCAGAAGAGAGCCTGGTACAAGCTGCAGACATGAAGTGTTTGAGAAGTATTGTGGGGAAGACTAGATGGGACAGGATAAGGAATGACGACATAAGAAACCAACTAGGCGTAAGGAATTTATTGGGGCGTATTGGAGAGAGAAGACTGAAATGGTCAGGACATGTCAAGAGGATGGAAAGAGAAAGATTGCCAAGGAGAATGCTAGAACTGGATATTCCAGGTAGAAGAACGAGAGGAAGACTACGACAAAGATGGCACGACAAAGTGAGGAAGGATGTGGAAATGCGAGGAGGGGACTGGAATGTAGTTGAGGGGGGAAGAGTGGTGGCAGGATAGAAGAAAATGGAGAGGCTTATCTTCAATGCCGACCTAATGCAGAGTTGGACGTGGCAACAGATGATGATGATGATGATGATGATTATTATTATTATTATTATTATTATTATTATTATTATTATTATTATTATTATTATCATTAGGCCTATTATTATTATTATTATTATTTTATTGTTGCAATACATACAAACTCGGTCAAAACCGGCATAAACATGTTGTACGGACACAAATGTCAAGTATTTCCATGTGTTTACCTTATTAAAATCTACTTAGAACTACTTAATATATCTTCTTCTACTTCTTCTTGTTCTTCTTCTTCTTCTTCTTCTTCTGCTTCTCAAATGCCCAAATTTGGCTATACTACTTAATATATCATTGTCCACATTATTTTTTCCAAACCGAATTGTGGATGCTATGTACGGTCGTGGCCGATTTGTACTCATCCCAGCATTCGCTCTTTGTACGGTGGAAACCACGAAAACCACCATCGGGATGGAGAACTTCTTGAAGTCTTCATTCTTCTTAGTTCAAAAATTTTTGCACTATCCTACACGTGTTCAAAATAATTGCTTTTTGCATCTCGATGTATATGTTCGGTTGGAGACCAATTAGTTTAATACTGTCATGGAGTTTACGTGGAACAATGCCATTTGCTGATATAATTAACGGTATAACAGTTACATTATTCTGCTTCCACAACCTTTTTATTTCAATAGATAATTCCTTATATCTATTTATCTTTTCCCGCCAAGTTGTCTCTACATTGTGGCATAAAGGGACGGCAACATCAATTAAAATCGTTTCTTGTTTCTTCTTGTCAATAAATATAATATCCGGTCTATTGTGATGTATGGTTTGGTCTGTTATAACTGCCCGGTCGTAATATAATTTGTAGTCTTTACTATCTAATACCTTTTCAGGCTTGTATTTGTAATAGGCAGTGGTTGTGTTTATAAGTTTATACTTCATGGCTAATTTTTGATGTACAATGTTTGCAACTTGGTTATGCCTATGAAGATAATCTGTTTGACAAAGCATTTTGCACCCAGATACGATATGTTCAATTGTTTCGCCGTTCATATTACATTTTCTACATTTATCTTGCACTGTGACGTCTTTCAGTATGTATTTTTTGTAATTGTTAGTCTTGATTACTTTATCTTGAATAGCGATCATAAATCCCTCTGTTTCGCTGAAAATGTCCCCGGACGTTAACCATTTGTTCGATGCTATCCTATCGCAGGGGCGTCACTAGGATTCTGCGATTGGGGGGGCGCAAGCAGAGGTGGACTGGGGGGGGGGTGTAAGGGCCCCGGGACTTGGCAAAGATTTAAGGGGTCTGGGGCGAAGCCCCAGCCGCCGGAGGCGAAAATTTTTCAGCCTACTATTTTGTTAGAACGCATATAAACACGTTTAAAAATCGGTACATGATGATAGTTATGTGGAACAACGTGTTGAACTGTGAACACCACTTTCAAAAACGAAATTGATGAAGAAACTTTCCCAACACTGGCAGTTGTATATTTCAAACTATATGGTTTCCCAACCCTCAACAAATATCGACTACTAATTGTCCACTCGCATCGTGTAATTTGTACTCGTAACGAGTGTTGTAGCTGGGTATGCAGCTGGGTCTGGGGCGAAGCCCCTGCCTACCGGAGGCAACGTCGCCGAAGGCGAAACAATTTTCGGCCCTGCATGATGCTTAGTGGACTAAAACGCGTTTTGAGGCAAAATCCTATCATGAAAAACAATTAAAGTAAAGTCAATGTTACACTGATAATTCCTAACGTCATAGGTCTAGGATAGGAGTTCGATCCTGTCATTTGAGAAGTAATCTTATGGCTAGTGCTGCGCTGGATCGGATTTCAGTAGGCGCCGATAGATATTGCCACAACGTTCGCCTTTTTAAATTTTGAACGCTTATAGACACGTGATCAGCCCGATTTTCACTTTTCAGTCAGCTATTTTACGGAAAGTTTACGAAATTAGCATGTCATAATTATTAATGAAATATTATTGTATATGTAAGTATTGTTGAACAAAAGACTTTTGATCTTCGATTTTTTAAAGAGACACGCTAGCACTTTAAGATTTGAAATTTAAGCAATAAAATTGATTGAACGAGGAAATTATTGGGGGGGCGCAGATTGCGATTGGGGGGGCGCAGGCCTCCCCCAAAACCCCCTAGTGACGCCACTGCCCTATAGACGTTATCTTTAAGAAGTTCTTTATAATGTCTGCTATGTAACGTCTTTTCTGATATTCTGATCTCTTTTGAATTGATTATTATTATTATTATTATTATTATTATTAATTATTATTATTATTATTATTTTATTGTTGCAATACATACAAACTCGGTCAAAACCGGCATAAACATGTTGTACGGACACAAATGTCAAGTATTTCCATGTGTTTACTTTATTAAAATCTACAGAACTACTTAATATATCATTGTCCACATTATTTTTTCCAAACCGAACTGTGGATGCTATGTACGGTCGTGGCCGATTTGTACTCATCCCAGCATTCGCTCTTTGTACGGTGGAAACCACGAAAACCACCATCGGGATGGATAACTTCTTGATGTCTTCATTCTTCTTAGTTCAAAAATTTTCGCACTATCCTACACGTGTTCAAAATAATTGCTTTTTGCATCTCGCTGTATATGTTCGGCTGGAGACCAATTAGTTTGATACTGTCATGGAGTTTACGTGGAACAATGCCATTTGCTGATATAATTAACGGTATAACAGTTACATTATTCTGCTTCCACAACCTTTTTATTTCAATAGATAATTCCTTATATCTGTTTATCTTTTCCCGCCAAGTTGTCTCTACATTGTGGCATAAAGGGACGGCAACATCAATTAAAATCGTTTCTTGTTTCTTCTTGTCAATAAATATAATATCCGGTCTATTGTGATGTATGGTTTGGTCTGTTATAACTGCCCGGTCGTAATATAATTTGTAGTCTTTACTATCTAATACCTTTTCAGGCTTGTATTTGTAATACGCAGTGGTTGTGTTTATAAGTTTATACTTCATGGCTAATTTTTGATGTACAATGTTTGCAACCTGGTTATGCCTATGAAGATATTCTGTTTTACAAAGCATTTTGCACCCAGATACGATATGTTCAATTGTTTCGCCGTTCATATTACATTTTCTACATTTATCTTCCACTGTGACGTCTTTCAGTATGTATTTTTTGTAATTGTTTCTAATTGTTATTATTATTATTATTATTATTATTATTATTATTATTGTTATTATTATTATTATTAATTATTATTATTATTATTTTTATTAACTCATTATTAACTCATTGAAAATTGTCGGCCATACAAAATATTGCATATTATTTTATTCACGGATTTCAATCAGATGCATTCCATAATCGAGACATACGAGGTATCTCAGTTTTTATCACGCTAACTGTTTCACAGTCCTATACATCAGTTACTTAGGTACATTAGAGGATGAGTGTATAATAATAGGTGATGATGAACAATAACATTTAACACATGCATACGGGATATAAACCCACGTCCCTGTGTCTCGTACTAATCAGGTGTGCGCCAGTTATGATCCATCACGATTACATTACATTAATTGTTGGATGAGTAGTATTCTGACAACATTCAGCCGCAGGCGTGACTCGTTCTGGTGATCGCTTGTACCGCTGCCGAGTTGACGGAAAATGCATCTAAATATATTAAACGCACACGTGCACACGTTTCCCTCAATATCCATGCCGTTTTTTTTTTTTTAAATTTATATTTTCTTCATTCATGTGGCTACATGTCAGTATGAAAATATTTTAAAATTTCGTTTATCTCATTCGCTTTCAATGTCGTTAAAAATACGCTAACTTAGTGCAATTTAATGCATTTGGAAAATAATCAAAACTATGGTTTCTGTTCAATCAAAATATTATTGAACAGAAAAGATCGCAGAACACGATGATACCATTTGTTTTTCTCTGAGCACCATATCTTCAGCTACAGCGACAGTTCTTCACGGCACTGGCCCATAATTTGGCGTCTTCTCCGACTTGAAAAACGTGCAAGCATGACGTCACGATTATCGTGTGTGCGCGTACCACCAAAACTTGGGTAATTTCAATAATTTATTATAAATTTCTGGTACAAGCAGGAGACTTCTAGTTTTCCCCATAAAAAATAACGCATTTTTATAACGCCGGAAAATCACGGTGTTGTGATGTCCTTTAAGTGGGTATAGGTACGCCTTGCAATTAGCGTTATAATACCGGTTTAGGAGACCCATTTGAATCGTCGTTTCTCTGTTTTGTATGTAGAGTCAATCCAGAAGTTCCGTCTCCTGAAAAAGTCTGCCCACCTCGTGCTGATAATGTCTCTAGAGAAAGCCATCTGGAACTGGATGGATACGTACCCCAACGAGTTTGCGGACTTGCAGGTACCGTTTGGGACTTTTGTATTCATGCATGGCACAGTTTATTTTAAATTCTATTCCGTTTCAAGTGGCGCACGGATCAATCAACGTGTGTTTACGCCTTACAGCAGAAGAAGCCGAACGAGGAGCTGAGCAAGAACTGCGAGGGCCTGTTCGACATCTTGGACAGCTTCGCGGACAACAAGAAGGGCCGGGTGGCCGTTTGGCCCCTGCAGATTATGCTGCTGGTCCTCTCGCCCAAGGTACTCGAGGAGATAGTCAACGCCGACTCGGGGGCGCCGTGCAGTCCTCGACACTCGAAGAAGAAGCAGTTCGTCGACTCGGTCAAGCGGGCCGTTGGGCCGCATGGAACGGGCAAGCAGATGACCGAGGCTGCCGCCGTCACCTGTGTCAAACTCTGCAAGGCATCCACGTACATAAACATACTCGACTCAAACAACGTTGCCTTCACGCTGGTACAGTCCATCATCAACGACCTCAAGGTTGGTCTTTCTTTCTTGCACTGGTCCCTTGTCTACAATGTAGAGTTCTAGGTTATATGGTTTACCACTTTCTTTGTTCGATACGTCAATAAAATGACACGAGTTTGGGTCAACCATCGTTAGATCAGATAAGTATGAACACTTTTTTTTAAATTGCCAATTTGTTAAATGCTAAATATTACCCTTATTTCTGGGGGGTGTGCATGCAAGATACACATCCCCTTGCATCACTGACGCAACAAGTCATATTCATTTTACATAAATACAAGGGTCGGCATCCAATGTAGGCCTACTTAGCGTACTTCCCACCCAGGAAGGTACACTGGTACAATACATATTAACATAGCAAGAAATACTTATCAAAATGTCACAAGGCTGTCGGTGGAAAGTCGTTTAGGTTTGGCCACTGAAGGTTATCTCTGTCAAAACGATTCGTAAAAAATCTGCATTTGTTACAGTAAATTTACTGGTTTTATTGCACTTCATGAGAAAAGCTACAACATGGGTTGTAGTTAATTAAAAAAACCTATAACGAATACATTACTATTTTTACTTAACACTGTCTGTAAGTAATAAGACCATTAGGCCTATGTACGGTTATTTCTACAATTATTCATATATTAATAATCTAATTTTTTTAATATATACATTTTTTTCATCTACATTTAGTCAGTAGCCGGGGTCTAAATTCTAGTCGCCGTCGCGACCTGGTGCCCGGGATTTTTCAACCCCTGGGGTAGTGCATAAATTTTCAAAAGTTTTAGTTACGGTAGTTAATTAGTCACAAAAAATGAGGAAATTTTTGGATCATAGATTAGTTGTGGTGATTTTTAGAGGTTTTTAAAGCCGTTTTAAGGTAACTGTATATTCTTGCCTTTATGGTAAGAGGATTTCTTATTTTCTTGTAGTCAAATGTTATTTTTCATTTCTGTATACTACATGTTTTTTTTAAACCTATTGCCCTATGATTTTGTTATGATTATTGGCCTATTGCTACAATGATTAGCGCAACAACTTTAAAATTTGTTGTGATAACAATGTTGGTGCAGATACCAATATTTGTTGTGCATGGTTATGTTATTTTAGTAGTTATATGTTTACAATTGACAAGTTGAAACACGATTGTTTTTGATAACATTATGTATTTGATTTCTATTTATTTTCTTAATCATTCTAACATTGAATAAAATTAAGAGCTCCAAAAATATCTTAACACAACACACAAATTACATGTCTAATCAAGTGTTGAGACTGAGACTGTGTCTCAATGCTTCGTAGTCAGCTAAAGGCGCGTTCAGACAGAATTATTATTATTATTATTATTATTATTATTATTTAGTTATCCATTACAGATGTATACCGAGGTATACGTTCCAGAGATACATGAATATAATAAAATACAATAAATACAACATTATTACAACAACATCAAAGTAGACTTAAACATTTAAGAATATAAAAATAAAAATTGAGCAGACAATCAATTTTAAAATAATATTAACAAACCAATTGCATTGCATATACACCATGTAGCTCCAAATTATGTAATATTATTGAAACATTTATGTTTAATTGAATGTACACTAGTATCATTAAAAATATCGACCTGGCTTAGTTGTGAGCTGTTGCACATGGCCAATAGGCAATAACTCTAGGGATGAAAGAGTATTTCTTAATATCTAACCTAGCAGTAGGGGGGTGGAAGAGCGCAGTATGGCGAGAGCGCCTCACAGGTAAATTTATGGGAATGACTATGGACTAAGACTAACAACCAGTGACTAAGCCTTAGGAAAACAAAACTCCGCCCGCCATATCTTGCAAAGAAATACATGACGACTTTGAAAGATTGCAGTCTTCGAGTGCTTTGACAAGTGAGTAGCGCACTCTTCCCGTAAAAATTATTACTATGGCGTGGGCGTGTAAAGCAAAAACGGTTCCATTTTGTCCCAAAGTTGACAGCTGTTATTATATTTGCAAGACAGGGCACATCTTTTTATATGTGCTGCCCTCAAGGTTTTTATTGACTCCCTAGGGGCCCAATGATATGAGCAGGCCAGTAAAGGAAGCTGTTTTATATTGGATAGTAAGACAAAAGAATGGCTGGAAAAGCCATCTTGGCACAAGAAGGAAAAAAAAAAATATTTGCTGAAAATGGATGAAGATATGAATGATATCGCCATAGTCACTCATTATCGGAATTCATTTTCAAATAGTAACTGATTTGGACTCATAACCTACGGCTACCCAAGCAGACGACGTGAAACTTTGATTTAAAATTAGGTTCGTTTGATATACCGTCACTTTGTACTTTTTGACATTTACCCCATGAAATAACATCAAATACCTTACTAAAATAATACAGGAAACTGGACCCATTTAACATTGAGCGCATGGCGACACAGCTCTGCAGCGAACCCTGACTTCACAAAACGCGCGCGATTCAAATCAAAGTGGAGTGGAAAAATATAGAATAATATTGCATAGATGAAGTTTGTAGTTAATCTCTTATAATGCCAACATGTAGGCCTAAATGACGGTTTTTCTGGTAATCGGGTATGGTTTAGCCAACATATTAAAATGTGCACTGTTTATTCTTTACCTTTTATCAATAATCATTGACAGTTTTGCCAGTAAAGTATATTCCATTCTGAATGCCCATGTTGTGATCGTCTTTTGTTTTTGTTTACAACCTAAAAATGCCATCGACCGAAAACGTTGGTCAGTGTTGTTTTAAAACATACTAGGCCTAGCCTAGTATTCTGCTTGCCTTATGTGTACATATAAGTAGGGCTAAAGCTGTGAAGGTCTTGGCCTAGACATACGACCTTTAGGGGGAGGGGATATTTAGGCCTAGACCTGCATCAAATATTAATTTAAAGCTAAAAATACGTGTATAGTTTGACATAACCTCAACAAAATAATATTTAATACAGTTAATTATAGAAAAGAATTTCAACTTACGACGTACAATATTTCTTCGTTAGAATCTAAATCGTCTCCTAGTGTTCGCTGAAAACAAATGTTAATAAGCTAAACACAACGTTTAACACGCATATCGGCCTAGAAACAGGTGCTGAATCAGTATCGGGATTTACGCTTCCATTCCGGATTAAATTTGGCGATATCGGGCATAAAAAAGTTACATAATCTCTCTCGCCCGCTTTAGACCCATAGCGGCCCGAATCGATATCGGGAATTTAATAAAACAGTTACAGAATAGGGGTCACTAAGGTATTTGGTACAGTCACTGTGATACAGTCATACAATGCGCGTTACGTAGTCAGTCAGCCGGTGTCGTAATTCAGTCGATAAAAGAAGCCGGCACAGCGAGTGAACTTCATCGCGTCGATAATTCACCAAGTACTAAAGTCAAGCCGCTAGGCCAGGCTGTCGCCAGAAATCGATGGGAGCTTCCCGTATTATTTTAGTAAGGTATATGATAACATGGAGTGAGTGCAAAAAGTACAAAAGGTGTAGCCAAATCAAACAAACCTATTGTTTACATCGGTACCGGAAGCTGTCAAAACAAACTCTGCGTAAAAGTGAAAACCTACACAACATTAAAACTTAACTTGACTCGGATGGTACGGTTTTCATTGGCCGAACTACTGTGACGTTCCACACAGCGATTGGTTGTTACTAACGCTTAACAATCGTGAATAACAATAATGAACTTTCTTAATCACTCGGTCTTAAACACTAATCACTAGTAAAGTGTGTGAACGCTTCAAGGCGGGTTCACACAAAATGACTAAGACTAACGATTAGTGTTTAAGAAAGTTGAAGTATACGATTTACATTGAAGCGTTCACATACTTTACTAGTGATAAGTGTTTAAGACCGAGTGATTAAGAAAGTTCATTATTGTTATTCATGATTGTTAGGCGTTAGTAACAACCAATTGCTGCGTGGAACATTACAGTAGTTCAGCCAATAAAAATCGTACCATCCAAGTCAAGTTAAGTTTTAATGTTGTTTAGGTTTTCACTTTTACGCAGTTTGTTTTGACAGCTTCCGGTCAGGGCTTCCAGTACCGATGTAAACAATAGGTTCGTTTGATTTGGCTACACCTTTTTTATTTTTGCACTCACTGACGGTAAATCAAACGAACCTAATTTTAAATCAAAGTTTCACGTCGTCTGCTGCAGCCTGTAGGTTATCAGTCTATATCAGTTACTATTTGAAAATGAATTCCGATAATGAGTGACTATGGTGATATCATTCATATCTTCATCCATTTTCAGCAAATATAATTACAGCTGTCAACTTCGGGACAACATGGAACCGTTTTTGTTTTACACGCCCACGCCATAGTACTAATTTTTACGGGAAGAGTGCGCTACACATGTCAAAGCACTCGAAGACTGCCATCTCTCAAAGTCGTCATGTGTTTCTTTGCAACATATGGGGGGCGGAGTTTTGTTTTCCTAAGGCTTAGTCACTGGTTGTTAGTCTTAGTCCATAGTCATTCTGTCTGAACGCGCCTTCAATGTAAATCGTATACTTCAACTTTCTTAAACACTAATCATGCGTCTTAGTCATTTTGTGTGAACCCGCCTTAACTAAATAGTTTCCCATACAACAATGATCAACAAAGAAAATGAATTTTTAGAGAGAGTGATAAATGATAATGTATATTTACTATTTAGTATGATTATAGACTTTGGGCCCATTGAAACCTATTATTATTATTCTACTATTCTATTCTAAAAATATTCTATTAATATAATATATATTATCTCTAATATATAATATTCTAAAATAATAACCGTATGAAGTTGTTTGTTATTCAGTAGGTATTAAACAAACTATAAACTCTTATCTCACTGCAGAATGAGACTGCGAGAAATGGCAAATGCCACTGCAAGAGTGGGGTTTTACCGACCCCTAAGATTCCTTCATTGTGAACACCAGCGTGCTTCGTCCACTCGACATTTTTGACAAGCAATTATCGGCTTATCGTGCATGAAAGAAAATCCTAATACAGTATGATGATTGAACATTTTCTTAGAATTTTTTTTTCATTTTCATTCATTCATTCATTCATTCATTCATTTTTTTCATTTTCTTAGAACCACCTGTTCGAAACTTGGCAATTCTTTATATTTTACTTGTATACTTGTTTTTCTCAACAACTTGCCCAGTTTTCGCAGTAGAGCTTCTATTCAAAATTTGACATTCATGAAATACTCAAAACAAATACCTACTGTTATTTTATATGTTGTAGTAGTGCTAATTCAGTTGTCGATAATATTGCACTGGTGGTTAAGGCTAAAGAGGGTATGGGCATCCCCATAACCCTACACTGGCCATCCTGTCCTCCATGGGACAGGAAAACAACAATAAAAAAAAAAAAAAAATTAAATTACTGGTGGTTATTTCTGGTATTTGACGGTGATCATGTGAATCAATTAGGGAAGCTGTCATTCCATTCATCTGTTGGGCTGTTAGTGCCAAGCTACAATTAGGGTTGCACAGAATCTGGAGAGCGGAAAAACCGGTTTGACTAGTCTCATCCTATGATGAGATAGAGTTTAGGCCTACATAATATCAAATGCAATTTACTAAGTTCTCGCAATAGAGGTTTATATTTAAAAGGGCCATATAAATGAAAGCGGTGGTCACTATCTGAAGTAGAGTTCTGGGGACAGTAGTATTGATGACTTGCAATGAGCAAATTGGAATCCGTATACTGTATTGGTCTTCTATCATGTGTGACCTTAAATTATATGGCCTTGTAATTGTACCATTTTTGTGTTCCATGTTCTGTGCAAGTTTAGAACATTTCAAAAACACAAACATCGTTTTTTTGTTGTAGACCCTGCTTTTCAACCCTGCAAAACCGTTTTCTCGAGGGCAGAACTATGTTCATCATGATATCGACTTGATGATTGACTGTTTTGTCTCCTGTTTTCGAATCAAACCTCACAACAACGAAGCCCTGAAAGTCTGCCTCAACCCCAACACACCGTCCACGTATCATTTTGTACTCGTTAGCTCTCTATACAGGTAAGTACACCTTAGGTCCATATTTCCATTATAGCTAATGTGTCTGCAGCACACATATTATGGCATTTCAATTAGTGTGTCAGCCTTACTGTTTATTCTAAACCATGTGAATTCTGGTAGTAAAATTTTAAAACTAAATTTAGAAGTAGGTAGCCTACTAGTTGCAAAAATGTGGTTGCCAATCCAGGCTAAGAGTAGATGTGAGATCTTAAAATTATTGCATTAATGGCAATTAGTTTCCAGTAAAACAAAAGTGTGTTAGTCAAATTTGGTTTGCCAATTGATATTTTTTTAACCCACTTGAAAGTCTGTAGCATAAATTCTCATGTTTTCAAAAAGAGTTCTAGCTTGGTCTGCCCAAGACGAGAAAAGAATGGCACACATTGATTCCAAAAATAGCCACATTGCCGTGTTTTGTTTCGTACACACATTGAATATGCACCAATCATTCTTTACTGTAATGGAGAGTAGTAGGCCTAGTAGGGATGTCATAGGGTACCCGGGTACTCGCGTTACCCAAATCCAGAAATTAGTACCCAATCCATTTTTAGGATTCAAATCTTAATCTGGTAGTACAGTAGAGCGTCGATTATAAGACTTTCAGGGGACTCTTGAAAAAAATCGTATAAATGGAAAGTCTTATAACAAAAACAAGTTGCCAAAAAAAATGGGAATTTTTGAATTGAGGAGTGTTTAAATCCCATATTGATGTGAATATCACATTCCCTTGTTAATACGAAATTCAGGGGACCTCAAAATACCAACGTCGAAATATAAACATTCGAAGTACAGCATTCCAAACAAAAAAAACAGCGCGCGAGTAATGGTCGGTAAAGCATGGCCCCTGAGTGGCTTGCAACCTGCATTACACATCTGTGTTGCGGGCAGCTCGCTAGGTGGGTAGCGCGCACGCCCTCAAAGTGAGAACAGAATATGCTGCCGGCTGAGCGAGAGAGAAAGCGCTAGTCGCGGACGTGTGAGTGGAAGCAAGCCGCCTGTTGATAGTTCAGTTTGTCCCTCGCTCCGTTACCCCAATCGTGATTGGCCGGCTGAAAGGGGGCCCGTCTTGTGGTGGCCAATAAACTTGCCCGACTCCCGTGGATATTATCAACCTTGAGGCCAGCTGGCCCATCTAACGAGGCGAGCGAAGAGGTGGGGTGGGAGGGGGGTGAACCCGCCACAGGCCGATGCATTGGAATTTAGGAAAACAAGGCTGAGGGTCTATTCATGCCTGACATTTATACGAAAAGTCGTATTACCGATCGTAATAACATTGGGCGGGACAAATAAATGCTCGTATAACCGACAAAGTCGTATAACGGAGAGTCGTATAACAGAAATAAATTAACATTACTCTTATGGGGGAATGTTTGGGACTTAATGGGAAACTCGTATAAGTGTCAAAATCGTATAATAACGAATCGTATAAGGGACGCTATACTGTAATTGTAAAAAAAAAAATGTACGTGACAATATTTCTACAACTGCTTTCCTTGAAGCTACAGTGAATTCCTACTTGTGGGCGTGGCAAGCAGGCTGCTGATTGCTGTGCTGTGCTGTGCATGCTGTGATTACTGTGATTACTGTGAGCAAGTTCTGGGATGCCATCTACACTACCCCCCTCTCCCTTCCTGCGTGCAGCGGCTGCACATAGCCCAATCCACACAGCAGCCGGCAGCTGACACGGGGTAGAGTACGGTCTTCAACCGCATGGTTTTGTGGGGGGGGGGGGGGGGGGGGGGAGGTTACCAGGATAAGATAACAATTTAGGTTTCCAGAAGTAACCCGATTCCTAGAAGGTCTGGAACCAGATCCGAATTTTTTTACCCTATGACATCCTTAAGTGGTATTATTGCTTTATTTCCATAAGCCTTTACATGTTATTTGTATAACCCTTAGGCTTGCATAGAGCAGCCTTTTATAGTGGGGTTTATGGAAAAAGTATGTAAACCTTATCTCGCTCCAGGATGATAGTGCGATAATTGGCAAATACCACTGCAAGAGTAGGGTTTTACCGACCCCTATAGATTCCTTCACTGTGAACAGGCGCACGCTTCGCCCACTTGACATTCTTGACATGCAATTACCGGCTTATGATCGAAAATCCTAATACAGTCCTGTTGGAACTGCTGTTGTTTTTCTAATCAACTGGCCCAGTTTTCGGAGTAGAGCTTCCATCCAAAATTTGACATTGATGAAATACTAAAAATAAAATCCTACTCTTATTTTAAATATACGATAGGCCTAGTGATAATTCAGTTGCCGATAATATTGTGTTAGTGGTTATTTCCGGTAAGTGACTGATCTTGTGAATCAATTAGGAAAGCTGTCATTCCATTCATATGTTCGAGGCTGCAAGCACCAAGCCACAACTAGGGTTGCACAAAATCTGGAGATCAGAGAACCCGTTTGACTAAATTATCAAGCTGGGTTGAGATAGAGTTTAGGCCTAATCAACACGTGTTGATTTAGGAATGGCTCCGGGTCTAAAAATCCGAAACTGGATTTTTAATTTTTTTTTAAATCATAGCCATATAAAACAAGAAAGTGGATCAACTTCCCTGTAAAGTTTGAACAATGCCGGCCATGCGTCCTTAAAAACACGTGAGCTCTGCTACCTTGAGGTAAGTATTGACTGCAGGATCGCGGGACTCATTTTCCAAGGATTTTTTAATCATTGGGTAAAAAAATTGAACTGGTTTTCAAAATGTGAACTGGTTCGAAATGGAACCGTTTTACAACCAGTTTCCAGATGTCCAAGTCATTCCTAAGTGTTGATGCGACAAGTCTTTGCTAGCAACAGATTCACCCTGTGATGTTACAAAACTCTCAATTAAGTGATCAACGTGATTGGTTTCAGAATAATCACGCAGCCTCGGTTGCTGTGGTGGCCTCAAATCGACCTGGTTTACAGCAAGTCCTCTGAACTTCGCTCCATGTTCACGGACACACTCAACAAAGTTACACAGGGTTACATCTCGCACACTCCACTCAGAATGATCACGGTAAGATTTTCATTACATCGTACCGCTCGTTAGAGATGAGCATTCAGTGGGTGAACTCTTAAAAGCTGCCAACATTTTGAGAAATACATTAACAATCATTTCTCATCTTCACATAGCTCTTGCAGTCTACTTTTCAAAACTTGTAATTTGTTTTGTGAAAAAAGACCTTAATGAACCATGTAAAAACCTTGAATTTTTGTGTAATCCACTACTAATTAATTAGTAGGCCTACATGAATAGTTTGTATCCTTCACATCATTTGTGGAGTAAGTAAACCACCGTTGAATCATAAACACTCTCCATTTGTCTCCGAACTAATAATTGTATTTGTATATATTATTATTTTATTTTGTAAGTAATATGACTTACCAGTACCTACTAGAATTTTGCCAACTCAGTTTCTGACTTTCATGTTTCATGTAGATTGTCAACCTAATAAGTCTTCAATCATCATTCATGTACTGTATTGTTCTGGTTGGTATTTTGGCAGTCTGGCAACTTTACTGTCAAGATCTGTTATTGCTGGTAGGAAGGTATACTAGTCGCAAGCCCCTCTTCGCTCCTTGGATTATAATGAAGGGTTCTCTTCCACAGTCGCTGACACTCAAAGGTAAAGACTCGACGTCCAAGTTCAAGGAGCGCGGAGAAGAGAGTCCCGGCTACAAGAATCTCCTCCTGTGGATGGTGCGACTCATCCACGCTGATCCTATGCTCATGCTCAATGTGAGTCGTACTCTTTCCAATTTATTGGGTTTAAGTTTTCTCCAAAACAAAGTCGTTTGTTTGGTAGCAAGAAATTGTAGTTGTGTATTTTGGATTAAAAAAATAAGCTAGATTTTGAGGTGATATAATGCTAGATTTGAACTGAGAAGCTTTTGTCCCATTTTCCATCATTGTCAATATTGTTACGTAGCTGTCGGGCAGGCGTGTCTTGTGTAGATTGCTATGAAGGGTGATTGTCTGTTAGAACCAGGGTAAGGCGGGCCACGAGATCCAGAGCTCTACGTTGGAACTTATCAATGGTCTGGTGAGTCTGGTGCATCAGCCAACAATGCCAGACGTTGCACAGGAGGCGATGGAAGCGTTGCTTGTGCTCCACCATCCGGAGAAGATTGAGGTGTGGAACCCGGAGGCTCCCATCAACACCTTCTGGGATGTCAGGTTGGTAACACGCCTGTGTGCACTATGTCTATAGGCAACCGATAGAAGTAGCTCGGCGGTAAGACGCGAGCCTTTAATTCTGGAGGTCACTGGTAGATTTTTTCCGAGGTTTTCCTCAGTCGTTCTTCAGGCGAATGCTGGGATTGAGTTCTACTAACAGCCCTCATACATTCCTTCCCAACTATCCAAACATTCTCACATACACACCTAGTTACTAGTTAGTCCTCTGAAGAAGGGCACATAAAATAAAGCTGGTGTGCATCCTACAGCAGGTAAGCCTATTCACGCAAAAATTATTTGTATTAATTGTTATTATTATTATTATTATTATTATTATTATTATTATTATTATTATTATTATTATTATTGTTCTTAGGCCTATTATTGTTGTTATTATTAGTGATGGGACGATTACGATTCCGATTCTACGATTCTACCGAATATTCGGAGGATCGGCGATTAATCGGATGGGCGATTATTCGAAGAAAATTGGCCGATTCTAATCGCGTGATTTTGAATTTTCGTCCGCTCGCTAGTGCGCTATCTGTCGTTTAGCGGCAAGCGCTACCATGTGTAGAAGGCGGTGTACAGAACATTCGACCTATCGATCGATGTTACTTGAATCGAATTTTCTTACGTCATCGGCGTGGCGTCTTACTAGCCTAGTCTCGCCCATAGAGAAATAAGTTGCTCGCCTGTTGAATGCTGTTGTCTCGTAATTAATTGTGCCAGTTTTTCACATTTTGAATGCATTCGTAGCAATGTCTGAGTTGTCTGCCAATAAAAGACTTAAGTGACGTGTGGCGTTATTTCACGGTAGATGTGGTCAACAAAAGCAAAGCAGAATGCAAGTTTTGCAACGTACTCATTTCGCATGGTGGTTCTGATACTAGTTTAGTATAGCTTAGACCCGTTTGAATCGAGTTGCACTTTTTTTAATAATCGGTTGAATAATCTGTAATCGGATCGGTTTTTTAATAATCGTAATCGGTAATCGGATCGGCCAATTTGAAGAATCGTCCCATCTCTTATTATTATTATTATTATTATTATTATTATTATTATTATTATTATTAAGGCTGGGCATCGATGTAAATAGACAACATCGACATCAACGACAAATAATCGATGTCGAATCGCGATGTCGGAATTTTTTCGACATCGACATCAAAACGGAAATAATCGACATCGTTTTTTTTAAATTGATAATTAATCAATTATTAATAAAAAAAACTTAGTCACCTGTTAAATGTAGGGATGACGACGGTTAAGCATTTCACTAACCGGTTAATCGAACCGGTTTTTAATCAGTTAATAACGGCAACAAAATTCAGTTTTCGTCTGCAATGGGAGATAACTGACCTAGGCCTAGGCTAGGCCTTCTAGGCCTACATGACGGCCATGCGGGCCGGTCAGCTTATTTTTGTCGTCATAAACACAATTGTGGATATTGATTTCAATTTATTTTAACGCAATATCCGATTGTAGAGGCTTATTCAAGTCGTTTTTCATTAATCCGTTCTTGATTACTTGCTGCGTAGTGAACTGTCAACAGGCGTCCGCTTGCATTCCACTCCGGCACTCGCCTGCGTCTATCTATCGCGATCTCGCTTCCACTCACGCGTCCTGCGACTAGCGCTTTCTCTCTCTCTCTCTCACGGCGGCCGACAGCAGCCGACACGGTGAACTACTTCGTCGCGTCTCGCTCAGACCATTGTTCTCTCGCTCTTTCTCGCTCGGCCGCATCTGTTCTCACTTGCCGAGTGCCAGCCTGAACCAAGGGATGGCTCGCGCTTTAGTACGCGCGATCTGCAAATATTTGGGGGGGGGGGGGGGGGGGGGGGCTCGAGAGTGTGCGGTATCCTTTGATACGGGTCAGTTTGGACTAAAAGCGGCTGTGGACGAATAACTATGCCGCCCCGGCATAGTTTAAAGTTCCCATTTCTCGCGTGAATTGACAATTGATTAGTTATTTAATTAATTGACGAAAAAATCGATTAAAACCAAAAAAAATCGATGTCGAAAATCGTCACCGACATCGATTATTAATCGATTAATCGATGTCGACGCCCAGCCTTAATTATTATTATTATTATTATTATTATTATTATTATTATTATTATTATTATTATTACAGTCGACTCCCGTTTATACAACTCCCGTTTATACGACTATCCCGCTTATACGCCCTTTTTATATGGTATTTTTCTGTCCTCCATAAGAAGCAATGCTAAAATAATTCACTTATACAACTCTCAGATATACGACTTTCTCGTTTATACGCCCTGTAAATCAAGCCTAAATAAATATGCCCACCCATTTATACGCCTTTTGTGATATACCAGCCGCGCAGTTTGAGCTTTTAAACCATAAATAAACCCATACAATACCCCTGCCTCCCTCCCCCCTACTCCGGAAGCTACCAGACACAACAGAGATGGGTAAAATGACCTTCACCAGACCCCCCCCCCCTCCCAGGGTAGGCCTAATGGCCCCATCTAGTGAAACTTGAAGCGCTAATTGGATGTCCATGTTTCTCTGCGGGGGGGCGCCCACTTGCTAACCGCCCGGCCTTTATACCCTTTGCACAGCACATGTGTTTCCCAAATGTTGCATTGACACAATGGACGTGCGCGCGCCTTCGTATTTATGTGCAGTCGTGCTTGCACTTGCAGTGAGTCAGTCAGTCAGACAGTCAGGGAAAAGTTCTTTTCCCAGCGGGGCTATGCCGGTGTTGATAGCAGCTGTGTTTTGTTCTCTCGTAAATATCTCTCTCAGTGCCGGCTTCCCCTCTCTCTCTCTCCCCTCTCCCCGCTTCCATACCCTTTATAAACCTGACACCAAGCCACATTCCAGCTGGCTATTACCAACACGCGGTAATGTACTAACCAGCACAAAAACATTTCACAAACTTCATCGCTCGTATTTATCATATTTAACATAAGGACAACAATTATATAGCTACAATTAAGTACTAATTGTACATCTTGCTGCTACAAAAAAGACTGTAACCTAAAAAAAAAAAAAAAAAAAAAAAAAACTCTGAAAATGAAAACCTGATAAAATAGAGCCATTTTAATTTTGTTTTCACTTATACGCCTCTCTCAGTTATACGCCTTTTTACACCGAACTTTTGGAGGGCGTATAAACGGGAGTCGACTGTATTACATTATTATTATTACATGTTATTGCAATGTTTGTTGATTTTACGAAAGCCTTTGACACCATAAGTCACGTAAAACTTTTGGAATCATTAGAAAAAATTGGAGTTAGAGGCAACGTTTTGAAATGGTTCAATAGTTATCTAAGCAACCGAACATTAACAGTGAAAATAGGGAAAACTTTTAGTAACATTAAAAACGTTCAATCAGGAGTTCCCCAAGGTTCTATTCTGGGACCACAGTTTTACATAATTTACGTAAATGAAATTGGGAATATAATTAAAAAGTGTGCAGCTTTTTTCTTTGCTGACGATTCAGCAATTGTTGCAGAGCACAGAGATCTCGCGACAGCTACAATCTATATTAATGATGATTTCCGTAACTTACAATGCTGGACACATGATAAATCTTTAGTTGTCAATTCGTCAAAAACTAAATTCGTGCATATTTGTATGCCACTTAATAAAGATAGGAACACAGAAATAAAGATAAAGTTTCATTCAATAGATTGTATTCATAATATGGCACTAAAATCGAAATCTGGTAATATTTGCAATTGTCAAAAACAAATTGAATCGGTGCTTGAACATAAGTACCTAGGAGTTTTAGTAGACAAGGATTTTTCTTGGAAGTCTCATATTAATATGCTATGTAAAAAACTTCGTTCTTGTGCATACCAGTTATATAATTTAAAATCAATATTACCTTTTGGTTTGATCCGTGTCGTTTATATTGCTCTGGTGGAGGCAACCATATCGTATGCTATTCTGTCTTGGGGAAACGCGTCAAGGTATATTTTAAATAACTTGTTAAATTTACAGAAAAGTATACTCTTATTGATTTACCCCCGCAGTACATATGACATTCAACCAGACTTTCCGTTCATCTACAGTTTCTATTCTATTTTACCTGTTGATTTACAATATAATTACCGTTTAATAATTAAGCATTTCTTTGACTCAACCTACAAACGACCCTACATACATTCGAAAATCACCCGATCAGCGACAAAGGGACATTACATTGTGCCTTTGTCACACAATAAGTACGGCGATCGTCGTCTGCAGTCTGTGGTACCACGAGTATTTAATTCACTGCCAGGAGGTCTATTATACGCAGACAAATTGTCAACTATTAAACGGCAATGTAGATTATATTATTTGAATTATTTAGAGAATTAGTCATGGTAAATTTATATTTGTATATATAATTATGATTGAACGAACCACTTATTGTATTTATGCTATTTCTTGTATTTCACTACTCTCTTTGTATTTCTATTTAACCATAAATTATATTTAAATTACATAAACTATATATCATAAATTATATCTTTTGTGTGTCACGACCAGTCCGCATACTGCACTTTAATTATATGACTGTCCCACTGACAAACCAGGAATTAAAACAATTTCTCATATTGTAGCCTACGTATGTGTGAAACGATTTAATAAAAAAAAAAAAAAAAAAAAAAAAAAATTATTATTATTATTATTATTACTATTATTATTATTATTATTATTATTATTATTATTATTATTATTATTATTATTATTATTATTATTATTATTATTATTTTATTGAATGTCTCACAATCATACAATCTCAATCTCATATCATCAGAAGAATGGAGAAACATAGAATCCCAAGACAAGCCTTTGAGTTAGTGAATGGGCAAAGTAGAGTGGGAAGACCTAGAGATAGATGGTAGGACTAGGTACAAGTAGATGTCGAAGAGAGAGGAGAGGAGTGGCCAGTGGTAGAGGATAGATAAAGATGGTGGGAGGACAGGAAAAGGTGGAGAGAGTTGGTGGAACGGCAAGAGAAATTCATTCATGAGGAGAATGAAGTTGAAGAAAATGGTGTCGAGCTTGGCATGCCGATACTGATTCCTGGGATGCCCAAGATCAATGGTGATAAAACCCCTTTACCCAACTAAATGATGTTGGAATAAACAATTGCAATATATTATTATTATTATTATTATTATTATTATTATTATTATTATTATTATTATTAATTATTATTATTATTATTATTATTATTTTTATTATTATTATTATTATTATTATTATTATTATTATTATTATTATTATTATTATTACTATTATTATTTTATTGTTGCAATACATACAAACTCAGTCAAAACCGGCATAAACATGTTGTACGGACATAAATGTCAAGTATTTCCATGTGTTTACCTTATTAAAATCTACTCAGAACCTAATTAAATATATCATTGTCCATATTATTTTTTCCAAACAAAACTGTGGATGCTATGTACGGTCGTGGCCGATTTGTACTCATCCCAGCATTCGCTCTTCGTACGGTGGAAAACCACGAAAACCACCATCAGGATGGAGAACTTCTTGAAGTCTTCATTCTTCTTAGTTCAAATATTTTCGCACTATCCTACATGTGTTATAATTATTATTATTATTATTATTATTATTATTATTATTATTATTATTATTATTATTATTATTATTTATTATTATTATTATTGGTAGAGCCCCGTGAAATTCGCATTAGCTATAAAAGCGAAAAGTGAAAAATGCTATTTTTTATTAACATTCTCGAACTTTTGTGAGGTTATGTACATAATAAAGGAAATAAACGCATTATGTTTCTTGCGAATTTAAGCGAAAAATTTCATTTCGTGCGATACGCGCGAAATGAATCATTTCAAGCGAATTACGGCGAATTTTCTAGATTTCCAATAATAATTTTAAACAACGTGTAATTCCTCAAATTCCACTAACAGCTCGAGATAACAACACAGAATTTTTGTGGAAATGGTCTTCTCTACTTTGCAAGTTTGCCGAGCAAGAAAAGAATCCATTGGTCCATGCTTCGATCGATCTTCGATATTATTTCGACTTCCATTTTCGACTTCAAAAACATGTGAGTCGAGCTGTGATTGGTGCAACCAAGTCACGTGCTGAACATCAAGATGCGCGATTGGTTGGGTCTGCCACACTTGTCGCGAGAGGCGTGGTTTGTACCAAAGAAGTCAAAAAGATGAAGTATCGTTTGGTTCGTTTCACGGCGTGGTTCTCGTGGAATGTCAACAAAATAAAAAAGATCAATCCATTGAGATCACCTAACATGACGGGATCGTGAAAAATGTGGAATATTCGCAAGCTAGTGATTAGTTCACTATTTAACGATGTTTCTTCCTCAACACTTCGCGGCAGTTTCATCTTCGTGACCGAGCTCTTTGGAAATTACTGTCAGTGTGTTGTCGGCTGCTAATGGTGGGTTTACATAATTGACTAGTGACTAACGATTAGCGACTAAGCGAGCCCGTGACTAAGCCACGAGCTTCTTTCATTGGCTACGAATGAGAATACTGCTCTCCGATTGGCTGTGACTAAGGTTTGTCTTGACTTGACTAAGAAGTTGAGAATATCTCAACTCCTTGGTCAAGTCCTTATAGTCACGGCCAATCAGCACGCAGTATTCCCACTGTCGGCCAATGAGAGAAGCCAGTTGCGGCTAGTCAGTTTTATGAACGCGCTCTTAGTCGCTAATCCTTAATCACTAGTAAGTTAGCCTATATAAACCCTCCATAAACGTTTGCCAGGACATGTCTGGATGATCCCATCTTATTTCATTTTGGGCATATTTTATTAAATGTGCTTACACCTATTTGAAATTTTGAATGTACCTAACCATTGAAAAATAAAAAATGTAAATGCTTTGATCATGATTTTTTGTTGGCGTCATATTTTATTGCTAAAACCCCGATTTGAGATAAAACAAATTTTCCCTAAAATTTGAACTTTTTAATGCTAATTTTTTGAAAATAGGTGCTAAAAAAATGTGTTTTAATGCTAATTTTACGGGGCTCTAATTATTGGCATATCCTTCACAGCACTACTTATTTGTTGAAACTGTCCAGTGTTTTGTTAACATACATGTACAACAAACTTGTGACATTGAATGAGGATGGGTATGTAGATGTTATTGTTGTTAAGTGGTTTGAGCCTCTTCTCTTGGTGATTATGGTTTTCTTTCTTCTTCAGCTTTCAGTCAAGTTTTCCTTTTATTTCCGCAAAGCACAGTGTGTCTTTTTGTGACTGGATCCTCACTACCTCATTAGGCTATTCATTATCTGTGGACTTGTCACAAACTTGGGTGATCAATAGGTAGGGCTGCAGCACTATAAATATAATACAGCATTATAAATATATATGTATGCATTCTGGTGGCAACAAAATGGATTGTCGACAGCAAAGTTGGTCTAAAGCTATAAATTGTTTTATTTAAATTGTAAAACTACGTTAGGGCAGTTCAGCAGCACTGTATCTTAACAAGATCCAGCCAGCACAACAAGTATTTATTTCTAGTATAGGTAGGCATATTAAAAGCGATATTCTCCACAGTTCACAGGTGCTCTTCTCCATCTCTCAGAAGTTGATCCAGCATCAAATCGTCAACTACACCGACATCCTAAAATGGCTCCGTGAGATCCTGATGTGTCGAAACGCTTTCCTGTCGCGGCACAAGGACTATGCTAATGTGGGGAGCCAGATCGCCATCTGCAAACAGGGTACGACGCCTATACAATTAAATTTTTAAAAGAAATCTTTGATGCAGAAAATACAGGATTGTAACAGATTTACTGAGACTCCGAGACGTAGTTAGGTTAGGCCGTCATTTGTAACATAATTGTAACATAACCTTGTCTGCTAGCTCAGTAATAGAGATCCCAAATTCACTTGAACATTTATAATAGTCATGTTTACATGGAGTATTGAGTATTGGATTGAGATTGGATTGGATTCAGATCTATGCGTTTACATGACCCGAATTTATCACGCACTCAGTTCGTTTTCAATACCAAGCGATTGCAACCTAGCGGTAGTTTTATGAACTTCTTATCCACTGCCATCTTTAATCGGGCTATCAGAATATTTTACTAGCAGTGGATGCATTAGGGGGTGTAACGCAGGCGGTTGTACCCTAACCTTACTTTTGTTTTGTTTTGTTGTCATGTTACCTCTTCACACGACCACACGTTTCGTTTAGACATTACTGCTCGTTTTTAAAAAAAGTAAACACGCACAGTCCGACGTCTGTGTTCGCGGTATGATGCTTTAAAGCGCGGACCGATCGCCGTCACCTGTCACAATACACACGAACAACAACAAGTGGATGTAGCCTATAGTATAGAGTGGAACCAAACCGGAAGCGACTTTGTGAGGTGGGTTGGATTTGTCTACGCAGTTGTTTGAAAATAGTGTTCATAAGGACTACTTTTGTGCGTTGCACGTGATCACGGCGGTCCGCGAGGGGTGAGGGGCACTACCTGGACCAGCCAATTAGGATACAATCTTGAGCAGATGTGTTTTTTTCCCAAAGCTGTGTTGTCGCATCACCCTTGTCAATATGGGGAGGGGGGGGACTATGTACCGTAACGCTCGCGTCTCTTCAAGGAACGTAGGGGTAATCGGGCAACACTGAGGCCAGTTTTCAGGTCGCGCGCGTTGGATTGATGCTCCGTCTTTAACATCCGGTTTGGTTCCGATTAAGGTTGCATTCCGTAAGGTTGACCGGGCTCGACCAGCCCGACCCTAGTCCCATTTGCCGAATGGTACTACGGTCGGGCGGTCAAGCCCGGTCAACCTTATGGAATGCAATCTAAGAGTGCAAATATAACTATACGCTGCTAGGCCCCACGCACGTAGGGAGTGTAACTAATGGTAAATTCAAAATCTCGGCCGGTCGAGCCATTCGATTATCAACATAGTGATAATCGATTCGGGAAGACTGAATCGATTATTGATCGTTTCAGCGAATAATCGTATCGATCGATATATCGATTATCAAACAGCAACCCTAATATAAAGTACTCCCTTGGTTTATGTTATCTGGTCGCGTTTCAGCTCACATAAAGCTGGAGGTGGTGTTCTTCATGTACCTGTGGAGCATCGACATTGAGGCCGTCCTCGTTGCCATGTCATGCTTCAGTCTTCTATGCGAGGAGGCCGACATACGTTGCGGCTCGGACGAAGTCACCGTCACCTACTTGTTGCCCAACTACCACCTCTACCAGGAGCTGGCACAGGCGTCCACCGTGCTCACCACCGGTAAGTGTAGTCTATATACAGTAGTCCCACGTTAATTCAAAGTCGAATGGACCCTCAAAAAGCAATTTCAAAATAAACAAATTCGAGTTAAATGAAAAAATTCAAAAAAAAAATAATTCAAAATCCAAAAATATTTTTTTTTATTTATATTTATAAAAAAATATACTATATATGTATATGTATAACACATGGAAAATTATGTCTCGCGAGGCACATGAGAACAATGACGCACTGGAAGCTGCTACCGACCCTTGTTGGCGATTGAAGAGATGAGTTGGGGGGGGGGGGGGGGGGGGACTGGTTTTATCGGCAGGCCGATGCATTGGAATTTGGGATAACACAGCTGAGAGTCATTCAAGTTTGTCACATTTCTTCAAAATAGTCGTATTACTGATTGTGATAATTGGGTGGACAAATAACTGTTGGAATGCTTACTTGTAATGTTGATGATAGACGATCGAGAAAATTGCGCGAGTTGGCTCGCGTGAGAATGTTGCTATGGGTAGGCCCCCACTTGATAACATGCAACCCGCCAACTTCCTGATAAAGGGTTGAGCCATCTTGTGCGAGTTGAAAAAATGTCCAACAATTCCAACTAGTTAGTGAGAAAAGTTAGCGAGCCCCATTCAGAGATCGCCGTAGTATCACATGATCGATCATTGATGCAAGAGATGTCTACCGACTACACTTTCAGTACTATTTATGGTTGTCAAAACCCGTGAAGAATGTAAACATTGTACCCGGCCATAACCTATGAATAATACTCGATGTACTTTAAGAATAATTTACTCGATGCACTGCTCTCGCAATGACAAGAAAGGTCATGTTCTTGTAGTCGAAATGACAAACATCGTACAGAATGTATTTTCAGACCACAATTGAATTAAGTTTTTAATTGATTTGGTTGTCCACTCTCCTTCAGCAGACATCTTTTTCAATGTGCGTTGTATGAAGTAGAAAACAACCCATAGCGTACTACGATGGCAAATGGCAACTATTGTAACTAGTGAGCTTACAATATCACATCAATAGGTGCCAGTGCCACTGCTGTCAAACGATTTCGATGGTAATAAACTCTTGCGAGCCAACTCGCGTGATTTTCTCGATATCGTCTATCGTCAGCATTACTGCTTTCTTCGAATTAGTTTATCGAATTTCTCAAACTTGGGACTAAGAATGACTTCGAATTACAAATAATGTATACAAAATTTCGATTTAACCGAATAGAATAACATGTAATGTCCTATATTGATGGTTAGGACTAATGTTTTTGTTCGAAATACGCTGAATTTGGAATTATCGGCGTTCAAGTTAACGTGGGACTACTGTATTGCAGTAAGTTGAACAATGAGCACGGCTTGTAGGGCCTACTAACATTTTTTTTAGGTTTGTGTATACCGGTACTTGTATTTAAAAAAAAATTATTTACCAAACCTTTATGTTAAATTATCCAATGTACAGTTGTACAGTATATGGCATCTGTTTTACGTCATGGATCTTATATTCTGTGTTGCATAGCATAGGGATTAGGGAGTTTACAAAGTAAATGTCAAACAATGGTAATACAGTCAAACCTCGTTACAACGAACGCCCTTACAACGAAATCATCATTTTACAGAAATTTATTTGTGGTCCTGTACGAATCCCTATGTTCACAATGTTAATTTGTTATCAATACAACAAAAATTCGTTTCTAAAATTCGAAATTGTCTTCCGAAATGTGGATTATTTGGAATTCCCAGTCGTGTAGATTGGTGTTTTTCCGTGTATCGCCTCGTTAGATGGGCCGGCTGGCCATCCACGAGAGTCGGGCAAGGTCATTGGCCGCCGCAAAACGAGACCACCCCAGCCGGCCAATCACGATCGAGGTTACGAAGCGAGGAATGAACTGAACTGTCAACAGACGGCTGCTTGCATGTTGCACTCGCCTGCAACTATCGCGGTCTCGCTTCCACTCACAAGTCCTGCGCCTAGCGCTTTCTCTCTCTCTCACGGCGGCCGATAGCTTCTTCCTCGCATCTCGCTCATACATGATACCACTCCATTGTTCTCTCTCGCTCGGCCAGCCGCATTGGTTCTCACTTTGAGGGGCCATGCGCTACCCTCCTGCGAGCCTACTGCCCACAACACAGATATGTAATGCAGGTTGCGGTCACACAGGGGCAATGCGTTACCTGCCATTACTCGCGCGCTACGCAACTTTTAGGCTTTGTAGACGCAATTTTGACCAATTTGGAGACTGGGAATCAAGTTTCCAGCACAAAAAAAAAACACTGATCATTTTAACGACATAATCATTATAACGAAAAAACCTAAGGTCCCTACGAGTTCATTGTAATGACATTTGACTGTAGTACTACCTATTACCTAGTTCCCATCTATGTACATATGACCTGTTGTGCTTACTAGTGAACTCTGGCCGCTTGCGCCTATTTGACCTGTCGATTGGAATCTATCTTGACTGCTCGTATATGCTTCTTGTTGGTGTGCCGAGTGAGTGAGTAGTTTTAAGGGTTTAGTTCAAGGTTTGAATCATAAAAACTTTTTTGAACTGGTTTTGTTCATAGAACAGTAGTAGCCTATTCCCAATTGAACAGAAAAACATGCATCACGGTCCTCATTCTAGTAGGTAAGTTGGTTGCAATGTATGCCTGGGTTACGGAATAAGGAACGCAACTTTAGAACCACCTAAAACTGAACTCTGGAATTAGGGGAAGTCTAGAGCTGATGTTCCACTGTAGTTCACATGGTATTGAATCATTTATATTTTCCTTATTATGTTCAGCCAGCGGAGAATCAAAAACTTATTATCGCGAACTTGACCATGGTAAGTGAAAGATTGAACTATTACTAAATAGTAGGAATGTCAACGGTAATCGTATATCAATAAATATCGATAATATGGATTATCGGTATTATTGCGATATGGCTGGTCATATCGCAATAATTGTACATTATTAAATTTTGAGCGATATCCCGATATCCCGATAATCGCGACGATTGGATGTTTGAATTTGGCACCTGCTCAGTGCCAGCCGAGCGCCCGCTCAAGGTCAGTTGACCACTCCTACAACGTAGCCGCTATTTGCCACTACCCCCCCCCCCCCCCCCCACACACACCTCCCTCAACCCCTGACAACACAACCGCATTCCCGGTGGTCCCATTCAGTATAGCACGGGCCTGCCTATTGTGCATTGAAAGCGGATGGTCAGATTTCCTTCTAGTTTGTCCGATAACAATATCGGTCGACTCAGCGAGAGCCTGTTAAAATTATTGACAGATAAGCATTGAAAATTTAAATGTCACCATTACTGACTTGAAGGTGTTGCCAAACTGTCAGTTTTTTGTCAACCTTTTTCACAAATCAGCTAAAGCGTGATAATAATGATGGGTAAATCTATTCTTATCTGTCCACGTGCAGTGAAAATGTTCCACCAATCCAAACTCGAGTTTAGAAAGGAGTGGCCATTAACAACAACCCTTTTCATTTAATCTCTTGGCAGGTTCATGGTTCATTCTTGTCCACTGTTCTTCAACCCTGCTTGCAAGACAGTAGTGTGTAAGCGAGTGTGTAAGTGTTGTGGGTGTTTGTATTGGGGGTATTCCTTAAGTTCTGGCGGCAGCAACAAGGCTCTGAGCTAGACTGAGCCGTGTGCTTTATTACGTTGGACAACAGGTCTCAATCGAGATATGACGCTGTTTAAAAATAGTAATACAAAATGCACCGATATGTTGGATTCGGGCATAGTTCATAATATCGCGGCAATCTATCACGATATAAAGTTAATATGAAATATCGCCGCGATATTTTGCAATAATTTTGCTGTTGTTATTCATGTTATGATTACCGATATAGAATTTCATATCGTTTGACATCCCTACTAAATAGATGTAGGCCTACCTAAAACATAAGAAGGCATATTTTTCGTTAAACAATACTTAAAACTAAAGGCCAATCTGTCGTACCGTTATACATTAGAATTTAGAATGACTAAAGAGCTTGTTCGACTGGCAATTTCTCCTCCGCAATATAATGTTTGTTTCTTTATGTTCTTTGTTTCTTTATTGTTGACTATATTTTATCTTTATGACATTGCAGAACGACATTATTATTATTTATATCACGTTATTTATATCACTCACATTTGATAACTTAAGACAACTTAGCGTTAGGCACCTTTGTCAGTGTTGTAAACGCTACTTTAAAAAAGTAGCATGCTTCCGCTAACGCTAATTGTTTGATAAAAGTAGCTCTCTACTCATTCCGCTACTTTTTTTTAGTAGCGTGCTACTTTCACGCTTTTTTCTTCAATTGTGTTACGTAAATACATGCGTCATGTTGGGGCCAGATTGTCAGTTTATCTTATCTTTGCGGTATTTTTATTTTACATACGCGCAGCAAAGTAGCTGTCTATAGTTTACGATCATCCACGTCAACGCCGAGTCTACATTTAACAGCCAATGTCAAAGCCAACTTGCTAATCGTGAATGCGAACATAAGATCAGAGGCACTCGTAATCTAGGCTTTATTCTGCCGTTGTTACCAACATAGATGCGATTCTTACCTGAATATGTTTCCGCATGTTGAAGGAAGAGGTCTTCGATACTGACAATGTTTTTATTGGCGGTAAACAAACCTTTCATTGTACCAAAATTGTATTGGTGCCACTTTTTCTTTCACTTTTAAAAGCAAAAAACCTTTCGTAGGCCGGCCACGAAAGAGTAGGCTTAGAAGTGGGCTTATCTTCGTCACTACTACTTATTATTAAATTATTTACTTGCACACTGGTTGAAGGTTTATTACTATTAAAAAACAGCATGTAGATTAAATAAAAGGTAAAACACTGACACGATGACTGTCACGATCACTGGCTGTGGCTACCTACAGACTGACCGTACAGACACAGTCAAAATGCACCACGATCACTGGCTGTGGCTACCTACAGACTGACCGTACAGACACAGTCAAAATGCACCACGATCACTGGCTGTGGCTACCTACAGACTGACCGTACAGACACAGTCAAAATGCACCACGATCACTGGCTGTGGCTACCTACAGACTGACCGTACAGACACAGTCAAAATGCACCACGATCACTGGCTGTGGCTACCTACAGACTGACCGTACAGACACAGTCAAAATGCACCACGATCACTGGCTGTGGCTACCTACAGACTGACCGTACAGACACAGTCAAAATGCACCACGATCACTGGCTGTGGCTACCTACAGACTGACCGTACAGACACAGTCAAAATGCACCACGATCACTGGCTGTGGCTACCTACAGACTGACCGTACAGACACAGAAACACACGAGTCCTCCAACAAGCACTTGTTGAACGGGATGAAGTACCATGGGTGGTAACAACTTACCGGTCGGATGCGGGTAGAGAACAGAATGGTCTCAGAACTGCAGCCAACATTCAGCGGTTGAAAACATAAATATATTTTTTTGCTCGACAATACGGATTTTTAGGTTTTACTCGTTTCGTTACTTATTTAAAACACTGCGAAACATCAAGAAAAAAAAGTGTGATTTTCCGCTACTTTTGCGCTACTGCTGCTACTAAATTTTACCATGCTACTCAGTACTCACTAATCTTATCATTTTTAAAAGTATCGCGCTACTAGCTCGCTAATGATGAAAAGTAGCATGCTACCAGTAGTGCGCTACTTTCAGCGCGCTATTTTACAACACTGACCTTTGTGCATCCAGGCCCTGGCCCTTAGTTCCTAAGAAATGATCTGTGGATATGCAGCGGCATGAAAAGAGTGAGAGTCAAACCTGGTCAGTTTTTATGTGTGGCCAACTGTTCGTTATTGCTATTAAATTGTGTTTTCAAATATGTCTGCGAAAGAATTAAAACGTACACATACCATAAGTAAGAAGTGTGCAAGTAGTACGATACAAACCCTAGACAGCTCTAGAGATTGAGTATCCAAGTTTTCACTCTCCATACTACTTGTTTGTTAGTAAGTTTATAAAGGCCTATTCTCAGGTGATAGAATATCGCTATACGTTGATAGAATATACGTTGTACAGTGCAACATTGATTTAGAAATTGTAAAGACTAAATCCCAACCATCGTGAAGTTGAATTTCTGGGAAGGTAGGGTGAAAGCAGATGACACCATAATCAAGCATAAAATGTAGGCCTAGGCTTTGTTGTTTGTCTGAAAAGCACTAGATATTATATTTTACATTATTTTCTCACTAGTCATTTTAAAATACTAATGTGGCATATAAATGGAGAACAAAGTTTCCCCACTAAAGTGAAAGCTTAATATAGTGACTTATAAGGGTGTAATTGCAGTAACATGTATGCAAACTAACGCTGTCAATATGGTATATTTACAATACATTATACATGTACATTCAACAAGTTTTTTCTTTCTAGGGCGAGCTGCACTCCAGAAACGCATCATGGCTTTGCTTCGAAAGATTGAACACTGCATCAATGGTGTGCAGCCGGTAAACACACTTTTTCTTGCATATCCGTTAAAAAGTATGTTATTATGTACCGGTATATAACGTATTTAAAAAAAGCTTACATAACACTTGAAAATATTCTGTTGGAAATGCTCGAGATACAGGTTCGTATACTAGTGATGTAAGAACGCACTAAAATTATATTTTCAATTACAGTAGAAGTAGAACCTCTTTAACACATTTTCCAGGGAGGTGGTTAAAAAAACGGGTTAAAGGAAAAAAACGCTTTACAGAAACTTTGTTGAAAATCTCTACAGTAAAACCTCCTTTGTATATTTTCGTGGGACCCGAGACAAAAAAACGTGGTAACGGGAAAAACGCACAATTGAAATAGGCCTACTTCAAATTTGTCTTTTCATATATTTCTAACAATTAACCCTAGAGGATATGATAAAGACAAAGACAATATTTTAGTAGCATAGAAACAAAAATCAAATATTGAATCTCAGTGAGTTAGAATAATTTTCTTTTGTTCCAGTATATTTAAGAAGTATTGAAATGTGTATTTCAGATTAGGCATAAAAGTCCACTGAGCATAGTTTAAAGATAAATTACAAAAAACTATCCCAGACTTCCCGTGCACCAAAACGAGAGTCTATTTATACAGATATGAATATATTTTTTTAACTGTGACCTGCCCTTTTTGAAATACACAATTCATTGACTGTTGACTCAATTTGTAATGCGCATTGTTGTGTACTGTGACGGACGCAGGCGTGGGAAGAGACATTCCGCAACTGGGAGGCGTCGACGAAGCTGCTCGCCTCGTATCCCAAGGCCAAGCTAGAGGACGGTCAAGTGGAGTCTTTCCACCGGGCAGTGGGCAAGCGTCGGGCGAGCCACCAGAACTCCGAGCACGAGCTCGAGGACCAGATCAACGAGTGGGCCAACATGACAGGCTTTCTGTGCGCGATGGGCGGAGTCTGTCTGCAGCGCAAGTCCCCCTCGCGGCCCCTTCTCCCCCCGGCCACGTCCAACGCGCTTGAGCTGCGCAAGACCTCCACGCTGCCCAGCAACAGCCAGGATGTGCAGTACTGCCCGGTCACGCAGTGAGTCCCCTTCGGGTTTATTGATTATTTGTGTTTAACGACGTACTCGAGAACTAAGTCATATGACGTCGGAGGACATTTATGAACAGGGACCAGTAGGTGGACTAATATTCAAAGGATCCTTGTAAATATTCCTTGTAAATCCTTCCTTGTAAATCCTTGTAAATATTGTACATATATATATATATATATATATATATATATATATATATATATATATTTTAGTCTAGTTTATTATAGTTGTTTAGTTGACTAGAGTAGTTGCAGTAGCCATTCTTCTCTCGAGTGAGCAAGACCTCGGTCGAAACGTCTCGTTATATTTTGTATTATGTCTTTTATGTGTACTTCAAACTCGCAAATCCGTCATCTTACTTCACGAAGGTAAGCTGTTGGATCCTTTCCTCACTTAATATACCATTCCAGCCGATTGGCACCTACTTTCATAACCTATCAAGTCGATTGACCTATCACTTTTCCGTCCCCACCCTCGTACCCTGTGTATCTATCTTTCTTTCCTGTTTTTTCACTCTTTCTCTCACGACGCGATGTATCAACATAGGCCAATGTTCGATTTCTGGATCAAACAAATTCGTCATCATGCCACTAAGCTGGCCCATGTGAGAAGTCACGTCTGTTTCCTACAATGCTGTGTGGACTTGGGAATAGCGCCCAAGGGCCTAACAGATAAACCGCCCATCTCGGGCCTACCCCACGCTATCCGACCGGAAGTAGCCTTGTCCTCACTCAAACAGAGTGTTGTTATGACCAGAGTAGTACTGGAACAGTACTCTGGTCTCGCCATTGAACGTACGAAGCAACTTACTTCCTTTATTAAAGTCGCAAGTCTATCGTTCCCACACACCATCCCGCTCATTAATGACATCTTATTGGAAGCTGGAACTATTTTATCACGTAATGCGTCGAACCATCTCGCTAAACTTTCAAAACTTATGCTGTATTATCTCGCCTGTGACTTTCAACTACCGACGGGACTAGCCACGCTCAAGAGTCCAGCCCCGCCCCTCATAGGCGTGTCACCTTGTTTGGCGGACATTTTACAACTTGGGATTCCTAAGCCTGGCCCACCCAAACTTCCAACCAAACTAAGCCTACCCCGAGTGGACAAGCCTCGCCCTGAAGAGGAAACGAACAATGATGCCATCCTCAACTTGTCCAAACACGACCTCACGAACGACGAAAAGGATGTTCTTTCCAAAGGCCTAACCTTTGTCCCCACCCCCAAGTTTGACCATTTTGCTTTGGTAAAGGATACCATAGCTTTCACCCGGAATTTGAAAATAAAACACCACTTCAAGGAAAACCCTTTCACAGCCAAAAGACAACAAACTCTAGACCCTGCTTTAACCAAATTTAGGCCTAAATCGGACTGGGAGCCAGACCCCCTACCACCTGATCACCCGCTTGAAGTTTTCACTCATCACCTTCTAGCCAAAGTATCCTCCCCAGACTTTGCAGATAGGTTACCCACCAGCACTAACCTCACGCCTACGCATCGCAAAGCCATCAACTCCTTACGTAACAACAGGGAGATCATCATCACTCCAGCGGACAAAGGCTCCACGATCGTCGTCCAGGATGTCGCAGCTTATATCACTGAGGCTGACCGGCAACTGTCGGACACTACAACCTACCGACTGCTCAAGGAGGACCCTACCAACTTGCACCTCAAGAAAGTCTCCGACTTCCTAACCACCCACGGAACACATCAAGGCCTTAACGACAAGACAATCAAGGCCTCACACCTGTATTCTACTTGCTTCCGAAGATCCACAAACAAGGGAATCCAGGCCGACCCATAGTCTCCAGTTATAGTTCACCAACTGAGAGGATTTCCGCTTTTGTTGACTACCATCTCCAGCCGCTTGTTGCTAACCTTGACTCGCACATCAAGGACACTTACGACTTCCTCGAGAAACTCCACCAACTCGACACGCCACTACCACCAGGCTCGCTATTGGTCACCATTGATGTCACGTCATTGTACACTAATATCCCGACCACACAGGGATTAGCCGCCCTAGAACACTTCCTTAAAACCCGGCCACCCGGCACCAAACCAGACGCCCCATTTCTCACAGAACTTGCGCACATGGTCCTCCGCCTCAACAACTTTCGGTTCATGGAGCGCCACTACCTACAAACGAAAGGCACAGCCATGGGCACCAGAATGGCCCCCTCGTATGCCAACCTCTTCATGGGCAAACTAGAGAAGCAGTTCCTGGCAACCCGTGACCATCTGCCCTTGTGTTTCTTCCGTTTCATTGATGACATCTTTATGGTATGGCCCCACGGCCAAGCACTACTAGACGTCTTCCTATCGGACCTCAACAATGCCAGTGTGTTACGCTTCACTTGGGAATCGTCATCATTGCACGTCGCATTCCTTGATGTGGATGACTATTTAGAATCGGGCCGGCTGAGGACTGATGTTCACTTCAAACCCACCAACAAGCAGCTGTACCTTCATCACGACAGCTGTCACCCTACATATACCAAACGAGCACTACCCTACTCCCTAGCAGTGAGAGGCCAACGTATCTGCTCAGATGGTAATGATCTTGCCAAGTATTGCGAACGCATTACCAACGCCTTTGTGGTTCGAGGCTACGACAAGACCACCGTCCAACAACGCATCAATAGACCAGCGAGGCAGGCCATCCCGCCGCCCAATGACGTTATACCTCTAGTCACACAGTGGCACCCAGGACTACAGGCACTCAATGGTATCATGAAAAGTGGCCTTCACATTTTAACATCCTCCACTAAGACCCAAGATCTTGTTAAATCCTTGCCAAGAGTAGCCTTCAGACGCCCCCCAAACATTGCGGACCTAGTGGTCAGGAGAGACTGCCGCATCAGGGACGCTCCTGAAAATGAACCAGCAGGTTCCTACCCTTGCCAAGGAGGTAACGGTTGCTTGACGTGCCAAATTCATCAACCTTCCACCACGTTCAGTGCCCAGGCCACCGGCAAGACATACCCAATAAGGCAACACAACACCTGCCAAACCACCAATGTAGTCTACCAACTGAACTGCAACCACTGCCCTGCCGAATATGTTGGCCTAACTAAGAACTCACTTATGTCACGGATGAACGGGCACAGGCAAGACACAAAAAACCTGACCATGGACAAACCGGTGGCTCAACATGCGGCATCCCACAACCTGGCATTCAATGGATGTTTCAACACCAGAGTGATAAAATCACTCCCAGCCAGCTGCAACCCAGGCGAACTAAGACGGTGGGAGTTGGCCCACCAGTGGATCACTAAATCTAGGTTGGCCCCCAACCTTAACATCCGTTAGTGATAGCTCTCTCCCCCTCTCACCTCCCTGCCACCACACCCCCCAACAGCGCCTTGTAAATATTGTACATATATATATATATATATATATATATTTTAGTCTAGTTTATTATAGTTGTTTAGTTGACTAGAGTAGTTGCAGTAGCCATTCTTCTCTCGAGTGAGCAAGACCTCGGTCGAAACTCGAAACGTCTCGTTATATTTTGTATTATGTCTTTTATGTGTACTTCAAACTCGCAAATCCGTCATCTTACTTCACGAAGGTAAGCTGTTGGATCCCTTCCTTACTTAATATACTAATATTCAAAGGAGTTAAGGGGAGGATAGGGAATGGGGACCACCTCATTTTCTTGCCTCTTACGATCGGCAGAGGAATACCCTGGGCGAAATTCTACCACGGGCCGAGATGAAGAAAGCTTTAATGGGAGAGCTTCATATTATTCTCTTTCAACTTCCAATCACTATTAAATTTGGCTGAAATTACATATAGCTTAGTACATCCTAGGGATGACGACGGTTAAGCATTTTTCAACTGGTTAATCGAATGTGATAACCGGTTTTTAATCGTTAATAACAGCAAAAAAACTCAGTTTTCGTCTACAATGGGAGATAACTGACTTAGACCTTCTAGGCTTACATAACGACCGTGCGGGCCAGTCAGCTTATCTTTGTCATCATAAACATCACTGTTTTAATTGTGGATATTGATTTCAATTTATTTTAATGCAATATCCGAATATATAGGGTTATTCATAGGGTTGCCAACTCTCCCGTATTTCCCGGGAAATTCCGTTTTCCACTGTGATTTCCCGCTTCCCGTATCAACCCTACACTGGAATCAGTTTTCCCGTATTTTCACAATTTGTTTTAAAACACACATTTCCTAAACTTCCGCAGGACTAACAACAGTTCACAGTTTTCAGCATTTGAGCATTTTGAACTTAAAGTCTAATGTTGAGACAATTATTTCATTATTAATGGAACATAAAATGGTTAGGCAATAGAAACAGATCACCCAGCTGAGTTATAAGTTGTTGGTATTTATTCTCAATTTCGTGTCAAAAATTTTATAATTGTTTAAAACGGGATATAAAGCTTCTACATGATGCAAAATAGCTTGACAAAATGTAGAAGGTAACCAGCTTAAACGATACATATTAATTCTGTTTACCCACCCAAATTAAACATTAATTGAATGAGAAAATTACACCTGTAAAATTAATATTAAATCCCTAAACTCATTTTCTAGGACCTAACGTCTATTATAGGAAAACATTTTTTTTTGCGCCAGCGGCGATTTGGCCTTCGGCAACTGGGACATCGCCGTCCTCTTTCCCTCTACATTTCACATCAATTTTAAAATTCCCGTATTTTCATATTCAATAGTTGGCAACCCTAGTAATTCAAGGTGTTTTTAATGAATCTGTGTATGATTACTTGCTGTGTAGTGATCTGTCAACAGGCGGCTGCCTGCGTTGCACTCGCCTGCGGCTATCGCGGTCTTGCTTCCACTCACGCGTCCTGCGCCTAGCACTTTCTCTTTCTCTCTAACGGCGGCCGATAGCAGCCGACATAACTGCTGTAGTAGTCGAACTACTTTGTTGCTTCTCGCTCAGATACGATAGCATTTCATTGTTGTCTCTCTCTCTCTCTCTCTCTCTCTCTCTCTCTCACCCCCCCCCTCCCCCCTCCCCCTCCCCCTGGGCGAGTTTTCAAACTCAAACGGAACCTAGAATGAGTTTCAAAAGAAAACTGAAGCTCCAGTTTTTTTTTTTTTTTGAGTACCCACAAAAGTGCCAAGTAGTAACTTAGTTAGAGCATTGTTTATAATTTTGTGAGTTGACTGCTTTATGTCTGACAATTGACAAAAATTAAAAACATCAATTTTGTGGTGGTCCCATTGTTTTTGGTCAACCTGTTGCATCACATCTCACAAGGTGTTGTGTGTGATACTGATTGGGGGTGGAAAGTGAGGTAGACATATTAAAAATAGAACACTTATGAGTAGGGATGCAGAAGATAATCAAATATCGATTATTTGTATATCAAAACGATAATGATATGCGTGTCATATCGCGATAATCGTACGATATTATTTAGCGCTGCATATCGTGATTATCGGCAGTGATATTATCTATCATCGTACTTTCAAACTTTGCGTGCGAATATCGTTCATAGAAGCTTGCAACAGTTGTCGCCACGAGCGGCTCTCCGCAACCCTCTCCAGTCTCCACCCAATCTCATCGCAATAGCAACCGTCCGCCGGTCCGCAAAGCCTGCCCGCCACCAGCCGCGACAATCGACAACTTTCCAAAGTGACAGGTCCCGTTAAGAAGCCTAGATTGCGCCATATGGGGGGGGGGGAGGGCGGAGACTTGAGCGCGGTAAGGGATAGTCTTGCTTTCATGTTGTTGTGACTTAGCTAAACCCCTAGTTTCTCTTCTCACTTATTCTCTTGCTTGTGTGTGCGCGCACGACCACGCGAGAGAGATAGAGGGAGTTGGAGAAAGGACACATGTTCAAAAGAATGTAGCACTTTGAAAGAGATGGAATTCAAAGATGCCCCGATCCAAAGATGCCGTAGAGTTTGACCAAACCTCAAACTTTCACGCAACCGGAAGTGCAGGAAGTGCCTGCGCATGCGCCCAACCACAAAACGGCAGGCGAGATGGAGAAGCAGTAGATCTTTGAGGTTATGGATTCTAGTTCTGCGTTTGTTAAGTTTAAAGTGTATGTAACTACACCGCCATGACGTACAGAAATAAAGTAAATGTAAAATAATTAAATAGCCATATACCACAGCCCTCTGTTTTTAGTTACACTAATGGAAATACTATTTGTGTTGTGTATAATACTAGTCTCGTCACGCCCGCTGCACGCAAACGCAAGTCAGGAATACATTCAGAAAAGTCTTTAATCCACGCAACGTCCCGCAACAACTTGCGTTTTCTCCACGTAAGGTCTGGCAAGGACCTTTACGCGAACTATTTCACGACATTATCACCACTTTCACACAGAATTAATGGATTTCCCCTACTTTATGCACCATTTCCCATAACTACATTGCAGTGTGTACCACTACATTTCACTAAAAAAAATGTCCACCTTTTTCGACCGTGGATCCAGGCCAATGTGTATGTATTTACCAAATATTCTTTTAAATTTATTTTTATTATTTTTATTTATTTCATTACCCGAACCTGACTCGAACCTTAAAAGTACTACCCGCAGACCCTAAATTTTGCACATTTTAATGGAAGGAAGTAAATCGACACAAGGTGTTTTATGGGTCAGTGTTATCGGTCCTACGGTAAACTGACCCAGCGATAAACTGCGCCAATGTAAACTGCGTCAATATCAACCATACCCAATAAATAACCTTGGAACTCTTTTGGGATGTCAGGCAGCTGGACAATTTGACATTGGCGCAGTTTACGTTGGCGCAGTTTATCGCTGGGCCAGTTTACCGGGGGACAGATTGAAGGGTCCGTGTTTTATAGGTCCAGGTGACCCATAAGAACCTACTGTATTATCTTCGGCATAAATTGCTTTTATTCCCAGCACAGTTCGGTTCAAGTTCTAAGTTCGAATTTCTTCTAATTGAAAGTTCGAGTTTGTTCGACCCTGAAAATGTTGGTTTCGCCCACTCCTAACAGACAGGAAATATGGTTTCCCCTCTTAGGGTTAATTCTTGTAAACACGTTGAAAACATACTAAGGCCCATAGGGATGCTTCCCGCTCTTCTCCATCGACAGACAGTCCAGCGTGAGCTAACGTCGAGATGGTGTTGTTGTCCAGGTTCGTAGGCCAGCTGCTGCGTCTGTTGGTCTGCAACAACGAGAAGTTCGGAGCACAGATCCAGAAACACGTCAAAGAGCTCGTCGGGCACGAGATGTCGGCCGCTCTCTACCCGATACTGTTCGACCAGATCAAGGCCATCGTGGAGAAGTTCTTTGACCAGCTGGGACAGGTGAGTTTGTGTGTCTTTGTGAGCAGGCGTATTTTAAGTTTGAGCGAGATCGAGCAATATAAATTAGGAACTCTGCTTAAAATTTGAGATCGAATTCTCCCAACTATCCTTAGTAGCCAATTAAGAAAATTCTTAGCTATATACCCGATTTTAATATTGTAGATTATTGTCCACATGTGCAAACCTTAAATTTTGATTTCAAACCAAATCTCGAACCTTAAAAAAAAAAAAAACAGAAACGGGTGTCACGTCAAAGTTTCGTTGTATATTCTACACTCTACAGGTGTGCGCTCGTCTATAGTTTCAACTTTCGACCTATCAATTAAATGACACTTGAAAGTCGAATCGAATTACGAACTTACACGAAGCCGAAGTTGTATGAACTACCGTACATTGAACTCAACAGGCCTCAACACAGCCATCATCTGACGCAACCTCAACGCGACTTGTCTAGGCTTTGTTGTGCGAGTGCTGCGGCGTACTTTTTAATTAATGTGCTTACTGTTTAGATTGACAAGTGTTGTTGCGAGTTGTTTTCGGATTAGACATAAATGCTATTGTATAGCTGGATACTAGAACAATAGCGTAGCATAGGCCTAGCCTTAGCCTAGGGGATAGTAAAGTAAAGTAAAGTAAGTTTATTCACCATTATCTATGTGGATACATGATTTGGGTTTCGTCAGGATGGTTACATAAATTATACTAAAACTAATTTTACAGGAGAGTTATGCCTAATGATAATTGATAATAATATCAATAATAGCAAACAACATAGGTTAGTAAGATTAATGTAAAGTTGTAATACTAGATTTTAATCTTAATTTAATTTTAATCTTTTTTAATCCTAAGATCATAGATAGTCTATTGATTCTTGACAGTATCACAACTGATTTATTTGAGATGGAATTAAATAATAATGTGCACTCTACATAGGCCTAAGCCTAGGCCTAGCGAGATTGTGAAAGATTAGAAAATACTCGAACTTTTATTTTTTTGAATGGAACGGGACCTTTTTTAAGAGGTTCGGTTCGACCTATTTTCGAACCGATTCATACAACACTATATAAATGTCACTTTTACTTTTATAAATGTCGAGGAAATTTTAAGGTCATCGTGTCGATTTTCATGGTACAGTAAAACCTCGTTAACTCGAAGTTGAAGGGACCCAAAAACGGACATTTCGAGTTATAAAATTTTGACCTATCCATCAAAATTCAAAATAACTCTCAGACTAAAAAAAAAAAAAAAAAAAAAAAAAATAAATTGTTGCAAGAATAAAAACTATTATTTTTGTAAGGTAGTTTTAATATTTCAAAACATAATATAGAAATTACAGCATTAATCTTATAAATACAGTGGTATTTAAGAACGAAGATAAATAATACCATACAGCCTCTATCAAATAATTATGTCATCATTAATGAAAATCTACTCTCGCGCACGAGAGTACCATGCACACCACGTAGTTATAATGTATCATCTTTGATGCACACTGCCTGCCCCAAAGATGATACATTATAACTACGTGCCTGCCCTTCCCGAACCACCAAGCGCACAATGTCATTTGATACCGGCAATCGACTGCCCGCCGCCCGCCAACACGCGCCGCTAAAGGCCGGTCCCTGCGCGTAAAGAGGGGGAGGGGGGGGGGGGAGGGGAGTAGCACTTGTTGGACGTTGACGTTTATCACGCGGACTGAGTGGAAAGCAACCCCAACTTGTCTGATAAAACACCTAAGCTCGAATTGATTTTGTTAATTTTTATTTTGGTTGTTGTTGATGTTGCCACGGGAAATGTCAGCTGAAAATGCGAAAAAATATGTTTCCACAAGGGCTCGAACTAAACGCAAGTACCACACGAAGGAGTTGAAAACGAATAAGCGGTCAGTAACTGAATGGAGATGTTTTAGAGGCTTGACCTTGCAGCATAGACTCTCATTGGCCCGTTTGTTCGTTTCTTTCCATCCCATATAATAGGATGGTGGCGAAATGGGGATGGTGGGTTGGTTGGGGGGGTGGGGGGGAAACACTTTCACTTCGCGCTGCATTCCGATGCGATAGAAGACAGAGACAAGACCCCATGTAGGCGCCGGACACGTTCGCATTCTCTTTCTCTTTCTCTCTCGCACTCGCTTGCAAGGGTCGACAACAAAGACGAATCCGCTAGCGGGCGGTCAACAACCTGCAGTAAACATCGCACAAAGGGGTAGAAGGATTTGATGGGTACAGGCTGCATCGAAATAAAGTTCACCTAAAGACTTCGAGTTATCCACTGTAATACAATGTTACATTTCGTCTTGTTGTAAAATATTACTTCGAATTACGAGTTATGACGTTTTTCGACTTAACCAATCAATTAACATTAGCTTACTTATACCTGCTGATGGGGATTGAGTTTCCTTTGAGGTATAACGAATTTCGAGTTACCGTGGTTTGAGTTAACGAGGTTTTACTGTAGTCTAGCAGCCTCATGCACAAAGATTTGCGGACGCAAAGTTACCGCTTGTTAAAAATGGCGGACTTGCAGACGCAGATAAATTTGCGGAAATCCGAATGCACAAAGCGTTCACGCAAGTCCGCCATGGTGCTCGTTTAATTTACCGCTGCAAGTTCCAATACTTCTTTTACCGACATGGCTGACCTTACCCGAACCAATCACGGGTCTGGGATCTCGGAACGCATGACGAGATTTAATTTCTAACATTTGTGAGCACTGTGCAGAAAACGTTTTGACATTTGACATTTTTGTCATTTTGTGGGGGTGGAAATAATGATAAACGCACAACTAAGCCTTTTTCTAAATGCTTATGGCCTACATGATTCAGGTCTGATATAATGAAATTTTATTTTATTCCCTGTTGTTGTTGTTGTTGTTGTTGTTGTTTAGGGGGGGATAAACAAAATAAACACAAGAAGTCACCTAAATGATGGCTTTTGTCTGTGATTCAGGCCTGTTATAATGACATGTTATTTTATTTCCTGTTTTTGTTGAAGGTGGGGGGAGCGATTGTGTGCCAACAGTAGGCATATGTATGTGTGTGTGTGGTAGGGGGGGGGGGGGGGGGGGGGTTAAAATAAGTTCAATGCATAACTATAGACATGTATCTACATGAGTATGGCCTACAAAATTCATCCTTGTAATAATGAAATTTTATTTTATTCCCTGTTGACACATAGAACGTACGGGCATCGACATAAATCAGCCTAGAATCTAGTGTATTCCCATTAAAGCTTGAGTCTATATCTAGCTCTTAGAATGTTTCTTACGCGGGCCTAGACCTAGCCTAGTGTAGGTAATGGTATGGAAATCCAGAATGGTCAGGGCTATTTGCATAATAGGTGGTCTGAGCTTAAGCCTAGTGGCCTAGTACTTGGTATGTACTGGTAGGCCTATACGTTGGTCTAGGCTAAACTATAACGTAAGTTTACTGTTACTACACCAATCCTTTAGGCTTAGGCCTACGGCCAAGAATATAATTGTATTTGTATTCTCTCGACGCTACGATTTACGGCGGTATCCCCAGGTTTTTGCGAGGTTTCGTATGCCGGATTCTAGGCCTACACAGCCTACGCCTAGGCCTAGGCCGAGGCGTCTTAAGCCTTGACCTATGCCTACCTAGCTGTTTACACAGAAAGCGTTCATTTATTTTTCGTCTACGACTGAACTGAAACTGTCAATAGCACAAGACTCAATTCCCAAAATAGCCGTGTTGTCGTGTTTTGTTTCGGACAAATATTGAACATGCACCAATCAAAGAAAGATACAACAATGCAGTTGCCTAGCAACACATTGTTTGTCCGCCTGTGATGTCACAACCCCCTCAATTGAGTCTTGTGCTATACCACAAGGGGTAGTAGCGCGCTACTTGTAGCATGCTACATTTTTCGTGTAGCGAGCCCTGTAGCGCGCTACTTTTTTATAACGCTAAATGTAGTTGTAGCATGCTACATTTTTTGTAGCTGTAGCGATAAAAGTAGCGCGACTTTTGTCACTACTTTTAAAAACGTTTGTGCCAATTATTCTACTGTTCCGAGCCGATATTTTTCCATTTTCACCATCACGAATATCAGTGGGAATAACACTGTTCATAATTTTTTTTTGCATCCTATTTCACATTGAACCGTTTCTCTGAAGGTCTTTGCCCTCCCCCTCACACTAGCCCACGAGGAATGGATAGACAATAACACTTGTCAACCCTCTAATCCCACGTTTCCGACTTCGGGCACGTACGAGGTGTTGGATCGGGTGAACCTGCGATTAATTGCCATCTTGAATAGTCTTGTTCGTGTATTGGAGGTGGACACTGGACAGTGTTGGTTTGTGTTGTATTTCTGTCGTAGTGCATCGGAATACCGAATATCGGAAAAAATATTTATAGTGACTGAAATTTGTGACATATCGTTAATTATTAATTAGGAAGTCATCGTTGTATAATATTAATATGTCCGAGATGTGTGTTGAAAAGGTAGGCCTACTCGACTTATTGGCAAAATATGTCAACATTTCCCAGACGTCTACAGCTGCAATACAAGGTAAAGAATAATGAAGCCTATCATCTTATGTTGTAATTATTTATTATTTTCCAGTTATTTTAAATAATTCGTGAAAGGACGCTTAAAGTACAAAATGAATTAATTGAATAATCGTTGTTCTTGAAGAAAAGAAAATGCATGATATCAGGCTCTTCAACATTAGCGATTACGAGTGTGATTAAAAAAATGTAAGGTGGTTGACCGGGACCCATTGTAATCAATGTGCGTGGTGAATGAATAATAGTAAAACTGTAAATTCCACATGGCTACAGTAGTGTAAAACGTGGGTATAGATATTTTGTAAATGGGCGGGGGGTGGACGGAGTAAATAAGGGGGGAGGGGGGTATGGCAATGTACAAACCGATACAAAATAAAGTTGGTCGAGTAGCCTATTTCAGCCCCCAGCCTCCCCTGGCCTATACAGCTCTGGGTCGTCGCTGGAGTTGTTTATTGTCTGACGTAGCGTAAGAGGAAAGAGGTACACGAGAAGGGAGTAGGGATACATGTTCCAGACACATAAAAAGACATACTTCATTTGTCTGAAGGTTCCAGAGTACCTATTATTCACAGCAAATCAAATGCTAGGTTACGAAAGCAAGTACGCGCTGCGTGGTGGCATATAAAACGAGAACGGCACGTTTTGAGACACAAAGATCGATAAAATCGTTAAAACGTCAATAAAAACAAATGTAGCGTCAAAGTAGCGCCCTGCATTTTTTTCGTAGCGCCGATGTAGCGACGCTACATTTAAAATAAAGTAACGAAAAAGTAGCGACGCTACTTTTTTTTGCCAAGTAGCGGTAGTTGTAGCATGCTACTAATTAAAAGTAGCGAACCCAAGACTGACCACAAGTTGCTAAGCCCTAGAAGCCTGTGCTCTAGGCCTAGAGCTAGCTAGGCCTAGGGCCTCACGATACGCCTGCTTATATAGCCCAGGCCTAGGGCTGAGCTGAGGCCTTAGTTATACTTTCTGGGTTTTACACACATTTAGATTTGTTATGGAAGGTAGCTAGGTACTCCGCACTAACACATGGTTTACAAGTATGCTTGCCTAGGCCAATATTAAAAGGAGACTTATCTGAACGTCAACTGGAAGGTACCGTAACTTTCTCTTATCCCGCATTCTTGAATCTACACGACTAAAAGTGGAGCCAAATGTTTCGGCAGATAATAACTAGTATTAAAAATGTAATCCGGAACTTCCAATACGTTGGTGCAATCTCTAAAACACGAGATCGCGGGAGCCAGTTGTCCACCGTATTTGACAGGGCCGCCATTTCTATCTATTTGTGGGACGGTCGAGGCAGCCGCAACTTTAACGAGCTCTCGCAAATATTTGCGTCGGTAAATCCTTTTGTGCATTCGGTTTCATTGATTTGCGGGCGCAAGGCAAAAGTTGCGTCTGCAAGTGGCTTTGTGCATAAGGCTGTAGGTGAGCAAGTTGAGCGAGCGTCAAGCTCTCTCTGCTTGAACTTTTGAGAAATGTCTGCACTTGCACAATTGTACTAGTGGGTGATATGGCCGACGTAAGATTTGGTCTTGTTGAATGAAATCTATTAAGTAATAAATAAACATAGATAAATAATAAATATACATATGTTGTCCAAGAGTGTGAATGCAATAAACATCCAAAGACCTCAAGACCCACAGTTCCACGATGGTGGCATGTTGCATTTAATTGTTTATTTGTTTACATTGTAGAACGTGCACATTCCTCTGTGTTACACCGACTTTAATCTGTGTGGATAGTTAGTAAAAAATAGTTGTTCCTAGGGGTGTTTGAGTACTCAAAAAGTCGAGTTTGGTCGAGTAGTCAGCCACCGATTGTGTACAAATGTATGTGCTATGCATTACAATCAAAGATGCCAATAAAGATATAATAATAATAATAATAATAATAATAATAATAATAATAATAATAATAATAATAATAATAATAATAATCTTTATTCAATAGAACGTATGGCATTTATACATAGATAAATACATTAGTTATAGAATGCGTCAATTAAAACTAAATTAAAACTAAAAGTCCATGTAGTCTTCGACAGTATATGGACACATCTGGACTAGGTAATCTTTAAGATGAGACTTGAGGCTGCGCCTGGGAGGCAAGTTTTTAAACACACGTTTGCAGTCACAACGTAACGTCAAAACGTGAATCCATCCCACTCGTTTTTGGTGGCTTGGAAAATATGCAAGTTTTTAAAACCAAAACGTACGTTGTCATCTAAATGTGTATTGCTGTTTATTCCCGTTGCGATTGTTCCATGGTGTTCATACTTTGTGATTGTAAACGTTCTGTGACCAATCAGAAACGAACTTCGTTACGCCTAGCGCTAGCAACGAAAACTAAACAAACTATTTACCAGCTGTCAGTTGTCAAACTTTTGTTATTCTCACCAGTGTCAAAAGGTAAGGTCTAGGCCTAGATTTCGTAAGTAAGGGCCTAGGCCTATCTCTAGAGCATGTTTTTATTAATAAATTTTGCATCCGAAAGTTGAAAAGAGTCTACGCGCTCCTTAAACCAATCTAAATCATTATTGTCTAAATCATTTTTGTCTAAATCATTATTGTCTCCTTCATCTGCGGCATTTTCAATCTCATCGCAGAACTACGTATTCAATTGTTTGTTGTTGTTGTGGTCACCACCACCATGGCTGTCTGAAAAGAAACATTAACTGCCATGGAGTACAATTGAATCATGGGGGCAATGATTTAAAACGTGAACAATTATCCAACTACGAGTATTTCGATGGCGGGAGGGAACGTCACGTTTCGAGACGTGAATTCGTTGGCGTTGTGGTTTAAAAACTTGCATTCTGCGCAAAACGTACGTTTTGATCGTCACGTGACCCGCCAAGCCACCTTTTTTTAGGAAGTGACTGCAAACGTGTGTTTAAAAACTTGCCTCCCTGGTCATGTCCTTGAGGTGGCTTGGGAGCTTGTTGTACATGATGATGCTTGAATACGCTGGATTTCTGTTTACTTAGGCTAAGTTGTGCGATGGAATATGAAAATCTTTTTTACGTCTGGTATCGTTGTCGTGGATATCTTTATTAGTGAGGTGAAGACTGTGTTGAATTGCGTACATGATGCATTGATAAATGTATACTGCTGGAAAAGTTAATAAACCAAGTGATCTGAAGATGGGTCGGCACGTTGTATTGAACGGAGCCCCAATCATTGCTCAGACTATCCTTTTTTGTATAATAAATATTTTTCGTGCTTGTGGTGATCTGCCCCAGAAGATGACGCCATAGGACAGATGACTGTATACTAGGCCATAGTAGACTAAGCTTAAGGTGTTATAGCTCACCACTTTACGTAGGTTGCATATAATGTATGTAGCAGGCGACAGCTTAGTTTCAACTAGTTGAACATGGCAAGACCAGTTCAGAGTCTGATTCAAAATAAGCCCCAGAACTTTTGCTTCATTAACTTCTTTTAAGTGATTATTGTCGAGCTTGATCAATAAACTACGGTCCTGTTGTCGTTGGGCAGTGCGAAAGTTGACCCAAGTCGTTTTATTCAAATTTACAATGAGCCTTGCATCAGTACCCCACACATTCATGTTCTGCGTAGCAATATTGGCCTTCTTGCCTAATAATTCTATGCTATCCGCCGTGATCAGGTGGCTGGTGTTATCAGCATCATATAGTATCACTTTTATCACTTTATAGTCACTTTGATTCATAAGTGACTTTGCCCAGCTACCTGACATCCCACAAAATTTGGTAAGGTTAGGGGATCCGGTTGATGTTTTCTCAGCTACCTGACACATCCCCGCAAAAGTTAGGAAGGTTATTGGGTTTGGTTGTTAAGTAAGTAAGTAAGTAAGTAAGTAAGTAAGTAAGTAAGTAAGTAAGTAAGTAACACTTTTATTCTTCGATTTGGATCCATAAAGTACATTGATTCATTCATTCAATACAAAATAGAATTACATTGACATTGAAATAATAATTAATCATTGTTTTTGTATTAGTGAGTTCTAGAATTAGAATAGAATATAAAGAAAAATGAATATAATTATATGTAGATGCAGCTAGATTGAAATTACAATGTGTATTACGTTTACGTATTTTTTTTTACGTAATTGTTTTCTAAATATATATATCTCTGGCTCCTGTTTCCAACTTAAGTTAGGTCAGGGGGCGGCTATAGCCACCAGGATTCTAAGGCACTTCAAGAGCTCCTAACACCGGCTTGCCAGGCCTGTCATGTCCTCTTCAAATTCACTCTCTTTTCTTCCCACCAGCTCACGCCATCCACTTCTGTCTTCCCACAGTTAAAATTATTTATAGTATTTAATCGAGAAATGCTCACATAAGATTTACTTGTGTGTGAGCGTAGCCTATTACGGAAAGATTTGTAAGTATTGAAGATGGGCGGCAGATGGCAAACAATTTGGAGTCTTGAGTTATTTTACTTGAACATTTTTTATTTATTTTTCAACTTTTCTTTTCTTCAATTTTTTTTTAAGTTTGAGCAAGTAAGCCTACTTACTTATATATATGGGGTAAATAAACTAAGATGACAAAAAAAGAAAAAGTACAGGCTAAAATATTAAAGTTGATTGAGAGAGTGGGGAGATGAACCTGTTTGTGGTTGGTTAATCATAAACTAATAGAGATAAGTTCATTACTAAGACTAAATCTTATAAATGGATACTCAGCTGCTATTAGTTGGCCCTACTATAGGTACAACAACAAAAATATTTAGATCAGCAGCAGAGTGGAGTTTCTTGCTTGAGTCAAGAAAATACATATTAAAATAAAATATAAAATATAAAATAAAAACGCATAATACATAATACATATTAAAATTAAAAATAAAATAAAATAGATTATACAAAATAGTGATCATAGGTAGGGAAGACGACGGGTACCCGGGTACCCGATACCCGCCCGACGAAGTCGGGTACGGGTTTGTGTTTTCTCTACCCGTTTACCCGACAAAACCCGGTTCCTGAAATTGAGACCGCGAATTAGCTAAATGTCTTGAATTTGAATTGATTTATCCGTCATTACGTATTTTATTTTTGTGCTTGGCGGTATTTCCCTAAGAAATAGAATCGCGTCTATAAATAAACTGTCAACTTTGATAGTTTCTTTTGTTCATGCCGCCCGATTCCCTGTTCATGTAAGCCTGGCCGCCGGCAATCTTTTAGCATGAACTGCTACTCTACACCCCCCCCCCCTACCCCAGCTCCCACCCAAATCACACAATCATTCGACACTTCAACGGGCCGGTCTGCCCGTGGCCTTGAGCTTGAGTGGCAGCTGTGACGCATTATGTTTCATCCCGCTCCGATCCTCGACCCCTCGCGCTGTTGTAACTTTCTCTTGTCATGGGTGTTCAACTTTTCATCACGAAATATAATGAAACATCCTAATCCCTGCTACTACAATACACTATTTGTGGTGTTATTTTTGACGAGAGCGATAATGAGCGGTGGATTTGACACCCCACACGATTGTTTATGTTTTATTAGGCCTAGGCCTACCCGGGTAAACCGCGGGTATAGTGAACGGGTACCCGGGTCGTAAAAAAGTCGAGTTTCGTCATCCCTAATCATAGGCACAGGTCTGCCTATGAATTTCTAGTATAGCACAAAAAGGTGCAAGTACAATACAAAACTGGACATATATTCTACGTTTACATGCAGGTTTGAAAAAGTTTTGACTCAAGTCAAACCAAAACCGTCGATCGTTTACATGCCATCGATCTGAATACGTTCTCAAACCATTTTTTAGTTCGTACATTTCCCGGTAAACAGCGCCACTTACAATAAGACATTTCACTGCTTTCTAAAGAGACATTGGAACAACAGAGAGGGCAGTGCGGGTAATCTATACAACAACAACAACAGAACAACAAAGCTGTCACATTTAGCTGTCACAACATGTAATCCTCACACATTTGTTATATTTTAAGACTTGCGACTTCAAAATATAATATATTACCATCTAGAAGATACAAGCGCGGTAGAAAAGTGAGAACCTAACCTCACTTTGCACTGCCACCACCGGTTTAGTTTGCTAATGAGCCCGCCAAGTCGAAACGTATTGGCGGCAGTGGGGTGTTTACATGGCAGTTTCCAAAACTAGTTTTCAAGTCACCCCTGCGAGCAAACAGGCGTGACTCGAACCGATCCAAACCCACTTTCGAAGTGTTTATATGCTGTTTTGAAAACTCAAAACGTTCTCAAATCGATTTCAAACCTGCATGTAAACGTAGTAATTGACTTAGACAGTACCTATGATACACATAAAAACCATAACATAAATCATGATATCGGTCTTAGTTTTAGGAACTGCACAAATACCATATATGCGTACATATTATATTTTTATGTTTTTTAGTATTTTATTTGATTTTTTGTTGTATTTTTGTTATTTTTGCAAATTCAGATAAAAGACAAAATAGTATGTTTATAGGCCACGCCAGACAGATTTAACTTTATCTTTACATTTCTGAAATTTTCATTTTGATTTCAAATTTTTAATGGACAGTCATAGTAAAAAAAAAAAAAGTGCAAACTATGAATTATTTCTCATAAAATACTTCTAAATCAGCAGCAACAAATCTTTTGCAGAAGTCAAGCCCTTTCTCTAACACCCATGTGGATGCTAATTTCTTGAAGGTGATTATGTTTCGCACACACTTAATTTTTATAGGAAGTTTATTGTAAATTTTTGGTGCTAAATAATTTGTGTGTTTCTGACAAGTGGCTTTATTTACTTGGGGTATCTTGCAATTAATTGAGTGTGTGTTGAATCTAGTGGAATGTAGCTCATGGGTATACGAAATATTTGTTGGTTTATAATTTAGAAATACATGGAGTTAGAGCAATTTAAGATAAAGTTGCCTGATATCCATAACATTTATTTCCTTAAATAGTTGGGTCTCTGGTTGTTGGGTCTGGTTTATTTAAAAGGTGTATACAATTAAGCCTACAATTAATTTAAAACGTGTAACTTTTCTAATTTTCTGGTATGCCACATACTATGTAATTTAAAATGTGTGCTTTCTAATTTTAATAAAAAGGTGCAATTTCTTTTGTTGATAAAAAGTTGAAACAAAACACGCCCGCCCTATTTCTTTAAGGTAACTTAAATTTAGGTTGATACACCTGCTCATGAAAAAAACCAAAGCACTCTTGTTGCAAGACAGTCAACATGGCCCACATAGGCCTAGGCCTAGCTGTAGCGAAAGTAACACATTTTAAGTGGTTGCATAATACATACTACTGTATTTGAAGCATGCGCCTAACAAAATTGGAAAGATACAATGATATGATATGATAGGTAACATAAACAGTTATTTTTGTAGACATTTTATTAGAGAAAACATAAAGTCAGTCTTCCTTACAAATACCTTTAGAATCATTGCAAACCTACAACAATTTCTAAAATGCAAACATACAAACGGCCAAGTTTTATAGCGTAATCCACGTTCGACATCTCAAACGAGAATCACCGCTTCGTACATCTGTATGGCAGTAGATTAGGTCCGAATCTTGATTATAAACTGTGTCTATGTGAGTTGTTACATGGCAAGGTTTTGTTTCCCAGGTGATTGTGCTGGAAATCAACACCCAGTTTATAGAACACACCATCTTCATCATGAAGAACGTGCTGGATAGCAAAACGGATCAGCCGTCTGAACATCTCGGGGTCACGAGCATTGAGGGAATGATGCTGGCCATCGTCAGGTGAGCACAATTAACATACAATTTATATTAATATACATCGTAATAGACTCGTAGTATATGTGGTTAAATTCAACAAGAGAATGCGCCACCGTTACTGTGAAGGGAGCAATATAGCCACAGAATCGAGGTATACAGTCTTTCGTTATGGAAATGTGTGCAACGACAACTACTTATGTTTCATTGCCAGCGAGTGGCACTGTGGTACATAGGCCTACATAACAAAACTGTTTTGCATTTGATTCCGTTTTTAGCTTAAAATTAAATCATTTTTAAAACCTAGGACATAAAGAACACCTCGTTAATACTGGACCTAGGTCAAGTGTCAACTGTCAAGCTATAATTCGACTCCCTAGATCCCGTTTCTACCGCACGAGTGCGTTTTGCAACTTTTTATCACTAGTAGGGTTCTTGCAGGTGACTTCACAAACAGTTGCCATCCTTACAACTTTTCTTCTCATATATCAGTACAGTACAACCTTGATATAACGTCGCTGAAGGGACTATTGATTTTCGACATTATATCAAGCGCAACGTTGCATCAAACTAACTTAAAAAGCTAACTGATTTAAGGCTTAGTTTGAAGTAAGTGTACTCTTTGGGGCAACATCAATAATGAAGGGACTGAAATAGTGAGAGATTAGACATACGTGACTTTTCGGGTTACCGCGGTTAATTGAAAAGAATATTTCGATATTGTGACATACAGGTACAGGATTTCTTCTTGCAAAATGCGAGCTTGGGAGTGGAATTTTCAAGGGTGCATAGTTTTATGGAATACTTTAACTTTCTGAACGTCGTATACACAATTTTGGTCCGGAGAATCATTCAAACATGCAGAAGTCAAGTAGAAGTCAAGAAGTCAAGTAGGTGTATTATGTATATACCAAGTAATTATTTGCAAGCATTTCACACGGTCTTCCGCGACCCAGCATCGAACCCATGGTGACCTGGCAAGCAGGTCGCGACCCGTGGTTTGGGAAACGCTGTCCTAGGCCATAGGTTGATACTATTGGACACCAATCCAATCAATATGGGTGTTACCAGTAGGTTATAGTTACCTGATAACTTAAAAATATTAATACCCGAGTTAAAAACAAACAAACCAAGTTTAAATACAAAGTCAAAAGCTTCTTACTAGTTCAGTGCTTCTATTTTGTTTCTGAATTCGTGTCATGAGTCATGACTTATTCAAACTGGGCCTACTTCTAATAGGCCTAGATTTATTGAAATATAGTCAAGAAATAAGTAGTAAAGCGTAGCAGTAGGTAGCCTAGTTTAATGTAATTGTATTTTAACAACTTTGCCTACTCATGAGTGTATCAGTGATGGCTTTATAAATAAATGAATTGTCCGAAGGTACGTGCGACACTTGGACATGACTGTACATGCCATACACATCAAGACCAAACTGTGCCAACTGGTGGAGGCGATGATGAAGCGAAGGGACGATCTCGCGTTCCGCCAGGAGATGAAGTTTCGCAACAAACTAGTGGAGTACCTGACGGACTGGGTGATGGGCACCAGTCACCAGATAGCGCCGCCATCTTCCGGCGACGTCACCATGATCACCAGGGACCTCGATCAGGTACGAGCGTTGCTTGTTGCATCACTTTCCGTCTAGGTATTTAATTTATGTAGACTAGTTACTCGAAACAAAAATTATAATACTGTATAGTAAAAAGTACAGATGAACCGATACCGATATTGAGAATCAGCCGATGCTAGTGGTATCGTTAGAATCAGTATCGGCTTTTTTACCGATACCAATACGAAATCGTCAGTTCTAGCCGTTTCACACAGGATAAAACTTGTACCTATAAGTAGGGCCACATAAATTTAGCATTAAAAAGTGAATTTATGTAGCATTAGTTATTGGAAAATTAGCAATTTAACTGTCTTAACAGGCTGAGCTGACGTTCACAGACGGAAATCCACTACAAATTGATGAGCCATGGAGTCGCCGTAAGTAGAAACACGGAGCAGCAGTCGAAAATATATCGAAGGTCGATTCTTCGTCATGCAGTCGGTAAAGTAGAAAACTGTAAAAAAAAAATCGCAAAAAGGGAAATTATTGCGGAAAATAGTAAAAACCGACATTTATCTCATTTATCGCGGAAATTTGTATTACTAACTGCGTTATTTCGCATTTATACGCACTAATCGCTCAAATTCGTGCGAAGGTAAACCCCTCAAAATTGCCCTATTATAGCACAAAACACATTATGGAGTAGGTTTGCTACCTTTTTGCAACATTTTGCTTTGATAGCTGTTGTTATAACGAAATTTACGTGGCCCTTTCTACAGTACTGTAGGCCTACATTTTTTCCCATTATTATTTTATATATTCATTATTATTTTTGAGTTATTTACAAACCATAAATCAATACTGTAGTTTCAGAAGATAGTGTGTAGTACATTTTCTAGGGGTGGACAAATCCAATTTTTTGCTTTTGAATCCGAATCTCGAATACTTAGCAAAAATATCCTCGAATCCAAATATAAAGATTATTTTTCTAAAGCTGTTTTGCATGGCATTGCCGGCAACTTTGGTTGTTCAATTGTTTTTGGTTTTTGTTTTTGCTTCTTCTTTAAGGAGCTTATATTTTGCTAACATGTTAACGTGGGATGCTAAGTGTTTGATCAAAGTGCTCGTAGTACCTAAAATCAATATTAATTCTATTGTAAGAATGAACAATGACCTTAAAACTAGGGTTGCCGTTCGATATGAATTTCAGCATCGATAATCGGACCAGTAAAATCGATTATCGATCGCGATAATCGACTTACAAAAATATCGATCGATAATCGAATCAAAATTAAGTTATTTTTCGCATAAGAGACGGTCCATTTGCGAGTATATTGTTTTCGGGGGTATTGTGCTGTTTGCCACAAGATGCTACTCTGCCGAGATTGAAGATGAAACTGGAGACTGCTGGCTGTAGTAATGGGGTGGACCGTGGAAATTGCCTTGTCATTGGCTTGACCTTGAGCTGGTAAAAGGGGCTAAGAAGGTTCGAATACAGGAGGGGCTGTCGGCTTGCGCTGGGAAATGCGCAGTTGTCATTCAGGATTCATGACAGCCGGTTACACAACACGGATACGTGAGAAAACAATTTAGCAGCGGCATACAATACACGCGCGAACAAATAAATAATAGACCGGAAAAAGACAATAGTCTGAAATTGGGATTACTTTAAAATACAAATTTGATGTCGCGTAGGCATTGAATTTTCGTAAATGTGTACTAAGATTTGTCGTGTTGCCACTGTAAACCACTTTACCATTACACTTCCTACAAACTACACTCTTACTGTCAATTATTTTTTTTTTCATGGACACGAAAACCAAAGTTTTTCCACACCTCACTTCTTAGTAGCGACGGAGTAAACAGATCTGTTTTAGGCGTGGTCAAAAACATCGCGCGAACAAGAGAAAAAAAAAACAGATCAAGAAACACGTGCTCACTGCAGGCGACAGGTTACCACTCGCGACTAGGCCTGCCCAGTCCCCCTTCTACTGCTTGACGGGGGGGGGGGGGGGGGGGGTAGGCTAGGTAGGGAGTGGGAGATGAGGGGTGGGGGTTGAAGCTACTACGCTGCCAGGTGCCACGCACGTAGGAAGCGTAACGAGCGGTTAATTCAAAATCTCAGCCGGGCGAGCCATTCGATTATCGATATAGTGATAATCGATTCGGGAAGACTGAATCGATCATCGATCCTTTCGGCGAATAATCGTATCGATCGATATATCGATTATCAAACGGCAACCCTACTTAAAACCTAAAAGTGTAAGGACTAGCTAGGCCTAGGCCTAACACTTCTAAAAATTATCTAGCCTATTCTTAGGCCTATTTCAATTTGTATTAGATTAGCCCTAACGTAAAGCCTAGACCTAGGCCTAGGCCTATGTGTATTGCTTAAGCCCAAACACTAATGGTGAAAGGCAGATCACACAAGCAGTAGGCCTAGACTGCAGATTTATAGTAAGTTGGAAAGATAGGCTAGCCTAGGATGACCACTTGAAAGTTATAAACAAAAATAATAAATGTATGCAAAATAAACTTGGAGTTTTAAATTGTTTCTTGCATGTATTGCACATAGAAGTGTTTTTTCAGCAGCACTATAGTGTTTTTATGGGAAAAAATCCCAAATTGCTCTCCTAGGTCTTTTGGACGTCACTTCAACCCCCAAATTATCCGCATCTTTCTCGTTTTATTCATACATTTTTTTACTTATAAAAAAAAGTAAAATGTTTTCCGCGGACGTGATATGAAACAGCTGGAGCTTCCGTAACACAATGGCGGCCATTTATATCGATCGATCAGAAATCGCAATGGCGGCTATATATATCGATCGATCGCAAATCGCGAGTGCGCCGATTTGACGCCGGATTCGAAATCGGCCAAATACTTCGAATTTTTAGGATTTTGGATTGAGTGACGAATCAAATGTTAATCTTTAAAAGATTCGATTCAGTTTCGATAATTTCGGAGCTTCGCAAACCCCTAATATTTTTGAAATAAACAGATATCGGTCATCGATCCATCTCCAAAAAAAAGGCATTTAATAAAATATGTTTATAATATGTGCTTTACTGTTTATTCTTGCATAGTGTAGGTTACCTAGGTGTGTGTAGGCCTACCTGTTCAAGTCAACCTCAGGGTACTTTAATAGATTCATAAGGCCTTGATCTCCTGGCATGCATGTCTGGTATGGGACTACCTTGCATATAAATGCACCAGTAGAGGTAGCTCACACGCGAGGCTCTAATACGGGAGGTTGCCGTTTCGATTCTGGTCACATCACTTGTAATCGTGATTGCAGGGTTTTTCCGAGGTTTTTCCTCAGTCATAAAGGTGAATGCTGGGATTGAGTCCTACTAACAGCCCTCGGACATTTCCTCCCAAGTATCCAAACACCCTAATGCCCCGCCGGCTTGCATGCCTGGTATGATCTTATCTGACATCATGTAATGGTATGAAAGCTAATACTTACATTCCCTTGGACTTATCCTTCAGGCGTGCATGGAAGCAGTGGCTGCCCTGCTTCGAGGTTTGCCGCTTCAGCCCGAGGAATCGGATCGCGGAGACCTTATGGAAGCCAAGAGTCAACTTTTCCTCAAGTAAGCATATCGTGAGGAAGGTTATTGATTATCTTGAATAACATTTTCCTCTTTGTAATATAAAGTTCAAATGTGGAAATAAATAAATAGGTAGTTCCATATGCCATGTGTTAAAGTCTACTTGATAATTTCCCCTATATATATAACATTCCAAAAATGGTAAACCAATGTGAAGAAAATACCCACCATGAATGACTAATAAGTAGGGGTGTGCGAGCCTACGATTTTTAAGTCGAGCCGAGCCGAGCCGAGTATGAGAAAAAAAGCTTGATTTTCGAGCCGAGCCGAGCTTTTGAAATAGCGTTAATTGTAAATTTATGGCTGCATTTTATGTTGATGCAATGCGATAGGAAGTGTATGTATACCGAAATATCGGTACATCTAAGATCAAGCACATCTTTGTTTATAACATAATATGTAAGTTACATAATTATATTATTATAGGGTTACATAATGTAACCCTATACAACCCTGTTATTGTTGCACGGTAGGTTGGTAAAACAGTTTAGTTGAACTGTTTTACCGACCTTGGGTTGCGCTAGCGATGCCCATTTAGTTCACAGTACCGACCATAGATCGCACGGTAGTTGCATTATTAGGGAGCTTAGAGAGTGTATGAATACAGTAACAGCAACTTTTCAACTTCTAGACTTGTTTTTTAAAAATGCATTCGTATTTCAGTAGAATATTAGGACATTTTTTTTTTTTTCCTTCTTGTGCCAAGATGGCTTTTTCAGCCATTCTTTTGTCTTACTATCCAATATAAAACTGCTTCCTTTTCTGGCCTGCTCATATCATTGGGCAGGGAGTCGATAAAAACCTTGAGGGCAGCACATCTAAAAAGATGTGCCCTGTCTTGTACATCGGAGCTGCACAATTTACACGTTGCCGGTTCTTTGCTGATGTTAAAGCGGCTCAGGTGATGCTGCAGGACGTCATGGCCTGTTGCCAGCCGGAACTGGGCGGTGGCCGTCTTTCTGGACCAATTTTTATCAGGTCCTCTGTTGATCTCTGCCCACCAGCTTTTGGCTCGTAAGGCCTCTTCATATGTGCTTTTGTACGCCTTTTTGATGGCTGTCTTGATCTTGATTTTAGCACCTCTGAAGGACGTAGCCGCAGCTTGTGGAGGAGCAGCTTTCGTAGCTTTTTTGGCCAAGAAATCAGATTTTCGTTGCCCAGGATCTGGCAGTGGCTAGGGATCCATTGAACTTCTAGGTCTTTATTCTGCTGACGGAGACTGGCAAGGGAGTTTTTGAAGAGCAGCGATTGGGGGTGGAGGTTCACTGCTTGAGAGACAAATTGGATTGCTGAAGCGCTGTCGCTAAGGATAACAAATTTTGTCTTGTTGAGTGGGAAGGCTGGCACCTCTGCAATTTTTTGAGCCGCTCTGGCGATGGCGGCAACCTCCGCATCGAAGTATGTTGTGCCGACGCCCATCGGAGTGGCTTCCTCGAAGAAAGTGCAGTAGATGCTATAGCCGGTTCTATGTGTGGCTGAGTCGTAGGAGCCATCCGTGAAAATGTGCACCCACTCTTTCAGAGGAAAATACTTTTTCAAGTGTACCTCAGTTAGCGCTTTCAGCTCTTTCTTGTCGAGACCTTCCTTTTTCTCAATGCCATCTATTTTTATCCTTGGTATAAGCTGATTGGATCTATCTGGAAGGGAGGCCGGCAGTGGGACGTCAAAAGGTTGGCGTACCGCGACCAGGAGCTCGGGGCAGACTTTTTCTTTCAGCTTAGTGACCGCTTCAGCGAAGTTGGTGTGAGCCATTACTCTTGAGGTTGGGTAGTTGAGCCATTTGTCAGGGTCGAGGCGTGCCAATTTTTCATGCAGCTGGATAGCCCGCTGTTCTCTACGCAGCTGCATTGGCTCGATTTGGCTGTACCATTCCATGGCGTCTATAGGGTTGGTTTTCACTGCACCGGTGATGAGTCGGAGGGCTTGATTTTGGACTCTGTCGATGAGACGGGCCTGGGAGGCGGCGGCTGCAGGGAAAATTTCGGTGCCATATTCGATAGCTGGTCTTACGTAAGTAGTGTATGTCAGCGTTAGGGTATCTAATTTGGCACCCCAGGAAACACCACAGGCCCTCTGCATTAGACGTAATCGTTTTTCACCCTTTTCTGCTGCCTTTTCAAAGTGGAGCTTACCGGTCACTTTTTTGTCAAGGGTAACGCCTAGGTATTTCATCTCATCAGTCTGTTTAATGTTTATACCGTCAAGAGGAATGTTAAAATTAAAAGGTTTATTGCTCATCGTGAAGTAGGTGCAGAAGGTTTTGCTGCAGTTGATCTTAAAACCATGTACCTGGAGCCAGCCTGCAGCAATTTTCATGGCACGAATCATTTTTTGTTCCATGCTGACTGGGCATTTTTCTGTGAAAAATATGACATAGGCCTACTTAAGTAAACTAAATTTCGTGTGAAATATTGATTTTATCGCAACTGAACCTACAAACAGATCGAAATTCCATATCACAATGTTGGTTGTAAATGTTATAATACAGTTGGGGTTACTTTGTACTCAGTGGACGGTTGCAGTCCCCTTACCATTGCTCAATGTTTGTCTCCAAAAAAGGGGAACAAAGTTTGGCTAGAACTTTCGTGAAAATTAGAGCTAGATGTTTATTGTTTACTGTGAAAAGCAGAAAGCATCTGTTTTTCTACTTGCAGAATAACGAAACATCGTGCTGCATCTATAGATGTAACATTTTATTATCACGAGATCGGGGCCTAGGGAAAGCCCAGCTAGGCCTAGGCCAGGTACCCAGAAAAGTATAGGCCTAGGCCTAGGCCTAGGCATATACGTTCTCTCAAGTCTATTTGGGCCTAAAACCCCGAAATTTTTCTAACTTCATCGTACTTGCAGACACCTAAATATTCGTTTCTGCCTTTTGGATTCTTCAGTCTACGTTTATAGAAGTATATAATTAAAACCGCGCGACGACTGACATTTTTAGGCCTAGACCTTGGCCTAGACAGCTTGGCTCGAGAATATCGAGCCGAAAATGAAGCTCGGCTTGGTACCGAGCTTAAAAAAAAGCTCGAAAAAGCTTGTAGATTCGAGTACTCGCACACCCCTACTAATAAGTGAATCAGGCCACTTAAGTAAGTGTTTATGGTCATATTACTCATATTATTGATTTAAGGCTGTATGTCCACACACCCTGCGAACCTTGCGATTTCTGCCTGTTAAACTTCCCACTAAGTAAAACAACACTTCATCTCTTATATAATGTTTGCTCTTATGAATGTTTCCTTGTACCAATAAATAGTTCTGTTCTTCAAATGTTGCTATCTAATTGGAAAGGTGTGTTACAACAATACATAAATAGTAACATTAAAAAAAACATAAATATTTATTAGGACAGACATTCGTAAGATTGATCACTAAATTCTCTTGGAGATAATGTATTTTGTTAATACTATGTGACAATTTTAAAGCATTTAGAAGCTATTTGAACAGCCCAAAATTGTGTGTTCCACAAGGTAGGTGGTCAAGTGGATAACAACCGTAATGTGAGTGTAATGTTACTTTTATTTTAATTTGTCTACCGGTACTTCATTTTCCATATCAATGTTATGCATTTTAAACAAAAATATGTTGGTAACACAGTCCAGGTTGTAACTTAGAGGTGCGTTTTTGCAGGTACTTCACTCTGTTCATGAACCTGCTCAACGACTGCAGCGTCGCTCAAGACGAGGAGACAAAGGAGGACTCGAGGCAACGCGTGGCTGCCGGCAAGCTGAGCACGTTGCGCAACGCGACCATCCAGGCCATGTCCAATCTGCTGTCAGCCAACATCGACAGTGGACTGATGCACTCGATTGGTACGTCTCTCTCTCTCTCCCTCCCCCCTCCGTCCCTTGTACAAGACCATCCAGGCCATGTCCAATCTGCTGTCAGCCAACATCAACAGTGGACTGATGCACTCGATTGGTACGTCTCTCTCTCTCTCTCTCTCTCTCTCTCTCTCTCTCTCTCCCTCCCTCCCCCCTCCGTCCCTTGTACAAGACCATCCAGGTCATGTCCAATCTGCTGTCAGCCAACATCAACAGTGGACTGATGCACTCGATTGGTACGTCCGACCTTTACGCTCACCTCTCTCTCTCTCTCCCTCCCCCCTCCGTCCCTTGTACAAGACCATCCAGGTCATGTCCAATCTGCTGTCAGCCAACATCAACAGTGGACTGATGCACTCGATTGGTACGTCCGACCTTTACGCTCACCTCTCTCTCTCTCTCTCTCCTCCGTCCCTCGTACAAGACCATCCAGGCCATGTCCAATCTGCTGTCAGCCAACATCAACAGCGGACTGATGCACTCGATCGGTACATCCGACCTTGACGCTTGGGGATTTGGGGATTATGGGTGAAAAAAAAAAAATCGAAAAAATACAGTAGAAAAATTGTTCTTTTTTTGGACCCTTGGGGCTGATTTCATCAACATTTTAAACTCCAAATGACCGGTAAGCGGTGATTTTCGACGAACAAACATGGGGATTGTCATGTATTTTTAATGAATGTTTGTTGAAACCATGGTTACCAAACCAAGCTTACTTAATCAGAGTTTAACAAAGTTGGTTTTAAAATTACCCAGATGTCAATTTTATTAACCAATTTTATCCCTAGTTTGAACGTATCTTTATATGCTGCCCTGCACTCCACTATAACTGTCAAAGAGATAGCTCTGCTAAGCTGTACCATCATCTGTGTCATATAAGTTTCAACAGTTAACTATTCTATAACTGACAGCTTAACATCACCTTAGCTCTAGTTAGTTCACTTTGCCGCCAACAGAATGCACTCGGTCTCTTCATGGTGGCGTGTAGCGATCTCCCCACGACATCATGCTTGTGATGTTTTGCAGACCTGGGGTACAACCGTGACCTTCAGACCCGGGCTGCGTTCATGGAAGTGCTGACCAAGATCCTCCAGCAAGGCACAGAGTTCGACACGCTGGCCGAGACGGTGCTCGCAGACCGGTTCGAACAACTCGTCCAGCTGGTCACGATGATCTCCGACAAAGGGGAGCTCCCCATAGCGATGGCACTGGCCAACGTTGTCACCACCTCGCAGATGGTACGTCATTCGTTATCTTATGCCAAGGGAATTGCGAATAGTGATTTTCAGGTTTGAATCGAATATCGAACATTTTGTGTTCAAGAATAGTACCACGAATTGTTTTTTTGTTGTGTAAAGTGAAAACATGGCAGACGAATGCCTGCAGGACATGATTATCAATTTCACATTTTCTTGTCGACGACGTATTTAACGAGGATTAAATTCGACGCTATTATCAAACTTGGCGTGCTCGAGTACCTAATTTGATTTTTCGAACGGTAGGCCTGTGTTGGAATTTTGAATGAACATTTACCATTCTCTACTCGAAATAACTATATTTTGTAATTCGAATATTTGCACATCCCTATTTTGCACATTTGCACATAGGCCTACCAACTCTACGTTGAATGAGCATTCAGAATGGAAACTAGCCCTAGGCATATCCATTAGTTTGATCTTGCTACCGCTCTACATCTCTTTCCAACATGTTTCTGTCTCCTCCTTGCTGTTCCAATTCCTTCCATCTTTGTCGTAGTGGGCCTCTTCTTCGTCTACGTTGAAGTACCAATTTCACTATATCTCCAGATAATCTTATATTTTTTACAAGTCAAGATTACTTCCATCTCCTCTCTCCAATTCCCTCCAGTAAACTTCTTACTTCAATTTGATACCCTTTGTGATACTGATACCCTCATTCCTTATTTGATCTCATCTGGTCTTTCCAATGTTTCTTAATATTTCATATCCACCACTAGAAGTTAAAATAAACTTTTACAAATAGAAGTTCAATCAGTCTTTTGCACAATGGGCATATGTTTTCAGGACGAGCTCGCCCGCGTGTTTGTCACCCTGTTTGACGCCAAACACTTGCTGTCCCCCCTGCTGTGGAACATGTTCTACCGTGAGGTGGAGGTGTCGGACTGCATGCAGACGCTCTTTCGTGGCAACTCGCTGGGCAGCAAGATCATGGCTTTCTGCTTCAAGATCTACGGGGCCAGCTACCTGCAGGTGGGCTTGTAGTGTAAGGTCTCGTTTACGTTACTAGCGTGCGGTGATTTCGTAATATAAACTTACTCCGCATACCAACACTAGTTGAAAATGTTACTCATGTTCAAAATGCGGGTTACTAATCTATGTTGAGGAATCCTGATATTACTACAGTGGAACCACGTTTGTACTTTTTTGAGAGGAGTGAATGAAAAAAACGTACTAATGGAAAAAAACAAGTATTGAAACACATCAAATTTGTCTTGTTTTCGTTTCCAGTAACCCTAGAAAGTGAGTATCTGAAACTGTAAAAGCTCACGTCTGGACCCTGTAAGCATTGACATTAGGGGTGTGCGAGTGAATTTACGAGCTTTTTCGAGCTTTTTTTTTAAGCTCGGTACCGAGCCGAGCTTCACTTTCGGCTCGATATTCTCGAGCCGAGCTGTCCAAGAGGCCAAGGTCTAGGCCTAAAAATGTCAGTTGTCGCGCGGTTTTAATTATATACTTCTATAAACGCAGACTGAAGAATCCAAAAGGCAGAAACTAGTGGTGTCAAACGATATTTTTTTCTTGCGATATCGTTATTTAAAAAATTGACATCGATATCGCGATATCGATTTTTTTCCGGCGGTAATAAAACAATACATAAGACATCGTAGTAATTTAAAGTGTTTTCGCCGTGGCCAGCAGTACGCGTTGCTGCAGTTACTGTCTTCACGTCTATACCCCCCCACCCCCACCCTTCCCCCGGGATATCATTATCAACTTGAAAATTTTCCGCCCGTGGCCTGCAGTACGAGTTGCTGCACAGCGATAAAGGCTTGAATTCGCGTGATGACGTCTAGTCACATGTCGGGCATCAGCTATTGACAGTCGTAAAATCAAGCAATACCATTGAATAAGTCCCTTATTCAATGGCAATACTGAACAACAACATTCTTCTCGGAAAGAATTCAGGGTTCCAGGTACAAATAGTTGAATGGATCCAATGTCTCCACGCAAACAAAGGGAACCCGCCGGCCCGCGACCATCTGTGTGGAGGGGGTAGATGTGCAGTTACAAACTGCAGCAACGCGTACTGCAAACCACGGGAGAAAAACTTTAAGTTGACAATGGTATCACGCTATTCTCGAGGGTTTGGGGGGGGGGGGGGGGGGGGTACTCAGTGACAAGCTGCAGCAACGCATACTGCAGACCATAGCGGAAATATTTTAATATTTTAAGTTGACCACGATATCGCGATATTTTTGATATGACACTACCATTTGGATATCGAAATTAACGGCGGTTTTCATGCGATATCGATATCGTATCGAATTATCGATATCGTTTGACACCACTAGCAGAAACAAATATTTAGGTGTCTGCAAGTATGATGAAGTTGTAAAATTTTGGGGTTTTAGGCCCAGCATAGACTTAAGAGAACGTTTAGGCCTAGGCCTATACTTTTCTGGGTACCTGGCCTAGGCCTAGCTGGGCTTTTCCTAGGCCCCGATCTTGTGAGAATAAAATGTTACATCTCTAGATGCAGCACGATGTTTCGTTATTCTGCCAGTAGAAAAATAGATGCTTTCTGCTTTTCACAGTAAACAATAAACATCTAGCTCTAATTTTCACGAAAGTTCTAGCCAAACTTTGTTCCGCTTTTTTGGAGACAAACATTGAGCAATGGTAAGGGGACTGCAACCGTCAACTGAGTACAAAGTAACCCCAACTGTATTATAACGTTATTTATATCCGACATTGTGATATCGAATTTCGATCTGTTTGTAGCTTCATTTGCAATAAAATCAATATTTCACACGAAATTTAGTTGACTTAAGTATGTCCTAATATTCTACTGAAATACAAATGCATTTTTAAAAAACAAGTCTAGAAGTTGAAAAGTTGCTGTTACTGTATTCATACACTCTCTAAGCTCCCTAATAATGCAACTTCCGTGCAATCTATGGTCGGTACTGTGAACTAAATGGCCATTGCTAGCGCAACCCAAGGTCGGTAAAACGGTTCAACTAAACTGTTTTACCAACCTACTGCGTAACAATAACAGGGTTGTATAGGGTAGGGTTACATTATGTAACCCTATAATAATATAATTATGTAACGTACATATGTTATAATACTTATAAACAATGATGTACTTGATCTTAGATGTACCGATATTTCGGTATACATACACTTCCTATCGCATTGCATCAACATAAAATGCAGCCATAAATTTACAATTAACGCTATTTCAAAAGCTCGGCTCGGCTCGAAAATCAAGCTTTTTTTCTCATACTCGGCTCGGCTCGGCTCGACTTAAAAATCGTAGGCTCGCACACCCCTAATTAAAAGTTCAACCCACCCTTTTGGAGGTCACCCTTGATGCCTGTGCGGACGAGTTAGTCCGCGGTCGTACCCCCCAAACATCACAACGACACGCAAAACCCATCCCATGGAAAGCAGGTACTAGGCGCTGTCACGGAGCGAGCCCCTCCCCCCTGAATTAGGGATGACGACGGTTAAGGATTTTACTAACCGGTTAACCGAATGTGGTAACCGGTTCTTAATCGGTTAACAACAGCAAGGTTGGTAACTTTGCAGTCCGTATTTGTATGTGAATTTTTATTCATATGCAACATTTCACATACCAGCTGCTACTTATATACTTATTTTTAGTTTATTCCTTACATTACGGTAATAATGATTGCAACATTGTTGCATTAACCCCACTGAAAGTGCGTTTGTTTAGTTTTACCATTATTATGAATCTATTATTGTTATTAATAACGCAAGGGAATGGATAAATAATCAATATCGATTCATTTAATAAATTTGCATTTTGTGTTTAGTTTTTAGTATCTTTGTATTTTGCATTTGTATTGTATTTTATTTTCATATTTAGTGTATTTTCTGTTGTACCTACTTTACACTTTGTATTTGTATTTATATTTCTTATTTGGTATTTTAATATTCTGTATTTATGTGATGGTTGGATGGAAGAGAAGGTCTAGCTGACCTTAATCCCGCCATTTAATAAAAGTCGTTAATCAATCAATCAATCAATCTTCGTCTGCAACGGGAGGTAACTGACCTAGGCCTAGCCTTCTGGGCTTACGTGACAACTGCTGGCCATCAGCTTATTTTTACACCACTGTAATAATGGTAGATATTAGTGGTGTCAAACGATATCGATAATTCGATACGATATCGATATCGCACGAAAATCGCCGTTAATTTCGATATCGATATGGTAGTGTCATATCGAAAATATCGCGATATCGTGGTCAACTTAAAATATTAAAATATTTCCGCTATGGTCTGCAGTATGCGTTGCTGCAGCTTGTCACTGAGTACCAACCCCCCCCCCCCCCCTCCAGCCCGCGATATCATTGTCAACTTGAAGTATTTCTTCCATGGTTTGCAGTACGCGTTGCTGCAGTTTGTAACTAGATATCTCCCCCCTCCACACAGATGGCCGCACGGGCCGGCGGGTTCCCTTTGTTTGCGTCGAGACATTGGATCCATTCAACTATTTGTACCTGGAACCCCGAATTCTTTCCAAGAAGAATGTTGTTGTTCAGTAATGCTTGATACTTTTACGACTGTCAATAGCGGATGACCGACACGTGACTAGACGTCATCACGCGAATTCAAGCCTTTATCGCTGTGCAGCAACTCGTACTGCAGGCCACGGGCGGAAAATTTTCAAGTTGATAATGATATCCCGGGATAAGGGGGGGGGGGGATAGACGTGAAGACACTAACTGCAGCAACGCGTACTGCTGGCCACGGCGAAAACACTTTAAATTGACTACGATTTCTTATGTATTGTTTTATTACCGCCGAAAAAAAATTCGATATCGCGATATCGATGTCAATTTTTTAATATCGATATCGCGATACGATATCGGCAAAATGGCGCCGATATCGATATTGAAAAAAATATCGTTTGACACCACTAGTAGATATTGATTTCAATTTATTTTAATGCAATAAAGTAAGTAAGTATTTATTAGTCCGAATATATAGGCTTGTTCGCGTCGTTTTTCTGCGTAGTGAACAGCCGCCTGTTGCCGCTTGCATGTTGCAGTTGCACTCGCCCGCGACTATCGCGGTCTCGCTTCCACTCACGCGTCCAGCGACTAGCCCTTTCTCTCTCTCTTACGGCCGACATTGGTCGCTGCAGTAGTTGAACTACCTCGTCGCGTCTCGCTCAGACACGATAGCACTCCATTGTTCTCTCTCTCGCGGCCGGCCGGCGGCTTGAGGTAGGAGGGGAGGGGAGGGGAAATGGGATTGCGATGACTAATGGGGTCTGTCGTACGTGCTTCGTTCTGTTGACAACAACAGGTTGGAATTCGGCCGGGCGGCCAGCTGGAAATTCCGTATTTTCAAAGCCCCAAAACGCACTAATGCATAAAATCACTCTGACAGGACTGGTTTGTAGGACGCACTAACCCGAAAAACGTAATATTGAGAAACAACAAAATAAATTATGCATAAATGCCATAAGGCTTTGCCGGAACCTCGCAAAAAAAAACGTAGAAACGTGAAAAACGTAGAAATGCGAAACACACAAAAGAGGTTCCACTGTACTACTTACTGGTTCTAGTGCTAGGCCAAGGATGTAGGCTATAGGTATTTTATCAGAATTGTGTTGCCTGCAAAGAAGTTAATGTTTCTTTTTAGGCCTAGATCAAGGACCTACCCTAGCAGGTGTGACCTATTGCCTATGTGTTCTAGTTTCTATTTAGCTGTGTTCTAGTTTCCATTTAGCTGTGTTCTTGTAGTGATTGCTTTATTATGAAGGGTGTATTTTCTATTTAAATAGAAAATAAATGGGCAAGCTGGCTTTTCAACCAGGGTTTATACTTTGGAAGAGACCCCCCTCCCCCGGCCTTATGATCATAGTGTCGAGTACGTCGTTAATAAACACCAATAATAAGTAAATAATGAGTGGTTGTCATAAAACGATGATTTTAAAGACTTAAATTATGTTAAGTTGAGTAGCGTGTAAAAAAAAAAAATATAACATCACATTTTGTATTTTCACCACTCCGTGTGTGTGTGTACAGAGTCTGCTGGAACCGCTGATCCGGCCGCTCCTGGAGGAGTCGAACCTGAGCTTCGAGGTTGACCCCGCGAGACTTGAGGCGACGGAGGACATCGATGAGAACCGTACGAACCTAGTCGCGCTCACGCAGAAGGTGTTTGATGCCATCGTCTCGTCGGCAGACAAGTACGTCATGTCTCGTTTGAGATACCCACGGCTTTCTTGACTACGCCTACAATGATGATTAACTTTACACAGAATTTCTCTAAACTAATTAGCAAAAATACCAGTCTGAAGCCCCCAACCCATGTGTGCGTCCGATGCGTCCGTCTCGTTGGACTTGGATGGCGAGGTGCTGGGTGTCATTGGATGGATGCATCGCACGGATCGGACGGGCGCTCTAGTTCACAACAACAATAACATTGCCTAAATTGTAAATGCTGGGCATTTGATTACAAAAATCAAGTGGACTTTTATTTCAGAATAATTCAAGTATGAAGCGGATCCACGCCAATCGATACTTATTGCTACTGTATCGAGGCTAAAGCGCACGTCATCTTATACTAGATGAGAGCTTTGTGCTGGGTATGCGGCTCGTTCGTTTCCAAGCAATGAATGACATTTCCTGTGTGTAGGTTCCCACCGCAGCTGCGGAGCATGTGTCATTGCCTCTACCAGGTGCTTAGCAAGCGCTTCCCACAGTTCCCACAGAACAACATTGGTGCGGTCGGTACCGTCATCTTCCTGCGCTTCATTAACCCGGCCATCGGTGAGTACTCGGCTCCACGTGGCTAACCATACTTCCATGTACAGTTAACTATTCCCCCCCCCCACCCCTATGCCCTTTTAAGTCAACTATTAAGTTGAATGTGAAATACGTCTCTAAAGAAATTATATTTAAGATATAAAACGTGGCTTTGTTCTTGTTTTAGCAATAAATCAATATTTTAGTGGTTGTTAATAAAAATATATATTCATAACTAATTACAAGTTGAATCTATTAAAAAATGTATTGTAAAGTACCGTCTATATGCATTATCCACTAGGCTGTGCATAGAATGCAGTGACTTTGTGCATTATCCACTAGGCTGTGCTTAGAATACAGTGAGTTTGTGCATTATCCACTAGGCTTTGCTTAGAATGCAGTGACTTTGTGCACGTGTGAATTTGTAGAGAGCTTTGGTAATATCAATAAAGAACTTGCATTGTTACATTGCATAGCAACAGTTGTTGACATGTAACTAAGGACAATATAGAGGAAGATGGTGGAAAGTGAGCCTAGAGAGAGGAAGTGGTGTTGAAAGCTACACGGAACAACTTCAAGAACTCGAGTCTTTGAGCCTTACAATTTCTCTAGTTATCAAAACTAGTATTACCCAGACGTCGACTACGCCTGCCCCGTTAAATGGGACGGTGATTTCCGAAGCGTTTATAAATATTAATGCGGAAACAAGTATCAGTGACCGCTACGTGTTTTTTGGATGTGACTGTACGTGAGCCGGCCGCACGTGGCCGGGAGACCGCTATCACGGGCTGGCAGCAGCTGTCGGCTCAGCACCCGCGAGGGAGTCTGCATTGGCACCCGCAGGCCTATGTACACATTGGCAAGTTCAGGGGGCACTTTCTCACAAAACGTGTGCTGGGCCAACCAGTTCTCATACTCTTGTGCCATGTTTATGTTGCCACTTAATAAATAACGTATCATCATCATCATCTGTTGCCACGTCCAACTCTGCGTTGGGTCAGCATTGAAGATAAGCCTCTCCATCTTCTTCTATCCTGTCACCACTCTTCCCCCTCAACTACATTCCAGTCCCCTCCTCGCATTTCCACATCCGTATAATTATTATAAATCAACAAATTGATGAAACGATCAGATCAATATGTAAAAGGTTACTATAAAATCAGAGAATAAGCCACAAGTGGCTATTGATTTATTCGTACTATATATATATTACGCGACAATATTTCTGCGACTACTTTCCTTGAAGCTACAGTGAATTCCTGCTTGTGGGCGTGGCAAGCGGCCAGCTGATTAGTACATGCTGTCATTACTGCGGGCGAGTTCTGTGATGCCATATACACTACCCCCCCCCCCCTCTCCCTCCTCGCGCGCAGCGGCCGCACAGAGCCCAACCCACACAGCGGCCGTTAGCTGACAGGGGCAGAGAACGGCCCTCAATCATGTGGTTTACGGGGGGGAGGGTGGTTACCAGGATAAGATAACATAATTTATTCTTTCAGGATTCGGGTAACCCGATTCCTGGAAGGTCTGGAACCGGATCCGAATTTTCCTACCCTATGACTAGAGATGTGTAAATTTTGTATGCCGCGAAAACGCAAAATGGCACTTAACGTCACTCTAGAGATGTAGTTTTGCTATTTATTGGTTATGTAGCCCTATAGCAATCTTATTTTAAAAAACACAAAACGCGAAATCTGACAAATTTGCCTTACTACGCGATAAACGGTGTTTTTAATCAAAACTTCGCGAAATCCATGATATTTGCTGTCAACATGCGCAATTTCACAGTTTCGGAAAATTAATTCGATCAAAATTACAAGATTTACGTACAAAATGTGTTTTAGCTTTAGGTACCGCCCACTTTCTTACCAATCGACTGTTATTTCGATAGTCGATATTTTCCCGTTTCGACTTGCGAGTTTCATGAAGCCACGCCTCCGACCACCAACCCCCTACCCTCCCGCCAAATCATTGGGTTTGAAATACCCAATGGCCAAATCCTACTCAAACGCACGCGCAGGCGTGAAAGCTGAAACCTGAAACTAGGTCACTGACTGATGTTGTGTTCAGTTGTGATTTCCTGGAAGCTGGAAATGCCGCAAGTAAGCGTATCACTGCAGAAGAGAGCTGCCGAATTGAAAAATGATGGATTATATGCCTCTGCTAAAACTTTGTTTTGCAAATGATGTAATTGCCGTTTAGATCATAATCGTCGAGATACGCTTCTAAAGCATTGTGCTAGTGAAAAACACAGAAGAATACGTGATGCTGCTACAATTAGGCCTACGACGACGAGCGTTTCTGGGGCTAGGTCTTCAACGTCGCAACAAACTTCGCTTGAAGAAACGGTCTCTAGCGCCAAAAGAATAAAAACGAACCTAGATGAGTTCATACTGGAAACGGCTGAGGCATTTTTAAGTGCTAATATTCCTCCCAAAAAATTGGATCATCCACAGATTCGAGGCTGGATGGCTAGGCCTAAGCATGTGAAGGGTGCCGGGGATATTCCCTCAGCCAAAAGTATAAGACATATGATTGTCATTGTACCCAAGCTTGATGAAAAAAAAAACAGTCTGAAATAAAAGCCAACATTAAGGGAGATAGATGTGTCTAAAATATATTGTGTAAAACACTGGAACCAGGGGCTAGCCAATCAATACATCTTCTTGCATCTGTGGTACTCGATTCGGCTGATTCAGCTTCTTGTGCAAAGGCAGTGTTGGATATACTTGCGCAATAGGTATAATAATAATAAAAACACAAAACACCACTATTTGCTTTTTTATAAACGAAATTCTCCTATTTCAAAAAACATTTTTCTGAACTGTTGATCTAAGTTAATTTCTTACTTGGAAAAGCCTCAGACCAAACCGGGAATCATAGTGGACCTTCATCTTTGAAAGCAGGAATGAACCAATACTGTTTACAATTTATATTAATGATCTATGTAATCTGAAATTGAATGGAACTATAATATTGTATGCTGATGACACTGTAATCATATTATCAATGACCACCTGGAATGAGGTCCATAGATAAGCAAATCAGGTGATAAATATCACCTTTCAATGGCTAAACAAACACTTACTGACTCTAAATGAAACTAAGACCGTCTATATAACTTTCTCACCCACTCTTGTTACGCAACCCAAAAATGTGAACCTCAATCTCAAACTTCACTCTTCTCTTTGTGCTTATAAACCCACTCAAGATTCAAAATTTCAATGTAGTTATGAGATTAAAAAAGTTTTTATGACTAAATACTTGGGCTTGGGTCTAAAAATCGATCCATCATCTAAAGTGGAATGATCATATAATTACCCTTTGCAATAAAGCAGAAAATCTACTGTATGTTTTTTATAGATTAAGAAACATTTTTGAACTCAATATTCTTAGAACCATCTATTTTGCAATACTTCAGTCTTGCCTGGAATATGGCATAATTGGATGGGGTGGTGTGCAAAGTATAAATCTCAACCCCCTGTCAATTATTAAAAAATTAGCCCTAAAATCCATGTTAAAAAAGCCAAAAGACTTCTCGTCTAAAAGTACCTTTGAACAAGCAAAAGTGCTTGACATTAGACAATTATATGTTAGAAATATACTTCTCTTTATTCATAAATACAATTCAGAATTTCAACAGCCGTCTATGCTGACACGCAATATCACTAGACTTACTGGACGTAATAAGCATTTGTGAATAAACATTTTTCTGATTCTGATTCTGATTCTGAACCACTAGACCAACCAATATGACATTTAGTTTCAGTACCTAATGGATAGATGCCATAACTTAACTACCATACCAGGCTACCATTCGATTTCCATCCAACCTGAGGGTATTAGGTAGGGGGACTTTGTCATCATAGTGAATAGGCCTACATTAATAAATATTAAATATTGAAAGTTATACATTCTAGTAGGCACTGATTACCTACATGTTTTATAATAATAATATGTTAAACATTCTAATGCAATTTGCTGCCCATTTTCTGTAATCAAAATAAGCCATCTTGATGTATCTAGTGGTGATATAAAACGTTTCGTAGTACAATGTTTTCCAACTGGGAAGTTGTGTTTCTTGTGCATGCATATCAATAAACCGTGGAGAAGTTGCAAACGAGCGTGATGTACCTTTGCAGTGTCCCCGCTGGAAATGGGTATCGTCACGAAGCAAGTGCCACCCCCCGTCAAGCGAGGATTAATGCTCATGTCCAAGATCCTTCAAAACATTGCCAATCATGTTGAATTCAGCAAGGAACAACACATGCTGCCCTTCAATGACTTCCTGCGTGCCCACTTCGAGATAGGCCGAAGGTTTTTCATTCAGGTATCTTAAAAGTTGGAGTGGAGGCCCTAGGCCTAGGCATATTCATAGTCGGCCCCTACACCTAGGGGCGCCCATTGTTACCAAAGTAACAGTTGTTTGTAGTGGTGTAGAACGATATCGATTATTCGATACGATATCGATATCGCGGGAAAATCGCCGTTAATTTCGATATCGATATGGTAGTGTCATATCAAAAATATCACGATATCGTGGTCAACTTAAAATATTGAAATATTTCCGCTATGGTCTGCAGTATGCATTGCTGCAGTATGCGTTGCTGCAGCTTGTCACTGAGTATCCCCCCCCCCTTGAGGATATCGTGATATCATTGTCAACTTGAAGTATTTCTCCCGTGGTTTGCAGTACTTGTTGCTGGAGTTTGTAACTGGACATCTACCCCCTCCACACAGATGGCCGCAGGGGCCGGCGGGTTCCCTTTGTTTGCGTGGAGACATTGGATCCATTCAACTATTAAATAGTTGAATGGATCCATTGTCTCCACGCAAACAAAGGGAACATTGGATCCATTCAACTATCAAATAGTTGAATGGATCCAATCCAATGTCTCCACAGGTACAAATTTTGTACCTGGAACCCCGAATTCTTTCCGAGAAGAATGTTGTTGTTCAGTATTGCTTGATACTTTTTCGACTGTCCTACACGTGACTAGACGTCATCACGCGAATTCAAGCCTTTATTGCTGTGCAGCAACTCGTACTGCAGGCCACGGGCAGAACATTTTCAAGTTGAGAATGATATCCCAGGGGAAGGTTGTAGGGGGGGGGGTATAGACGTGAAGACTTGATTATTTGGGCTTAACGTCTTATATTTTTGCAACGTGGCTAATCAAGACGATCGTGAAGACACTAACTAACTGCAGCAAAGAGTACTACTGGCCACGGCGAAAACACTTTAAATTAGGGTTGCCCATCGATGTTAAATTACAAAATCGACATCGAAATCAAAACATCGATGTCACATCGCAATGTTGGAAAATTTTTCGACATCGACATCAAACGTGAAATAATAGACATCGGAAAAAAAAAGTTCCTTGAACAATGTAAAAACTAAAAGAAAAACTATCAAAACCGCAAAACCTTCTGGTAAGTTGATGTTGTGTTGTAACATTGTCGACGAGCGGAGTTCAGATTTTGTTTTTATTATTATTTCGTCTAAAAAACGATTCGATTTATGAAAAAAAAATCGATGTCGGAAATTTGCATCAACATCGATTATTAATCGATTAATCGATGTCGATGGGCAACCTTACTTTAAATTGACTACAATTTCTTCTGTATTGTTTTATTACCGCCGAAAAAAATCTGATATCAGGATATCGATGTCAATTTTTTAATAACGATATCGCAATACGATATCGGCAAAATGGTGCCGATATCGATATAGAAAAAAATATTGTTTGACACCACTAGTTGTTTGCATGTTATTTCCCATCAACAAAACAAATCCATAGCAACAATGGATGCCCCTAGGTGTAGGGGCCAACTATGAATTCCAACCTCTGCAGTTGATATGTGTTGATAATAGGGTCCAAGTGGCTCGCTAATGACTTATGAATTAATTAGTGGATAGAAACATAGTATTTTATTTTTAAGAAACATTAATAAATAGCCTATAGGCTACATCAATATTGTACTTTGAAACTGTTTTGGCCAGACATTGCTTTGTTCACACAATGAGTGCGTACAGTCAACTCGATGTATGTTTATTGGCTTTTTATAGTTGTAGGGTTGATTTGAAATGGTGTCAAGCTTCAAAATTTTTTTTGCACACATTCTGTTGCATACATATTTTTATTTTTATCATATGTACTCCCAAACACCTAAACAACCAATACTCAGCAGTTTGTTTGCCATTTCTTAATTTCTTAATTCCATACTTATTGATATTTATAATGTATACAACAGTCAAGGCAAGTGGTTAGTTTTATTCATTCCATGAAACAATTTAGTATGTAGTGGGTATAAGATCAACCTCTAGGATAGCACTGATGGTTGGAATGCTGCTTAACATAAATAAGAGAGCATCTAGAATTAGGTACAGTACAATTGTTGTGGTGGTGAAGAATACATGTCAGAATAGAGTTGTCTGTTTGGAAATGTCTACAGTGGGTATCATATACAGTCAAACTTGGTTATGACGTTTACCGTTAGGACGTTTTCACGGTTAACACGTCGAATTATGAGTGGTCACGCTCAAGTTGCATAAGACTAATGTTATTTTTATTCGTTATGACGTTCTCCAATAGCACGTTTTCACGCTTAGGACGCAATGATTTCTTTGTCCCGTGCCGACTTTATTTGCGTTTACCACGTTTTCAAGGAGCCGTGTTCTTTTAAAAATAACAGCTCGTTATCTACGAGGCCTAGCTGAGACCCTTTTCCCCTCGACGGCGACCGCCCATCGTCAGTGGCAGCACAAACCCTGAAGATATCCCCCCCCCACCTCTCCAGGCGCCGACATAACAACAATACAGAGGCCCACTGCGGTCTACTGTGCTTGCTATAAATAGACTACAGTATGCTGACCCACCCCAACCCTCCCGCTACCTGATCTTTGCACGTGCAGTCTGGCCCGAGTTTTGTTCAGACAGCCGTCAATGTTCTTTGTGTTATTCTACAAGCAGGTCCGTCATTATGGTAAAACGAAAACCCACTCAGTTTTCTTTGAAAAGAAAACTGGAAATTATTGACATTGTTGATCGCAACCTCAATAAGACCCTAACCGAATTGTCAAAAACATTAGAGATTCCTGCGTCAACACTAAACACCATTATGAAAAATAGAGTTAAGATTCAACAAACCTGGCTAAAATGGTACGTTATTATCTCTTTCTCTTTTCCGTGGGCGCGCGGGTGCTCTCGCTCTCATTTCAAGGTCCTTCCCCTAACCCCCCCCCCTGGCCATCCACAGTGAGCGTAGCAAGGCCGTGACACAGGCCATTGAGATAAAATATAACCCGCTTGACAGGTTTTTTGGTTTGTCATTCCACGGTCAGTGTAGGGGGGTGACTGTCTGGTGTGGTTGAGTTCAGCCAGACTGACTGACGGCAACGCGCGGGCGCTTTCGTTGTTATTCAGAAGCACGCGACGAGTGATTTAAATATTTTAATTAGTATATAAGTATGTACTTTATTATTTACAGTAGGCAGCTTCACAATATAGGCCTGTAAAATATTAATAACTTTTGATATTGAAGTATTTTTTCATTCTTTTTATACTAGTAGCTAAAACATCAATGTATTTCAAATTAAAGAATATTCAATTCTGACATGTTTTTATTTATTTTCGTTATGACATTTTCACGTTCACGAAATTTTTTTTTCCTGGCCCTTCCGAAACGTCCTAACGAAGTTTGACTGTAACTAGTTAATGTTCTGGTTCTGTTTCATAGATTGCATCCGACTGCGAAACGGTGGACCAGGCTTCCCACTCAATGTCCTTCATCTCGGATGCCAACGTGCTGGCATTGCACCGGCTTCTCTGGAACCACCAGGAGAGAATCGGGGACTACCTCAGCTCGAGTAGAGATCACAAGGCGGTGGGTCGCCGGCCATTCGACAAGATGGCCACCCTACTCGCGTACCTCGGCCCCCCGGAACACAAGCCCGTAGAATCGCAGTAAGCGCTCGCTTGTCTCGTTCTCGTTGCATTCTATGTTGTGCAATTCTTATTCTGGAAAATGATAAGTTAGCAAGTGATCAGTTTCATTTGGCTTTTGCCAAAGAGCTTAAAAATGAACTGTTATTAGAACTAGTGATGACAACGATTAATCGTTACCCGGTTAATTTTCGTAACCGGTTAAATTAAAAAAATTATGTTAATTTCGTATTATATTACACCCGAGAAATGGGACTTTCAACTATGCCGCCCAGTTGCGTGCTTAAGTATTTGTCCACGGCCGCTTTTAGTCCAAACTGACCCGTATCAAACGATACCGCACACTCTCAAGCGCCCCCCCCCCCCCCCCCCCCCCCCAAATATTTGCAGATCGCGCGTACTTAAGCGCGAGCCATCCCTTTATTCAGGCTGGCACTCGGCAAATGAGAACAGACGCAACCGAGCGAGAAAGAGCCAGAGAACAATGGTCTGAGCGAGACGCTACGAAGTAGTTTGCTGTGTCGGCTTCTATCAGCCGCCGTGAGAGAGAATAAGAAAGCGCTAGGCGCAGGACGCGTGAGTGGAAGCGAGATCGCGATAGACGCAGGCGAGTGCAACGCAAGCGGCCGCTTGTTGGCAGTTTACTACGCAGCAAGTACTCAAGAACGGATTCATGAAAAATGACTTGAAGAAGCCTCTACATTCGGATATTGCGTTAAAATAAATTGAAATCAATATCCACAAGTGTTACAGTCGTGTTTATGACGACAAAAACAAGCTGACCATAAGCATGGTCGTCACGTAGGCCTAGGTCAGTTATCTCCTGTTGCAGACAAAAACTGAGTTTTGTTGCTGTTTTTATTCACCGATTATAAACCGGTTATCACATCGATTAACCGATTACAGTACAACCTTGTTATTACGTCGCACGATACAACGTCGTTTGCATAGTCACGCCGTTTTGACAAAGTTCCGGCGGATTCCCATAAGAGATAATGTTATCTAGAACTTAGTACAACGTCCCTTGATATAACGTCGTATCCGACATTACGACGCCTATTTTCGGACCGTACAGCAGTCAAACGAGCGTTATAACGTCATTTCATGATGCAAACTTCCTTGTTAACATGGATTTTCCCGACGAACACGATCACGGAATTCGCAATTCCCAACTTGAAGTTGAGTCGACCCTTCGACGGCATTGTTCCCCGCGTTATCCTCCCCTCCTCCCGTACCCCGCCGCTGCCACATACCAGTCCCCCCCGCATCCGCCGCCCGCCACGCACTCCGCTTCGCGGCAGCTGCGGCCTCGCTCGCCGGTGTTTTATTTCAGCGACCTTCGGTAGATTGTTGTGCGTGGCTGTGTAGGTTTAACAACTCTGTCCCTCTTCTTTGTTAGGCGATGTCATTCATTGCTTGGGCTTGGGCTACTTCTTCTTGTAGATCTTTGTACATTGCCACGCAACCCGCGCTTTCGCGCATATGCGTGCCTATCCTTATTGTCAAACCAGAAACAATAGCGAAATGCTTTCGCAAAGCTGGTTTCGTGAAAGAGCACGACGTTTTGACGGCGTTTGACGACGAGGCCAATGACGAGGCCTATGACGAGAGCGATGACGAGAGCCCGCCTAATAAGATCGCCCCGGGGGATTGGGAGAGGTTGGGAGGAGCCTGTACAATGGAAGAATTTTTCGAAATTGACAGCCACTTAGTGATAAGCGCGGTACTGTCAGTTGATGATATAATCGAGGAAAATAAGACCATTGATGGCGCCGACCTCAGCGACGTAGACATCGTTGTAGAAGCCCCAGAGCCCCCCCGAAGTTTCAAGAAGCTATGGCTGCGTACGAAACCGTTCGTAGTTATTTAGTGGCGCACGAAATAAGTGACGAGGTCCAAAAGCAGTTACTAAATATAAACGGGGCATTGTACGATGTGTATACAAAATCTAGTAAGTTCAGTTAAAGATAACAGACTTCTTCAAGCGCTAAGAGCTTAGATAATTCAAGACACGTCATATTATCATGATACATTATCTTTTGACATAATATATCTTTGACTAGGACTATGTTTAGACCTTTAATAAATTTTATCTTTATTTGTTTATCAGTCGTTTTATTTTTGACATTGCCCATTATTCCCTTAGCCCGTAACTCGCCAGGCGGTCAATGGTTGTGAGGGGGGGGGGGGAAGCTCGCGTGAGCCTGTGGCAGCAACATGCCACGTACAAACACCCAGTGGTGTATTCCTAAAATATTAAGTGCCTGGGCGGTCGAATTTACGTGTGTACCGGGGGGGGTGGGGGTAATTTGTGTGTAGAAAACGATGTTACAGAAATTGAACGGGGTTAAAGAACTCGCCGTTTCTTCCAAGTGTTTGTCCTGCCAGTTTTGTGTTACAGTTTCAATGGTTTTTCTTTTTGCTTCATTGACTCCAACGCTTTCGTATGCGCTAACGATGCTTTATGATGTCCTATTTTTGACCTTAGCGATTTTAGTTGCTGTTCCCTGCTTGTTCCGTTGGAGCAGATAGTGTAATTTGTCCACTCAATGCTTAGAAAGAGTCCTTGTGACTTATGGGGGCCTAATGTTTTTAAAGAAGTACACACGCTACACCCTAAGCGTCCATCTTTAGCGTCTAACCAATCATGTTTACCTTTCCTTTCCAGCCATTGTTCCTCACTCCACACTGATGGAAATTCACATTTTGACTTCACTTCTTGAACAGGAGTACTAATTTCCGAACGTTTCTCTACACAACACTGTTCACTGTTTTCATTTACCGCCACATTATTTGGAAATTCGCTGTGTTTGAAAAAAAAACTGGTAATTTTTTTTAGAGGTTTTTCACTTTGTTCGGCAGTCCGTCTTTTCATGACAAGAGAAAATAAATAATTAACTATTACCAATATAATACAATACAACTTAATATGAACACGCACGAAATGCCACTTCAACACTCTTTGTGACATGTACACACGCCACTCACTGCGTCATTGGCAAACGACTCGACGTACACTTTACGCGATAAAAGGCAGATTTCAAATGCGGACGCATTTAGATTTTACCACTTGAGCTCCAGAGAGAATACTGATGACAGAAATGCATGTGACAATGTCAACATTTTTACGCTAAATAGGACGGGCAGTTCTCAGAACTCAGAAGACCTAATCCTTTTCACATAAACCCTCTTCTGAGAAACTAACAGTGCACAACACAGGTGCATGGCTATGAATAGGCAGGGTAGAAGGCGAGGATGATAGGGATTTCGGACTTTGTACGTGCCATATCTGGCGAAATCATAGAATACTGTGATTAGTGGCCGACTCTTTTCAGTCACCTCCACAAGGTGTCCTAACAACTGTCCAATTTGATACCTGCAACAAAAAGCTATTTCTTCTGTCCATCGTTTCGAAGCATGTATGTTTGGTCATGCGTATTTTTGCTCTCCAATTATAGAAAACGTTTTTATTGCGCCTGGCTGTTCTTTGTTTAGCAATGTAGGACTTCGTGTATGTATTGTAATGGTATAATATGGGCTGTTGACTGTTAAAAAGCACCTGGGCTAGCCCAGCCTCCAAATAAAAGTGCCGTGGCGGCGCCCAGGCTCGAATACACCACTGCAAACACCCACACCTCCTCCTTGATAATAGCGATGACAGCCGACTCACAATAGCCCTGGCCAAATTAGAAGTGTGTAGGTCTATACCTAAGATAGGGGGCCATGCAAACGTCTACCCCCCTCCCCCCCCCCCCCCCCCATAATGATAATGTGTAATTTTATTTTTTGATAATTTTGTGATAATCTGGTACAACGTCGCGCTTGTCATAACGTCGAAAATCAATAGTCCCTTCAGCGACGTTATATCAAGGTTGTACTGTAGTAAAATGCTTAACCGTGTTGGCTACACCCTCAATACTTGTGTGTAGCCTACCTATTGGCCTACAAAGGAGGTGACAAATCAGTCTCGAATGAAAGGTTTTATGGGTTTTTACAATCTTCCTTCAATTCTAAAACAATTTTGTTATTTTACACTAAAATAAATCCTTGAATTGAGGTGTAGCCGCCATTATTAGTTATAATTAAAGATACTGATAAATCGTAAAAACGATAAGTGTGATGGGAAAATAATTTGTCCCAGATTTATGTTTTCATACTCCCTGTTTGTTTTATGATGTTTGGTGGTCTTTAAAACCTACTTTATTTTTGTGAATATTCGCGATGCCGTCCATTTAATGTGATGTCCTTCAATATTTGCGAAATACTAGTGATTTACTTGAAAACGCACTTTTTTCGTTAAAATTTGTGTGTTTCAGGTCATTTTAAGCTGATTTTGCACCTCCATTCGAACATATCGATAGTCGAAAGTCGATAAAAGAAGTTCACTGAAAGCAAATCGATTAGTAGATCCAGTTCCGTTTATCAACCCCACATTAAAGACGCGTTGCTCATTGTAGTAACAAAGTTTAGCTAGTCTTTTTTTCGTATTTCATGGATAAATACTAAATAGTCGTTTTTAGTTACGAGGTCTTGATTTTGCGGTATAATTAGGGTAAAATGCCGGTTTTTTTTACAATATAAGCGACAAAATCGAATTAATAATGCTAGTTTTCCATATCTCTAGTTATGATAGCAGTTATGATGTGATAGGCTTTGCACCCAGTAATTCTAGGTTATTATTTAGGATAAGGTATTTGGCAAATGTCATATTAATGCTGTATGGCATGTTGGAGGGACAAGTTTTCTTATTACACAGCGCTGCAGTTAATTTATTTTTCGTTTTGCTGCCATCTGTTGGCAAACTATAAGCTATTAATAGTTCTTGTGAAAGATGTCGTCAGAGATGGAATGTATGTATCATTGGTCGAGGTGACCAGGGGCCGGTCGCCTGCTACCTGGGCGGGCGTTTTGATCAAGGACCTTGGGTCTGACAGACTAATGGAATGTATGTATCATTGGTCGAGGTGACCAGGAGCCGGTCGCCTGCTACCTGGGCGGGCGTTTTGATCAAGGACCTTGGGTCTGACAGACTAATGGAATGTATGTATCATTGGTCGAGGTGACCAGGAGCCGGTCGCCTGCTACCTGGGCAGGCGTTTTGATCAAGGACCTTGGGTCTGACAGACTAATGGAATGTATGTATCATTGGTCGAGGTGACCAGGATCCGGTCGCCTGCTACCTGGGCGGGCGTTTTGATCAAGGACCTTGGGTCTGACAGACTAATGGAATGTATGTACCATTGGTCGAGGTGACCAGGAGCCGATCGCCTGCTACCTGGGCGGGCGTTTTGATCAAGGACTTTGGGTCTGACAGACTAATGGAATGTATGTATCATTGGTCGAGGTGACCAGGATCCGGTCGCCTGCTACCTGGGCGGGCGTTTTGATCAAGGACCTTGGGTCTGACGGACTAATGGAATGTATGTATCATTGGTCGAGGTGACCAGGAGCCGGCCGCCTGCTACCTGGGCGGGCGTTTTGATCAAGGACCTTGGGTCTGACAGACTAATGGAATGTATGTATCATTGGTCGAGGTGACCAGGAGCCGGTCGCCTGCTACCTGGGCGGGCGTTTTGATCAAGGACCTTGGGTCTGACGGACTAATGGAATGTATGTATCATTGGTCGAGGTGACCAGGGGCCGGTCGCCTGCTGCCTGGGCGGGCGTTTGATCAAGGACCTTGGGTCTGACAGACTAATGGAATGTATGTATTGTAACAGTACCCTCGCCCTCTTACTACACTGGTCGGCCTAGCTCAGCCGGGAAATAAACCAACACTTAGAAATTTGAGTTGTACTATTAAATTATATTGCATCACATAGACAACGAATGCTCACAGTAAATAACTTGTCACAAATAGGTTTACAGACAGTACCAGCTCCAGTTATAGGTGTATTCTTCTTCTAACCTTGGTTTCTCAAGCAGGCGTCCATGGTAGGATTTCCAAAATGTCCTTCATGGTAGGTTGAATTCAGTGGTTGATCGTGTGTAACCGACGCTTCGAAAATCACCGTCCCATTTAACGGGGCAGGCGTAGTTGACGTCTAGGTAATACTAGTTTGGATAACTAGAGAAATTGTGAGGCTTAAAGATTCAAGTTCTTGAAGTTGTTCCGTGTAGCTTTCAACACCACTTCCTCTCTCTAGGCTCACTTTCCACCATCTTCTTCTGTATTGTCCTTAGTTACCAGTCAACAACCGTTGCTATGCAATGTAACAATGCCAGTTCTTTACTGATATTACCAAAGCTCTCTACAAATTCACATGTGCACAAAGTCACTGCATTCTAAGCACAGCCTAGTGGATAATGCACAAACTCACTGCACTCTAAGCACAGCCTAGTGGATAATGCACAAACTCACTGCATTCTAAGCACAGCCTAGTAGATAATGCATATAGACGGTACTTTACAATACCCCTTCAAATTTTTTTATATTATGAATTTATTAATTGAAATTATAAAAAAATTTCAAAAAAATTATCTCCAACGTTCTCCACTTTTAAAATTTCCATGGTCGTAGGTCGTTATATCATACCCCTTCCAAAAATAAAAAAAATGAAGATGACAAAATGTATCTATATTTTTTATATTTTTGCTAACATCGAAACTCAGAAATAAACCCTTATAATCTATAATTGGAAAACCGCGTTACCCCTTCAAATAGCCTTACCCCTTCTAAACCTGTAAACTACAACAATGTCGTTCACTGACCCCTTCAATTGACCAAATCTATAACTGGAAAACCGCATTACCCCTTCAAATAGCCTTACCCCATCTAAACCTGTAAACTACAACAATGTCGTTCACTGACCCCTTCAAATTTGATGCTAAAATGAAAGTTTATGAAACCTGAAACCCAAATGACAGCACCATGCAATGTTAATAGTACAATACACTTCTAACAATTGGATATCAATCCCCTCTTCCAGAATCAACATGTGTCAACAATTAACAATTTTAAATTGTTGATATTAAAAAAAAACACATTAATAACTTTGCACCATAACCAGCCTATACCTATAGGCCTAATCCTATTAACAATGTTACTACAGAGTCGACAGCAATAGGCTACATTAGGGACCAAATCATCACCTGTCGAAGAGATTCCATACATTGTTGACCTGTGTCAAAATAAACTGTCACTTTCTGTGAAATAGCCCGAGCCGTTTGTTGCTTTAACGTGTACAACGACACCAACTTTAAAAAAACATCAATGAACACCAGTTCATATCGTACCCCTCCAAAGCCTGTAGATAAAGGACCATCAGTTGCCACCAATTCACCAATGTTAGTAGGCAAAATAGGCTGAAAAATCCCATGTGACGTTCTATTTGCATGTTTCGTACGTTGACATGAATCACAAAATGCAATCAACTTTCTATTCAATCGCGCCATATTACTGAAAAAGAAGTTCTCTAATAACACCATTAAACATTTTCTAGCACCAAAATGACCAATCTCTTCGTGTACACTCATGATCACTTCCGACACCAGACATTGTGGAATACATAACCTCCAAATCTCCTTACTATTGTCCAATTTGAAGAACAACATGTTGTTGAAAATCATATAATTGCTATGAGCACCAACATTAGTATGAATATCACTCCAAATCGTTCCAAACTTATCATCTTTCTTCTGTAAATCAGGCAATTGTCGAAATTTTTTACGCAATTCTGAACTAATTCCCACATCGGAACTTCCTTTTATTTCTCCGACCTTGTTATCTACATCTCTTTTGAACTCCCCTATTTCCTCAATTACTTCATTGACCTTACCGCCATCCTTTACAACCTTATCTCCAATCTTTTCTGACCTACCTTTAAAATCCACTATCTCTTCTACTAAACCACCCACTTTATTGTCAATAACCTCGATTTCATCCTCAACCTTAGTCCTCAAAGCTGTGAATTTAGTTTCCAACCCATGAAACATTTTATCACATTTTTCTTCGAAGCTTTTCTTCAATTCGGACTTCATTTCCCCCATTTCCTTCCGTATTCCCTCATTGTCGTTACGTAATCCCACATTGTCGTTACGTAATCCCCGTATTCCCACATTCATATCCTTCATATCACCATTCATCTTAATCATCATCTCCATTAAACTGTTCAAATCAACAGACCTGATCTCTACCTCTTGAACACTCTCCTCTATACTCCTATCTACTTCATTCTGAACCTCCTCCCCCTGCATCCTGTCTATAGTCAGCAGTGACTCTGCGAACGTTCAAATTAATCGAGCTTATAATTACACCTCAAATTTTTAAGTGTTTGGTTCAAAAAGTTTTTTTTTTCTCTCGGGGTAAATGCAATTAGTATGGCCCCAGCGTTGGTGTGCCAAATTGTAACAGTACCCTCGCCCTCTTACTACACTGGTCGGCCTAGCTCAGCCGGGAAATAAACCAACACTTAGAAATTTGAGTTGTACTATTAAATTATATTGCATCACATAGACAACGAATGCTCACAGTAAATAACTTGTCACAAATAGGTTTACAGACAGTACCAGCTCCAGTTATAGGTGTATTCTTCTTCTAACCTTGGTTTCTCAAGCAGGCGTCCATGGTAGGATTTCCAAAATGTCCTTCATGGTAGGTTGAATTCAGTGGTTGATCGTGTGTAACCGACGCTTCGAAAATCACCGTCCCATTTAACGGGGCAGGCGTAGTTGACGTCTAGGTAATACTAGTTTGAATAACTAGAGAAATTGTAAGGCTTAAAGATTCAAGTTCTTGAAGTTGTTCCGTGTAGCTTTCAACACCACTTCTTCTCTCTAGGCTCACTTTCCACCATCTTCTTCTGTATTGTCCTTAGTTACCAGTCAACAACCGTTGCTATGCAATGTAACAATGCCAGTTCTTTATTGATATTACCAAAGCTCTCTACAAATTCACATGTGCACAAAGTCACTGCATTCTAAGCACAGCCTAGTGGATAATGCACAAACTCACTGCATTCTAAGCACAGCCTAGTAGATAATGCACAAAGTCACTGCATTCTATGCACAGCCTAGTAGATAATGCATATAGACGGTACTTTACAGTATCATTGGTCGAGGTGACCAGGGGCCGGTCGCCTTCTACCTGGGCAGGCGTTTTGATCAAGGACCTTGGGTCTGACAGACTAATGGAATGTATGTATCATTGGTCGAGGTGACCAGGAGCCGGTCGCCTGCTACCTGGGCAGGCGTTTTGATCAAGGACCTTGGGTCTGACAGACTAATGGAATGTATGTATCATTGGTCGAGGTGACCAGGGGCCGGTCGCCTTCTACCTGGGCAGGCGTTTTGATCAAGGACCTTGGGTCTGACAGACTAATGGAATGTATGTATCATTGGTCGAGGTGACCAGGGGCCGGTCGCCTTCTACCTGGGCAGGCGTTTTGATCAAGGACCTTGGGTCTGACAGACTAATGGAATGTATGTATCATTGGTCGAGGTGACCAGGGGCCGGTCGCCTGCTACCTGGGCGGGCGTTTTGATCAAGGACCTTGGGTCTGACAGACTAATGGAATGTATGTATCATTGGTCGAGGTGACCAGGGGCCGGTCGCCTTCTACCTGGGCAGGCGTTTTGATCAAGGACCTTGGGTCTGACAGACTAATGGAATGTATGTATCATTGGTCGAGGTGACCAGGAGCCGATCGCCTGCTACCTGGGCGGGCGTTTTGATCAAGGACTTTGGGTCTGACAGACTAATGGAATGTATGTATCATTGGTCGAGGTGACCAGGATCCGGTCGCCTGCTACCTGGGCGGGCGTTTTGATCAAGGACCTTGGGTCTGACGGACTAATGGAATGTATGTATCATTGGTCGAGGTGACCAGGAGCCGGCCGCCTGCTACCTGGGCGGGCGTTTTGATCAAGGACCTTGGGTCTGACAGACTAATGGAATGTATGTATCATTGGTCGAGGTGACCAGGAGCCGGTCGCCTGCTACCTGGGCGGGCGTTTTGATCAAGGACCTTGGGTCTGACGGACTAATGGAATGTATGTATCATTGGTCGAGGTGACCAGGGGCCGGTCGCCTGCTGCCTGGGCGGGCGTTTGATCAAGGACCTTGGGTCTGACAGACTAATGGAATGTATGTATTGTAACAGTACCCTCGCCCTCTTACTACACTGGTCGGCCTAGCTCAGCCGGGAAATAAACCAACACTTAGAAATTTGAGTTGTACTATTAAATTATATTGCATCACATAGACAACGAATGCTCACAGTAAATAACTTGTCACAAATAGGTTTACAGACAGTACCAGCTCCAGTTATAGGTGTATTCTTCTTCTAACCTTGGTTTCTCAAGCAGGCGTCCATGGTAGGATTTCCAAAATGTCCTTCATGGTAGGTTGAATTCAGTGGTTGATCGTGTGTAACCGACGCTTCGAAAATCACCGTCCCATTTAACGGGGCAGGCGTAGTTGACGTCTAGGTAATACTAGTTTGGATAACTAGAGAAATTGTGAGGCTTAAAGATTCAAGTTCTTGAAGTTGTTCCGTGTAGCTTTCAACACCACTTCCTCTCTCTAGGCTCACTTTCCACCATCTTCTTCTGTATTGTCCTTAGTTACCAGTCAACAACCGTTGCTATGCAATGTAACAATGCCAGTTCTTTACTGATATTACCAAAGCTCTCTACAAATTCACATGTGCACAAAGTCACTGCATTCTAAGCACAGCCTAGTGGATAATGCACAAACTCACTGCACTCTAAGCACAGCCTAGTGGATAATGCACAAACTCACTGCATTCTAAGCACAGCCTAGTAGATAATGCATATAGACGGTACTTTACAATACCCCTTCAAATTTTTTTATATTATGAATTTATTAATTGAAATTATAAAAAAATTTCAAAAAAATTATCTCCAACGTTCTCCACTTTTAAAATTTCCATGGTCGTAGGTCGTTATATCATACCCCTTCCAAAAATAAAAAAAATGAAGATGACAAAATGTATCTATATTTTTTATATTTTTGCTAACATCGAAACTCAGAAATAAACCCTTATAATCTATAATTGGAAAACCGCGTTACCCCTTCAAATAGCCTTACCCCTTCTAAACCTGTAAACTACAACAATGTCGTTCACTGACCCCTTCAATTGACCAAATCTATAACTGGAAAACCGCATTACCCCTTCAAATAGCCTTACCCCATCTAAACCTGTAAACTACAACAATGTCGTTCACTGACCCCTTCAAATTTGATGCTAAAATGAAAGTTTATGAAACCTGAAACCCAAATGACAGCACCATGCAATGTTAATAGTACAATACACTTCTAACAATTGGATATCAATCCCCTCTTCCAGAATCAACATGTGTCAACAATTAACAATTTTAAATTGTTGATATTAAAAAAAAACACATTAATAACTTTGCACCATAACCAGCCTATACCTATAGGCCTAATCCTATTAACAATGTTACTACAGAGTCGACAGCAATAGGCTACATTAGGGACCAAATCATCACCTGTCGAAGAGATTCCATACATTGTTGACCTGTGTCAAAATAAACTGTCACTTTCTGTGAAATAGCCCGAGCCGTTTGTTGCTTTAACGTGTACAACGACACCAACTTTAAAAAAACATCAATGAACACCAGTTCATATCGTACCCCTCCAAAGCCTGTAGATAAAGGACCATCAGTTGCCACCAATTCACCAATGTTAGTAGGCAAAATAGGCTGAAAAATCCCATGTGACGTTCTATTTGCATGTTTCGTACGTTGACATGAATCACAAAATGCAATCAACTTTCTATTCAATCGCGCCATATTACTGAAAAAGAAGTTCTCTAATAACACCATTAAACATTTTCTAGCACCAAAATGACCAATCTCTTCGTGTACACTCATGATCACTTCCGACACCAGACATTGTGGAATACATAACCTCCAAATCTCCTTACTATTGTCCAATTTGAAGAACAACATGTTGTTGAAAATCATATAATTGCTATGAGCACCAACATTAGTATGAATATCACTCCAAATCGTTCCAAACTTATCATCTTTCTTCTGTAAATCAGGCAATTGTCGAAATTTTTTACGCAATTCTGAACTAATTCCCACATCGGAACTTCCTTTTATTTCTCCGACCTTGTTATCTACATCTCTTTTGAACTCCCCTATTTCCTCAATTACTTCATTGACCTTACCGCCATCCTTTACAACCTTATCTCCAATCTTTTCTGACCTACCTTTAAAATCCACTATCTCTTCTACTAAACCACCCACTTTATTGTCAATAACCTCGATTTCATCCTCAACCTTAGTCCTCAAAGCTGTGAATTTAGTTTCCAACCCATGAAACATTTTATCACATTTTTCTTCGAAGCTTTTCTTCAATTCGGACTTCATTTCCCCCATTTCCTTCCGTATTCCCTCATTGTCGTTACGTAATCCCACATTGTCGTTACGTAATCCCCGTATTCCCACATTCATATCCTTCATATCACCATTCATCTTAATCATCATCTCCATTAAACTGTTCAAATCAACAGACCTGATCTCTACCTCTTGAACACTCTCCTCTATACTCCTATCTACTTCATTCTGAACCTCCTCCCCCTGCATCCTGTCTATAGTCAGCAGTGACTCTGCGAACGTTCAAATTAATCGAGCTTATAATTACACCTCAAATTTTTAAGTGTTTGGTTCAAAAAGTTTTTTTTTTCTCTCGGGGTAAATGCAATTAGTATGGCCCCAGCGTTGGTGTGCCAAATTGTAACAGTACCCTCGCCCTCTTACTACACTGGTCGGCCTAGCTCAGCCGGGAAATAAACCAACACTTAGAAATTTGAGTTGTACTATTAAATTATATTGCATCACATAGACAACGAATGCTCACAGTAAATAACTTGTCACAAATAGGTTTACAGACAGTACCAGCTCCAGTTATAGGTGTATTCTTCTTCTAACCTTGGTTTCTCAAGCAGGCGTCCATGGTAGGATTTCCAAAATGTCCTTCATGGTAGGTTGAATTCAGTGGTTGATCGTGTGTAACCGACGCTTCGAAAATCACCGTCCCATTTAACGGGGCAGGCGTAGTTGACGTCTAGGTAATACTAGTTTGAATAACTAGAGAAATTGTAAGGCTTAAAGATTCAAGTTCTTGAAGTTGTTCCGTGTAGCTTTCAACACCACTTCTTCTCTCTAGGCTCACTTTCCACCATCTTCTTCTGTATTGTCCTTAGTTACCAGTCAACAACCGTTGCTATGCAATGTAACAATGCCAGTTCTTTATTGATATTACCAAAGCTCTCTACAAATTCACATGTGCACAAAGTCACTGCATTCTAAGCACAGCCTAGTGGATAATGCACAAACTCACTGCATTCTAAGCACAGCCTAGTAGATAATGCACAAAGTCACTGCATTCTATGCACAGCCTAGTAGATAATGCATATAGACGGTACTTTACAGTATCATTGGTCGAGGTGACCAGGGGCCGGTCGCCTTCTACCTGGGCAGGCGTTTTGATCAAGGACCTTGGGTCTGACAGACTAATGGAATGTATGTATCATTGGTCGAGGTGACCAGGAGCCGGTCGCCTGCTACCTGGGCAGGCGTTTTGATCAAGGACCTTGGGTCTGACAGACTAATGGAATGTATGTATCATTGGTCGAGGTGACCAGGGGCCGGTCGCCTTCTACCTGGGCAGGCGTTTTGATCAAGGACCTTGGGTCTGACAGACTAATGGAATGTATGTATCATTGGTCGAGGTGACCAGGGGCCGGTCGCCTTCTACCTGGGCAGGCGTTTTGATCAAGGACCTTGGGTCTGACAGACTAATGGAATGTATGTATCATTGGTCGAGGTGACCAGGGGCCGGTCGCCTGCTACCTGGGCGGGCGTTTTGATCAAGGACCTTGGGTCTGACAGACTAATGGAATGTATGTATCATTGGTCGAGGTGACCAGGGGCCGGTCGCCTTCTACCTGGGCAGGCGTTTTGATCAAGGACCTTGGGTCTGACAGACTAATGGAATGTATGTATCATTGGTCGAGGTGACCAGGAGCCGGTCGCCTGCTACCTGGGCGGGCGTTTTGATCAAGGACCTTGGGTCTGACAGACTAATGGAATGTATGTATCATTGGTCGAGGTGACCAGGGGCCGGTCGCCTGCTACCTGGGCAGGCGTTTTGATCAAGGACCTTGGGTCTGACAGACTAATGGAATGTATGTATCATTGGTCGAGGTGACCAGGAGCCGATCGCCTGCTACCTGGGCGGGCGTTTTGATCAAGGACCTTGGGTCTGACAGACTAATGGAATGTATGTATCATTGGTCGAGGTGACCAGGAGCCGGTCGCCTGCTACCTGGGCGGGCGTTTTGATCAAGGACCTTGGGTCTGACAGACTAATGGAATGTATGTATCATTGGTCGAGGTGACCAGGAGCCGGTCGCCTGCTACCTGGGCAGGCGTTTTGATCAAGGACCTTGGGTCTGACAGACTAATGGAATGTATGTATCATTGGTCGAGGTGACCAGGAGCCGGTCGCCTGCTACCTGGGCGGGCGTTTTGATCAAGGACCTTGGGTCTGACAGACTAATGGAATGCATCCCTATTGTTAGGTTTTGACCCTTTTTCAAAACGTGCCATTATATAAAGACTGGAGCTTCCTCCCCCAGACAATGTTGTAATGTGGTACAGTGGAAGAGACAAGGATGACATTGAGAAAGAGATGAACAAAGCACTGAAGGCATTGGATGAATGGTCAACACTTAACGGAATGGTAGTGAATGAACAGAAGACAGTGTACGACTATTACTCAACTAAGCACTCGATCTCAAATTTGCAACTTAAATACGCAGAAACAATTCTTAAAAAAAGAAGATAGGCCTAATCCTACATATCTGGGTATGACATTGGATCAAAAAATGAAAGCGACAAATCAAATAGACTAGATGCCTGCTGCAGGTAAAAGACGGCTGAATTTAATTAAGAGAGTGGCAGGAGTGCAATGGGGAGCAAATGAGGAAACTTTTAAAACCACGTATAAGACGTACGTCAGACCACTCATGGAATATGGCTAGAGATACGTGAAAATATCACTTTCATTTTTTTTTATGGCACTTTCATTTTCGATTTATAGCGTTTTGTAGCATCTATTTTTTCCTTTATTTCTACAATGTATCATTAGTAGATGACGACAAAATGTGGTAAAATACACAGTTATATGAAAAAATGCAGAATAGTTTGATATTTCAAAGTAGAACAATATGTATAATAATAAAGTAATGAATAAACTATATGGTAAATATAATGTTATTAGTAGTCTGACTATCAAGTGACTAGTTGAACATCAACATGGAACAAGTTTCAACGTTATCTTCCTTCAGCCGGTTGCGTCTGTCAGTCACAACTAGATTGTACTGGCTGAAAAACCTCTCAGCGTCCACGCTGCTAACTGGCGCCCAGATAGTAATAGTATGGAGTGCAGCATTTTGCAGCAGGAAGTTAATCCTAATCTAGTAAAATAACAAAAAATTACTTGTTCATAGCTCATTAAGTAAATTAGTTTGCCAGCCAATTGCCAAAGGTGCCTGTTGACCTGGTAAGTTGAGGTTGTGCGTGTGGTTGTTGTGTTGAGTTGTGTGTTGTGCCTGCAGCCTTCTCTTCTCCTCGTACGCGCGGTGGAGCTCAATCGACATGAGCAGCACCAACTTCGAAGAGATTATGGTCAAACACAACATGCACGAGAAGGAAGAGTTCAAGAGCATAAAGAGCCTCAACATATTCTATCAGGCGGGGACCAGCAAGGCCGGCTATCCCGTCTTCTACTACATTGCCCGGCGATACAAGTAAGTCGATCTCATTGACGCTGGCTGGTTTAATATATACTAACTTCCTTCATTCTTCACTCTTTAGTGCATTTTAGCGAGTGCACTTGAGCAAAGCCAATAAAGATTTATGCTATGTTTATTTTAATATCCTCTCCACCTAGGATTAAGTATTTAGAATTTTCAGTAGATAGGCCTACAGTAGTCCCTTGTTACATCGAACTCGCTTACTTCAAAATTTCACGTATTTAATTTTGACCAATTTGGGGCTGGGAATCAAGTTTCCAGCACACAAAACAACACCAATCGTTTTAACGAAATAATCATTATACCGAAAAAAACGTACAGTCCCTTCAAGTTCGTTGTAATTTCATTTGACTGTAATTTATTCATTAATAATAGCAAGTAGAGGAAGAACTATTGTGGGAAGATAGGAAGAGGTGGACAAATTTGGTTGTGAAACCCAAGCTGACCCTGCCAGAAGCAGAAAACGGCTATGGATAATGATGATGATGAATACAAAAGTATAAACCCTTTCACTGTTAGCAAAAAAAAAATGAAAAATACCCTCTGTGTTAGCCAAAAAAAGGGGTTAACATATAAATTCAGTCACTCAAGTATAGGTGATAAATTATACTTTTTCCCCATTAATATCTTAAACAAGTGAACCAAGCATTAAAAATGTGAAATTTGATAATGTTGATCCCCGGAAAATGGTGGCCATCTTGGAAAATGTCCCTTACAATAAGGTACATTCTGAATAACCCCCCCCCCCCCCCCCCCCAATCAAAAAATGTGAAGAGACAAAACTTAAAGCAAATGTAATCTAAAAGGAAATAAAGTCATGAAATAATATACAAAGTCATAGAGTTAACTTTTATGATCATTTATAGGGGTTGTCATAAACCCTTTTGAGCAAAATCCTGGGTTTGAAATCTGTCATCTCCAAATTTACTCAAATCTTGCAAAAATTCGATTTGAAACATTCAAGCCAAGAAGAAAATGTAACATTTATTTTATATTATTTTTATAACCCTCATAGGGGTGGTTTATGGGTCATAAAAAAAAAAAAAAGAAATTTCTAATGAAAACGTGTAAATTTAGGCCTACTTGTAAAATATACTTTTTGCTAAATTATAAGTATAGTACACTAGTAACACACCACAGACAACATAAAATAGGGCTGGGTTGATATTAGACTGTCCAACACGACATTCACGCCTAGAACCACGCCCCCTTGGCTATTAGGCCTAGGCCTACCTAGAGCAACCACGGCCTAGGCTACTACCTGGGCATTGTTGGGATAGTGTTCACTAACAATTTAACTAGGCCTAGTGGGTCTAACATCAAGGTCTACATCACTTTCAATTACTTCATCTAGGCCTAGGCCTACCTGTTTTATTTCTTATGTAGGCCTACGTCTTCCGTCACAATCTCATGATCTGTCACGTCATAATACAACTCGCCTAGCGAAGATTCGGCATCATCACTCTCTTCTACATCACTATTGATGTCTAACACATACTCCCGTACCATAGCATCTGATAATTCACTCATTTTATGTGGTTTTAGAAGCAAAACAGTAATTGCGAGGAAATGCAATGTAAACAAAAGCTAAAACCACGTCGCATTCGTCGTATCTTCTTCCGCTCACTTGGTTTCTTGTGGCCACAAGATTGTGCGTGCATACGGCCAGTAGTACAATCGAATGACGAATACAGGAAGCCGTTTCATATTGATTTTGAAGCAATAGTTTAGGCGGGAGAATTTAAAGACTTGCCGGACGCATCTCATACTTCCGTAACACACACAGGGCGGCGCGTGGCGGACGTATGAGATGCGTCCATAACAGTGAAGCTGTTAAGTAGTGAAAAGCAGTTTTTTTTTTTGGAATTCTGTATTTGAAATTTTTTATTTCGAAGTTGGTATTTTGAGGTCCCCTGAATTTCGAATTAACGAGGGACTACTGTAATATGATAACCAACTAAAGAAGCAGTCATTTTTAAATGTCTATACACAGTGGAACCTCCTTTGTATGTTTTCGAGGGAACAGAGGCCAAAAAACGTAGTAACGGAAAAAACGCACAATTGAAATACTTAAAATTTGTCTTTTTATACATTTCTAGCAATTAACCCTAGAATATGAGGGAGGAATCTAGTATCTGCAATGATGTAAAAGCTCGTGTAATGGTGTTTGAAGTGAGCCTACCAGTAAAGAATGCATTCAAAGTAACTGCTATTATTGTTAAAGTGATCCCCCCCCCTTAACCCCCCCCCCCCCCCCCTCCCCCCGGCAGGGTGCCATGCGCTGAGAAGGGTCGTGAGAGCGAGGTCCGGCCTACGCGACCAAGGTCACGCAACAACTTTGCTGGCGCCCGGCGGTCAGTTTCCGTAAGCCATACCCCGCCCCCAATACTATCTACCACCCTATTCAAACAATGTAGCAGACGACGGCACACTTTAGAACCCGAAACCGCAGATTATTCCGATGACTATGACACAACTGTCCTGTCCCGTCCCTCTCCCCCATAGTTTTACCCGACAGAACAAAGCACACATTGCGTAGCTATTAGATGGCTCTCCCCGCCCCGCCCCTCAAGGCCCCGACCTTGACAGATACACGTCTGGTTGAGTGATTGGGATTTGGGATACATAGTAAGATAAGATAAATATTGTTTGCCGTGCGGCTCGTGCCTCAAAGTAAACGTAAAGTTGCAGCAAGGATTTAGAAGATACTAAATTGAAAAGAAAATTCAAGTTTTTGATTTATGAAACTTCACAAGCCACTTTGAATTGTATTAAGCTGAAACATATCAGTATAAAATACATCGTCTTACTCTTACATAATTGCTAAAATATATACGTAATAGAATTAACAGTAGGGCTAATCCAGAAAACAGTAAAGAATGTGTGTGTGTGTTTTTAACACATCACTCAATGTAAGCCTATGAACTGGTAAGCAACGGTGCGAAAGATGATTAGGCCTACCGCTTAGTAAAGAAATTGGTTATTTTTTATTGTTTTGCGTCTTTGGTATGAACTTCAAATAAAGTCGAATTATATTCATCAAATTTTTTTGCGCATCTTCTCCCAACTCGTGGCTCATCAAATATCTGTTCAACACGTCGATGCTTGCTAGGGCATCCTTGAATTTTGGAACTTCAACTGCAACATCATCGTCGCTCTCCACATCGCTCTCCGAGGGTTCCGCGGTGTTGGTCTCATTGACGAGGTCGTCGATGTCTTGTAGGTCGCTGGTAACCAAGTCCCTGTCGACGTCCACAAATTCGGTGAACGTAGTTCCAGCCCCGCCCACAAGCTGCCAGTCGTGTTGATTAAATAGCGGCCCATCTTCGGCATCCACGACCTCCACATCGTCCCCCTCTTCTTCCGTCTCCTCCCTTGCGTCAAAGATCCCCGCTTTTTTAAAACATTTGCCTATTGTTTCGCCGGTCACGCCATTTCACGCCTTGGCAATGAACTTCATCGCCTGGATGAACACATAGAAATGCACCAAATTAGAAAATTATTCGAGGCTCGCATTGTAAATGGCGGGCAATTTCACACGCAAGCAATAAATTACGCTTAAAAATGTTTTAAACTTAAATAAAATTTTATTATTGATTCAAGGAATCAAACGCGTCTCGATTGGTCTGTGTACGAAACAAAATAACGTACGCCTACGCGCATACAAAAATTAAACGTAAACAAATTAAGTCACTAGCCATGCCTACTTATAGTCCTAAAAAACAAAATTATTTCGGGCTAAGTTACACAAACCAATTGGGTTATTTTATAAAAAGAAAGTGCGATACAAGCATTGCTAATTACGATTTATGAGCAATGAACAACAAATAATACAATCTGGGTCCTAGGTGTAAAATGTTGACCTTGACGGCGTCCTTCATGCCTGCGTTGATCAGTGTGACAGCTCGTTGCACTAGACTTTTGCGGTATAATGTCTTGAGGTTTTGGATTATCCCCAAGTCCAGGGGCTGCAGCCGGCTGGTGCAATTCGCGGGGAAAAATTCCACGCGAACATTGCGTAGATGCAGTGAAGGTGGGTGTGACGAACACTGGTCCACGAGAAGGAGGATTTTCCTGTGCTTGGAACCCATCTGCGCGTCAACACGATGAAGCCAGTCGGTGAATACCTTCGTGGTTACCCACGCCTTCTTGTTGTGCGTGTACTGTGTTGGGAGGATCTTTATGTTCTTAAAGCATCTTGGTTTGTTAAATTTTCCGATAACAAGAGGGGTCAACTTTTCCGATCCGTCTGCATTGGCACAAAGCAGCACCGTTAACCTTTCTTTACTCTTCTTGCCTCCGTGGCAATCGTCGCCCTTGGCCGCGAGGGTTTGGTCGGGCAAGAGGTTAAAAACAAACATCGGTCTCATTGGCGTTTAAGACGTTCTTAGGGCTGTAGCCTTCAAGAAGCGCTGGGCGGGTTTCTTCTTTCCAGCGTGTTACAGTCTCATCATTGACTGCCGCACTTTCTCTGCACACCCGCTTGCACGTGATCCCGTTGCGTTGTTTAAATTTATGGAGCCACCCATTTGATGCCGTAAAGTCATCAGTAACGTTGAGTTGCAAGGCAATTTCCTTGGCCTTTTGAATCATAAGAGGCCCACTTATCGGTATATTTGCAGCCCTGTTTTGGTTAAACCACTGCAGAAGTACACTTTCAACGTCTTCAAACTGTCCCAATCGAACACGCGCTCGTTTCGTCATTGAAGAATCACACTTAACAGCATTGTCTTCAATATGCTTTCTTTTGTACACAATCGAGTTTACAGTAGACACTGCAAGTCCCAACTTTTTTGCCAAGTCAACACGAGTTGACCCAGTGTTCTCGTCAACTTCTTTCAGAATGTTTAATTTGTCCTACAAAGTAAGCACTTTTTTCTTCGACATCACGACACACGCACTTTCTTTAACACTTGATCACAAAAAACAGTCTGCCCGAAAGAGATACACTGGTTATCGTCACGCGTCGCAGATCAGAATACGCACTTGCTAGCTGACTCACCACGCTACCCTCGCTGGCGGTTGTGATGCGTGGAGGGAGGGAGGAGGGGAAGGTGGGGTGGTTTCTCGGAAATGCAATGACGCGCTTGACAATAACAACTTGGAATGCGGCTGACAGCCGGACGGCCGGCAGGAAATCCCATTATGAGAAACCCGAAAACGTACTATTGGATAAGATTACTCTGACGGACTGATTTTTAGAACGCACTAACGTAAAAATCGCAATATTGGGAAACGCATTAAAGAAATAAATTATGCATGAATGCCATAAGGCTACGCTGGGACGTCGTAAAAAAAAAAGTAGAAACGCAAAAAACGTAGTAAAGCGAAACGTACAAAGGCGGCTCCACTGTGTAGAATGTCATCATAGTGTTGTCCATTGGCCATTGCTGTACACACAACCATTAACTCCCAATGTTGATACTGACTGAGTTGATAAAGAAGGTTTCTGTTACCCTTCATTTATGTATGTCAGAGAGTTTACAACTAGTAGATCTACTGTACCCAGTTAAAATAGTGGAAATATATCTGTGACCACTGACCTGCCACAGTAAATAATTATTGAGTGTTTTCTAGTGTGTACTGCAGCCAGTTAGTATGTATTAGAGCAAATGCATTTTCACTGCTTTGTACTGTATTACTTATTGCCAATTTAATTTCATGGATTGTGGCTTCACCTGTTTGTAGGTATGCCTACTCTACCCACCACTGATTGTTCATTGAGGTTACTTATATCAAAGACTTTTTTACAACATATAATGATTTACTAGTTTGGCCAGTTTATTAATTTCTTTCAGTGTTTTGTTTTACTAGCATTTTGCACAATTTCCCATTCTTGTCATGTTTTTGGTATTAAATAAACTGGCAATTTGTTTGGGCCTACACAATAGCATATAGTAGTAGTATTCTTTATAGTAGTAGTAGTAGTATTCTTTATTATAGCATATCTTGCTATTTTGCATCATTACATTACATCATTATTTCATACATACATACATACATACATACATACATACATACATACATACATACATACAAGCCCATGAAACATAATAAAATAAATAAAATATAAGATACTAAACTAAATTTTGTCCCAGTAAAATACTCTTTCACCTGGGAAGGCTACTAATTTTCCTTCATTAATAAGTTTACAACAGTTTCTTCTAAAACTACTTATACTACCTTTTCTAATTTCAAGGGGTATGCGGTTAAAAATACGTATACCTTTTTCAAACAATGAACCTCCCTCTACTTTTTTATTAGAATTTCTTTTAACAAAAATATTTGCATTTTTTCTTGTATTTTAATGATGGATTTCATTATTCCTTATTACTAGATTACTTAAATAGTCAGGGACAAGTCCATGTGTTAACTTAAAAATAAGCACTAGTGTATTAAGCACTATACGTTGTTTAATCCTAAGCCAATGTAATACCTCACACATTTTAGCTATTGAAGTGTCACGCCAAACTCCTAGAATACAGCGCATGGCCCTATTTTGGATTATCTGGATCTTATCAATTTCGTTTTTATCTAACATAAATAATATTGAACTACAGTAATCAACATGTGGCGCTATGATTGATTGATAAATATTAATTTTTGATTCAGTATTTAAACATCCACCTAATCTCCTTAATAGTCCCACCTTCCTTGACATCTTAGCAATAATGTAATTTGCATGAAGTTTGAATTTTAGATTCTGATCAAAAATTACACCCAAGTATAGAAATTCATTCACAAGTTCAATCTTTTCATTATTTATTTCTATGCTAATCTTGTTCTTATCAACTTTATAGAGAACTGATTTAGTACCTATTACCATCGCCTTAGTCTTACTTACGTTTGGTTTCATCTTATTTGTTCCAAACCAGATTTCCATTGCTTTCAGATCTAAATTTATATTTTTTACCAACTGGATCATGTCTCTACCACTACATACAATTAAAGCGTCATCCGCATATAAATAAATTTTACAATATTTAAGGACATTCCCCAAATCATTTATGTACAGTAAGAAAAACAAGGGACCTAACACAGATCCTTGAGGGACACCAAATTTATTTTCTTTTTCTTCAGAGATGAAATCTCCATACTTTACTCTTTGTGTTCTTAACTCTAAATACGATATGATCCATTTAAGCACTGTACCTTTAAAGCCATATAATTCTAATTTTCTTATTAATATTTCCCAGTCTACCGTTTCAAATGCTCTTTTTAAGTCTAGGAACACTGCTATGGTGAACTTTTTGTCTACCATTTCCTTCTTAATGTCATTTAATACAAACTGAATGGCCGTTTCACATCCATGCATGTCCCGGAAACCTGATTGTTCATCCACCAATATCTTATTTCTTACAATAAATTCATTTATTTGATCCTTGACAGCATATTCCAAAACTTTTTCAAAAATATGCAATGTATTAATTGGACGGAAATTTTCTATGTCAGTCGTATTAATTATTTTAGGTATAGGAATTATTATTGCTGATTTTAACATCCTAGGAAAAACGCCATCCTGTAATGATTTATTTATTATATCAGTTAATTTAAATTTAATGTTACTTAATGCTAGTTTAATTATATTTAGGTTAATTCCATCTTGCCATGGAGTAGAATCTTTTAATTTATCTGAGATTACCCTCACGACAGTACATACTTCAACTTCTTTAAACTGTTCCATCATATCAATCTCGTTAACCTTTACAAATTGTGTGGCTCTCCCGATATCTAGGCCTACATTAATATTATCAACTATTTCTTTTATACTGGTAATAAAAAAACTATTGAAACTTTCAGCAATCATTTCTTTGCCACAAATTTTTTTGTTATTGAAATATAAGTCTTTAGTTTCTTCCCCTTGTTTACCTTTATATAACATTTTTAAAATCCTCCACATCTCTTTTGGTTGGTTTTTAAATTCAGATATTTTTTCTGCATAGTAAGATCTCTTCTTTTTCCTTATTAATGCAGTTGCTTCATTTCTTTTACCTTTATATATCTCCCATGCACTTATACTTTTATTCCTTCTTGCTTCTCTAAACCAGTAATTTTGAATAGTTTGCGCTTTTTTAATATCACTATCAAACCATATGTTACTGGAATGTATTTCCTTAACCTTAAATGTTTTTATGCTAGTATATTTATCCACAGATTCATTTAGATTTGAAATTAATTCGTCTAGCATTGCATCAAGATTTGTACCCTCTTCAATATTTGGCCAGCTCTTTTCATAGATATCTTTGACAAAAAATTCCTTATGCTCTGTGGAAAGGAATAATTGTTTATAATTCCTAAAAGAGATGGTTCGTTTTTTGTTTATCCTGTACCCTAGTCCTCCTCGATTAATAGATTTAACATACTTAATATTAATCAGTCTGTGGTCTGACACAGGAATATCCAACACCTCAGTTTCAAACGTGTCACTATCTTCAACGAATGTAATTACATAGTCAATCAATGTGCTAGTCGTTATTTTCCTATCACTACCCTTACTGGCTATTTGTGCAATTCTAGTAAAGTCTTTGATAACTTGTACAACACCTAATCGTTTAAACAGTACTTTGACTTGTTTTGCATACATAGTCTCTTTCCTCAAATCTATGTTAAAGTCACCATTTATTACTATTTTTCCATTCCCTTCTCTCAGTATATCTATCATGTTCTCCATCCTCTCGATTACATCTACTTTCCTCATATTTGGTGACACATAAGTTAAGCAATATGTCATACCGTTAAGATATCCATTTAGTATTTTGATAGTCAATGCCCACCATTTTTTTTCTACAACAACTTTACTAATAATCTTGTAAGTTATATCTTTTAAAATATATAGGGCAATACCGCCAGTATGTCTACTGGATGAATCTACTCTAATTAAGTTATAGCCATTCACCTCCAGCTCCCAGTCTTCAATGGCAGAAGTGAGATGGGTTTCCGATAATCCCATCATACAGGGTTTCCATTGTATAATCATATTTTCAACCTCTTCTTTCTTTGGGTATAAACTTTGGATATTTACATATAACAACAAAGAATAATTATTGTCTAGTCCTATATCTATATCTTTACTATTATCAGAACTAGTATTAACCCGTAAGTTGTCACATCCTGGATCTACTCCAGGTTTACTTGAGCAATTATTCGGACTAGTAGGACAATAATAATTACCTAATACTACAAGATTTTCTATTCTACTTTGGCCACTTGTACAATTTAGTTTCCCGCCATATCTATGGCCACATTTTCTTGACCTTCTGTAGGTCTAGGCCGAAGTCTTATGGTATCTCTCCATGTTTGTTCAACCCCTCTTACAATCTTAGCAAATACTTAATTTCCTTTTCTATTTAGATGGAGTCCATCCCTTCCTAAACAGTCCTTCCAAATCCACTGGTTTACATCTACAAATGTTCCTCCTAGTTTTTAAACTACATATTCAATGTCTTCATTTAATCTGTTCACATGACTTACTGCTATGTCCAGTCTATTTATAATTCCAGTCATGACTAGTGTTGCGCAGGGGAAAATGTGTTTGAGCGTCGTCATAAGCTCCCATGTATCCGACAGTGCATTTCCATTTTTCTTCCACCCCCTTATATTATTGGTCCCCACATGGACTATCACCAGCTCTTCGTCTTCTTGGATCTCCTGATGTGAAAGCATCTTCGTAAGCTGGTCTGATCTTATCCCAGGGTAACAGTTTCCCTGCCATTCCTGACCAGTACTTCTGAGTTCCTTGGTCAGATTGAACACCATTGAATCTCCAATTATCTTCCTACCTTTTGGCGTTTTGTGTTTTTCCTTCCTTCCTTCCTCGGTGTCTTGGGCTTCCAATGTTGTCTCTGCGATCGGCGTATCAGTACCGGTACTAGGTCTATGTCCATACTTATTGTCGTCCAGCTGTAGCTTCTTTTCTTGTTCTTGATGGATAATCTTGATGGCACGATGTCCATTTTCATTTTGTCTGCCGCCCTCTACTACAAGGTCACCAGTCACATCCGTAGTTAGTGCGGGTGTAATTTTTTGTTGGCCTATAGTCGTAGCATGTTCATTAATTTTTTTAATTTTAATTTTACAACTCACACATTGCTCCTTTAATTTTTTTTCTAAGTTACAGACTTCACTTTTTAAAAGCTTAATCATTGTCTCTGCTTCCATCTCCCACATGAACCTGTCAGCCAGAGCATCATATAGATCTTTTTCTCTCTCACAGTCTCTTTGTTTTAGTACATTTATCTCCATCCTCATACTTTCTAATTCCTGCAACAAGTTTGTAGTCACATTTTCTTCTTCAGTGACTTTGCGATCTATAGGGACTAGGCTTACCTGACTACCATGCAAATACTGGTGAGGAGTGCCAAGGTCAATGTGTAGGCCTGGTCCAATAGAGTCTATCCCATTGTCCGACGACCTATCGTATATCAGAGGCAATGAGCCTAGGCCAGTCGTGGTGTTGGACTCACCAAAATTAGACCTAGTCCTAGTCTCAACTTGTTTCACTGTCAGACTCTCGCAATCTTCCTGTTCGCATTTTGCTGTGCATGTCTGTGTTCCAGCACTAGGTCTAGGCCTAGGCCTAAACGGTTTTGGTGACCACTGTATGTAAACATTAGCCTTAGACCTAGTGTTATGTTCATTCAATCTTTCAGGGTTGATAACCACGGTTTCCTCACCCGACGAATTAAACTGTTCGTCACTGTCATCAAAAGTTATATAATGACGTTCCGAATCACTTTCTTCGTGGTCATAAACCACCTCAACTTTTTTATTGCACAATGTTTGCTGATCTAGGCCTAGTCCTGGGCCTAGGCCTAGCCCTAGGTCTAGGCCTACTTTGGTAGGTCGCCCACTAGACCAAGGCCTAGGAAAAGGGGTATTCATTGTCATTAATTGTCACAGAGTTTAGGTTTAGATTTTTACAAAAATAACGACACTACATTCTTAAGTTCACTAGCTCCCTTCTCAACTCATTTTCATTCAGGAAACTTAACCTCAAACCGATGACAGCTGAATTTGCGCCGAGTTTAACACGTTCTAGCCACGGGCCGCTCTGGCTTTTCGCAGGAGTCAAATATTATGATCCAAAAAGCTTTTGCTGCTCGGCACACTTTAATTACACACAATTACGTTATTATTTTACTTTCATTGCAATATTTTAAACACTACTAACACAAATTAGTACACTATCACCGCCATGCCGCCATAATCTCTCATGAAATTTGTAATATACTTTTATCTTGCCAATTATTTGTTCGTTATGCAGCCCTTGCCTACTGTAAAACCAATGAACTGCTCTCATTTTACATTCATCAATACTGCTGCTGTAGGCCTTACTAACTATGACTTATGCTTCCATTTCTTCTAACGTAGCACATCCCATCAGTGTTCTCCTTAGAACCACCCAGCAGGCATTTCTTTGCTAATAGTTTTAAATGTGTAGGCTATAGTATTGGAAAAGTACTGAAAAGTTAACACAGACAATACATAACAAAACCAATGAGAATGGAAATAGTTCATTTTTCAATCCTGATACTATAGAATAGATAATTACTGAACCATTCCAGTAAAACTTACCAATGTGCATCAATCTAATTCAGGTTTAGGTTTATTCATCAACAACTATCAACAGGGCAAAGCCCCACAAGTGATGCACACAAAAACAAGCAATACAAGTAGGCCTACATAACACAACTTGGACACTTTCAGCACACAACTAGAGAGAATATCCCACTACCCAACATAAATATCGCCATACTAGATGTCCCCCATGAACTGACTGTGGTAGGATTGGACAAGACAGAGGCAGTATACACAGGGGAGGAAATGAGAAGATTGGCGACAATGCATATATCCATAAATACTACCCAGAGAACGAGTGGCTACATGTCTATACAGATGGTTCGGCAACACCAGGGGAAGGTCAGGCAGGTGCTGGAATATATTGCAGAGAGTTCGAAGAGTCCCATCCTGCTGGAGAGAATGGTAGTAATTATGATGGCGAGCTGACGGCAATAGGTGAAGCCCTACACAAAGTAAAAGACTGTAGCTACGATAGGATTGTCATACTAACGGACTCAAAAGCAGCTATACAAGCCATAGCCAGCAAGAAAGAAGTGGACTCTGAGGTAAAACATTGTAAACTACAAATTCTAAGACTACAGAATAAAAACAAACTGATAACTCTACAATGGATACCATCACACTGCAGCATATATGGAAACGATAAGGCCGACTATCTGGCCAAACGAGGAGCCAGAATGCCGCAACTGCCAAAACCTTTAACCCTCGAGTCTATGAAAGCACATGTAAATGCTGCATACACTAAGAAGATCAGGCAGGACTGGGTAGAGAAAGGTAGAAACAAGCCATGGCAGGAATATACAAAAGTTCAAAAAGGCCCACCAACCATCTTCCACGGCAAATTGAAACGGCCCAGTTCAGGCTAAAAACTCAGCACGATCTTCTAGGGAAGCATCTCCACCGAATAGGGGTGTTTGAGACGAGTACCTGCAAGCTGTGTGGAAATGGGGAGCAGGATAGGAGCCACCTGTTTGTATGTCCAAAACTGGCATGTGAACGTGACGCAATGCCGAGCGGCATGAAGAGGGTGGAGAAAGAACCCACATAACACTTCCGCATGGGCATTACAAGGCCCACGTATGGCCAGCCAGACGAAAACGCACGTGCCACATATGGCCAGCCAAGTGTGGCAATGACATGTTTTTGGCAGTGACCCCAAGAATGGGCCATGCGTCTGGGCATTACAAGGCAGAGACATGGCCAGCCAGATGAAAACGTCAGTCTCGCATCTGGCCAGCCAAGTGTGGCAGGGACTTGTTTTTGGCAGTGACCCCACGTATGGGCCATGCGTCTGGGCCTTACAAGGCAGAGACATGGCCAGCCGGATGAAAACGTCAGTCTCGCATCTGGCCAGCCAAGTGTGGCAGGGACTTGTTTTTGGCAGTGACCCCACGTATGGGCCATGCGTCTGGGCCTTACAAGGCAGAGACATGGCCAGCCGGATGAAAACCTCGCTGGCCGCATGTAACGCCATCTAGGAATTAAAAAAAGATATCGAAGCTACGATATGACAATTAATTTATTATTACGGAGATACTATTCAATTAGAAGTTTAAACTATATCAAATCATAGCCTGTAAACAGAAGCACATCATACATTAATTTGAAGCAATTATAAAGACATAAAATCTACAAGTACATTTCGGGATTTGAACTCGGCCAAACTGGAACGCTGCATCTGAAAGTAACCACCTTGACCAACGCGCCACGGAGATGATTGAGCGGTGAGAGTACGGCTAGCCAGCTTATTTAGCCTATTTAGTTATTACTTTATTTATTTAATGTCTATCCTATTCAGTTATAAAAACTGATTTACAAAGGAGGACAATAAACAGAACTATGCAAACAATTAATAGTAATGAAATCATAAAAAGTATAAGAAAAAACAAAACAAAACGAACTACTGCACAATATATAAAATTATGACAAATAAAATGAAATGAGTAAATAAATTGTAATAACGTTTCTTTCATGTTACATTATATTACATAACGTGAGAAAATATATTTGTGCAAATCAAAGAAAATAGCCTACCCTTAGTATTTTAGTTGATACAAGTAAAACTAAAACGAAATTATACATAGACCATATTAGCTCTTGCCCTACCAAAGGAGTTATAGTTATAAATCAAATGCAACCACTGTTAAATTCTTGTTCTCAGTGGTGTTTTAACCTGTACTTAGATTAATTATTATAAGTGTGTTATGACTAAGACCAGCGGTACTCAAACTGCGGCCCTCCATTAACAATTTTGCGGTCCAGAGCTTTTGTGTTTTCATTAATATATTTTACTATTTTAAATGACTATTTGTTTGCTGTATATATGATAATAATATTGTATTCGTGATGAATTATGATATATCGCAAACCAACTAAACTTTACTTGGTATTTGTTACCTCTAACGTAACGTAATATAAAATGGGTAATGCTTCGAGTTTTACGCTTTGACTCGAAAAAGCACGAAATATCTATAATAGTTAGGGTTGCCATACGTCCCGGATTTTCCGGGACAGTACCGGTTTTCATGATACTGTCCCGGTGTCCCGAAAATAATTTTCGGGACACCAAAATGTCCCGGAAACACAAGTTATGTTAAAATGAAACAAATCAGGTCACTTTCTGGTTGTTGCTTTCAAATACTTCGCGCGTCACGGGTTCATGTATTACTGAATGGCTGGGGGCATCTAGGTTTGGACTTCTGCCAGCAGAGAGGGTGCGCATGTGGCCTTGACAGTACTGTCAAGGCCAAGGCCAAAGGCAGCTAGCTAACCAGCAACCAAATTGCAAGTGACAGCAATTCTCAACTTGTGAATAGTCTTGTGAGCGAGTCATTCAGGGCAGGGTTGTTTTAGTGGACTGGTGTCTTCATTCCGTAGCGTTGCTACAGACGTGAAAATTGCCAAATGCAGTGTCGATTTATAGACAATCTGAAGAAGGAATATCCGTTCCTATCTCGAAATACACAAATTGAAGGTAAAGTTGATTGTTCTGTTTGCCGAAGTGTGTTTGGAATAGAGCACAGGGGACGTTCAGATATTCTGGATCATTTAAAATCGAAGAAACACAAATCGGGTTTAGAAGCGAAGTGCACAAGTCGAAAAATTAGCGATTGTTTCACGAAAGTCGCTGCTGGAAATGATGAACTTGAGCTTTCGGCTAAAGAGGGAACGTTTTTGTATCACACAGTTATGCATAACCACAGGCTTAATTCAAAGAACTGTACCTCAAGCATTGTTAAAAAGTTGTTTGAAAACAAATTTTCTTGTGTGCGAACGAAAACAGAGGCGATTGTCGTGAACGTTTTGGCCCCGCATGCACTGTCTTTGATTATGGCGGAACTCAATGCTGCAGCATTCTTGTCGGTTATAGATTAGAGCTGATAGCAGCGTAGTTTTTTTCTCTAGCATCTGAATTGTTATTATTATTAATTATTTGTCCCGGATTTTGTATTTGAAAATATGGTAACCCTAATAATAGTCGAACAAATTTTGCGCCTTCGGCGAAAAGACCTCAGGCGGCTGGGGCTTTGCCATGCCTCACTTTTCCCTGTTAACCCCCCCCCCCCCCCCAAATAATTCCTAGTTACGCTTTACTTGGATTTTTGGAAAAGTGGCCCTCCAGGAAAAAAGTTAGAGTACCACTGACTTAGACACTATCACAGTATAATCCATAATAATCAGATGTCTCCATCCACCCACAATTTTGCATTATGTGCATGGAGACATCTCAGCAGTGCCATGCCCATGCTTGTGAAAAATGTATAGGCTATGTATGGAAAAAATAATAAAAAAAATTTTTAAAAAAAAAATTAAATATTTAAATTAAACAAAGCAAATCAAGTAAAAAACATTATATACATAAAAAAAATACAAACAAATTAGATTAATATGAAGGCGAAACATGGAAGGAAAAAAATTATATAGAAAAGAGAAAACGAAAAAAAGCCGGAACTGCAATCTGGGAAGAACAAAACATTCACGTAAAAGCAACCCAAGAAGCCACATACGCCTTCTATCTTCTCTTCGAATCTTGAAAATCAGATGGTCTTGAAAATCTTGATCCAAGAACATTAAATTGAAAGTTGCTATCAAACTGAACCAAGAAGATTGAGGAAAACTGAAAACTGAAAACAGTTGTTTGCCAAGTCATGGCTAGCCGTGTGTGGAAAGGACATGGCTAGTATCCGTCGTGCCACATACCGCTGAGCTAGGGTAAGACGCATCCGGCCCACGTATGGCTAGCCAGTTGTTTGCCAAGTTATGGCTGGCCATGAGTGGAAATAACAAGGCTGGCATCTGTCATGCCACATACCGCTGAGCTAGGGTAAGACTCATCTGGGCCACGCATGGCTAGCCAGATGTTTGCCAAGTCATGGCTGGCCATGAGTGGAAAGGACAAGGCTGGCATCTGTCATGCCACATACCGCTGAGCTAGGGTGAGACGCATCCGGGCCTCGCATGGCTAGCCAGTCGTTTGCCAAGTCATGGCTGGCCATGAGTGGAAAGGACAAGGCTGGCATCTGTCATGCCACATACCGCTAAGCTAGGGTAAGACTGATCTGGGCCACGCATGGCTAGCCAGTTGTTTGCCAAGTCATGGCTGGCCATGAGTGGAAAGGACAAGGCTGGCATCTGTCATGCCACATACTGCTGAGCTAGGGTAAGACGCATCCGGGCCACGCATGGCTAGCCGGTTGTTTGCCAAGTCATGGCTGGCCATGAGTGGAAAGGACAAGGCTGGCATCTGTCATGCCACATACCGCTGAGCTAGGGTAAGACGCATCCGGGCCACGCATGGCTAGCCAGTCGTTTGCCAAGTCATGGCTGGCCATGAGTGGAAAGGACAAGGCTGGCATCTGTCGTGCCACATACCGCTGAACTAGGGTAAGACGCATCCAGGCCACGCATGGCTAGCCAGATGTTTGCCAAGTCATGGCTGGCCATGTGTGGCTGGGATATGGCCCTCTTATGCTAGTCATGAATATAAAGTTGCATGGCTAGCCTTATCTGGGCCAGATGATGCCCATGCACAGTTTGCCAGACGCATGGCAGCCAGGTGTGTGCCTTACATGGCCCAGGCTATGGTCAAAATCGTGTGCTACATGGGAAGGGTGTCTCTACTGGTTGACCAGATCCAGCATGATGGCATAATAGCCAAATGTGGGCATTTGAGAAGAAGAAGAAGACATAACACAAAATTGTGACAGAAACAGCCAAAGTCAATTATGAAATACAAATCAAAAAGGAAAACTCAAATTAACCCAACTAAATGCCTCTGAACTGAAATTTTGAAACATGTGAAGACACATTGAATAAATAGAGCTCAGGCATAGCAAGAACATTAAACAGCCTTTGAGCCCGAATCATACAAGTGTGTCGAAACACCTGTCCTACTACTACTACTACTACTACCACAAGCTGTCCTTCTCAGGGCAATGTTAAATTTCTGTATTGGAACGCAGGTGGAATCACCAAAGACAAATACTTGGAACTCCAAAAAACAATCGTTGACTTGGACGTAGACGCATTCGCAATAGTCGAAGCAGGAACTTTTACCGATCGTGACACAGGAAGAACACAGGAGGCAAGAATGAATGGATTTAACATCCACAGCCTGCCCAGAGAAAGGCAAATTTCATCAGGCATTCTAGTTGGTGTTAAAGAGGGGCTCACCTGTAGATTCAAAATACTACATAAAATGGAAAAGGAAGATAAGATTGAAATAGTACAGGTTGAAGTATGGAAGGCTAACACCAAGACCAAATACGTAGTACTTTATAACCCCCCACTCAACGAAACTAAAGCTTTAGACCTAGTCGATGTGGACAGTTGTACAGTAGTACTGGGAGATTTCAATGCACCAAATAAGTTATGGAATTATAGGGAAACCTCAAGAGTCGGATCAATTATTGAAGAATATGTAGATAGCAACCAACCCATTGCTATTGATAAATCCCGAAGAGGACCCATATACCTTCCTGTCATATCAAGGACATGTCTCAAGACCTGACCTGGTTTTCAGCCACTCAAACTTATTTGGTGATATCAAGCAAACTAATTTGGGATCCCCAACTGGAGCTGGTCACAAAATGATTTTAATAAAAAGGGACAGGTGTGTAACCTATAAAGAAGAGTCAAGATGCACATGGAATTTTAAAAAAGCTAACTGGCAAGGTTTTAGAAGAGACACTGAGAACGCATTTACAGTTAGGGAGCAAAACAGTAATGTTGACATAGAAAATAGAGAAATCACAGACATAATACAAACAGCAGCAGAGAAAAACATCCCGAGAGGTAAAAGAAAGAAATACAAACCATTTTGGAATGAGGAATTGCAACTGCTCAGGCAGGAGAGGGATGCTGCAAGGAAAAAGGCAGAAAAATCCAAGAACCAGGACGATATGATAGAGTTGAGAAAATGTGGAGCAAAACTCCGAAAGAAGATCATAGAGAGCAAAAGAAGTGCCTGGGGGGACTTTGTAGAAACAATTGACTATAGAAAAGATGGAAAAAAGGCCCACGACTTCTTTTCAAAAATGAACAACCAGGATAAGAAAGAAGCTAAAAATGAGCCCATTAACTACAAGGGAAAAGAGATAACTGATGACCAGGAGAAAGCTGAAGCCTTTTGCAAATTTCAATGCAATCAGGCCAAGCCCAAAAAAAGAAGGCACACAAAGACTCAGAAGAAGAAGTACAAGGAAGATCACAAAGACCCATATAATGCCCCGTTTAACATAAGTGAACTTAAGGAGGCACTGAGTAAGTTAGATAATACAAAATCACCAGGAGTTGACCTTTTGTACCCCGAGTTCCTTAAAAATCTTGGAACAGTGGGCAAAGATAACTTATTACAACTTTTTAATGCAGTCTGGGAAACAAACATACCAGACATATGGAGAAAGGCAGAGGTTATACCTCTACTTAAGAAAGGAAAAGATGGAACAAAGATAGAGAATTACAGACCCATCTCTCTAACATCAATGATGGCAAAATTAATGGAAAGAATGGTTAACCACCGGCTAACAATATACCTGGAATCAAACAATATCATAACTAAAGACCAAGCAGGATTCAGGAAGAACAGATCAACTCTGGATCAAGTAGCATACCTACAACAGGAAGTAAAAGAAGGTTTTAACAAGAAATTATCCACACTAGTAGTATACATCGACTTCAAAGCAGCATTTGATCTAGTAGACCGGGAAATTCTTATCAAAAAACTGAATGATGTAAAAACACCCGATAATCTTTACAAATGGTCAAGAAATTTCTTAAGCCAAAGGTATATACGAGTGAGATATAATAATAAAAGATCAAGATTCAGAAAAATCAAGACTGGTGTACTGCAGGGAGCTGTTACAAGTCCAACCTTCTTTCTTGTATTCATCAATGACCTAGCCAAATTTATCAGAGATAAAAGCAGGGTCGAAATAAAGATGTTTGCAGATGACGTAGTGCTTTGGTACAGTGGGAGAGACATGGATGAGATGGAGTCAGAAATGAATAAGGCATTAGAAGCACTAGAATGCTGGACTAAAGAAAATGGAATGGAAATAAATGAGGTAAAAACGGTATATGATTATCATACAACAGGACGAATAATACCAGAGTTTAAGTTAAAATATAAGGATGCGTTGCTAAAGAAGAATGACGAACCCGTATATCTAGGGGTGACAATGGACCAAAAAATGTCTATGTCTACTCACATAGAAAAGATATCCAGTAATGGAAATAAAAGACTAAATCTAATGAAGAGAGTAGCTGGAGTAACATGGGGAGCAAACGAGGACACCTTGGCAACCACCTATAAAATGTATGTAAGACCGGTTCTGGAGTATGGAAATGGTTTGATGATAAATGCACCTAAGTCATCCCTGGATAAGGTAACGAGAGTACAGAACAAAGCACTAAGGTTTATAACTGGTGGAGTTAAAACAACGCCAGTAGTAGCAATGCAAGTACTAAGCAAAGTGCCACCTCCGGAAGCTAGACGGGAAGTGGCTGCTGGTTGCCTGTATGAAAAGCTAGTAAGATTGGATGAACCATACTGGAATAGGGAGCCACACGAGAATCTAAAAACTCAAAGAACATTTATTACAGAATCCAAAAATATACTAAGAAGATTGGTAGATGAAAATGTTCTAGAACACAGGGCAGACATTATAAAGCCCAATATACATCTATCAGCTCTCGACATCTTGCACAGGTTGAGCATAGAGGGTATAAAGGGTAAAAAGGACAAGCACCACGGACAAGAACTAAAAATGGCAACGTACTCATATCTGCTTACAGAGTATCCAGAGAATGTGTGGTTGCACGTTTACACAGATGGATCGGCCACACCACGACAGGGCAATGCAGGGGCTGGAATATACAGCAGGGAGTTCGAAGACTCAGTCCCTGCTGGAAGGAATGGAAGTAATTTTGATGGGGAAGTGAAGGCAATAGATAGAGCTCTGGAAAAAATGGAAATGTACCAGCACAGGAAAGTGGTTATTCTAATAGACTCTAAGGCAGCTATAGAGGCTATAGTAAACAAAGTGGAAGCAGACTATGAAGTTAAAATGTGTAAACTTAAGATTCTTAAGTTGATGCAGACTGGAAACACAATAGTCTTGCAATGGGTGCCTGCCCACTGTGGCATCAATGGCAATGAAAAGGCCGACTTCCTGGCAAAGATGGGCAGTAAGAAGAACCAAACAGTAAGACCCATATCGTACAGAGCAATAAAATCGCACCTCAAATTAGCCCACAATAGGGAAGTGAAAGACAGATGGAAAGAGGAGTCAAAGGATAAAAGCTGGGAGGCTTACGCTACCAAAAAAAGAAATATAAAATACACAAGAAAGACGACAACAGCAATGTTTCGCCTAGAGACGGGGCATGACTTGCTGGCAAAACATCTCCACAGGTTTGGAATTATGGAGTCAGACATGTGCAGATTGTGTGGGGATGGAGTGCAGGATAGACGACACCTACACATATGCACTAAACTTAAAGAAGTGATTGACGAGATGCCGAAGGGCATGGATAGATTTGAAAAGGAGGCGTTTCTCTACTGGGCTGCTAGACGCATGATGACTCCGTGAAGTGAGATGCGGGCATAAGAAAACAACACTACTACTACTACTACTACTACTACTACTACTACTACTACTACCACCACCACCACCACCACCACCACCACCACCACCACCACCACCACCACCACCACCACCACCACCACCACCACCACCACCACCACCACCACCACCACCACCACCACCAACACCACCAACACCACCACCACCAACACCACCACCACCACCACCACCACCACTACTACTACTACTACTACTACTACTGATAATTACAGTTCATCAAATTGAGCTTAGAAAGCAAACAAGGGTTTGGGCCAAATTACCGAAACCCTGCAACCAATTGAATTGTACAGCCTCTAGGGAGAACACCGTGTCTCTGTGTGGTACATGTAGATTGCGATTTCTTACAGACCAACCAACCAGGGTATACCTCTTGTGCTGTGTGTGTGTCTTCTGTCCAATCGGTCTCCAGTGCTGTGCCGTATGTAATCACATTGTGTCTATAACTAACTTTTCTATTAAATCTTTCCGTTCTAGTAGACTAGTTGTATTCTTCTTCTAGCTTTGAGTGTGTTGTCAACCTGAAATAACCAACAACGTATGTAATGAACATACGTGGCGTTATACACTAGTGAGGTTTATTAGTTTTCCATGTGACAGGATCGGAGAGACGAATGGTGATCTCCTGATCTATCATGTTATCCTGACGCTTAAGCCATTCTGCCATTTGCCGTTTGAACTTGTGGTAGACTTCACGCACACGTGTTCCGACAACCGGTTCAGGTGAGTTCTCTCTACCCTTCTTGACCATCTTGTTTATCCTGGGATATCTAAACGGTTAAGAGGAACGGTGAGTCGCGACTATTAAAACCTTTCAAAGTCAAAGGTTTTTAGTAATATCTTAACGCTACATAAAGAAGTGTTTACTATCTAATATTTCACAATTACTTAAAACTGGATTGACAATGTTTCAAATATTTCAATCATTACAGTTGTCATTTTGGAAACCAATTAAGAATCAGTTATTTGATTGGCTTCCAAAATAATGACTATGTTGGTTAGTAACCACTTTTTCAATATTATGAAGCATTCTCAAGGTACATATTATTAAACCAGGCTGCATTGCGTGGTTTTAATAGTGAGACTACCGATTCTTGTTTATTTTAGTTATATGTTTAGTGGTCAGTAAGAGGTTACTCAAAATGTATTATTAGTTACTCCAGTTTTTTAACAAATGAAAGCGAAGACAACTCTGCATCCCCTTGAATTTATCATATAATCATACCCTCAAGACATTATTTGCCCAAAGGTCATGTCACTCTTGTGGTTTGCTAAACTAGGAAAACGCTCCGCGTTGTCAGATGAGCGATTTTTTTTTTAAATAAATCAAACAAATCATTTGCATATCATATTATGCTTGCAAAGAAAAGGTTCCTTTACAATAACATATAATTTTTTACAAGATGGCAGTTTAAGTTACAACCTTAAAACTTGTGTACATTATTTCTCGATATGTTGCTATTAACTACACGAAATATTATTTAAATCCGTTTAGAAGATTTCTTTAAATAAGTTTAAACCTTCAAGTTTGATTTTTCAATGGATTAAGGCATAATTTCATTCAAACGTGCTCTTCTCAATATGCTCTAATTCATAAACTATTTAACTTATCTGTGTATAAAAAGTTGCATAATATAGATGCAGGCTACATCTAAAACGTGATATTTAAGCGAGCGAAGCGAGCGTCTCCACTAGACTCTTATGCCACTTCGTTCTGTTTTTTTGTTTGTTTGTTTGTTTGTTTTTTGTTTTTTTTTATGTCTGTCGATAGCGGTCGAACAAAAAGTCCGATCAACTTGAAATTTGGACCATCCACAAGCCTCGATGTGGATTGAAGGTGTATAGTTTTGAGGCAAAATCGTTCGAAAAGTAACAAAGTTACACCGTAGTTACTGCAAAATATTTTTCGGAAACAAAATGGCGGCAAAATGTGAGATAGCCATATTTTTTTGCAGATTTTTCCGGTTACGAATATGTTCATTTAATGGCGAGCTGATAAATATTGGCAAAGTTACACAATAGTTACTCGAAAATATTATTCTGAAACACAGTAACGGCAAAATGTGAGGCTGCTATCTTATAGTAAATTTGGATCCGGTCACGAATATACTAATGTAAACGCAATCTGATTCGTATTAGAGGCAGAAATTACATTTCAAATGCTGTCAATAACTGTTAGTAACGGTGGCGGACCGCGGCGAAAACACTAGACAGAATGGCAACGAAAATTCTTAAGCCGGGTTCACACAAAATGACTAAGACTAACGATTAGTGTTTAAGAAAGTTGAAGTATACGATTTACATTGAAGCGTTCACATACTTTACTAGTGATTAGTGTTTAAGACCGAGTGATTAAGAAAGTTCATTATTGTTATTCACGATTGTTAAACGTTAGTAACAAAACAACCTATCGCTGCGTGGAACGTCACAGTAGTTCAGCCAATGAAAATCGTACCATCCGAGTCAAGTTAAGTTTTAATGTTGTTATGGTTTTCACTTTTAGGCAGAGTTTGTTTTGACAGCTTCCCGTCACGGCTTCCGGTATCGATGTAAACAATAGGTTCGTTTGATTTGGCAACACCTTTTGTACTTTTTTCACTCACTCCATGTTATTTCATGAGGTAAATGTCAAAGAGTACAAAGGTACAGTAAATCAAACGAACCTTATTTTAAATAAAAGTTGCACGTCGCTTTCTGCAGCCTGTAGGTTATCAGTCCATATCAGTTACTATTTGAAAATGAATTCCGATAATGAGTGACTATATGGCGATATCATTCATAATTCATCCATTTTCAGCAAATATAATAACAGCTGTCAGCTTCGAGACAACATGGAACCGTTTTTGTTTTACACACCCACGCCATAGTACTAATTTTTACGGGAAGAGTGCGCTACTCACTTGTCAGAGCACTTGAAGACCGCCATCTTTCAAAGTCGTCATGTATTTCTTTGCAAGATATGGGGGGCAGAGTTTTGTTTTCCTAAGGCTTAGTCACTGGTTGTTAGTCTTAGTCCATAGTCATTCTGTCTGAACGCGCCTTTAGCGACGCACATTGCACTGCATTCAACAATATCGGGAAGTATAATAGCTATGGAAATTAGAACAATTTTTGTAATGCGCATTCTTGAATTGTTGTTAATTGTTGTTTTTATTAGCTTTGAGATCTTTTCGCCAGAACATTCGTAGATATGGACGCGCATGCTTATCAACGCGTCAAACAGAGCGTTTTCCTAGTGTTAAATCATACAATAACTGCATTTAACCATAATAGTAAAAGCTTTTTAAATCGTCGACAAAGTTCGTTGTTAACTTTTGCATTTTGGCCGTAAAAGTTATCAAACATACATACCACACCATTGTTGCCATTCTATTACAGCTATCGAAGTTCCAAAAGTAGTTTAAGAACGGTCTCTTTGTACATGCCATTTTCCATGCATAGTATGTGCATCTAACTTCAGTGGTCCTCAAATGAGAATCATATAAGTACGGAACAGTGTAAAGAAAGTTAGAAACCAATGTAAATTCCTGTAAATAGAAACTAAATATTTTTTTACAAAATGGCGGTTCAAGTTACAATTCCATAACTTTTATCCAGTGTGGACATTGTTAGTGTAGACATACATATAAAACATTATTTAAATCTGTCCATAAATTTTAATAAAAAAAAAAAAATGGGATTTTTTCACTAATTCATTTTTTGTAGGTTGGCATCTTGACGGATTTTGATGAACAGCATCTAGTTTAGTGGTCACAAGTGTTGACATTATTTCAGCCAAATCCGTCAAGCCGTTTGAGCTGTGCGCGACGAACAAAATTTAGCGCACACACAGACAAAGCGCCGATCGAGATGAATTGAGAGATTCACTCCGCTATGCTACGCTCATCCAACAAAAAATTAGTACAGTTTCTTGGTTAGAGATACAGCAAAATCATAACGGTGTGAATAAATAAAATGACTTCTGTAGCTACAAAGAAACAAATCATTCATTGTATTTCATTCTGTCTCCTAACGAGAAGTAATTACAATGGAAGAGAAAAACAATGAGGTCTATTGCTTAAAGGTCCTCTTCAGTGCAATGCAATGGTGTGTATGTTTCAACTTGCAAGTTTGTCACGAGGGCTGAAACCACCTGTGAAAGTTATATTTTCATGAAAGCTAGTTTTCATGCATGCATGTTTGCAAAAGTATATTGGCCGAAATTAATAGACTAAGGCCCGGTATTATAACGCCCGGCTAAACGTTTAGCACTGGGCTAGCTTGTTTTTTCCTATGAACACACGCTTGGGATTGGTGGTTGCCATGGAGAAAACAAGTTAACGGTGGGCTAAATCTTTAACCAGGTGTTATAATACCGGGCCTAGATCAGTTTTCAAAAAATGTGTCTCCTTCTTGATAGTGGGGTACCGGGTTGTAAAAAGCTGCCAACAAGGTTATTCTTACTCAGGAGAATGTCTTGCATTGAAAAACCTTTGTTGGCAGTTTTTGTTTCAAGAGTATTTCAACCCCAAGCCCAAACACCCCAAAAAACCATTTTTGTACAGAATTATCTTTAATAATAATAATAATAAGTCCGGTGAAAATTATCCTAAAATTTATTTTTTTAAATCTATTCCACCCCATAAAAATGTACTACCTACTGTAAAGAATTTGGCTATTTCAGATTTACATTTTCTATCGAAATTAAACAAGAAAATGGCTCTCTGACACAAAATTTTCTTTTTGCTGAGCAACAATGAAATGTTTCACTTCCTTGGTGGTGGTATGGTACAAAATGGATTTTATTTCTCCCTGAAACATCATTTACAATTTGTGAAGAGTGTACAATCGTCATATTTAGTCTAAATAATTTAGATATTGTAAAGCAAAGTCTACTCGATCTCCGCCTAGCGGAGGCTCGTCGAACTCCCAACTTAGCTCGTCGGAAGGGAACCAAAACCGCCATTTTGCCGCCCACTACAAAAACAGCTTTTATTCGCTCTCTCAAGGACGAATTAATAATTATCATGACGTCATTATCTGACATGGTGGCACCACGTGATACTTTTGGTCGTCTTTGTTTACAAACAATTGCAATATTGGCCAATCCGCACAAAGCTAGACGATGCGCGCGCAACGTTAAAACTCCTTGCCTCTAGGGACAAGTTTTCCCGCTAGGAAGCGTATCTCAGCTTTGCAATGGCGAATAAATAAATGTATGCTGTAGATCATGAAAATTAATTCTTAAAACATGTAAATGAGACATTTTGATCAAATAAAATGAATATTAGTCTTAAAATAGTGTGATATGTCCTCTTAGGCTAAAGTTATTTTGATAGATCACTTCATATGTTATCTTTCTAACGTTTCTCCCGTTTGAATAACAAGTGAATTTAAACATTGTTGAACGGACTGCGACGACCTAACTTGCGAGTTTGACGAGCCTCCGCTAGTTGGAGATCAAGCGGACCTTGTTGTGTAGTAATTGAATCAAGATGGCCAAGTGTAATATTCCTAGGGGCAGCGGAACGAAGCGGAGTCTCTACTCCAATGTACATCCGTGGGCTCCTTGACGAAGCAAGCAAGCATTTTTTAGATTTCTGACAACATTCAGCCGCGGGCGAGACTCGTTCTGGTGATCGCTAGTAGGCCTACCGCCGCTGAGTTGACGGAAAATGCATCTAAATATATTAAACGCATACGTGCACACGTTTCTCTCCATATCCTTGCCGTCTTTTTTTATTTTTTATTTTTCTTCATTCATGTGGGTATATGTCAGTATGAAATATATCTTAAAATTTAATTTATCTTATCTGCTTTCAATGTTGCTAACAATACGCTAACTTGGTGAAATTGAAGGCATTTGGAAAATTAATCAAAACTATGGTTTCTGTTCTATACAAATATTTTCGTTATCAACATTATTGAAGAGAAAAGATCGCAGAACACGATGATACCATTTGTTTTTCTCTGAGCACCATAGCTTCAGCTACAGCGAGAGTTCTTCACGGCACTGACCCATAATTTGGGGTATGCTCCGACTTGAAAAGTGCGCAAGCGTGACGTCACGATTATCGGGTGCTCGCGCACCACCAAAACTTGGGTCATTTCAATAATTTATTACAAATTTCTGGTACAAACAAGAGACTTCTAGTTTTTGCCATAAATCATTTTAAAAAATAACACATTTTATAACGCCGGAAAGTCACAGGGTTGTGATGTCCTTTAAGTTTGAGCCAACTCCTATTTTTTTTAGTTTTTAGTAGCTATTACAACTAACTAGGCCTACCCATTCGGCAGGTCTCTTGTAGGCCTACACAAGACCCCGATTGATGGTTCATGCTACGTTAGTATGGGTTACCTTTCCTGATGATGATAGATGCAGTCATTTGTGTAGATTATCCACTATATAGCTTCCCCACCAGCAGGAACCACTGGCTATTTTAGTTTAATCAAGTATTTTCTGTATATGCTGCATTGCAAGTAAGTTTGTTTATATCAAATTAATGAATTATCTATTATCAGTAATCTTCTTACTGTCAAATCAATACCATAATGGTCTCAAACTTCATGTTAGTTGAAATGGGCAATGTAATTTTAATCACAAATGAATTGTTTTCCTCCGTTTTCACATTTACTAACAACTAGAACCCAGATAGGTTATCTACTGAAGAGTATTCAATTCAGCTAGCTAAAATAAAGCATAGGTAGTTTTAAAATAGAACTCATTTTGTGAGTTGTGGGTTATTAATACTGTACCACTGTAGTTCCAGACGTAGGCCTACATGACACACAGTCCAACAATTTATATCTCAAACCATGCACGTATTTTGCCAGTTTTGTTTTTGTTCAGTATGTACCCTTACAATTCGTTGTCCTATTTACGAGTTTTGCTTGCTATTGAAATGGTTACAACAGGGTTGCCACCAAGTCAATTTTTTTATCCTTGAAAGAAACTAAGAAAATCCTGAGAAATCCTTGAAAATAGTTATATTCAGCATTAGCATATTATAACTGCGAAGGACGAATGTTACAAATTTTCAGGTTTCATGCCAAAATATGTTATGCCAGCCTGATTTTCGAGAATCTAGTCAACATTACGTGCAGAAACGCATAAGAATCGGAATTTTCTTCGAATATATTTTAACGTTTTACTTTTACTTACCATAACTACCACTTGCGGGAAATGTTATGCAGTCACTTATGTTTATTTTTACTAGAACCTGATGTTCTTTTACTGTCTACATTGCTTTTTTAGCTGAATTTTTAAAAATGTATTAATTTAATGTATGTTTTAAAAACAGTAGAAAATCCTAAGATTTTGCCCAAAATCCTGTTATCCTTGAGACACTCTAAAAATCCTGAGAAAAGGATAAAATTCTTGAAAGTGGCAACTCTGGGTTACAATGATTTGCCTTCTGTATTATGTATGTAGTGGTGTGTGGTGTGATGCTCTGGTTTGTGGCTCTCTTGATCCCATGCAGTCTGCCTCCCTTTACCCTGACCAGGACCGAGTTCCTACAGAAGTGGTTCTACGTACTTCCCGAAGTGGCCTACGATAACATCCACGCGGCATACATCTACAATTGCAACTCCTGGGTGCGAGAGTACACAAAGTTCCACGACCGCATCCTAGCTCCGCTCAAGGTCAGGACTCTCTCTTTTTCTCTTTCTCACTCTAAGATGAAAAACTGTTGAATGCTCTCATGTTTTAACTACAATAGGCTATGTAAATTAGCCCCAACGCAAGTATTCACATACCGACCTCGGATCCTTAGGCCTATCTACTGCTTGCGCTATTTCAATGAAAATCAACAGGATCCTAGCATTCTTTCACACATTGATAAATGCAGTATTCCACTGAGTAGGAGTGCACAAGCCTAATTAATTAGCCACACCCACTGTTCCAGGTAACCAAGGGAAGGTTGTAAATTATCCCTAATTGAACTGTTTCAATTAGATATTAGGAACTAGAGAAGTAGAAAATCAAGTTGGTACCATTCTTGTTATATTGTGTGATCTTCCTTAAGATTAGATCTAAGAATCTCATTAAACCTTTTTCACTAGATATCCTTGCCAGTATTTAAGTGTAAACCTATTTTCAAAACACCCATTTTGTGCTTCAAACATAGTATGCTCTTTGATATCGTTGACCCAACTTTGTCAGCTAGTGCAACCGCAATCTCAGTAGGCAGCGGTAGTGTAGGTTTCTAAATAAAGGTTCAAGACCTATGCTATTTACAAAACTCTGTGTAGCATATGTAATACATTTCTTTGTTCACCAATCATGTTTGTTTGTACATGACATCATACGGATCAGATGATGATCATGTGTTATCAATAAAGACCGCTCATTGGCTCATCCCCAGTCACGCCACCATACATATGATCTGGCTAATTGTTTCATTTTAACAATGCCTAAATGGCTTGAGTGTAACTCATCCAATAGTATCTTTCTAAATTTGTCTGGTACCACTACTCGGTAACCCCACATTAAGATTCCTTGTTCAATGGTAAGTTCATCTTTCCTTCGGAAAAATGGACTCAACAAACTGTCTTGATTGTTAGGCCATCCATACATAACATAACCTACAATCTTCCTCAAAGTTGAATCTTTAAGAGTCTCCTTTTTTACATCCTCGAAATTCAAAGGTATTTGAACTTCATTTAAACATTGTAAATAAGTTCCTGTATAAATGTCACAATCATCATCATCATCAGTGGTAGAATGACTTAAAGGTAAGCGTGATAAGCCATCAGCATTACCATGCTGGTGTGATTTAACATAACAAATATCAAAATCACACCCTGAGAGAAACAACGCGTAACGTTGCAGTCTACTAGCTGCAAATGCAGGCAGTCCTTTCTTACTACCAAAAATACTAAGTAAAGGTTTGTGATCAGTACACAAGGTAAAATGTTTCCCCCATAAATATTGGTTAATCTTTTTTACACCGTAAACCAAACTTAAGGCTTCTTTATCTATTTGTCCATAAGCTTTTTCACTATTAGACAGTGTACGAGATGCGTACGCTATTGGATGTTCTTTACCGTCTTCCTGAATTTGTGATAAGACACAACCCAAACCATAACTAGATGCGTCGCATGCTAATTCCACAGGCTTTTCTGGATCATAATGAGCTAATACATCAGATGATACTAATTTTTCTTTGATTAACTGAAATGATTTCATACAGGTTTCATCAAAGTTGAATTTAGTGTCTTTTTTCAACAAATTATACAAAGGACCCAAAATTGTTGATAAGTTAGCCACGAACTTGGCATAATAGTTTATTAAACCCAAAAATGCTTTTAATTGCGTGACATTTTGTGGAACCGGAGCATTCAAGATTGCTTTTATCTTGTCAACAGCTGTTCGTAACCCTACTTTATCAATGATAAAGCCTAAATATTGAAGACTTTTTGAGAAAAACTGACATTTAGATTGGCTAACTGTCAATCCATAGTCACTCAATCTCTTACAAACTTGCTTCAGCCTATTTAAATGCTCGATAAAGTTTGCTCCCGTGATTAGAATATCATCAAGAAATACTACAACACCTGGTAATCCTTGAAGTATAGTTTCCATTATTCTCTGAAATGCGCCTGGCGCTGAGGCGATACCGTATGGTATACGATTATACATGAATAAGCCTTTATGAGTACTGATAGTACAAGCTTTTTTAGAACTGTCATCTAATTTAACTTGCTGGTATGCCTGACTTAAGTCTAGTTTAGTGAATGTTTCTCCTTTTTGTAAGGCTGCAAATAAATCATCAATACGTGGAATGGGATAACGATCAATTTCCAGGTTAGGATTCACCGTCACCTTAAAATCACCACAAATCCTTATCTGACCATTTTTCTTTAACACAGGGACAATGGGTGTACCCCACTCACTACTGTCAATAGGTGCTAAGATACCCTCGCTGACTAATTTATCTAACTCTTTTTCAATTTTTTCCTTAAGTGAAAATGGTATAGCTCTGGGCTTATAATACTTTGGAATAGTATTTTCCTTAAATCTAAGTTTTACTGATTCACCCTTATATTCTCCTAAATTTTCATTGAACAGTTTAGGGAACTCATCATTTATGTTTTTGACCACTTGTGAAATTTTGGATTTCTCATTTACCACATTGGAGTTATGTAACTCTTGAGGTATACTAACTTTAACTTGCAATGCTTTAATCCAATCTCTTCTCATGAGAGGATTAGCACCATTGGCTATTACATATAATTGAAGTAACTGTACAAAGTTTTGATATTCAACATGTACGTTAATTACACCTAATGGAACTATTTTCTCACTAGTGTATGAAGCAAGTACTAAGTTTGTTTGTATCAGCTTGATTTTACTGAAGGTTTGCTTATAGAACTTGTCTGATATCACAAATACTGCTGCTCCAGAATCTACTTCAAACAACATAGGTTCATGTTCAACTTTTACATTTTCTTTAATAGGTTCAATTTTTTTAACATCACATACATGTTTATCATTTATTGTAAACAAATTAGTAAGATCGACGAGATTATCGTCCTCGGTAGCAATACTACTGTCCTCATGGACACTGTGTTGGTCTAGACCTTCATCAACATAGTGATGCCTATTTGTTTGACCCTTATTTGAAGCTTTAGGTTTATCATACCGGTTATTTCCTTTAGACACTGAATGATTGGGAGTAACCCTATTATATTTTGCTGCGACTTACCCCTGCAAACTTTTTCAAGATGTCCTTGCTTACCGCAAAAATTACATATGTACTCTCTGTATCGGCAGTCTTTGGTAGCGTGTCCTTGTTTGCCACAACAATAACACTGACATGCTGCGTTCCCTCCTTTGGAAGATTTGGCACGTCCCCTCTGCGCTTCGATATGTTGTATGCGGTGTTGTTGACCCGTAGAGTAGGCCAAGGTCGCTGCATTCCTCTCAGCTGCTTCCAGTGACGTCGCAGTTCTGACAGCTGTGTCGTATGAGAGAAGCGGTTCGGCCAACAGACGTTGCTTGATCGCGTCGCTTTTCAATCCGCTGACGAGTCTGTCTCTTAGGTAGTCGTTCAATGAAGGTCCAAATTCACAATGCGTTGACAACTTTTTCAAAGTTGCGATGTATTCTGCCACACTTTCGTTTTCCAGCTGATTTCGAAGACTGAATTTATATCGTTCCGCAATGAAACTGGGCTTCGGATACAAATGGTTTTGTATTATTTCCACTAATTGTTCGTAAGTCTTAGTAGCGGGTTTTAAAGGTGTACATAAATCGCGTAAAAGAGTGTAAGTTTTAACTCCTACGACTGTTAGCAATGTACTCACTTTTTTGCTGTCGTCGATTTCGTTGCACTGAATGAAAAGTTCAAAGCGTTCAATATATGATTGCCATGATTCGTCTGCACTGTCGAATTGCGTCATGGTACCTATTAGTGCCATATTGTCGATTGTTGCACTTTTTCTGAATACTGTTCGTTGTTGTAACACACCTTACTGCGCCACGACTTATTGACGAACGAAATATGAAATGTAACACACCTTCCTGCATCACAATTTTCATGAGAAATGTTCGAATGACATGAAACACACCTTACTGCGTAACGATGTCCTTGAATCGAAGATCACGATGAAACACACCTTACTGCGTACACCGGTCCAATTGATAATTCCATTTCCTCGTCGCCACTGTTATGTCTTCCACTCCGTTAGGATGCATGGTACCGGGAATATTGGGAATATTAATGTATAACCAATGTAATGGCAAACTGTAGCTCGGCCCGGCTGCATGGAGCGGAAGGAATGTAACATGTAGGCACTAGGCACTACGACGGAACTCGGTTGACTGGCGACAGGTATGGTGTGGAGGGTAGACAGGTAAACAAGGGGGCGTATGGTGGCGTGACTGGGGATGAGCCAATGAGCAGTCTTTATTGATAACACATGATCATCATCTGATTCGTATGATGTCATGTACAAACAAACATGATTGGTGAACAAAGAAATGTATTACTCTTGTGTGTGATACCAAGGGGAGAGATACAAGGAGTAGAGGAAGAATGGGGGGCGTTTAAGAGAGCACTGGTGCAGGCAACAGAGGAGACGTGTGGAAGGACAAGCGGGGTAAGAAAAGAGATGAAAACAGGATGGTGGAACGACAACAGCTGAAAAATAGAATATGGAGGGAGTACATGAAAGATAGAACGGATGAAAAGAGAGAGGCCTACAAAAGGGCAAAGAGGGAAGCACAAAGGACAGTCAAAGAAGAGAAGGCAGAAGACTGGAAGAAGTTTGCAAGGGAACTGGTGAAAGACTCAGAAGGAAACAAGAAGATGCTGTATGGCATAGTGAAGAGTAAGAGGAAAGAAAGAGGGGGACAAAGGTACTTAACGGATGACTCTGAAAGACTCAATTACAGATTCAGAAGAAATAAAGGAAAGATGGAAAGAGTACTTCAATCAATTGTTGCATGTGAGAGCCGAGGCACAGAACAGGCAGGTAGCATTGGAGGAGGTGAGGGAAGAAGCGGATGAGAATGGACCGACGTGGCAAGAAGTCGAGGTGGCATTAAAAAGGATGAAAATGGGAAGGCTGCAGGAGTGGATGAACTTGTGTTGGAAATGATTAAAGCTGGGGGCCCAAGTGCAATGCATTGGTTATTATACAGGGTGATCAGAGGAATATGGAAAGAAAAGAAGATACCGAGGGACTGGGAGAAAGGAGTTATTGTACCAATTTACAAAAAAGGCGATAAAAAGAAGTGTGGAAACTACAGAGGAATAACTTTACTATGCCATACATCAAAGATATACGAAAGAATTATGGATAGAAGAATGAGAGTAGAGATGGAACATATGCTGAACGAGGAGCAATATGGGTTCAGATGGGGAAGATCAACTACATACAGACCCAATATTTGTACTGCGACAAGCTATGGAAAGAAGTTGGGAGTTAGGTAAAAGAATGAGTATGGTGTTCCTGGACATCGAAAAGGCATATGACAGTGTACCGAGGAAGGTAGTGTGGGAAAGCCTGAAAAGAAAAGGAGTGGACGAAGGACTGACAGACAGAGTTAGAAGCATGTACAGAGTATGCGAAAGCTGTGTAAAAACACAGTTTGGAAGATCGGGGTGGTTCCAGATAACACAAGGGCTGAGGAAGGGAAGTGTGTTGTCACCATTGCTATTAATAATAGTTTTGGATGACATACACAATAAGGTAAAGATGGAGGAAACGGAAGAGGTGGAGGTTATGCTGTTTGCAGACGACTTTGTGGCATGGTCGGAGTATGAAGAGGCACTGCAGAGATACACGGACAGGTGGAAGAGGCATATTGAAGAGGCAGGCATGAAAATAAGCATAAGCAAGAGCAAGGTGGTAATGCCAAGAGAAGGAGACGTAGGGAACTACCATGCAGAGGTACAGATTGGAGATGAAACCCTGGAGGTGATGGAGAGCTTTGCCTACCTAGAAAGTGAAATAATGTCAAGCAGGAAGATAAGAAAGGAAATCAACAACAGGATACAAAAGGCCAGTAACTTCTATCAATGTGTAAAAGGTCTGGTGTGGGACAGGGAAATACCAATACAGGTCAAGGCGACACTGTACAAGACCTATTTCATACCGATCCTCACATATGCGGCAGAAACCTGGAATATGGGGGATAGAGAAGAAAATCAAATACAGGCGGCGGAGATGAGATTCCTGAGGAGCACGGTGGGAAAGACAAGAAGAGACAGAATTAGAAATACAAACATTAGAGAAATGCTTGGTGTGGAGAAGCTAGGGGACAGAATGGGAAGGACAAGGCTGAGATGGTTTGGACACATGAAACGGATGACGGAAGAGAGGATGCCCAGGAGAATATATATGAACAAAGGATCAAAGGAAGAAGAAGACAGGGAAGACCAAGGAAGAGATGGAATTAAAAGATTGCTGAAGACCAACAGAAGAGAGGAGAGAACTGGGAGCAAGTAGAGGAAGTGCGATAGTGGGAAGATAGGAATAGGTGGAAAAATTTGGTTGTGAAACCCAAGCTGACCCTGCCAGAAGCAGGAAACGGCGATGGATAACCGGGATTTAAGAGGAAAGACAACTGCTAATATTTAAGCTGTACAAAATTAGTTTTTTTGTCATATGTCAAGGGCGCCACACAACATTAAAAAAGAATGAAGCAACGAAGCACTCAATAAATTCAAAGTTGTTCTGAATCGGCCTTGACGACTCTGGCATTTATCCGCAGGTGTTCGCACTGTTTAATCACTGATTTATATGTTTCATATTTGGAAATATCGATCTTTGATTGGTTATCGCTCAGTTGTCGATGGTGTTCGGAGGTTACAGGGTTGGTTTAGTCACTTTAAATTAAAATCCCCCACTGAAAATCAGTTTTGTTACTGAGTGGGTTGACTCTATAAATACGAATTTATTTAATTTATTTATTTATTTATTTATTTATTTACGAACAAATAGACGTTATTTGGGTTCGTAAGAACACTACTTTATGAAAAATATTTGTAAGTTTGTAGTCATTGTCAATCAATTGTCATTGTTAATGAACTTTTGAATTAAAAAAGTTAGAAGTCTTATCTTTAGTTATTACAAACCACAAATGTTTTCCATGTAGTATCGAGTTATTAAGAATCCTAATTTGAATTTAGTAATATTTGTCACTTTTTCAATGTTGTGTGGTGTTCTTGAGATATGACCAAAACCGCTAAAATCGCGGGGTTTTAATATTGGCAGTAGTCATTTCCGTGTGAGGGACAACGGTAGAACCGCATCTACTTGCAATGTGTCAATCCGAGCTATATTCAAAGAAACAGTAATGTACACAACTAGAAATGTATCAATGTACCAAACTAGACTGAGGCTAGCAGACATTAGGGATGGGCAAATATATCGATATTTCAATATGATATCGATATTATTTCGATATCCCTATGTAACAAACATATCGAAATATCGGAAAATCGCTAAAAATGTAATATTTTTCTTGGCGATATTTTAACATTTGAATTTCCTGTGTGGAAATATATTCTCATCGCTTAGCACACATTTGCACTCATGCCTTCGCACATTCACCTCAGCGCCTCCTGTGTCCCACCCCCTTCCTCCCCTTGTCAAACATGAGCGCATTAGGGCCACCAATCACGTATGACTATTTTTTTATCCTCCTCCAAAACCGTGGTGTTATGTGGGTGGGGCTCACCCACCCGGATAATAAGACCGACCGAGCACATGGCAGAATTTTCAGAAGCACGTGTCTGCATAATGGTTGAAATGAAATAGTAGCAGGGGGAGAACTGGCAAGAAAGACCACCTGTAGTTCAACATGACAATTCAAGAAATTTTGCCCTCAACACAGGTGCATGTTGTCATATCTCAGTTTTACACGATTGCCATCAGTCAGTGCAGTTGTTCATTAAATAATGTAATGTAATAAGAATTAAATCTGTAATTTGTGGTATGATTCATCCTAACATAAACTTTCAAACACTTTCTTCGTATGTTATTACATAGCACAATGCCCAGCACCGTTCCCGCGGGGTGGGGGGAATACATTTTGTCCCCGATATCGACATTTTAGCTGCGATATCGATAATCTAACCTTACGTCATAGCTCATAGCTCGTCCTATCATAACAAGAAAAAAAAATTTCAACCACGTACCAAGCAATATAAAAATTTTTAAAAAGTAAGCTAAGGTGAAAGCAATTTTAGAAATAAGATAAAAATATGACTTTTGGAAAAAGAGTTTTACTCTCTTGCAGAGTTTTATTTTAGTAGCCCTTTATGAATTGGTACTAGATCCTACCATCTTCATGTAGTCCTAGGCCTGCTAATCTCACAGCTAAAAGTTAACCACAATGTTTGTTTTCAATGTAATTATTCTTGTATTATACTGTACTACAGTATTATGTTACCAGTATTTATTTTCTGTTTCATTAGAATTTACCTTTTTTGTCAACAAAATATTATGATTATTTAAAAAATAGAGATTCCATGTCTGTAAGCAATAAACGTAATACATTTTGATAGCATTATTAAACACCCTATTATGCAAAGATGGATTATTAGGCCTATAACCCTGTTTATAATATAAACACATATGTACAATAATAGATGGCGATATGTTCATTTAGAAAAGAAAATATAATCTTTTTGGCAAGGTTAATGAGCTGTGTCTAAATGCCCCACAAAAGCACTAAAGTAACAGAAACAGTTTATTTTATAACAGTTTATTAGTCGTGCCCCGCGACTAATAAACATCAATATGTCTGCCAGGGTAATCGCAAGCTGATCTTCATCGACGCGAGCACTAACGTAACAGAAAGGGGCGCGATTAATAAACATCAATATGTCTGCCAGGGTAACCGCAAGCTGATCTTCATCGACGCGAGCACTAACGTAACAGAAAGGGGCGCGATTAATAAACATCAATATGTCCGCCAGGGTAACCGCAAGCTGATCTTCATCGACGCGCCGACCCGACTTAACGACTTTATCGAGCTGGACCAGCAGAAGTTGCCGGGCGCGACGCTCTCGCTAGATGAGGATCTCAAGGTCTTCAACAATGCCCTAAAGCTGTCGCACAAGGACACCAAGGTGGCCATCAAGGTGGGTCCTCGATCCTCGTTGTTTCATTTATTTAATATGAACTCAGGGCTGCCACTTTGACGGATCTTTGGCGGATATTTAGGTCTCCATACGGATTCACCGATATCGTACACATTTTACAGATATTTACTTAATATAAAAAAAATCGCAAAAGTTTTAAAAGTTTGCACTTTTGAAAGCAACGAAGCAATATTTTGATATTTTTTACTTTTGTTGATGCCTTGCGCAACAAACATCGAGAGATCGATAATATATCAATTCGATTGCTTCATTTGCCTTCGAAAGTGCCAACTTTTGAAACATTTGAGAAAAGAAAAAATGGATTGGTTAATTTGAAATTTAAGTTGCAATGGCATATTTTAATAGTCTATTCTCCAAAATGGAGAAGCGGCCATTTTTACCCGATCGCTATCACAGTAAATTATGTTCGATGGTATAAAACTGAAGGGGAGAGAAGGGGATTAAAAGGGAAGTAATGTGCAGTTATAGGCCTACTCTTTTTATTATTCAGTTCACAAAGGGCCAGACTACTATAACGCCAGAAGTTGCCAGATGTGTGATTTTTTTTTTTAGTAAACCAAACATCATTTGCATATCATATTACTCTTACAAAAAAAAAACCTTTTATAATATATATATGATTTTTTTACAAGATAGCAGTTCAAGTTACAAGTACAACCTTAGAATTTGTGTATATTATTTCTCGATATGTTGCTAATAATTGCACCAAATATCATTTAAATCTGTCAAAAAGTTTTTTTAAATAAATTAAAACCTTCAAGTTGATTTTTCAATGGATCTCCGCATAACTTCATTCAACCGTGCTCTTCTCAATAGGCTCTAATTCTTAAACTATTAAACTTATCTGTCTATAGAAAGTTGCATAATGTAGATACAGGCTAGACCTAAAACGTGATATTGTTAAATCATACAATAACCGCTTTTAAATCATAATGAAAGCTATCTAAATCGTCGACAAAGTTCGTTGTTAACTTTTGCATGTTTGCCGTAAAAGTCGTCAAACATACCACGCCATTGTTGCCATTCTATTACAGTTTTCGAGATTCCAAAAGTAGCTTAAGAAAGGCCTTGTTGCAAACGCCATTTTTCATGCGTAGTATGTGCATCTAACTTCAATGATCCTCAAATGAGAATCATTTAAGTGGAACACTGTAAAGAAACCAATGTAAATTCCCGTAAATAGAAACTAAATATTTTTTTACAAAATGGCGGTTTAAGTTACTATTCTAAAACTTTTATCCAGTCTCGATAAATCAGCATAAATAATAATTAATTATCACGTTATAACTTATAACTGATATTTGTACATACAGTATTTGAACATATGCAATATGGTATCAAAAGAAAGCTTCTGATACATCAATTTTAATATTGGTACTCTCAGGGTCATTCAAACACATTTCCAAAGTTTTTATAGGGGGGCAGAAAGAATGGGGGGGGGGGGGGGGGATAAATGAAGAATATCGTCAAACGTATCAAACGAAAGCTATTACGTGGTTATTAGTAAAAATACTTTTAGAGTGATAAAATACCATATACCCTAGTGTTTGGCTAATAGAGGGGGAGGGGGGGGGGGGGTAAACAGTGTTCTCATTTCCCAATTTTACATCTGGTTTTTTCCACTGATTTCACTTCTTAGATATGGGATCCGATTACTCTGATACAAAACTCCAGGCTCAAATATCAGAATTTAACAAAATGGGTACTGTCATTACCACGTAACAGTATAATGCAAAGATTTTGCCAGTGTAACCAAATGAAGTTTTAGTTGATGACTATTTGACGAATACAGTGATTGCAAATATTATTACAACGGAATATTAACTCAACTTAATTCCTATGTAAACAAGATTTGTACGTTTCACTAAGAGTGAAACGTACACGTACAAAAACCACGTACAAAAGTTAAAACCGCGAACGTTGATGGAGATACAATCAAAGTTGATCATTTGTTGCTTTTCCAACAAATCTTGAGTGTCCTTCGAGAGTCATCAGAGGATGATTTAGCAACAGAATTTAGTTTTTTTTTATGAGTTGCTTTATGATATAATATGTAAACGTTAACCTTTGTTTACGTGGGCATTTGTATTAACTTTCAAATTAAGCACACCAGACGTATTTGAATTTTGAATAAGTTATTCGGGCATTCCAAGGCAAGCTGAAAAGTAGGCTTTAAGGGATACTTTGTTTGCAAATACGTAAAGAAAATGGTACAGAATAATATGAAAGGGAAGGAATATGAAGTGTAACAATTTGTGATTGATGAAGCGCATTTTGATGCATCGCATACCTTGGTCTAGAGACATATTTTATGAAGGGTTATACAGTATGTGAAGTGCATGAAAAGCAAATATCCTATTACAATTACTGTAGTATTTGATGGCTACGACAATGGGTCATCAACTAACGACATTAGGCCTACATATTAATAATTTTCAAACACCAACAGACAGGCGTTTAGAACGGATGCAGCTTCTTGGAGTTGCATCGTAATTTAGAGCAGACCACTTTACAATTACATCGTATAATTTGAAAACATATGTAGTGGGACTGGTGGCTTGTCAGTTGGTACAGTAAAAATTTGTTTTTTGATAGAGCAGAGCACATCTAAACTTCAACAAGCCAAAAGTTTAATAATAATACACTCACAATGTGATAAAGAGACGCTAATGGTATAAATGGTCGAGTCTCATGCTGAATACTGTTTTAGCAGTTATTAATTTATGTGTAAACGTTTTTCATGGCTTACCATTTTCCAACAGGCCACTTGCTTTTTCACTGCTTTCAAGAATCTCTGTGTTAGGAGATGTGGGATTATTGGAAATATGTGAATTTAAAAAAATCTTATGCAAATGTCTTGAATAGCAAAGCTTAACCCATTCTACACATTCTTGAAGTAGTGTCACTTCCACTTATTACGCGAATGAATTATTAACCCAGCTTGGTTTTTATGTAACGCATATTCCATATTTTCTGTTTGGTGGCACCCAGCTTTCAACTCCGATTTCAAGATAAGATCATAAACAGGATTTTCGTATTGAAATACGTACAATTACTAGCAAATCTGAATCATCACTAGTGAGGGTGCTGTTTTCATGGTTAGTTGACTTTACTGTTGTAATTACAATTAACACATCGGCGTTATCTTGAGCTTAAAGTACTGTGATGTAAAAAGCTTAGTGAATCTTCATTTTGATCATTCTATTGAGATTTCAGGGCTCTACCAGTCAGTATAGTTCTCTTCCTGTTCTCTTCCTGAGTTGAGAGAGAGCATTCAACAGAAAGCGTTGTAAAACATCATGTTTAGTATTGTATTCGCAAGTGGCAAGATCGAAGAACCGGTGTAACAGAATATCTATACCCTTGGTGTTGCGAGCACCCTCGTCTACGTGGACCGTGTACGTGGGCTCGCGGGGGGGTGGACAGATGGCAATGAGCTGCCGGAGCTGGAGGAGAAGGCTAGGAACAGTCAAGCGTCGAGACGCCAAGGGAAACTATAGACTACAGACGCTCGGAGGTCGAGACGGTCATAGACTGGGTGTTCCCGAAGTTCCAGACGGTCATAGACTCGAAGTTCCAGACGGTCATAGACTGGATGTTCCCAAAGTTCCAGACGGTCATAGACTAGAAGTTCCAGATGGTCATAGACTCGAAGTTCCCGAAGTTCCAGACGGTCATAGACTAGAAGTTCCAGACGGTCATAGACTGGGTGTTCCCGAAGTTCCAGACGGTCATAGACTAGAAGTTCCAGACGGTCATAGACTGGGTGTTCCCGAAGTTCCAGACGGTCATAGACTAGAAGTTCCAGACGGTCATAGACTGGGTGTTCCCGAAGTTCCAGACGGTCATAGACTCGAAGTTCCAGACGGTCATAGACTGGGTGTTCCCGAAGTTCCAGACGGTCATAGACTCGAAGTTCCAGACGGTCATAGACTAGAAGTTCCAGACGGTCATAGACTGGGTGTTCCCGAAGTTCCAGACGGTCATAGACTAGAAGTTCCAGACGGTCATAGACTGGGTGTTCCCGAAGTTCCAGACGGTCATAGACTCGAAGTTCCAGACGGTCATAGACTGGAAGTTCCAGACGATCATAGACTGGATGTTCCCAAAGTTCCAGACGGTCATAGACTAGAAGTTCCAGATGGTCATAGACTCAAAGTTCCCGAAGTTCCAGACGGTCATAGTAGACTAGAAGTTCCAGACGGTCATAGACTCGAAGTTCGTATGGAAGGTGAGGTGGGTAATTTTGGTATGTAAAAATGAAAATCGTGACGTAGGTTGAATAACAGGGTGGTTTATTTACAGATGTGAAACTAGGCAGGATACGCACGTAGCAGGCATAACCGAACTACTGCGAGAATAGGAGAGTCACAAGTAGCAGGCATAACCGAACTACTGTGAGAGTCACAAGTGCCAGGCATAACCGAAGCAACAGTGTGACGTGTGAATGGCAAGAATATCTGAACCATTGAGGTAGCCCTTGTCCAGCTCGCTCTATTTATACCCACCCCGGCCCGCCAAAACATTGTTGGGAAGAAACTGGCCAATCAGAGGGCGACTAGTTTCGGCGGGCAGAGAGGGTAGCCGGTAATATATACAACACAAATGACACAATAAAGAATAGAAAAGTAAATGGAAAAATACTTAAAACTACGATTGTCTTTATAGTGTCTTTAACTTGAGGTATGATTATTAATTAGAAAACATATGTAATTATTCACTGATTGATCGTACGCCAACGATTATGTACAAAAAACACACGCGGGTTTGTGGAAATTTTACACTTGGAATAGTATTACTCAGATTGCGTTACATGTTGCCAAGCGAACTTCAGAAGAAAACATGTGGTCTCAAAATAACCTTAACCTAACCTAACCTAACGTAACCTAACTTATCCTAACCTAGCCTAACCTAACCTAACCTAATCTAACCCAATATAACCTTAGTATAACGTAGCTTAACCTTTTCTTTGTTCGCAACGTGTAACGGCTGCTTGAGTGAGCGCGGGTAATGATGGGCTATGCGTAAAGATATTCCAATACACCGGTTCGTCACAGTGTCTGTCAGGGTAGTAAAGCCATTAGAAGGACTGACTCAAACCCACCCTGCGGCAGTATGAAGTGTCACCACGAACAAGCCAAGAGAGCGTGAAAGAAACGGACGTAGCTTCGCCTTCGACATCCAACCTCAGACTGAACACAATACCTCCCGGGGGCAGGTATAAAACCGAGAACCTTTTTGGCGACGCTGCCTGTTAACAGCATCTAGTTTAGTGGTCACGAGTGTTGACTTAAAATTTCAGCCAAATCCGTCAAGTCGTTTGACCTGTGCGCGACGAACAAAATTTAGCGCACATACAGACAAAGCGCCGATCGATTTGAATTGAGAGATTCACTACGCTCTTCTAATTAACTGTAGACCTACATAAATACTTTTTTTTTACAGGATATTTTGCTTAAAAGTGTGGCAGATAGTAAACAAAAATTATAGTTAAATAATAATAAAACAATTAAAACGATTTCAGTAATTTTCATAAATTGATAATTGGCTCGTTGGCCTAGTGGGTTTATTCCTGTTTTTAATGCAAAAGGTTCAGGGTTCAGTTTTTGGTTAGAGCAGTCCTTTTTAACTTTGGAAATTGACTGAAATCTATTTGTCTGGTACTGGTGTATACATATTACGTGAATGGTGACTTTGGAGCCATCATAGCAACAAAGTGCGTACATAGTATACTATAATTTCCCCCGCTGCAACATGTTTTTTTTTATTTACTAAATGGATATTCAAAATGAAAAAAATAAAAACGTTGAATTCTAAGTGGTAGGGTACTACATTTTCGAACTGAATGGATGCAAAGTCTTGAGATTCTAAATCGTTACGTTTAGCATAGTTGGAGTGTTGCCTTGTTTCCAGGTGGGTCCCACGGCCATACAGATAACGTCGGCGGAGAAGACAAAGGTTCTCTCCCACTCGGTACTACTCAACGACGTCTACTATGCCTCGGAGATCGAGGAGGTTTGCCTCGTTGACGACAACCAGTTCACGCTGACGATAGCCAATGAGTCGGGTCCCCTCTCGTTCATACACAACGACTGCGACAGCATCGTACAGGTACTGATTGAATTTCTTTCGAGTCGCTAATTTCAGGAAATGTTGAAATATTCATATTTTGTATTTTGTAGGATGAATGATATGCCTATATTTCATACACAATTCTACAATTGGCAATTATTGGGTCATAGTCTTATGGATTTAATTACGAGCAATTAGGGTTGTGGGAACGTTCGAAATTCGAACTCGAACTCTGAGATCGTTTGGTGCGGGTTCGAATGGTTTAATTTGAGTTCGAGTTCGTAAATATCAAAGTTCGTCTTTGAAATTCAAACTTCCCGCGCGACATTGAAACTCGACTATTGGCTGCCATGTGCGCTCTAAGCGCTGTCGACCTATCGATATATCACCGACTCAAGGTCGAACTTGAACGAGAGCAGTGCAGCCAACATTGTTCATGTAGACCCACTTTTTGCATTAGCATTCAACTGCATTCTTATGCAAGATTAAGTTGTATTTACATCAAAATCAACGTGGAAACATGTCCACATGTGTATTGTTGCTCAATTTAAAACAATTTGGTAAAACTGCTTTTATTAACGAACTTTGTGTACAAAAATAATTGTCCGTAACTTTTCGTTAAGTTGGCACTTTCGTATCAGTAAACCCTGAGTAAACCGACGAGCGACGACAGTTCTAACTATGCCACTTGCTCTCCTTTCGCGTTTCGTATTGTGGTTTCTCGTTTAAATCGTAAAAATGGATTTTGGAAAAGCTGCCGATGATCCCGCGCCGCCCATCGCAAATTCTCGACCCTTCGCATGTCGAAGAACTAACGTTTTTGCACGACTCCATATATTCTTAGGTTAGATAGGTTACTTACTTAGGTTATGCTCTTTGTTTTGGCCTATAGGGCACTAGTAACACCAAAAGACAACAATGAAACAAATGAATTAAATTGATGGACAAACAAGAAGCTGTCAAAAAATAATTTCGTCTGATTTTGGAAAACAAAACAAAAAACAAACAAATACACATACAAAACTTTCACTTAGTCGTTGTCTATCAATAAAAGTTTTAAATGTCGAGCAGTTACTATAGCATAGGCCTGGGTTCTATTTTTAACTATCGATATATGCAGCGGCCATCTTTATCATATCGATAGTGGTCACTCGCGCGTACTTCAACTCGAGCGGACAATCACAACAAACGCCGGCCACAAAGCACTGTGCTTATGGGTTATGCCGGAGCAGTGGAGTGACCTTTGTACGCTTTCCAAAGCCACATATGAATATGGTGTTGTGTGAAAGGTGGGTCCGAGCATGTGGAAGGACAGGGTTTACCACAAAGATGTGTGAAGAAGGATACATACAGCTTCAAACACTTCGTGAATGGTAGGCCTTCAGACGACTATCCTGACCCCATTCCTTCGACATGCACCTCTTCGAATGAAGTAAGTTGTTATAAATTGTAATTTATATGGCTTGCCGTGTTAAGTGTCACGCCAGATGCGCCGCTACGTTCGCTGTGCAAATTGTCGCGCACCCAGAACCTCCTGTATTTAGAACTTCCTGTATGTAATTGTCAAAAATCAAATGAATGGGCGTAGGCCACAGGGCTTGGAACCAGTTGACAAGCGCTGTACCTTTCAATGAGATCTTTCCTCCCGCCAGTCCTGGATAACCCTCTATTTTCAAATTTTTCAAATCCAAAATAACTTTATTCATCGATTACATTACACAGTAGGCCTTTACAGTGCATATTTTCCATATTTGGCATAAAACATGGTATGTAAGGTTTAAGATTAAAGCATATAATAAATACTGTCTTATTATTTATTTTTTATGTATTTTATTCTGATAATAGGTTTGTTTATTAATTATTATGTATTTGCTTATGGCAGTAAACTGCTAACCGAGGAATGCTTATATAAGATGAACTTGTGTTTGAGCGTATTTTCTGGATGAATTTGTGAAAAATATTTGAAGATGGACGGAGATGGTAAAAATTATGTTAGAAAATAAATAAAACAAAAAATATGAAAGTTGGTACAGCGATACTAATATTAAAATAAATGGTAGATAGAGTAGAGACAAATGAGCCATCTCTTCCATCTCTTCAGCCATCTCCGTTCTAGCCATCTCTTCAGCTGTTAGTTAGAGTGACTGATGTGTTATGATACGTTTACAGCTACGCGTTGCGAGCGAAGCGAAGGCGCGAGCTCCAATCAGTGGCCGAGTTTGCGTGAAACTATTAACTTCTTTGCTTGAAACTCGGCCGCTGATTGGAGCTCGCACCCTCGCTTCGCTCGCAACGCGTAGCTGTAAACGTACATTAAGGTTGGAATTCATAGTCGGCCCCTACACCTAGGGGCACCCATTGTTGCTATGGTTTTGTTTTGTTTATGGGAAATAACATGGAAACAACTGTTACCATGGTCGCATTGTTCACGCACGTTCAATACATGTCGTTTTTGGCCAGTTGGACAACGTAAACCAAACGTAAACACTCGCAGTCGCCATCCTCTGTTATGACAGACATTTGAAATATGTCCGAATCGCGGCTATTGCGATCCTAGTTCCGCGAGTAACCAATAGATCGCGCGCTCAACTAGTGTCTGTGTCGTCACTTCCTGCTCAATTGAGGCCTATGCTATTGCTACACTTGTTTTTATTTCTATGGTTGCAATTTTTTTATTTTGACAGCTGATGGTTTGTCCATCAGTTCAATGCATTTGTTCCATTGTTGTCTTTCGGTGTTGCTAGTGCCCTATACCTTACTAAATATAAGAACATTTAACACTTAGTTTTATGTATAAAATATAAACCTACTGCAGGGACTTGATTTGATCCGTCAGGTCACGTGGATAAAGGTGCACTTGATAAATTAGAATGCTTTCTTTTCTTGTAGTTTCTCTAAACCCAATTTATAAGTTCGGTTCAAGTTCGACTCGGGTTTGGTTCGAAATTTTTTGCAAGTTCGAAGTTCGACAGACGCTCACCTTGAAAGTTCGAGTTCGGTTCGAAATCAAAAAACCCAGGTTCGCACAACCCTACCAGCAATGCTAGTTAGTGGAGCGGTATGGCTAGAGGTGATGTTAGGAGAATAGTATAAGGGCATATAAATAATTCAGACAAATTAATTACCTATACACAACAATGGGTTGTTTGGTTTGTAAGGAAAGGATAATGAATAGAACACAGCTAAATTGTAGCGTGCTATTAGGTATATTAGGCATTTGGTGCTATCCTAATTTTATCAATCAAAATTTATTAATACAAAGCCATGCCATCTGCCCCCCTTCCAGTGGCGTATGCAGGACGGCAGGAGTATGTTTCGGGGGGGGGGGGGGGGGGGCTTCCCAAAGTAGAACATAGCTGTAACAAGGTGTTCCACAAATGAGAATGGGGGGGGTGTGGGGGAATGCCCCCCACAATAGCGCCACAGAAAGTTTTTGGAAAATCCGCATTTTTTAAGTGGTTTTAATGTGTTCTAGAAGAAGTTGGGGTGCTTTGCTGTGTGGGTTACACTACACATAGGGCTACATACAAAAATTATTATATTATTACACTTATAAAATTTCACCTACAGGAGTGTTTCCTGACTAAGCAATTAGAGAAATTAATACATAGATGTATTTATTTTTTTGCATAAATTTAGATGATTTGCCAAGTATAATTATTAAACCTGACATTTTGGGGAGAAGGGAGGGGCTCTAACCTCCCAGCCCCCCTGGATATGCCACTGCCCCCTTCAGTCAGTGTATCCTGTTTTGTCTTGATATTCACTGTAATCAGAAGTGGAGCATTATTCGAACTCATCTGAAGAAATTAGATTACTATCTAGTATCTTCCTGTTATTCTGCTGATTCGGATGTGTCCGTATTGATGGTTGATTTACCGAGGCATGGAATTTCGTATTGGTGGAATTGCATGAGCGACTACTCGAGAGGTCCATTATTCAATTTCACTGGACAGACTTGAAGGTTGTTGTTAAAGAGAATTTAACTTTTGTGTCCATACTGGCAATTAGCAGATTTGAAGATAGCACTTCAAAATATATGTAAAAATAAATATTATAAATCGTTGACTTTTTTTCCATGTTTTAATAGCATGTGGTACAATATTTAATGTTGTATTCCTACCTGTGTACAGGCCATCATACACATACGCAACCGTTGGGAGTTGTCGCAGCCCGACTCTGTGACCGTCCACCAGAAGATCAGGCCCAAGGACGTGCCCGGTACGCTACTCAACATGGCGTTGTTGAACCTCGGCTCGTCCGACCCCAACCTGAGGACGGCTGCATACAATCAGCTGTGTGCACTCACCGCCACATTCGACCTCAAGATAGAGGGGCAGCTATTGGAGACTTCGGGTGAGTTACTTGCAGAAACAAGCATAGATGGCGCTCATTAATGTGTAGGCCTACACATTCATTCCGTTTCTGTCTGTCTGTATTTGTTAAGTTTTGTATGTTGGGAGGCAGGCTATTATATAAGGTTATGCCCATATTTATTATTGTTTTCTGACCCTTATTTGTGTTGTATTGGCTGGCATGAAGGTGTCCTTTCTGAAGTGTGTTGTGTGCGTGTACTTCTGTGTTAAATGTGAAATTCTGTCTGTTTTTATTTACTTGTTTTAAGATTTCCAATATGTAAAGGCTTGGCATAGTCAAGATTTGGAGGTTTTTAAACGCTTCTCTAAGAGATTCAATGTTTTTAATGCCTGCAATAGTCCTGATAGCTCTCTTTTGAAGTATAAAAGCATCTTCGGAATGTGTGAGTTACCCCACATGTGGATAGCATAGGCTATTTTAGCCGAGCTTCAAAATATGCGTTTGCACGTGTACGGGCATGGCCCGCGGGCCTGGGTACGGGCCTTGATATGTTTACTAAGACGGGCCTGGGCCTTCATATCACTGAACGAGGAGGAATGTTTCCATTTTTTTAAAATAATTTTTGTAATTGCTAATTGTAATGAAAGAAAATTAATTTTCTTTTAACAAAATTCCCGAAACTTAAAGAAACCATTAACCCTTTTAGGTCATGTTTTTTTTTTATAGTGGTCTCCCTCTGGTCATACTTAATTCATGGGATTTTGTGGAAAAATTACAAATCTTTTTTTAAATTGCTATATTACGCTATAATTATAATAAAAATAATAATAATAATAATAATAATAATAATTTATTAATAATAATATTAATTAATAATATTTAATAATAATAATAATAATAATAATAGCCTAATAATTAAAGTAGGCTATTATTTGTAAAAAAAAAAAAAAAAAAAAATATACGCGACGATATTTTTGCGACTACTTGACTTGAAGCTACAGTGAATTCCTGCTTGTGGGCGAGGCCAGCTGGTTGCTGGTTAGTACGCGCTGTCATTACTGCGGGCGAGTTCGTCGAGCCACCGCTAGGCGGAGATCAAGTAGACCGTGTCTTGCTGCCTAATACTTTGACCATATAGAAGGCATAACATTCATTCTGGAAGGCAATGAGTCGGTGGTTCAGTCGACAACATGTGGAAGTAATTCACAAGTCCCCGACAGATAGCAGCAAGCGGTTTTTTACGACGATCACTAGCGCGAATTTTGAATACCGACCGTGTCGGACGGGATCCGACATATGACGAAACGGAAAATGCTAATGTCGGACGAGATCCGACTCATGACCGATAAGGGTTAACAGTTGAATGGGCTTTTACGGGCCAATTTACACTTCAGGCGGGCCTGAAATACCGGGCCGGGCTCCTATATTTAGGCCCGTTCAGACCTCTACCGGGCCCCCCTTCTACTGCTCGACGGGGGAAGGGCTGGCCCAGGTAGGGAGTACGGGATGAGGGGTGGGGGTTGAAGCTACTACGCTGCCAGGCGCCACGCCTGGCAGCGTGCGCCACGCACGTAGGAAGCACAACGAGTGGTAAATTCAAAATCTCGGGTGGGTGAGCCATTCGATTATCGATCGTTTATCGATATAGTGATAATCGATTCGGGAAGACTGAATCGATTATCGATCGTTTCGGCAAATAATCTTATCGATCGATATATTGTTTATCAAACGGCAACCCTAATTAAAAGGGCCTGTATAGCACTCACACCTAGTCCAACCATTTGGTATCTATCAACATTATCAGTCCAACTACTCTTTTATTAAAAAAAAATACATCCATTGATTTTGTAAAAAACCATTGACGATTCTTCTCGAAACTAAACTATTTTATTTTATTATTTTACATACATCTACTACTACTAACAAAATGTTCATTCCATTTCCAGAGGCAAAATGTAATTATTGTTCTAAACCAATGGCAATAACCAAACAAAAATAAAGTAATTTTACATGTAGGCCTAGATGTGAGGTGCACAGATTGGGAACTTGCAAATTTGTTTTTGTTTTATTTTAAAGCGCCTTACTTTTTTAACCACCCACTGTGAGTGACTGCATTATGTCGTACTCAATATTAATTGACGTATGTTTTCAGGTTTGTGCATACCGTCCAACAACACGATCTTCATCAAGTCAGTGAGCGAGAAACTAGCGACCAACGAACCTCATCTCACTCTGGAGTTCCTCGAGGAGTGTATTCAAGGGTTCCGCGTATCAAACATAGAACTGAAGCACTTGTGTCTCGAGTACATGACTCCGTGGCTGGCCAACCTCGTGAGGTGAGTTACCTGAACGTGACCTAGTGATCAGTAGCAATCTAATAGCTGACATCCGATGCTACGATGATGCGATTTTTCTGGGGCAACTCAAGTAACACAAACACAAATAGAATATTAAAACTACAAAAAAGAGCCATCCGAATAATAGTTGGTATCAATCGCCTAGAAGCATGTAAAGAACATTTTAAAGCCCTTAGAATCCTTACGTTTCCAAGCTTATATATATACCAAGTCATTATTTATATAAAAACTAACCAAAGTATAAGAGCAAATTTGACAATGCATAGTTATAATACTAGGAGTAGGGATGATGCCCATATAACTGGGCATAATCTGACTAGATACAAGAAGGCACCTTTATATGCTGGAAAATCTTTATTGAAACTACTCCCAATTAGCATTAAAAAATTGTAGAAATAAATAAGTTTAAAAGCTCGCTTAAAAATTACCTTTTAGAGAAAGCATACTATGCAGTTATAGTGATTTTGTCCAAGAACATACCTATATACATATGATTCCTTAGATTTTGTTGGTTGCAATATGTAAAGTAAGGATACATTTTTCGGTTAAACCAATCCAAATTTTATTTATAATGCCAGTGTTTTTTGGTTGTTGTGGTTTTTTATTTATTTGTTTTTGTATGTTTGCATGTCTTGAAAAAGACGACGCTAAAGTCGTTGAAACGTTGAATTATCATTATAAATAAAATTTGGATTGGTTTAACCGAAAAAATGTATCCTTACTTTATATATATATAAATAGGAAATATAGAACAGGCCAAAAGGCTACTACATGTGTGAGAGGGAAAGAAGGATAGGAGCCAACAGCTTACCTGAAACCATTTGGCAGGCTGCGTATAGCGTAGATGACACAAAACAAAACAAAACAAAAAACACAACACAAAAACTTCTGGACGTTTCGACGCTTCGGTCTTGGTCACCAGAAGGAGAATACTTAAACTAAAACTATTTACAGTATATACAATGGTTGAACACCAGTGCTGTTGGGGGTAGGGTAAGGAAGGCGGTGGGGGGCGGGGCTACCTGAGGTTGAGATTGGGAGGGTCTCGGGACAGGGTTACCGCGATATGGGCTTGTTCCCACCGTCTGAGGTCACTGGCGAGACAGCTTCTAGGCAGGGCCTTGATGACTTTGGTGTTAAAGCAGCTCTCAAGTCCAAGATTGTGTGACATAGCATGTCTCGCCACAGGTTTTTCTTCATCTTGCAGTGTGATGGACTGCCTGTGTCCTGTCATCCTCTGACTTAGGTGGTTAGTAGTCAGGCCCACATACTCGGCCGGGCAGTGCTTGCAGTCCAGTTGGTATACCACATTCTCTGTTTCGCATGTATTGTGCCCTCGAATGGGGTACATGTTTTGGGGTTCTGTAAATAGTTTTAGTTTAAGTATTCTCCTTCTGGTGACCAAGACCGAAGCGTCGAAACGTCCAGAAGTTTTTGTGTTGTGTTTTTTGTTTTGTTTTGTTTTGTGTCATCTACGCTACGCAGCCTGCCAAATGGTTTCAGGTAAGCTGTTGGCTCCTATCCTTCTTTCCCTCTCACACATATATATATATATATATATATATATATAGCCTATATTAGGGATGCTCAACGATATTTTTTTTCAATATCGATATCGGCGCCATTTTGCCGGTATCGTATCGCGATATCGTTATTCAAAAATTGACATCGATATCGCGATATCGAATTTTTTTCGGCGGTAATAAAATAGGCCTACATAAAAAATCGTAGTCAATTTAAAGTGTTTTCGCCGTGGCCAGCAGTAGGCGTTGCTGCAGTTAGTGTCTTCACGTCTATCCCCCCCCCCCCCCCCCCCCCCCCCCCCGGGATATCATTAACAACTTGAAAATTTTCCGCCCGTCGCCTGCAGTATGAGTTGCTATACAACGATAAAGGTTGAATTCGCGGGCGTCTAGTCATGTGTCGGGCATCGGCTGGTAAAAGTATCAAGCAATAATGAACAACAACATTCTTCTTAGAAAGAATTCGGGGTTCCAGGTACAAATAGTTGAATGGATCCAATGTCTCGACGCAAACAAAGGGAACCCGCCGGCCAGTGCGGCCATCTGTGTGGAGGGGGTAGATGTCCAGTTACAAACTGCAGCAACGTGTACTGCAGACCATGGGAGAAATACTTCAAGTTGACAATGGTATCGCGATATCCTCGAGGGCTGGGGGGAGGGTATGTAGGCTACTCAGTGACAAGCTGCAGCAACGCATACTGCAGGGCCCAGATTCACAAAGGTGCCTAAGTGCTAAGACGTCCTAGTTTAGGCAAATCTTAGTGATATAAATCACCAATATGTCGTTCTGCAATGTTATAAAGATAAAATATAGTAAAATATGAACAATTTAACTAATAATATTTGATTTGTGAATGTGTATTAATACCTAGACATGATTTATCTTGATTTATCTAGCTAGGATTTGCCTAACTTAGGACAACTTAGAGTTACGCATCTTTGTGAATCCAGGCCCTGCAATGCATACTGCAGACCATAGCGGAAATATTAATATTTTAATATTTTAAGTTGACCACAATATCGCAATATTTTCGATATGACACTACCATATCGATATCGAAATTAACGGCGATTTTCCCACGATATCGATATCGTATCGAATTATCGCTATCGTTGAACATCCCTAATATATAATATATTATTAAGCGAGCGAAGCGAGCGTTTCCACGAGACTCTTATGGCACTTCGTTCTGTTTTTTTTTTTTTTGTACCGTACTAGACACTAACGGCACTTCATTCTGTTTGTTTGTTTGTTTGTTTTTTTTTTTTTATTTTTTTTTTTTTATGTCCGTCGATAGCGGTCGAACGGAAAGTCCGATCAACTTGAAATTTGGACCATCCACAAGCCTCGATGTGGATTGAAGGTGTATAGTTTTGAGGCAAAATCGTTTGAAAAGTTACAAAGTTACACCATAGTTACTGCAAAATATTTTTCTGAAACAAAATGGCGGCAAAATGTGAGATAGCCATATTTTTTTAAAGCTTTTTCCGGTCACGAATATGTTCGTTTAATGGCTATCTGATCAATATTGGCAAAGTTACACAAAAGTTACTCGAAAATATTTTTCTGAAAAACAGTAACAGCAAAATGTGAGGTGGCTATCTTGTAGTACATTTTCATCCGGTCACGAATATACTAATTTAGACGCGATCGGATACGTATTAGAGGCAGAAATAACATTTCTATTGCTGTCAATAACTGTTAGTAACGGTGGCGGACCGCGGCGAAAACATGACAAAGAAAATTCTTAGCAACGCACATGGCACTGCATTCAACAATATCGGGAATTATAATAGCTATGGGAATTAGAAAAAATTTTGCAATGTGCATTCTTGAATTGTTGTTAATTGTTGTTTTTATTAGCTTTGAGATTCTTTCGCCAGAACGTTCGTAGATATGGACGCGCTCGCTTATCAACGCGTCAAACAGAGCGTTTTCCTAGTATATATTAGGGCTGACATCGGGTACCCGGGTAACCCGGGTACCCGGCTCCGAAGTATTACCCGGAGCCGTTTTTCGGGTCCGGGTAATTTATTAGTCAGTTTCTGGGCTATACTTACGCGCCAGTATTGCTGCGGGTGATTTCGAAGGAGCCAGCAGGTACGGCGCGAGCTTACCCTTCCACAACACGTGACCCGGCGGGGAACAGAACAGACGTGAACCGACTTGCATTCGTTACTGTTTGTTCATTGTTTAACATTCTGGTGAACATTCTGGCTAACACTTGTTCTATTACAATTTATTTTACTTGAAAAAGCATGTTTTATGTACGTGCTTCAGTTGTTTATTGCGAAATGTTTTTTTTTACTCGACGTGATTACTGCAGGCATATTCCAAGGGGCTATTCGAGCAGGCGGAGTGCATATCATCCGTCCCTCGTCTTCGCACCCCGCGCCCTTCACAATGCCTAGCGACGACCTTCAAATCAAGCCTACACATCGAAAAAATACGTTTTCAGGATCCGGGTACCCGGGTAATATGAGAGCTGGAACCGGTTCCGAATTTTATTACCCGATGTCATACCTAGTATATATATATATATATATATATATGTACTTGTTGCAACTTTCTGGGGATTGTTGCCGCGAATGTACTAAAGAAGGAGGCACTGACTTACCCTTCCCTTCCTGACGTTTCGGGAAAGTCACATCTCCCATCTTCAGAGGCCCTCACTCGACGATGTGCATCTCGAGCTTCGAAGCCGCGAACAACAGTTCGCGGCTGAGTCGCCGAAGAGCAAGAGAAAAAGCCTTTAGGTACTGCCCACATGCCATACATAAAAGGAATCACGGACAGAATAAAGAAGATTCTTAAGAAAGAAAACATCGCCACTATCTTTAACACAGATAGGCAGATCTCATCCCTACTGAGGAACGTCAAAGTTTCTATCCCTTTAGAAGCCCAGGGCGTCTACGAGGTACCATGCGGCTGCTGCGGGAAAACCTACGTAGGCCAAACCAATCGGCGCGTCTCCGCCCGCCTCAGAGAACATAGACTGGCGGTAGAGCGCAGGGAGAGGTCGTCGTCTCTGGCTCAACACGTGGACGCTACAGCCCATTGGACTGACTTTGAAAATACAAAGACACTGGCCAAAGTGGAACACTATCGCACAAGGACCATCCGAGAAGCCATTGAGATTGTCAAACGAGAACACTCTATGAACAAACGAGACGACTCACTCACGCTCCCCGCAGTATGGAAGAGCATCTTGGCGGCGCGACAAGTAACACCTATAAACCCACCCCCAGATGCAGTACCACCGCCGAAGCCAGGTGACAAACGAAGAAAGAAATACACCGACAGGATCGCGCCCGACGTAGCGGCATACACGGGTCCGACCACGAGAAGCCGAGCGCGTCCCAACAAGATCTAAAGACCGACGGGCCGAGCGACGGGACTGCGAGAGAGGGGCACATCGGCCCGCGCGGCCGGGTGGGAACGAACGCCGGTGCGCTCGCCGGTGCGCTGTAGTTCGACGAGGCCGCACTCTAAGCGCTGTCGTCGCCACCGCTCAACACACACGCCGTCACGCCATTGGCTAGCTGCGAATCGGTCTCCTAGCGAACCAATAACAGCGCACCAGGCTAGGTATAAAACAATGGACACACCGGAGAGGAAACCATTCGGTTCTCAGCTTCGGAAACCAACGAATCTTCCTGAAGATGGCAAATGCGATTTTGTCGAAACGTCGAGACATTGACAATGGCCCATTTCTGGGCCAGCAACCAGTCTCTAAAGAGCAAGTAACGTGGACAGCAACCCGAAAACCTACTACTACATCTTCTTCAGTCCGCGAAAACCTACAGAATAACATCATATACCTCTACGGGGAGGAAACGTTTCGGATTACTAGGATATACGAGAAACTTCGATGCAGAAGGGCAAAGTTGCTCTGTGATTTAGCCTTCTTGCGCCGCTGCAGGGATCACAACATCATCCCGGACTTCGGTGAAATTACGGTTTCACACTACCACACGATCTACGACAAAAATACTGAAGAGAGCCAGCCAAGCATTATTACGAGACACAATACACACAACACGCCGCGAGCTGGACAGAACAAGCATCAAGTTGCATGACGCCCACGACGAGCTATCAACCGCAATCCACCCAGTGCTGTGGGCTCAAGTTGACCAGCTGTCCTACCTACGATCAGAGACCAACACGGAACTAACAACAAAGCGCCAACAGCGAAAATTCGAGAAATTAAGACCAGCGTGGCCACCCACGGAGCAGAAGGTTGATATGACCCAAACCGTATACAACTTGTCAAACGTGCAGCTGGACAAACCTACGACGGATGTCTTAGCTAAGGGCTTCAACTTTGCGGTCACGCCGTCCCGCATTCCACTGGAAAATATCATATCAAGCGTAGAAGCAGCCGTCACAGGCCTGGCCAACGACGCAGCGGAGAAAGTACGCCAAGAGACGTGCAGAGTGTTGCAGAAAGCCCGCCTACCCCCGAGGAATATCACCAGGGAAGAGATTCTAGCCCTAAAAACACTGAGACAGAATCCCGAGGTCATCGTGCTTCGTGCAGATAAAGGCAACGCTACTGTCGTCATGGATTCGGCGGATTATAAGGCCAAGATGACTCATCTACTCAACAACGCTGCCTACGTGAAGTACAACGCTGACCCCACTACCTACTTGGAGAAAATCACCCGAACCAAGATAATCGCATCACCGATCAGCCCTGAGGCCCAGAAGTACATTATACCGAGGGAGAATTCATCGTGCTGCCCGAAGATATACGGCCTACCTAAGATTCATAAAGAGAACGCTCCATTGCGGCCGATTGTGAGCTCTATTGGGTCGCCACTACAAGCGTTGGCTAAGCATTTGGCCAAACGTCTACAGCCGCACGCCGAAGACGCAGCGTCCTACGTAAAGAATGCAGAGCACTTCCGAGACATGATAGCAGAGTTAAACGTCCAGCCACATCATATCCTTGTAAGCTTTGACGTGGTGTCTCTCTTCACGCAAGTGCCAGTCCAAGAAGCTCTGGATATAATTCGTGAGAAGAAGAAGCCTCCTGCTTACATCACAGATCTTGCTGAGCACTGCTTATCCAACACTTATTTTAAATTCGAGGAGCAGATGAGCAAACAGGTCCAAGGAGCACCTATGGGATCGCCTCTCTCACCGATCATCGCCAATCTGTTTATGGAAGAACTAGAAGTACGAGCTCTCGAATCAGCGCTACTAAAACCCACGTTTTTCAAACGATATATTGACGACATCTTTGCGATTTGGCCTCATGGGAGAGAGACTCTCGATAATTTCTTGTGCCACCTCAACAAACAACACGACCAGATCAAGTTCACGATGGAAGTGGAACATCAGAACCAGCTACCATTCTTGGACGTATTAGTGATGAAACGGAGCGACGGGAGCCTCGGTCACACGGTCTACCGCAAGCCTACCCACACTAATCGGTATCTCAACGCAGCCTCTCACCATCACCCGGCCCAGCTCAAGTCAGTGGTTCAAACACTCGCCACGAGGTCTAAGAAACTGGCAGACAAGGAGCACGTGAAAGACGAGATGATGGGACTGAGGAGAGCTCTTCTCGCCAATGGTTACGATAATTACGTAATCTCAAAGGCCTATAAACAAGCCAACCGAGAGTTTAAAGTCGCCGAAGAGCAAGAGAAAAAGCCTTTAGGTACTGCCCACATGCCATACATAAAAGGAATCACGGACAGAATAAAGAAGATTCTTAAGAAAGAAAACATCGCCACTATCTTTAACACAGATAGGCAGATCTCATCCCTACTGAGGAACGTCAAAGTTTCTATCCCTTTAGAAGCCCAGGGCGTCTACGAGGTACCATGCGGCTGCTGCGGGAAAACCTACGTAGGCCAAACCAATCGGCGCGTCTCCGCCCGCCTCAGAGAACATAGACTGGCGGTAGAGCGCAGGGAGAGGTCGTCGTCTCTGGCTCAACACGTGGACGCTACAGCCCATTGGATTGACTTTGAAAATACAAAGACACTGGCCAAAGTGGAACACTATCGCACAAGGACCATCCGAGAAGCCATTGAGATTGTCAAACGAGAACACTCTATGAACAAACGAGACGACTCACTCACGCTCCCCGCAGTATGGAAGAGCATCTTGGCGGCGCGACAAGTAACACCTATAAACCCACCCCCAGATGCAGTACCACCGCCGAAGCCAGGTGACAAACGAAGAAAGAAATACACCGACAGGATCGCGCCCGACGTAGCGGCATACACGGGTCCGACCACGAGAAGCCGAGCGCGTCCCAACAAGATCTAAAGACCGACGGGCCGAGCGACGGGACTGCGAGAGAGGGGCACATCGGCCCGCGCGGCCGGGTGGGAACGAACGCCGGTGCGCTCGCCGGTGCGCTGTAGTTCGACGAGGCCGCACTCTAAGCGCTGTCGTCGCCACCGCTCAACACACACGCCGTCACGCCATTGGCTAGCTGTGAATCGGTCTCCTAGCGAACCAATAACAGCGCACCAGGCTAGGTATAAAACAATGGACACACCGGAGAGGAAACCATTCGGTTCTCAGCTTCGGAAACCAACGAATCTTCCTGAAGATGGCAAATGCGATTTTGTCGAAACGTCGAGACATTGACAATGGCCCATTTCTGGGCCAGCAACCAGTCTCTAAAGAGCAAGTAACGTGGACAGCAACCCGAAAACCTACTACTACATCTTCTTCAGTCCGCGAAAACCTACAGAATAACATATATATATATATATCTATCTCTAGGTCTTCCCACTCTACTTTGCTCATTCACTAACTCAAAGGTGTCACACTGACCCTAGCCCAGACTCGGGTAGAAGTTAATATTTTAATAAAAATCCAGCTCAGTTTATCGGCAGCACTTACCCTTCGATGGCTTGATGCTCCAATTTAACGAAGACTGCGGCATTCGAAGAGAGTATACTCCCTTTGATTAACCCAGTCTTCGTTCGTAGCACAGAAAAACCGTCTTCACGTTATCACCTTCAAATGCCAACTGAGCTTTACTATTTCCTTTTTAACTCCAACTATTTCCTCCCCTCATCTCATCCACACTTCACAAACCACAGACACAAACTGCTAGCTTCAGACCTTCTCTAGCCTCTACAGAAAACTCCTGAATATATCAACTCAAACCATACAGCTCACAGGCTGACCTCGCCCCTGCCAGACTACAGAACTTCTGATTTTGTTACTAAGAAAACGCTCCGCGTTGCCAGATGAGCGAGTTTTTTTTAAGTAAATCAAACATATCATTTGCATATCATATTACTCTTACAAAAATAAATACCTTTATAATGTACACATGATTTTTTAAAAAGACAGTGGTTCAAAATACAACCTTAGAATTTGTGTATATTATTTGCCGATATGTTGCTAATAACTTAACGAAATATTATTTAAATCCGTCAAAAAGTTTTCTTTAAATAAATTAAAACCTTTAAATTGATTTTTCAATGTATTTCCGCATAATTTAATTCAACCGTGGTCTACTCAAAAGGCTCTAATTCATAAACTATTAAACCTATCAGTGTATGGAAAGTTCCATAATGTAGATACAGACTATATCTAAAATGTAATATTGTTTAATCATACAATAACTGCATTTAAATGATAATAAAAGCTTTTTTATTTGTCTACAAAGTTCGTTGTTAACATTTGCATTTTTGCCGGGAAAGTCATAAAACATAACACGCCATTGTAGCCATTCTATGATAGCTATCAAAATTCCAAATACATAGTGAGAAAGGTCTGACTCCCTACGCCATTCCTGCAGCATACTATGTGCATCTAACTTCAATGGTCCGCAAATGCGAATCATATCGGTGGAACACTGTAAAAATGAAGAAAATGTCTGCCGTAAATAAACAATATTTGTTTATAACATGGCGGTTAGAGCAACAATTTTGAAACTAATGTCGAGTGTTGGTAGTAATGATGTGGACCTACATATAAAAAATCATTAATATCCGTGTGTAAGTTTTAATTTAATTAAATAAATAACAAAACACGTGTTTCAGTTGTTATTTTTTGTAGGTTGGCATCTTATGTCATTGTAGCCATTTTATGCCAGCTATCGAGATTCCAAATAATAGTGCATAGGTATTGTTACGTACGCTATTTTTGGTGTATACCAGGGTTGCCACCAAGTAATTTTTTAAATCCTCTGAAGATACCAAAAAAAATCCTCCAAAATCCTCCAAAACACATTTATTCTACAATAACTTAGCATATTATAAAGTGTGAAAGAATAAAAAAAAATTATTAGGTTATGCCTTATGCCAGATGATCTTTAAGAATTTACCTTTCCATTATAATTTATATATAAATACTGTAAATAATAAATTTATTTATATATATATAAACAAGAAACAAGCGACGCAATCGAGTACAAATCTAAACAAACAGCCGTCTGCGTAATTTTCCACGAGTGAAAACCAGGCAAATAACAGCATAGACTCATAGGGAAGTCAGTCGTCACGTCACGGGCTCACGCTCACGGTTCTGCTTGTTACCAACGAGGCACAGGCAACGCGCTCTATCGTACACTAAAACAAACACACACGTTCTGCAAAGTTGACGATAGAGGACGCTACTTACTACTAGACCAATCACAACGCTTTACGTACCGCATTGGCTGTCTCCGACACAAGCTCCACCCTCTGCTTGCTATTATAGTAAGACAACTTACAAAAACACAGTTGAAATCTCGATATTTGAACACGTGTTTTGAGACATCGTGTCTATGCGGCGGGTTCATGTGTAGATTGTCCAACTTTACTTTTTACGTTATTAAATCGTTCTTTATGGCGGAATTTTCAAATTATAGTAAATTTCACGGTTTTTACAATAATAGTAGAAAATCCGCCAATTTGACCGTTAATCCTCATGTCCGCGAGGCACCCTAAAAATCCGCAAAAGAGATAAACTCCGCAAAAACGGCAACCCTGGTGTATACTATGTGCATCTAATTGCAAAAGTCCGCAAATGCGAATCATATCAGCGGAACACTGTAAAAATGAAGAAATTATTGTTGTAAATAAACAATATTTTTTTATAACATGGCGGATAAACGTACAATTTTGAAATTATTGTAAATTGTTGGTACGGTTTATATAAACCTACATGAAAAACATTATTTAAATCCGTTGGTAAGTTTTCATTTAATTAAATAAATAAACAAATTTTATTTTTCAGTAATTAATTTTTTGTAGGTTGGCATCTTGACGAATTTTGCTGGTTATGTTAACAGCATCGAGTTTAGTAGTCACAAATGTTAACCGAAATTTTCAGCCAAATACGTCAAGCCGTTTGACCTGTGCGCGACGAACAAAATTTAGCGCACAGACATACATACAGACATACATACACACAGACAAAGCGCCGATCGAGTTGTATGGAGAGATTCACTCCGCTTCGCTACGTTCATCTAATTATCTCATAAAAACATAGCAACCTCACAACAATCTTAAAAAGAACAAATTTAAATCATTCATTTTTCTATACGCTTCCTTGATCATCACGACACTGCCTTCTATAGATGCCACATTTAGGCTTGTCTTGGGATTCTGTTTCCCCATTCTTCTCATGTGTCCATACCATCGTAGTCGGTCCCTGCCCATCTTGAACTTGAGGCTCTCAACTCCCACTTTCTTCCTTATCACACTACTTCGTGTCTTGTCCAACTTACTGACACCTGCCACACTGCAAATGAATTTCATCTCAGCTGCCTGTAGTGCACTTTCTTCTTTCCACCCCATCGGCCATGTCACAGCACCATATGTTAATATTGGTAGGTAATATTGCTTATACAGCAGCATTTTACATCTTTTAGGGAAATGCTCATTCCAAACCAGCTCTCTGACCTTTAGGTAGAACTTTTCTGCCAGTCCCACTCTTCGCTTTACCTAATTCCCTATCTTTGCTTCATTTGTCACCATACTTCCTAGATATTGGCACTCTTCCTTTTCCTGCAGTTCCATTCCCCTCAATGTGATTCTCTTTTCAAGTCTTGTGGACTTTTTCCTTCTTTGCAACACTAATGACTCACTTTTCACACTGCTAACCTTCATACCGAATAGGGAATGTGCATGAATTTTCTACAGCTCTGAAAGTACGTGGAATATATTGTTATTCATCTGAAGACATCAGAAACCTAATTTAAAAGTTTTAAAATTAACTCATTATACTTCTATAAATGTTCAATGATTTTGATTATCTGTTTCCCGCACTTTTATTTTTAAACGTCATGTGACGTCGCAATCCTTGTAAATCACTGCTTATATGAATGACTTTGCATATAACCTCCTTGCCACCGCTTCCTAGACGAAACAATCAAATTTTCAAGGTCATCAAGCTAACCTTGTCAAAATTTGTACTCAAGCCGTTGTCAAGTCTGCTTTATATGAATAACAACACCCATTATTTACTGATATTCTATGAAAATAGGTTTGGTATTATTGTTTATATAGAAATTGGGCTTCAAAATTAATTATTAGGCGTACTAGGCATTAATTCGATTTTATATGATTTTAGATATGATAATTTCCAAATAAGCGTTATTTTATTTATCAGTTTATGATTGGTTGATTGCTGATACAGGGAAAGTGACGTATGCCCCGTTTTTCCCGCCATAAATATGTGTGAAACTTTCAGCTCGTTTTTATAAATGAAACTTTATTCTATGTCATCAAAATAAAATATTTTTGTATTCAGGAAGTTAATCCTAATCTAGTAAAATGCTAAAAAAAGATGACGCATATTCCCTATTCTTCTGTCACCTCATTCCATTTATCCACCTTGCATTGTACTTCTTCCGCACCGTCTCCCAATTCTACGATGTCATCTGCATATATCATTGTCCTGGTCTCTAGTCCCTCTTCCTCTTCCCTTCTAGGGTCAACCCTTCGCAGCATCTCGTCCATTACTACATCGAATAGTATTGGTGAGTGGTGACAGTACGCTCCCTTGTCGCAGTCCTATGCCGATTGTGAATCATTCATTAGACCATGGCCTGTTTGGACGCAACTTTCGTAAACATTTAAATTTGAACCAGTAAGCCTAGCTCGTATTAGAAGGACCTTGCTCTGTTATATTTAATCTGTGATTTAATCTGTAATACAGCAAAGTATGTAGTGTTAACGTAGTAGAACAGTATCTGTATAAAAGTGTTAATTCACTTATATTATGTATTCTTGACATGTTCCATACATCTGTGATGTTCAATCGGAACTCGATTTAAATGATATAAATAAATAAATACGTACATTATATTAGCTTTTTAAAGCCAGATAAAGAAGTAATGTCCATTATAATAATGTTCAGTAGCATTTCCATGTTTTTGGATACCACTTAATTTTTGTAAATAAAACTCTTTGGGTTTATAGTAGGGATGCACATGATAATCGATATTATCGATCGATATTCGATAATCAATATAATTTCGATAATCGATAAAGAAAATATTATCGAATTATTTATTCGATAATCAATACACCGCCGATAATCGATAATAGAAATATTATCGATATTTTTAATTTATCCCGCGCTGGCATGGCTCGACGGAACCTCAGCCGCCTCGATCCTGCATATGTAGACTTGTTGTCGCCGACAGCCGGGGTTGCTGGCCAGTGAGTCAATCAGTGAGAGAGCGCACAAATGTCTATGAGCTAAAGAGGGACTGAGACAGCGCTATGTTTTGTAGCCACGGAAAGCCACCCGCTGTGTTTTCCTTTTAGTCCTTTCAATTCATTCATCGTGGTAAGTGGCAGAAAAAAGATCGCGTAGACAAGTAAAAAGTTGTTTCGTGTTCCGTTTTGGTAATGGTGCTTGGTGCTATTACTTTATAATTAGTGAATATTCAACGCCAAATGGCCGTACTGTTTTATTTCCTGCCCGTGGTATCCCATTTCATCGAATGTTTGTTGTATCAGCAATCAACAAACTGCCGAGACTCTTGTCGTAGGCTCACGGTTGGGATTTACGTGAGTGAGAGAGCGCGCGGATGGGTATTAGCTAAAGAGCGAGTGAGATAGCGCGCCTCGTAGGCATCAGTCGGACCAGCAGCGGCCGAGCGGTGAGAGAGCGCGCAAATGGGTATGAGCGTAAGAGCGAGTGAGATAGCGCACCTCAGCCTCGGGGCTAGCAGCCGTGCAGTTTGCACTCGCTACTCGGGATCAACTCTCCGTCAAGAATTGCGTCTGTTCTGCCGACATTATCGTTCGATATTATCGATCGATAATGCAGTCACCTTTTCGATTATCGATAATTTTAATTTTATCGATGTGCATCCCTAGTTTATAGGTTTACATCAAAAGAGGGAGTGTGTGGTTTATCTACTCTTTTCAAAATTTGGGGCTTCCAAAACAGGGATTGCTCGTCATATGCAAGATTTCCCTCAAGTGTAGGCCTATGTCTATTTTAATGCCATGACAAATTGCATCATCGAAAGCCTTAAAATAGGGTTTCGGTAGTGTGCTGTTTTAAAGAGTTGGGAAACTAAGGCCCGGTATTATGATAGGACGTCAACTATTAAGTCCAAGACTAACTTGTTTTGTCCTTGGAAACCTTGCTTTTGATAGGCATTTGGCATAGTAGTTGGGGGTAGGTGGGTTGAGTCGTACCTTACCAACAGAAAACAGAGAGTAGATATTACTTGTAATAATAACACGACTTCTTCGGGTTGGGAATATGTTTGTAGTGGTGTACCTCAAGGCTCAAATCTAGGCCCTGTTTTCTTTAGTCTCTACGTCAATGATCTAGCAGCTAATCTTTCAAAAGACGCCAGTTCTTTTTGCAGATGACACAAGTGTTGCAATAACTGCAAGGACCTTAGATGAACTAAAGCAAAAGTCTGAATTCATCCTCAAGGAATTAGAAGACTGGTTCGCATCCATTAAAATGAAACTTATCTGCTCTAAAACACAGATTATAAGTTTCCAACTTAAAGGTGCTCAACCAAGCATAACCATTAGTCATAATAATATATCTATAGACGTAGTAGATGAAACTAAATTTCTTGGTATAACAATTGATTTTAAAATGAAATGGTTAGCTCATATTGAAAGCCTATGTAAGCGTCTTAATTCATCCTGTTTCATGCTTAAGTCGTTAGCTTCACAATGTGATATAGGTAGGCCTACACTAAAAACAGTAGGGGTGTGCGAACCCTCATTTTTTTTCGAACCGAACTTCGAACCGAACCTTCATATCAGACCGAACTTCGAACTTCGAACTTTCTTTAAAGTTTCTAAAGTTGTGGTTAAAATAACTGTAGTGTAAATGGGAGAAGAAATATGATCATGCAAATAAATTGGTTTTACTTGTTGATGGTGCTGATTCCATTTTTCTAAAGTATTTATAACTTAAATGTGACTAGAAAACATTATTTACGAGCACGGAACACATTAAAGAGTTAAAATCAAGTTTAGGCAGGCTCAAACAGAACACTTAACAGGATATAGAGGGAAAATGGAGCCGAAAAGGCACTGCCTTTGTTCTGTTACTTACAACAGGTTGTGAATAGCAATTTAGAAGGCATTGCCTAGCCCAACAGTTTGAATTGAGGCGGGAAGGCGGCAAATTCAAAAAGTTCGTTTTCGAACATGGTTTTAATTTTTCGAACCGAACTCGAACTTTTAAAGTTGGTTCGAGTTCAGTTCGTTTTCGAACGGGTTTGCACACCCCTAAAAAACAGTATATTATGCAAATTTCCAGTCCCATATATTGTACGGAATACTTTTTTGGGGCAACTCACCTAATGCCAAGAAAATCTTTTGCCTTCAAAAGAGAGCCTTGACGTATATGTGGCACTTAAGATCCAGAGTTTCATGTAGGCCTTTTTTTTTAAATAATCAAATACTCACTGTTGCATGCTTATATATTCTCTAGAAGTTTTAATGTTTGTGAGAGACTATCCAGACATGTTCCAAACAAATGGCAGTGTGCATAATATTAATACCCGTAACTCGAACAAATTGCACTCAACTCACCATAGGTTGAAACTATTGGACAGTGATCCAATCAATATTGGTATAAAGTTATACAATAAGTTACCTGATAACTTAAAAAATATAAATACCAGAACTTTATTTAAGAATCAAGTAAAAGGTTTTTTAATGGATCACTGTTTCTATTCTGTCACTGAATTTATTTCATGACATTTCAACTACTTCTAATGTACTGTAGTAATTGAAATATAGTTATTAGTTATTAGTATAGTGTATGAATTGTTATATGTAGTGTGGTAATGACTCGTGGAAGTTTGACTCTTGTACTTACACTACTTTTGTACTATACTGTGTGTATATGTGTTTTTATGTGTGTATATATATGTATTATTTTAATCCTAAATGACAACTTCGCATACTCGCATGTTTCTGTGACGTGCACATGAGTGTTTTAAGGAAGGCTATGTAAATAAATAAATAGTAAACAAACAGTAGTAAACAAGTAAGTCACGGAATTAATATTGATTCATTTCACTAGGCCTTTGTGTTTTTTATTCATTTCGCTTTGCATCCTTGGATTGGTTTGAGGCAGCATAGTTTTCCATTCTTTTCTTTTCTCCAATTACCATATTATTTCTTCATGGCTATTGTGTTATAATATTTAGTTTGTGCATATAACATGTGTGTGTATAAGATTACTGTGGTAATAACCACATAACGTGACTATAGAAGGCTGTGTGTTTTTGGACAGCTAGTAGAATAAACATGGCGTGCTACCTTACATCAAGGCAACGTTCTTTCGCCCTTCTCCTCAATTAATATTCATCCAGTTCTCCCAGTAACATCACAGCTATGAACTGGACTATCTGTTTTTTATATCTTTCCAGCTGTGAGGAACATAGGAATAGGGAAGGTCTACAAGCCTAATGAATAAGCCACAGTTCCTATTTATTCCTTTAATTCATTCAAAACAATGTGGGTGTTGGTTCCAGATTCTGCAAACCATCAGATGAAAACAAGCGACAGCAGAAAGTCGCTCATATCCTCGAGAAACTTATTATTTTGACAATCGAGGAAGTGGAAATGTACCCTTCGATACAAGCCAAGATATGGGGCTCGATAGGACAGGTAACTTTGAATTCCATGACATTTTTACGATGTGGGCAGTAAAAAACTCTAGTGGGTAAACAATAAAAATATTGTTTTCTTGGATTACCGCTACTTATGAGGATGACAATAAAAGTAGTCCAAGTGTGAAGGCAATGTATGTGTAATTAACTCTGTGGTTTAACAAAAACCTTTTGTAAAGAGGACCACTGGAGGAAGGTTTGTTATTTATGGTAAGCAGGTAAAGAACCTCAGTGCTGGCAGCCAGATCCGAGATTATAGCTGAAAGACCCTTTCAGAGACCCACACACACCCACCACAGAACAAGATGCAGCTGGTGGCAGGGTTGCATTGTGTTGTATGATGGAAGGGGGTGGGAGGGGGGCTTTGCAGAACTGGGATGAACCCTAACTTGGTCGCGCTTGAACAATAACAACTTAGAATTCGGCTCACTGGCTGGCTTTAAATACCGATTATGAGAACACGGAAAACGTACTATTGGATCAAATTACCCTGATATTTTAAATGCAGTATCGTAAAAAACGCAATATTGGGAAATGTATTAAAGAAATAAATTATGCGGTAAATGCCATAAAGCTTCGCCAGGACCTCATAAAAAAACAAAAAAAAAAAAAAAAAAACAGGTAAAACGTAAAAAACATAGAAAAGCGAAACGCACAAAGGCAGTTCTACTGTAACACATTATAATAATATGGTGGTGGTTCCATTACTTTCGTATGATGCTTTATCTCAGCACGACCTGTAGGGGTATGCGAGTACTAGAAATTTTGAATTGGAAATGAATATCTAAAGTGTTCAAACTTCATTCAAAATTATATTGCAGTAGATCCTCTTTAACACGTTTCACCTTACTACGTTTTTTACTATTACACGTGTTTTCGCTCTGATCCCGGCATTTCCTTATGGCATTTATTATTTAATGCTAAAAAGTTTCTTTAACACGTTTTCCTATAACTCGTTTTCACGTTAACACGTCGTGAAAATATGGTCCTGAATATGATATAATTCACGGTAACACGTCACGTGTTGTCGGTGTCAGGTTAGTTCGTGTCTGTGCATTGTTGGCCTCTTAGCTCCTCGTGTTGTTTACCGCTACGTGTTTTGTGTTGTCTCGCGATGGCTACAAAGAGGAAGCAGCAGTCGTTAGCTTTAGCGGAAAAGTTTAACATTTTGAAAGTAGTCAACGATAGCGTAAGTATGACACGTGTTGCTTTAGAAAAAAAATTAGGGCTCGCTTCGTCAATGGTAAAAAACCATCATTTATAAGCGCAAAGAGATTGAAGAGAATGCGTCCAAATGTGGAGTCTCTACTACCAAGAAAGCACGTGTGCGCCCGGGACTATTCGAAGACTTGGAGACAGTTCTGCTGCAATGGTTTAACCAAAACTGGGCAGCCAATATATTATTTAATTATTATTAACTATCATTAATTTTTTGCATAGTTCTATTTATTGTCCACCTTTGTAAATCAGTTTTAGTAACTGAATAGGATAGACATTAAATAAATAATACGAGGGCGAGCGGTCGCACGCATGGATACCGGTCGGCCGAGGTGGGCTGGCTGCCAAGGCTGCCAAGGCTGCTGCGGCCGGCCGATCTCGGGGGGGGGGGGGGGGGGGGGGGGGGTGAGGCTGGTACGTCGTAAAATGCACTAGAACTAACAATAAAACTATCATTGTAGGTTGATACTTGGGCGGCCACAGCTTGGGTTTAAATATCAAAACTAAGTTTCCATGTACGGACTATATGTGATACATGGTTATCTGCTTTGAATCGTTTTTGTATAAAATAATTCAACACCATTTTATCATCAGTGAGTGAATTTTTATTTGTATTACATGTCATTCTGCCGCATCTCGGCGATTCTGCAGTCAGCGAGGCGGATTTCTGGCCGGAAGCCAAATCTACCATCTGTGGATTGTTACGACACGTAGGTAGACTAGGCGTGCGGGTAATCTGGCCGTCAAGGGGAGGGACGGGAAAGACCTTTTTTGTCGTAAGTTCCTTGTCTCCTGCCTGTCAGTTGATGCATTCGTGCTAAATTATACTAAGTAGTAAAAACTGTTTTAGTGCTTTAAATCAAGATTTGTTTGTACATGATGGTATCCATAGTGTATTGTATAAGTAGGATGCTAATTAATTTGGTTTTTTGAACTTTTGTTTCTGTAACCCGTTTTTTTACCTTAACCCGTTTTTCCAACCTATCCCCCTGAAAAACGTGTTAATGAGGTTCTACTGTAATGATATTCACATTTTTTTTTTAAATTTCTTTTAAAGAAAAGGCCTAAATAATGTAGTCAATAAAATCACTTCCAAGCTTCCTATTAGTGGTTTTTACTTGCTCTGAAAACCACTTAAATTTCATAGTCATAGTTTGCATGCCCTTATTGTTATTTCATAATCTGAACCTTTCATTTCATCCTTAATCTAAATTATTGGTGAGTCTGAGCTCCATCTTTTTCTGGTATTCAAACTCGAAAATATTCGAAGTTCCAACATATTTGAAATTCAAACTTTTTATTAATACCAGTATTTAGGGGTGTGCGAACCTTGATTTTTTTTTCGAACCGTACCTCAAACCGAACCTTAAGGAAAATTTCGAACCTCGAACCTAAAACCGAACCGAACCTAGGAGTATTAAAATGTGCAGTGCGCTCATCAGATTCACTTGTTTCGGGGCCTATAGGCGTAGGCCACAAAAGTGTTTGAAAAAAGGCTGTAGGCTTAGGCCTAGATGGGCCAGGCCTAGGGCTAGGTCCACTGGAACAGCTGGCTGGGGCCTGGTGTAGGCCTAGGCCTAGGCTCACTTTCCTCAGTTCTCCTGCAGCAAGATTTACCGAATAATGTTCATGTTCACCTTTACGTCACTTCATTTTGTTCACGAGTTGGAGTTCAAACACAAACATACAAGTCGGCATAGGCCAAGCCAAAGTTTTCACACTGTCACCATTTTTCACGCGAGAAACGGCGTGTGGTGCACCACTGTACGTGACCATCTCGAGGCCCCACCTTCCCCTTGTTTGGACGAGGGTGGAGGGGGGCCGACGGTTGGAGCAGTTGAAGAAGTACTTGCACCGAGATAGGTACCCGGTAGGCCCCTCTCGAGTATTACCTATAATATACCTTTAATCAAGTCCACAGTAGTGGTAATCATATTTGCTTAGCAGTAGTTCTGTAGTGTGTAAAATAAACAAAAAGACTTTATCATATGACAAGGTTTAGGCGTTTGTTTAGTTTCTCCAATCGGTCCCGTTCCTGTGCGGCGAACTACAGGTGGAAGCCTTAAGTTTCCTAACTAATGCCAAACGTTTTACGTCTATCGATATGGCGATACAGTCGAACAGTCGAATTCACGAAAATTTTGCACGGAAACGAACAATCACAGACTAGCGCTAGAGAGCGCATGCGTGATATTTGGTGCGCTCTATTTGCCATCGTTGGAACTCGTTCTAAAGGGCCCGGGATATTCAAATGTGCTGAAATAGCATTGGAAATACAAGTCGGGGAAGATTCAAAAATAGTTTGAAATTCGAACCGATCGTTGTCAAACTCAAACCTTCACGAAAGTTCGAGTTCGGTTCGAAATTCGAACCGGTTCGCACAGTCCAACCGGTATTCGATTCGTATTCGATTCGAACTAGAAATCTGTTGTTTGGATACCCCTAACGACCTGTTACACCGATTTTTAAATAGAGGATGAATTCACTGATTGCGAGAGAATATAATAAAGAATACGTACCGAATACAGACCAAATGTGTTTAATAGCCTTTGAACATCCAGTGAGGTGTACTTAATTCTTGTGTCATGCCCCGGAATAGTATCAGTGCAGGGTAGCTCTGCCTCTTGTAAAACACCAACTATGTTTAATATTTATTGCCTTGCAATTTAATACATCTTTAAATGTTTGTTGTCATCATTTCAGGTGCCCGAGCTAATCGACATGGTTCTCGACAGCTTCATCCATCGGTCGGTGTCTGGTGGCCTTGGGTCCCCCATGGTGGAGATAATGGCCGACACGGCAGTTGCTCTGGCGTCTGCTAATGTGCAGCTGGTTGCCAAGAAGGTCATCGGCAGACTTTGCAGGGTGAGTACGACAGTGGAGATAATGGCCGACACGGCAGTTGCTCTGGCGTCTGCCAATGTGCAGCTGGTTGCCAAGAAGGTCTTCGGCAGACTTTGCAGGGTGAGTACGATAGTGGAGATAATGGCCGACACGGCAGTTGCTCTGGCGTCTGCCAATGTGCAGCTGGTTGCCAAGAAGGTCGTCGGCAGACTTTGCAGGGTGAGTACGACAGTGGAGATAATGGCCGACACGGCAGTTGCTCTGGCGTCTGCCAATGTGCAGCTGGTTGCAAAGAAGGTCTTCCGCAGACTTTGCAGGGTGAGTACGACAGTGGAGATCATCTTAAAGATGAAATCTCAAACTCAATGCTCGTGGCTTTATATTTTTAAAGATTCTAGGAACAAGTCGAGTGAACATCAAGAGGCCAACACAAAGCCTCAGCAGCGATCAAGATGTGGACGAGCATGCGTGTGTGGATTTGAGTGGTATGTCCAGTGATAGTGATACATTTTTAGGTTTTGAAGATCAAGGCATTTGTGACGAAAATGTGCTAGCTCTAGCCAGCTTAGCAGCTATAGTGAGGGTTCAGGAAGGTGATATCCTCAATTTAGAAAAAGAGCATGAACAAGAGAATTTTCAGGCTGCTTTGAATCGACTTCCAGTGCCCTAACATCAACCTCTAAAAAAATAAAATCAAAAGAAAGAAAAGAGTGTGGCGTTGTAAATCAAAAAGATGTAAACACACCTCATTATACGTCATGTCAACATGTCAACATATTTCATCAAAATATAAGAAGCGTGTGTAACAAGATAGAACTGATAGAACTTTTCCTGGACTCATTATCAGAAACTATAGATATTTTATGTTTAGGAGAACATTGGTTTCTGCCAGATCAGGAAAAATCTGTCTATATAAATGATTTTCAGCTTGTTTCATATTTCTCTAGGGAAAAAGCCAGAGGAGGTGGAGTTTGCATTTACATTAGGGAGTCTAGAAGTTTTGATTACATAGTAAGAAACGATATACAAGAGATATCAACTGAACAAATTTTGGAAATTTGTGCTATTGAATTGCAATCTCCATATCCTCTGGTAATCGTAACTGTCTACCGCCCCCCTGATAATTCAAGTATTAAGAGATTTATTAATCTGTTTGAAAAACTAATTAAGATACTATGTCAGGAGAGCTCAAAATTCATAATTTGTGGCGATATTAATATAGATTTACAGAATAGAAGCAGATCCCTGTTGGAAAACATTTTGCAAATATATGGGCTATCAGCCCTTAACTTTGACCCAACCCGAGTTACATGCACATCAGGATCGTCTCTCGACAATGTTATAACAAATTTTCTTTCACCACAAAATCTTACTAATATTGACTCGGGCTTGTCAGATCATAGTGGTCAGCTAATTGTTGTTCCGCACTTCTTGAGTAGAGGTGAGGTGTATCAAGACTCGAACAATTTTCTTAAAAGATGCTTTAAACCAGATAATGTACAAAATTTTATATGTGATTTAGGTTGCGTAGACTGGACTAGTATGTATAACATACCATTAGATCAAGTTGACTTAAAATTCAACCAATTTCTTAAAATCTACCTTTCTATATTTGGAACACATTTCCCTAAAAAACTCTTCCGTCCAAAACATATTGCAAATTGTTATAAAGGGTGGATAACAGAGGAAATTCGAGCATCATGTAAATTGAAGCGTGTATTATATCAACAGAGCAAGGTTGATAGCAGTAGGGACTTTAAACTATTCTTTAGCAATTTTAAGAAGGACTTATCAAAAACCATAAATAAAGCTAAACGTGACTTCCATGCATCGATAATAAACAATTCAGACAACAAGGTGCGAACAACATGGAACTTAGTAAATCATTTAACAGGTAAACAATCTAATGACAGAAGTCCTATTACTAAGCTTAAAATAGGTGATCTACAAGTCACGGATCAGCATGAGATAGCTGAAGCCTTTAATCAGTATTACGTTACAACTGCTGATAAAGTAATAAACAACAAAAAGGACACCACCCAACAATGTAGAGCGAATCTAAATAGCCTTAATTATGGTGACATACCGGACCTTGACTTATGTCAGACTAATCCTGTTGAAATTATCGAAATCATAAATAGCTTAAAGCCAAAAAAATCTTCGGGGTGGGATGAAATCTCAAACGTATTTTGAAGTACAGTAGCCATTTCATTGCAGAGCCCTTATCACATATATGTAATTGCTCTTTTTTAGTGGGTATAATCCCAGAAAGACTAAAATACTCTGTTATAAAACCTTTGTTTAAAAAGGGAGCTAGAGAAAACATAGAAAATTATCGGCCGGTTGCGTTGTTACCGACCCTTTCAAAGGTTTTTGAAAAATTATTCTTGAACAGACTTCATCCGTTTCTAAAGAGGCACAATGTATTATGTGACGAACAACATGGCTTCAGAGAAAAACGCTCTACAATGACAGCAACATTTCAACTAATTCACACAATAAATAATGCACTAGAAAATAAACAAGTAGTGGGAGCCATACTGTGTGACTTGTCAAAGGCCTTTGATACGTTAAACCATACAATTCTATTAGACAAATTAAAGTATTATGGTATGAGAGGCATTGCTGGATGTTGGGTTGAGTCGTACCTTACCAACAGAAAACAGAGAGTAGATATTACTTGTAATAATAACACGACTTCTTCGGGTTGGGAATATGTTTGTAGTGGTGTACCTCAAGGCTCAAATCTATGCCCTGTTTTCTTTAGTCTCTACGTCAATGATCTAGCAGCTAATCTTTCAAAAGATGCCAGAGTTATTCTTTTTGCAGATGACACAAGTGTTGCAATAACCGCAAGGACCTTAGATGAACTAAAGCAAAAGTCTGAATCCATCCTCAAGGAATTAGAAGACTGGTTCGCATCCAATAAAATGAAACTTATCTGCTCTAAAACACAGATTATAAGTTTCCAACTTAAAGGTGCTCAACCAAGCATAACCATTAGTCATAATAATATATCTATAGATGTAGTAGATGAAACTAAATTTCTTGGTATAACAATTGATTTTAAAATGAAATGGTTAGCTCATATTGAAAGCCTATGTAAGCGTCTTAATTCATCCTGTTTCATGCTAAAGTCGTTAGCTTCACAATGTGATATAGGTACACTAAAAACAGTATATTATGCAAATTTCCAGTCCCATATATCGTACGGAATACTTTTTTGGGGCAACTCACCCAATGCCAAAAAAATCTTTTGCCTCCAAAAGAGAGCCTTGAGGTATATTTGGCACTTAAGATCCAGAGTTTCATGTAGGCCTTTTTTTAAAAATAATCAAATACTCACTGTTGCATGCTTATATATTCTAGAAGTTTTAATGTTTGTGAGAGACTATCCGGACATGTTCCAAACAAATGACAGTGTGCATAATATTAATACCCGTAACTCGAACAAATTGCACTCAACTCACCATAGGTTAAAACTATTGGACAGTGATCCAATCAATATTGGTATAAAGTTATACAATAAGTTACCTGATAACTTAAAAAATATAAATACCAGAACTTTATTTAAGAATCAAGTAAAAGGTTTTTTAATGGATCACTGTTTCTATTCTGTTACTGAATTTATGTCATGACATTTCAACTACTTCTAATGTACCTACTGTAGTAATTGAAATATAGTTATTAGTTATTAGTATAGTGTATGAATTGCTATATGTAATGTGGTAATGACTCGTGGAAGTTTGACTCTTGTACTTATACTACTTTTGTACTATACTGTGTGTATATGTGTTTTTATGTGTGTATATATGTATTATTTTAATCCTAAATGACAACTTCGCGTACTCGCATGTTCCTGTGACGTGCACATGAGTGTTTTAAGGAAGGCTATGTAAATAAATAAATAAATAAATCACTGCTTCAGTGTTTTAAGAGATATGTGAAGGTTGCACAGACCTACCAAACTAGTAGATATCCAACATCGGAGAGACTCGCTGGTCAAACGCGACGCGTCAAGTTGGACAGTGTCAAGCAATTCCATCCATCAGGATCCTACCCGTGCCACAAACCCAGATGCAAAACTTGCCCTATGCAGCCCCCCCCCCCCCCCCCCCGACCACTAAAAACTTCACAGCGGACGTCACTAGTAAATGTTACCCCATCTACCATCACAACTGCTTTAAATTAGAGGTGGACCGATACCGATATTGAGAATCGACTGATACCTGTGGTATCGTTAGAATCGCTATCGGCTCATTTTACCGATACCGATACAAAATTGTTAGTTCTAGCCGTTTCACACATAATAAAAACTGTAACTTTAAGTAGGGCCACATAAATTTAGCATTGAAAAGTCAATTTAGTAGGTAGCATTAATTATTGGAAAATTAGCAATTTAACTGTCTTAACAGGCTGAGCTGACGTTCACAGATGGAAATCCACTACAAATTGATGAGCCATGGAGTTGCCGTAAGTAGAAACACGGAGCAGCAGTAGAAAATATATCCAAAGTCGATACTTCGTCGTGCGGTCGGTAAGGTAGAAAACTGTAAAAAAAAAAAAGCAAAAAAGAGAAACATCGTGGAAATTTGTCAATATAAGTAAAATTTCATAATAACTGCGTTAATTTTCATTTATACACACTTGTCGCTTTAATTCGCGGGAAGGTAAAACCCTTCAAAATTGGTTTATTATTAGCACAAAACACATTATGGAGTAGGTTTGGCACATTTGTACAACATTTCACTTTTATAGTTATAACCAAATGAAGATGTACGCCCTATATAATACCTAGTCGCCGACTATGAAGTCGGCCCCTACAGCTAGGGACACCCATTGTTGCTATGGATTTGTGTCGTTGATGGGAAATAACATGCAAACAACTGTTACCTACCTTGGTAACAATGGGCGCCCCTAGGTGTAGGGGTCGTCTATGAATTCCAAGCAACCTATATCTCAGGCCTGCCGTTTTTACAAATATTGTCCGTTTTAATGGATATTTGGTGTGGAAAACGGACAGCAGGATTTTTACAGTCATTTACGGATTTTTCCAAAATATTGTATTTCGCGGATTATTAATGCACGGTAATCGCAGGCAATATTAATGTTTGAACGCGATCGATAAAGAAGTCCATGACGTTATCGACTTTGCTACCGGAAGTATTCAATGACGCCGCGACCCGCTATAGTGCGCGCAGGCCGGTAAATAGTCCGCGCGTAGTAATTTTCTCCGTGAAGTAGGCGGTAAACAGCTGTGAGGTAACACAGAACTCGCCCGCAGTAATGACAGCGCGTACTACTCAGCGACCAGCTCGCCACGCCCACAAGCAGGAAGTCACTGTAGCTTTGCAAGGAAAGTAGTCCCAAAAATATCGTCGCGTATTTTTTTTTTTTACTTTTTTTTTTTACAGATATTACTACCCGATTAAGATTCGAATTCTAAAAATGGATTCGGGTAATTTCTGGATCCGGGTAACCCGGGTACCCTATGACATCCCTAGTAAAAAGTATATTTTTTTAATATTAGACTTGCCGAGACCGATTAAAAAGGTAAATTTCGAATTTATGGGTATTTTCAGGATATTTGACCCACTCCAACAGGGTTTAATTTTTTCCCTGGTGGCAGGCCTGCTATATCTGCTTTCTCAGGTAAGCTGTCATCCTTTTGTACCTTTTCCCTCACTGGAACATGTTTATCTTGTTCTGAGTTCCAATTAACTCAGCCTTTTTGGCCTCTCTATCCAAGTATACACTTTGACTAGTAGATATGTTATAACATAAATAATATGGGTAGGCCCAGTTCGTCAACCGTCACATGTTACTCGTCGCCCATGTTTTGCTGGCTATAGGTGTCAACTCTCCGCAGGTGGTGGACAAGACCTGCCAGTCGCCGACGCCCCTACTAGAGCAGCACATGATGTGGGATGACATCGCCATCCTGGCACGCTACCTCCTCATGTTGAGCTTCAACAACTGCCTGGACGTGGCCAGACACCTGCCGTACCTCTTCCACGCAGTCACATTCCTCGTGTGCTCTGGCTCGCTCAGCATGCGGGCGTCCACACACGGCCTGGTCATCAACATCATACACTCACTGTGCACATGCACCAAGCCTTCCTTCTCGGGTATGACTATAGTTATACGTGCTACGAGTGTACGTGGCAATTAAATACCAGGACTGGTGCTACAAAACTTTTTATTGGTCACCAATTACATTAGAAAGTTTATCGCCTTCAATGTACTCTCCTTGCCGATCCCTAAAACACCTCATACGAATTTTCCAATGTTGAAAGCAGTGCTGGAAGTCTGCTTCTGTCAGCTTGTTGAGAACCTCCGTTGCTTTAGCTTTCACCGTTTCCACACTGTCAAATCTTGTCCCCTTAAGGTCCGATTTGACTTTAGGAAATAAAAAAAATCACAGGGGGCCAGGTCGGGCGAGTACGGTGGATGGTCCAACACCGTGATGCCGTGTTTCGCAAAGAACGCCTTCGCGGACAAGGCGGAATGGGCTGGCGCATTGTCTTGGTGAAGCATCCAGGACTTGCTCTTCCACAAATCGGGTCTTCGTCTCCTCACTCGTTCACGAAGGGCAGTCAGAACCTTGATGTAATAATGTTGATTGACTGTCTGACCTTCGGGGACCCAGTGAACATAGACAATTCCACGCTTGTCAAAAAAAAAAATATCATCGTTGCTTTGAATTTTGATTTGCTCATTTTTGCTTTTTTGGTCGTGGTGAGTTCGGGCTCTTCCAATGCATTGATTCGCGCTTTGTTTCAGGATCATAGGTAAAAAACCACGATTCATCACAAGTTATCACTCTGTCTAACAATCTGGATCATTATCAATGTTGTTTAAAAGGTCAGCACTCAGCACAAATGTTCATTCTCGATTCCTTTTGCTCTGGCGTGAGAAGTTTTTGCACCATTTTTGCACGAACTTTGTGCATGTTGAATGATTCGTGCAAAATCTGACGAACACTTCCTTTGTTAATTCCCGAGATATCAGCAAGAGCTCGGACACTCATACGACGATCTTCGCGGATCAATTTACCAATTTTCTGGATATTGTCGTGCGTTTGTGATGTTAAGGGTCGTCCATGGCGCGGATCGTCTCAGTCGTTTCACGTCCCTCCTTAAACCTTTTAAACCACTCAAAAACTGGTGTGCGCTATAAACATTCACTTCCGTAAACTTCCTTTAACATGGCATGAGCTTCTGTAGCAGTTTTCCCCAGTTTCACAAGAAACTTGAGCTTAGCGCAAGGACTGGAATGGGTGGCTGCTACAGCGAGACTGAGCGACGTACAACCTTACCCATCGAGTTCAGGATGGGGGAAGCATCAACAGGGACAGCAATGTTCAAACCTGCCGCGGCGCGCTCGCTGTTTGCTGATAGCAGCACCAGTCCTGGTATTTAATTGCCACACCTCGTATATTGCTAGGTTAAGGAGTAAATCCAGGTTACTAAACACATGTAAAATGTTTAACATAGTTTGGTTTTAATTAAAACACTAGAGTAGACTACTTGTTTTTTTCTGGTCACAATAATGTAAAATATGTCAACTAGTTTGGTTTTAATTAAGACATTAAGGTAGGCTACTTGTTTTTGTGCTCACAATGACGCTGCATCTTTTACATAAAGCTAACCACCTAAATTTTCCACATTCTAAGTAGATGAAAACATACACACCGTGTTCTCGATGTACCCACCCTAGTTTTGTTTGCCTGTCCTACACCTTACACTCAGTGTAAGTCAGTGTAAATATATTTATGGCATTTGTCTGCAATTAAAACTTAACACTACCTAGAGTAGTCAGTGCATGAGATTTTTTACAGATTTCTAGATTTTTGGCTATTTAGCTGATGTAAGATGCTTTGCTAGACTGGCCAGTAAGACCCACTGTAAGACAGGAGAATGAAGCTCAGTTGCCTTGGTATTTATTTTGGTTTCATTCATGTTTATAGAAGATACACAGCGAACTGAGCAAACTGACATGAGCTTCACTGGCCAGTAAGACCCAGTGTAAGACAACAGCCTTGGTACTCATTGTGGTTTCCTTCATGTTTATAGAAGATACACAGCGAGTGTTGCGCCTGAGTTTAGATGAGTTCTCGCTGCCCAAGTTTTACCTTTTATTCGGAATCAGTAAAGTGAAGTCGGCCGCAGTCACTGCCTTCAGATCCAGCTACAGACATCCCAATGACAGGTGGTAAGTGGCTTTAGCTTCCCATATTTCACTACCAAGCTAACTATTTTTTTTTTTATGTTATGCCAAAAGTTTGATTTTTCAATCATTTTTCTTCCTATAGCTATCCAATAAATATGTGCTCAGGTTATTTGGCAGGGCGTCAATGTCAGATTTATTAGTTTTATTTAATAGTCAGCTAACTATTATTTTCTTGTCTAAGATCCAATGTACACTTCCAAAGAGAAATTTAGGCAAAAAATCTAGTTTTGTAACAAGTTTATCTCAAGGAAAAGTGCTTGCTCAATATACGGATATCAAATGTGTGTAGCCTAAATCAAAGCTATGTCGCCGTCGGTAAGGGTAAGTCGTCACTAATCGTATGAAATCTTATCTATTCTGTTCTGTGAAGCAGTAATGTCTAGACCCCCCCATCCCATGTGTAGAAGAGTGATTTGTACAGCAACTAGGGATGTTCAACGATATTTTTTTCAATATCGATATCGGCGCCATTTTGTCGATATCGTATCGCGATATCGTTATTAAAAAATTGACATCGATATCGCGATATCGAATTTTTTTCGGCGGTAATAAAACAATAGGCCTACATAAGAAATCGTAGTCAATTTAAAGTATTTTCGCCGTGGCCAGCAGTACGCGTTGCTGCAGTTAGTGTCTTCACGTCTATCCCCCCCCCCCCCCCCCCCCCCCCCCCCGGGATATCATTAGCAACTTGAAAATTTTCCGCCCGTGACCTGCAGTATGAGTTGCTGCACAACGATAAAGGTTGAATTCGCGTGATGACGTCTAGTCATGTGTCGGGCATCACTGGTAAAAGTAGTAAGCAATAATGAACAACAACATTCTTCTCAGAAAGAATTCGGAGTTCCAGGTACAAATAGTTGAATGGATCCAATGTCTCCCCGCAAACAAAGGGAACCCGCCGGCCCGTGCGGCCATCTGTGTGTGTTGGGGGGGGGGGGAGGGGTAAATGTGCAGTTACAAACTGCAGCAACGCGTACTGCAGACCATGGGAGAAATACTTCAAGTTGACAATGATATCGCGATATCCTCGAGGGCTGAGGGGAGGGTAGGTAGGCTACTCAGTGACAAGCTGCAGCAACGCATACTGCAGCAATGCATACTGCAGACCATAGGGGAAATATTAATATTTTAATATTTTAAGTTGACCACCATATCGCGATATTTTCGATATGACACTAGCATATCGATATCGAAATTAACGGCGATTTTCCCGCGATATCGATATCGTATCGAATTATCGATATCGTTGAACATCCCTAACAGCAACACATTTAAAAAATAACTCTTCTCTGCATTTAATGTTTTCCATGGAAAGCTCAGACAGCACCGCTTCTGTCCATGGTATGTATCATTATTAGGTGACAGCCCCACCTTTCCCCACACACTGAACGTTTGTTTATAGATATCCGATATCAGGTTGAACGTTGAACTGCACGTGAGTAGCAAAAACTTGAGTTTTTCTTGAACTTTCCAATGTAAGTAAGCCAACATTTAATGTTTCCCTTTGAGCCATACAATTGTACTGTACTTACAAACAAACATGTGGAATTAGCCTTGATACAAGGGATGTACGAATAATTATTTGCATGTTCGAATCGAATATCTAAAAGTTCTCGATTGAAAATTCGAATATCGAATATTGTTTCTTCACAAACTATGCAATGAATAGATATTTTTTTAATGAAAAGCGAAATATGGCAATGGCGACATTGTTATTGTATTGTGTTGTTGCCTTCTTTCATACACTCATTTGCATACACTACTAATACTTAATGGAATGCAAGTTTTCGAAGTTGTCAAATACTAAATACATTACATTATCAGCTTACATAAAGTTAATGATTACTTAATACGTACTAACAGAATGTGTGCAGTGGAATCTGAATGTAAATTTGAGTTGATTATATAGGAGGCATTACGCTTGACTGAAGAGGTCACATATTCCATACAGATGAACATAGGTAATAAAGTTAGAAAAACATTACTTGAAAACTGTAGGCCCTTCTCCTTCTGTTCAAGTCATAGCTATAAAACTCTGAAAGTGAGTAAAACTCTTTTTCTAACAGTTTTTTTTTATCCTTTACAGTTTTCTTTTTTTTTTTTTTACTGAATAGGTAGATGATTAAATATTTGCCTTCCTACCTGGATTGTGTATCAGGATGTTATCGAGTGGCTAATTAAAAGTCGTTCAGTAATATTGAAGTTAAAGTAAAGTTTATTACCCGTGACATTGGTGTGCTAAATACTCCTGCTCAACAGGTTGTCTAACCTGGGCGGCCGCAATCACAATAGTGTTACCACTAATATTGGGTGTATCTAGGAGGCAGTGATTTTCAAATACTGTCACAGATTGGATCCCTGTCTGCAAGCTTCAGTCTTGTTGGGTCTTGGTGAAGATTACTTTTCTGCCTAGTGTTGTGTCCGTGCACGTTACTATTTCTTTGAAAATAGTGAGGATTATCATTGACAAATCCTGCAATTTCTAATACGTAAAGACAAGTTATCGTAAGAATTCCTAAGGCTTTAAATGCCTGTCTGCACGAAGTCTTATTGGGCAGATTAACTAGGATTCTTATTGCCCGTTTTTGAAGCCGAAAGACTGAAACTGAAGAAGATGTATTTCCCCAAAACAAAACCCTGTATTGAAATAGGGATTGAAAAAATGCAAATGAAAATACATCATTTTCACCACTTTCGTATTGCAGTGATTTACCACGTTACTCAGCACGAAGCACGCTGAGCTTACCAATTGCTACATAGTTTTTGTATGTGCTCTGTCCATTTAAGTCAGTAGTCTGAGATGGGCAAATATTTCGAAATAATCGATTCAGTGAATCGATTATTTCCATTTACTTTCGATTCGATTAATCGATGCATCGGGCCAAAAAACATCGATTACTGAATCGATTCTTTATTTTCTCATGCACACTAAAATGTGAGGTTATGCGACGTAATTGACTGATTTGACTCGTATTTTGTCATGTCATGTCCTTGGTCCGTTCACGAATGGACATTGGACGTTCCTGGTTCCTGCCTTTCAATTTTATTATGGTCTACACTCTAAAGGCTTAGCTTTGCTAGAGACCTACCTACAATCTACATTAATCATGTTTCTAGGCCGGCGTACCCTAGTCCAAGGTGGCACGCCCCCTTTTGCCAATGTATGCCAAGATAAATGAACGTCCTTGTTTTTCATCATGTTCTAGCTAGAGTTCTAAAATTTTTAAAACAAGGTTAAAAAATCGACAAAAATCGCCTTTGAAATAATCGATTCACTTGATGCATCGAGTTTTAAAATAATCGATTAAAATCGAATCGAGGACAAAAAGTAATTGATTTTTCCGATAATCGATGTTGTATAAGCATCGCCCATCTCTACTGTAGTCAACTATCAGTCCTAGAAATGCTGCCATGTTCCACCACTTCCATATTTTCCCTCCCATGCTCAACTATCATATGTGGCAAATCACCTTTGACCTGAAATTTTATTAGCTGTGTTTTTGCACAGTTAAGCTTTAATTTGTTGGCTTCGAACCATTCCTCTAGGGCCATAAGTATACTAAAGAATGTGGCTTGTAGACCCATGTCGCAGAGTGCACGGATGATCACACTAGTGTCATCTGCATCTAGAGTACTACAATGCTACGCAGGACCCCTATTCTATAATTATCCCGGAATGAAATCGGCCCGGATCCGAGTCGTGAAATTTAATGTTCCCATTCCGGACCCAAAGAAAAATTAGAAATATAGCGATTTTATAACATAGTCCGGAATGGGAGGGACGGATCGGATCCAGTCTGAATCCATTACGGAAGACTTCACAAAGCGACTGAGCCGCCGAAGCTGTAACCAATCAGAAACTGTTTTTCGAACAGCTGAAATAACAAGCGGTCCCGATGAATAAGTTGATAATATTGTAATAGTGAAGACATTCAATTAAAACTTCTGTTAGGCCAATTACATTTTTAAACTTATTAATGTTATTTATTTTGTCTGAAGGTAATTTGAAAATAAATCTTAGAAAAGGCCTTATACTAGATGAAACACTATTTATATAAACCAACTAGTATTTAAATAATCATATCATATGATAATGTCAGTTTCTTTAAAAGGTACTTCATATAGTGTAATTTTAAGCTAAGGGTTAGTTGTAAAGTTGCGTTTACTGTTCGGCGTTTGGAGCGACGCGATAGACGCGGCAGGCGCGTTGCAAGCGCCAAACCGTTTACTGTTGAGCGTGATTTGGCGCGGCTATTCTGCATTTCCCGCGCGATTTTGGAATGTATAGGCTATATAGTTCAGAGGTAGGCCTACCTACATCTAGCCTAGGCTATAGGCATGACACCGAAAAGTTTAAGGTACCGCGGTTTAAGATACCGCAATGTTTAGTGCTCATACCTACGTGTTTTAGGCTAAAACACGTAGGTATGAGCACTAAACATTGCGGTATGGGCTAGGCCCTAGGCATAGGTAGGCCTAGGCCTAGGCCTAACTCTTGTCGTTCGACTACGACAGTGACAGCCTACCTTATAACATTGTTGTCACTGTCGCAGTCGAACGACAAGAGTTGTTAATGCCTAAGCCTAGGCTTAGCCAATGGGTTCAAACCCAATGGCCTAGCTGCCCTAGGCCCAACAAGACTGGCTACATGACTGCCTGGGTTTTGTATTGCAGGTAGCCTGGATACCACAGAACACTGCTCTTCTCCACGTTTTCAATTAACACACCTCAAATGACTTATCCATGGCTGTTAGATATGGTTGGTTTTAATTGAAAACAAAACAGTGAATTAGAAGATTTATAAAGCTCCGCCTCTTCCCAGCTGTCAACAAAAATCGCGCCTACCGCACGCGGCGCACGAAAAATGTTGGACTTCGCTCAAGTCAGTCGCCCGTTTGGCGCCGTCGCGTCTGCCGCTGCAAACTAGCTACTTGATTGGTTGCCGCACCTACCGCGTCTACCGCGTTGCTCCAAACGCCGAACAGTAAACGCAACTTAAGAAAAGTATATATGTACTTAAATTTTCCCATTTTTTTTCTTTTCATAATAAATTATTTCCTAATGTATTTTTTGATGTACCAGTGCGGTTGTATTTTTTATGTAAAGGAAAAAAAATGAAGACACTATTATTTACTTAGGCATACTATTTTTATTGATTTTAGGCCATGGGGAAGATACAGCAAACTAGCGGTGGCAATGGCTTAATGAACCCTTGAAAGAAAAGTCTAAAAATATTTCTTTTGCGCAATAGCACATAAAAACATATCCTAAACAATAATTAGTGGTTTAAAAAAAGTTAAAAAGTTGACCCGCACTGGGTTTTAACCATGCCCAAACGAAACTTTTGACGGGAAGCAAACTCGCTAACCACTACGCTACGGACGGTTCATACAAGTTGCTACGATTGTGATCTACATATAGGCAGTAATAAACTGGTTTCAAATCAAATGTTTACAGGTTGTTTATTGTTCTTTTCCATTCCTTACACCCTAAAATAATTTTTAAAAGCAACTTAATAGAAGATATTGCATTAAAACTGTTGTTTTATATGCTAAAACTAAATCTTGAATGGCGGTTTCACGATGCAAAGAGGTACTGTCTCCATTCCGGGATTTACGGATACATTCCAGGCAATATTTGCCGGATTGGATTCAGATTAAGTTACAAAATCGCTTTCGCCTGCTTTCGATCCAAAGCGGCCCGGATCCAAACCGGGATAGTTACAGAATAGGTGTCCAGGGGCACATTAGTTGGCAGGTCGTTTATGTAGAGTATGAAAAATACTGGCCCCACAATTGACCCTTGTGGAACCCCATGCTTGACTAACCTCCATTGTGGAAGCACTATTGATTTACCCTTTCCCATGGACACTTTCTAGTCCATCTAGTAGCAGCTAGTATGAAGTAACCCAAGCTAGCATTCCACCTCTTACCCCCATATGTTCTAGTTTTTTTAGTGAAAGTGTATGGTATATGGTGTCAAAGGATTTTGACAAATCACATAAAATTGTCCCGGATACCTTTTTTTCATCCAATGCCATTTGAACAGCATGAGCGAGTTTAAACGTAGCAGATTTCGTAGAGTGGCCGGCTCTAAATCCGTGCTGGTATTCTGATAATATATTGTGCTCATTTAAAAAAGAATTAAGCTGCTTTAGAAATAATTTCTCGAATAGTTTGGGAAAATTCGGAATTAGAGACACTGGTCTATAATTTGCCCTCTCATTACACTTGCCTCTAAGTGGTTTTATTGTTGCAAATTTTAACTTTTCCAGGAAGGTTCCCATCTGAAAAGAGGAGTTACAGATGTCTGATAAAGGCTTTGTTATGAATGCCCCACATTGACGTATTAAGAAACTGGGGACCTCATCCCACCCGGCCGATCTTTTCGGTTTTAGATCTTTAATTAAGCGAGCGAAGCGAGCGTTTCCACTTGACTCTTATGGCACTTCGTTCTGTTTTTTTTTTTTTTTTTTTTTTTTTTATGTCCGTCGATAGCGGTCGAACGGAAAGTCCGATCAACTTGAAATTTGGACCATCCACAAGCCTCGATGTGGATTGAAGGTGTATAGTTTTGAGGCAAAATCGTTTGAAAAGTTACAAAGTTACACCATAGTTACTTCAAAATATTTTTCTGAAACAAAATGGCGGCAAAATGTGAGATAGCCAGATTTTTTTACAGATTTTTCCGTTCACGAATATGTTAATGTAATGGCGATCTGATAAGTATTGGCAAAGTTACACGAAAGTTACTCGAAAATATTTTTCTAAAACGCAGTAACGGCAAAATGTGAGGTGGCTATCTTATAGTAAATTTTTGTCCGATCACCAATATACTAATGTAAACGCAATACAATACGTATTAGAGGCAGAAATTACATTTCTATTGCTGTCAATAAGTGTTAGTAACGGTGGCAGACCGTGTTGAAAACATGACCACGAAAATTCTTAGCAACGCACATTGCACTGCATACAACAATGTCGGAAAGTATAATAGCCATGGAAATAAGAACAATTTTTGCAATGCGCATTCTTGAATTGTTGTTAATTGTTGTTCGTATTAGCATTGAAAACTTTTCCCTAGAAAGTTCGTAGATATTGACTTATCAACGCGTCAAACAGAGCGTTTTCCTAGTTACTTTTGATACACCTCATTTTTGCCCACGGCTTGTAAACAGCTCATCTAATTAAGCGAGCGAAGCGAGCGTTTCCACGAGACTCTTATGGCACTTCGTTCTGTTTTTTTTTTTGTTTGTTTGTTTTTTGTTTTTTTTGTTTTTATGTCCGTCGATAGCGGTCGAACGGAAAGTCCGATCAACTTGAAATTTGGACCATCCACAAGCCTCGATGTGGATTGAAGGTGTATAGTTTTGAGGCAAAATCGTTTGAAAAGTTACAAAGTTACACCATAGTTACTGCAAAATATTTTTTTGAAACAAAATGGCGGCAAAATGTGAGATAGCCATATTTTTTTAAACTTTTTTCCGGTCACGAATATGTTCATTTGTTGGCGATACGATAAATATTGGCAAAGTTACACAAAAGTTACTCGAAAATATTTTTTTAAAACACAGTTACGGCAAAATGTGAGGTGGCTATCTTGTAGTAAATTTTTGTCCGGTTACGAATATACTAATGTAAACGCGATCCAATACGTATAAGAGGCAGAAATTACATTTATATTGCTGTCAATAACTGTTAGTAACGGTGGCGGACCGTGTTGAAAACATGACCACGAAAATTCTTAGCAACGCACATTGCACTGCATACAACAATGTCGGAAAGTATAAAAGCTATGGAAATTAGAAAAATTTTTGCAATGCGCATTCTTGAATTGTTGTTAATTGTTGTTCGTATTAGCATTGACATCTTTTCGCCAGAAAGTTCGGAGATATTGACGCGCTCGCTTATCAACGCGTCAAACAGAGCGTTTTCCTAGTTATTATTTATTACTATGTACCCTTTTCTTGGTTTTATGTCTGTCACTTGATCATACTTAACATATTTCATGTGTACCTTGTTATTACGTTATATAGTCTAGACTAGTGATGACATCGGTTAGTAAAATTACTAACCGGTTAACCGAATTCAAAACCGGTTTAAAACCGGTTTTCAAAAAAAAAAAACTATTCAAAAAAACGAATATCAGCGAGGCAGGTGAGCAAAAAGCCAGTCCCATCTGCCTGCTTTGTCAGCATATGAGGACATAGGATCGGGACGGTGAAAGGGGACGCCCTTGCGACTTTGGCTGTCTGCCAACTCGGGTAATAGGTAATATTGTAAAGGGGGGGTTTTGCGGGGGGGGGGGGGGGGCTCTCCTATTGATATACAGTGTTACGTTTTCGAGGGACCCGAGACAAAAAACGTGGTAACGGGAAAAACGCGCTCTGGTTGACATAACATCCCCCCCCCCCCCACACCATGCTTATCTGAGAAGGGTCGTAAGTGAGGCCCGGCGACCAAGGTCACACAGCTAGGCTAGGCTGTGATGACGTAACCCAACATTTTTTCGAGGTGGGTCATAAAAAAAACTCTAGTGGGTAAAAATATTGCTTTCAATACTTAGGAAAATACGTAAGAATAGCCGAAGTGCGATGGCAATGTTTAATTATGATGTTTGATTACTATGTTTAATTATATTTCTGTAGTTTGACAAAAGCCTTTTGTAAAGAGGAACACTGGAGGAGGGTTGGCTATTTATGGTAAGCAGGTAAAGAACCTCAGTGCCGGCAGCCGAGATCGTAGATAAAACGACCTTTTCAGAACCCCCCTCCCATGCGGAACGAGATGCAGCTGGTCAGGATCAAGTGCTGCAGTGGAAGGGGGGGGGGGGGGGGGTTTGCAGAACTGGGATGAATGACTAACGTGGTCGCGCTTGAACAATAACAACTTGAAATTCGGCTCACTGGCTGGCCTGAAAAACCGATTATGAGAACACAGAAAACTTCTATTGGATCAAATTTCCCTGACGGACTTATTTTTGGCAAACGTAGAAAAGCTAAATGTACAAAGGTGGTTTTACTGTATAATACAGCTGCTAATTAGTCCACACAAACAAGGAAATCCCAGGAAAGAAGACGAAATCTGAGTAGTCGACAGGTGGTTCCTTGTTGCAACAGGACACACGTCGTTAGGCAATCCACAACCCGCCCGCCCGCCCGTCAGAGGCGTGGCTCTTAGCGAGGGTGAAGCACACACCGCGCAAAAAAGTAGAACCGAATCTAAAAATCAAAACCGGTTTTTACCAAAACCGGTTCGAAACCGGTTTTCGGTTAATCGATGTTATCACTAGTCTAGACATAGTTCATAGTTTATTTTTTACTTGTATAATTTAGACCTACTACTTGACAATTCTTATACTTTTGTATCATAAAAGTCTACTACAGTGTCCGTCATCTAAAGAGTTCATTCGAGTTCTGCAAAATGCCTTCCCCTCTTACCCCCACCAGTGCCCGCGCATGGACGAACAGCAACGACGAATATCAACTCACGTAAAATTAATAACGATAGAATTACATTTAATGTAATTAGAAATAGAATAAAGAAATTCATTTGTATTGAAAGATGGTTTATTTAATTGGAAGATCGTTGACAGCTTTGGTTGACAGCTTGATGGTCTATTATAGACATTAGATCTTTCACTGCCTCTCTTCGTCCGTGCGCGGGCACTGGTGGGGGTAAGAGGGGAAGGCATTTCGCAGAACTCGAATGAACTCTTAAGATGACGGCCACTTTAGATGCTAATAAAAACAAACAAACAGAAGTTTTGAATGCACCTGTCCATTCCCTTTCCTACTTTAGCCATGCATGCTTGCGAGCTATCAGATGTGGTGTCGATTATGTTATCTGCTATATCCGTGAAGTAGACATTGAATAAGTCTGCTACTTTATTAGCGTCCGAGTATTCCTTCCCATCTATACTCAAAGTTATCGGTACAGTTTCCTTACCCCCCTACCAGCCAGTGTGTTTATGACTGACCAAGGTGCCTTGATTTTATTTTTAGCTTCTCCAATGACACCATCTGTACATTTCTTTTTTGCCAGCCTTATATTTGAAGAGTGATATCGACTCCCTGCCTGACAACCAGAGCAGGCCAGATCAAGAAGCTAATTTGTATTGGATAGCGAGAAAAATGAATGGCTGAAAGGTCATCATTGCATAAGAGGAAAAAAAAAAATATTTGAGTAACCTCTCTTTTAAATGCTCGACTTATTAAAATATCGACTCGACTGCTTAAAATTACTTAATCCTATGTTCGATTTTGACTTCGGAGTTTGGCTTTGCTAAAAGTCACCTCCATTTACATTTTCTTAGGTTTGTTCATTTGTCGTGTTTGTAACTGTTCGGTAACAAGTTAGAACACAGCAGAAACGCGTCATCGAACAGGAATTAGGCTATATCTTGTTCGAAAAAAACGTGTTCTGCCTTCACACAAATGAATGCCAAACTAGTCAGAGACACCTGTTAATTTTAGGCTAAACCTGACAAATCCAAAGGCTGTCTCTAAATAGGGCCCAAGATAAACTGAATTAATCTTTGGTAGGGCCTAAGCCAAGTTTATGATGGTTGAATTAAACGTACAGGATAAGCAACGAGAGTACGGGCGTCTAGGCTTAAATGAGGTTAGGTAGGCCTATTGGACTAAATAAACGTTAGATCTTTATTTTCTTATCTTGATGTGACAAACATAACGAACCCTCTTCAATTAGAAGTGTTTGTGTTATTTCATTTGACAAACATGTTGTAATCTGCATTGGATTGTATATTTATCAACACTTTACCTCTATGTCTAATTTGAATTCCCACTCTACATCTTGTTCTTCTCAACTCACTTCTCTTTTTCATTCCGGACAGTTCGAACATGTTCAGCCTGTTTGCAAACAGTTGCAGGAAGACAATTGAACACTACCAGAACATGTGTTTTTTTTACAGATGAACAACGAACAACCTGTTCGGACTGTTTGAGACTGTTCGGGACAGACGAATGAACGAACCTCTTGTCTACATGGTATTTTACAAGAATTGAATCTTCTGCTATTTTCAAACTTTGCGAGGTCGAATAATTCGAATTTTTGAATAGTCAGTATCCGAATTTCAAATCAAATATTTTTCCATTCACTATTCAAAATAACTATTCGAAATTCGATTATTCCCACATCATTACTTGATACATTAGACGACATGCTGCAGTTTAACGTAGCTCTACCGCTCTTGTGCAGGTTTGCCAACGAGCGCAGCTTCTCGGGAACCAACACCAAGGACCACGAACGTCTGTCGCTGACCTCGCTGGAAGTCATCACCGACGCCCTGCTGGAAATTATGGAGGTTTGTTGCCGTTCCTCAATTTGATTGCGTTAGTTTGGCAAAATCTGTTGCTGTGGGTACTATGATGTCATTCACGGCCTTTCCGTAGAAACTTTTTGTGGCTGTGTAAACTGTTAAGAACTAACTGAACCGGTTACCTCACCTAATGCACCTCGTTCCTCTTCACCAAACATGAGAGTTAATTAAGTAGACAACGTCCATCCACAAACAAATAAGGACTATCTATAGATCTATCTATCTATCTATCTATCTATCTATCTATCTATCTATCTATCTATCTATCTATCTATCTATCTATCTATCCATCTATCCATCCATCCATCCACCCATCCATCCATCCATCCATCCATCCATCCATCCATCCATCCATCCATCCATTCATCCATCCATCCATCCATCCATCCATCCATCCATCCATCTTTCTATCTATCTATCTAACTTTATACGAAGAGGTTGATGTATTCATTAGTATCCATGTCAAGGTTAAGAAGTACTGTATTGAAATAGGGAACATGCATATGAAAATTTTAATTAATTTTTAAACACCTTGTATCTCATTTAATAATTTTGTGTCTTTGAATTTTGAAAAATGGATCAGTCTATGCCTCAAAATAATTGGTTTAGTAACGATAAATAAAAGGGCGCGAAAAACGAGCCGCCGCCATGTTGATGGGATTTGACGTCATGTTTTGTGTCTGTGTACGCTCACCACCTCAGTGATTGGTCTGTTACGCCACGTCTACTGAATTATGACGTCACAGCCACCTGTACGCATTTCAGATCCCCGAGTTGAAACTTCAATAAATGCGACCACATTAAACATATTTCAAAATTTCTTTTTTACTTAGAACTTGCATTAAGCGGACGAAGGCATTACTCGCTCCGCGTGACTCCACCCAGAGATCGCGCCAAACGGCACATTGGCGGTTGTAGGTGCGATGCGGAGAGGCGTACGGTAACGTGCTCGAGGGGTGGCGAGGCAGCGTATAGTGTATTTCACGTAGAGATTGCAGTAGGTAGTTGCATTGCTCTGCCACTGTCAACTCCCACCCTCCCCTTGTGGCGAGTGACAAAGTCAGTCTGTGAAATATACTAGGGGTCTGCGGGCACCCGAAACTTCGGGGGGATTTAAATAACAAATATCGGGCTTTTTCGGGTAGTAGTAGGGTCCTAGGCTTAGGCCCTAGCAGCCTAGGCTTAAGCTTATATTAAATGTTAAATGTAGGGATGACGACGGTTAAGCATTTCACTAACCGGTTAATCGAACCGGTTTTTAATCAGTTAATAACGGCAACAAAACTCAGTTTTCGTCTGCAACGGGAGATAACTGACCTAGGCCTAGGCTAGGCCTTCTAGGCCTACGTGACGGCCATGCGGGCCGGTTAGCTTATTTTTGTCGTCATAAACACAATTGTGGATATTGATTTTAATTTTTTTTAACGCAATGTCCGATTGTAGAGGCTTATTCAAGTCGTTTTTCATTAATCCGTTCTTGATTACTTGCTGCGTAGTGAACTGTCAACAGGCGGCCGCTTGCATTCCACTCGCCTGCGTCTATCGCGATCTCGCTTCCACTCAAGCGTCCTGCGACTAGCGCTTTCTCTCTCTCTCTCACGGCGGCCGATAGCAGCCGACACGGCGAACTACTTCGTCGCGTCTCGCTCAGACCATTGTTCTCTCGCTCTTTCTCGTTCGGCCGCATCTGTTCTCACTTGCCGAGTGCCAGCCTGAACCAAGGGATGGCTCGCGCTTTAGTACGCGCGAACTGCAAATACTAAATATTTGGGGGGGGGGGGGGGGGGCTTGAGAGTGTGCGGTATCCTTTGATACGGGTCAGTTTGGACTAAAAGCGGCCGTGGACGAATAACTATGCCGCCCCGGCATAGTTTAAAGTTCCCATTTCTCGCGTGAATTGATAATTGTTTAGTTATTTAATTAATTGACGAAAAAATCGATTAAAAGCAAAAAAAATCGATGTCGAAAATCGTCACCGACATCGATTATTAATCGATTAATCGATGTCGACGCCCAGCCTTACTAATTTCATTACCCGAACCCGGACCCGATACCCGAACTTTTTGTGTTACCCGGACCCGAACCCGACCCGAATCTAAAAAGTACTACCCGCAGACCCCTAAAATATACCTATCAAGATGTCCCTTGTAGTATTTTGCACTCCTCACAAGGGGTAGGTGGGGTAGACAGTGTCAGAGAAATGCAACTACCTACTGCAATCTCTACATGGAATACACTATAGTGGGAAAAGCATTAGTCACGTGCCCGTGCGGTATATCGTTAGGCGATGCCGCGGCCGCGCAACTTAAGTTATTTCCTAATTAAGTTACACGGCGGTAAAATGCAAACTCAAAGGGAGCAAATTGCTAGATAGTGATCCCGTTCATCTGGGAGTGAAAGTTTTTAATAAACTACCACATGCTATAAAACAAGCTACGTACACTTCCAGCAGAGAAGTATTTAAACTACTGTACTTGTCAACAAAACTTGTTACAGAATAATTTTTTTTTTTTTTTTCTTCTTATGCGATGATGGCTTTTCAGCCATTCATTTTTCTTGCTATCCAATACAAATTAGCTTCTTGATCTGGCCTGCTGTGGTTGTCAGGCAGGGAGTCGATATCACTCTTCATTGCGGCACATCTGAAAAGTTGCGCCCGGTCTTGATGATCAAATTTACATAATTTACAGGTGGCCGAGTCTTTTGTGATGTTGAATCTGTTGAGATGGTGCTGGAGTACGTCGTGGCCAGTTGCTAGCCGGAATTGAGCAGTGGCAGTTTTTCTGCTCCAGGCCTTGTCCGGGCCTTTTTTAATCTCCGTCCACCACGACTTGAGCTTACAAGCTTCTTCTTTAGCCGTCTTATTGAGCTTTTTGAGAGCAGATTTCACTTTTTTCTTTACTCTGTCGTACGAGAGTGGTTCTGCTGGTGGAGGAGGTCTTTTTGTTGCCATCTTGGCCAGGTAGTCAGCTTTCTCGTTGCCTAGGATACCGCAATGACTTGGTATCCATTGGATCTCCACTTCTTTGTTTTTTCTTCAAAGTCTGGAGATTGAGGCTTTGAAGAGGAGAGCATTTTTGTGGAGGTTGTTTGGCTTTGTGACAAACTGAATTGCTGCGACGCTGTCGCTGAGGATGACTACTTTCTGCTTTGGCAAGTTGTTCAGGTCTGCGACCCTCTTGGTAGCTGTGGCGATTGCTGCTACTTCTGCATCGAAGTGAGTGGCACCTTCACTCATTGTGATTGCTTCTTCGAATAGTAGACAGTAGGTGCCATATCCTGGGCTGCCAGTGAGTAAATAAAATATTTAATTAATAAAATATTTAATCATATGTGGCAAGATACTAGAACAAGTACAAGAAGAACTGGATAAGTGGAGCAAGGCAACAGAAACATTTTGTATGCGAATCAGCCAAGAGAAGAGCGAACTGGTAACCATGACAAAGAGACGCATACCCGGAGATGGCAAACTTTTACTGAGGGACAAAGAGTTGACCACAAAAGAATCTTTTAATTATCTAGGAAGTATGATATCTAAAATTGCAACAATAAATGCAGAAGTTTTAAGAAGAACCACATTGGCAGAAAGCTTCTACCAGTCTGTCAGGAAGCTACTTTGGAAAGATGAAATCCCCAGACAATGCAAACTTCTTATATACAAACTATACTTTCTACCAATACTGACATATGCCACAGTTACATGGACCATGGGATTCAAAGCGGAAAATCGAATAGTGGCAGCAGAAATGAAGTACTTGAGAAGCACACTGGGTGTGACAAAGAATGACAGGATTAGAAGTAGTGTGATCAGAGAAAGATTAGGTGTTGAAAGCGTGAAGGTAAGATTGGAGAGAGAACGTCTTCGTTGGTTTGGACATATGAAAAGGATGGACCTGACTAGGATACCAAGAAGAGAGTTTGAACAACAACAAGAAGAAGGGCATAAGAAGAAAGTAGACAGACCAAGAGATAAGTGGATGAATCAGATCAAAGACAATGTGGAGAATAGAGGAAGATCATGGAACGAAGTTGAAGCAGAAAGACTATGGAAAACCGTGAGAGATGGAGGGAACTACTAAACAGCCCTCTGGTAACGGAAGAAGTGATCGAGGAAGAGGTTGAGGAGGTGGTTGTGTCAGGCCTGGCTAGCCGGCAACGAAGACATTAGCCCAAGACATGGAGTACTTTGCTACTCCCCCCTACCCCGATAAATTAATGTTGCAAACGGGGTCAAGATATATATATATATATATATATATATATATATATATATATATATATTTATATATATATAATCATATGTAAATAATAAATATGAACCAGGCTGCAGTTCAAGCATTGCTCCTAAGTCCTCCTATCAGTTCTAATCAATTTAAGATTTAGATTTTACTTGACATATAGGGTTCCCAACAGTCCTGGTTTCACCGGGACAGACCAGGAATTGGAGATCTTGTCCTGGTTGAAATTAAACTAATTCCAGGATGGCAAATGTCCCGGAATTACATGGAAATGTCTTATTTCTGCCCGCGACCCCCGCGGCCACAGTTTCAAAGGCTGATCAAATCTGTTGTGCAGTCTAGTAATTTTGATAGCTTGCATTTCTATTTCCAGGCCTGCATGCGGGACATCCCTGACTGTGATTGGCTGCAGAACTGGACGTCGTTGTCCAAGAGTTTTGCTTTCTGCTATAATCCCGCCCTTCAGCCGAGAGCGCTCATTGTCTTCGGATGCATCAGTGAGTATTATCATATTAAATTGCACTGCGTTGTGGGGTTTGTTATATTCTATTAGTTTTTCATTTTAGTATGCACTAGGTATACTTTCATTTTTCACAAATTCAAGTATAGGTTAAAAGAATTTAGGCTACTTGTGCTTCACTAAAATTGCCACTAAAATGGCCATGAATTAACACTTGTTAGCAGCCTCATGGCATTGTAGTTGTAACAGGCAACAGCCTACTCGGCAACTGACAGTTCATCATCACCTTTACTATGGGGAGGTGTGCTACAAGTGCCTACACTGCAGCACTGCGTGCATTCCGGCCACTGAGCACTGAGACTAGAAGTCACCAAAAACCCATCGTGGAGACAGTGCACTATTGTGATAAACAAATGTGTATACTGTTGATTTTATGTTTTGGTGGTCATGCATATTAGCATAAAATGCTGTAGCATCCATAGTGTACATTTTAGGGTTGTGAGAACCTGTTTTTTTTTATTTCGAACCGAACTCGAACTTTCAGGGTGAGCGTCCGTCGAACCTCGAACTTGCAAAAAATTTCGAACCGAACCCGAGTCGAACTCGAACCGAACTTATAAATTGCGTTTAGAGAAACTACGAGAAAAGAAAGCATTCTAATTTATCAAGTGCACCTTTATTATTTACGTGACCTGACCTGGATCAAATCAACATTTAAAAATTATTACAGGGCTGTGTAATTACATTAGCGTAATCAACTTTCATCTATAGTATGACATTGTATGACTGGTATGACATAGTATGACTGCTATGACAATATAATCTTATTCAATTCAACTCTGCTCTAATAAACTCCAGTAATTATTGCTCTTTCTTTAATTCAAACTCTGTTAATTTAATTTTACATTTAGCCTAATAATTCAAAGTAATAATGATGATTTGGAAGTCCCTGCAGTAGGTTTATATTTTATGCATAAAACTAAGTGTTTAATGTTCTTATTTAGTAAGGCCTAGGCCTAGACCACAACAAAGAACATAACCTAAGTAAGTAACCTATCTCGGTACCTAAGAATATGCTACTTCTTTATTTTTTTTGCGCCTTTTGCAATGGACGGCCCGGGAATCATCGGCATCTTCTTCTTTAAAATCCATGTTTACGATAAATTTACAAGACATCACAATACGAAAGGAAAGTTCATAGCAAGCGGCAAGGTTAGGAAACGTCGTCGCTTGTCGGTTTACTGATACGAAAGTGCCAACTTAACGAAAAGTTACGGACATTATTGTTGTGCACAAAGTTTGTTAACTAGGAAAACGCTCCGCGTTGCCAGATGAGCGATTTTTTTTTAATGTATCAAATCAAATAAATCATTTGCATATCATATTACTCTTTAAAAAAAAAAATACCTTTATAATAAACATATGATTTTTTTACAAGATGGCGGATCAAGTTACATCCTTATAACTTAAGTATATTATTTCTTGATATGTTGCTAATAAATGCACGAAATATTATTTAAACCCGTTAAGAAGTTTTCTTTAAAGAAATTAAAACCTTCAAGTTGATGGATTTCCGCATAATTTCATTCGACCGTGGTCTACTCAATAGGCTCTAATTCATAAACTATTATACCTATCAGTGTATGGAAAGTTCCATAATGTAGATACAGACTATATCTAAAATGTAATATTAATTAATCATACAATTACCCGCTAAATCATAATAAAAGCTTTTTAATTTGTCGATCAAGTTCGTTGTTAACATTTCCATGTTTGCCGTGAAGGTCATTAAATATAACACGTCATTGTAGCCATTCTATGATAGCTATCAAAATTCCAAATACATACTGAGAAAGGTCTGACTGCGTAAGCCATTTCGGCAGCATAGTATGTGCATCTAACTTCAATGGTCCGCAAATGCAAATCATATCGGTGGAACACTGTAAAAACGAAGAAAATTACTGCCGTAAATAAACAATATTTGTTTATAACATGGCGGTTGAAGCTACAATTTTGAAACTGTTGTCGTGTGTTGGTACTATTGATGTGGACTTACGAATAAAAAATTATTTATATCGGTGTGTAAGTTTTAATTTAATTAAATAAATAACAAAACATGTGTTTCAGTTGTTAATTTTTTGTAGGTTGGCATCTTACGTCATTGTAGCCTTTTTATGACAGCTATCGAGAGTCCAAATAAAAATGAGAAAGGTATGATTGCGTTCGCTATGTTTGTGTTTACTATGTGCATCTTACTGCAAAGATCCGCAAATGCAAACGATATCGGTGGAACACTGTCAAAATGAAGAAATTATTGTTGTAAATAAACAATATTTTTTTATGACATGACGGGTAAACTTACAATTTTGAAACTTTTGTCAAGTGTTGAGACTATTGATGTCAACCTACAAGTGAAACATTATTAAAATCCGTGTGTAAGTTTTAATTTAATTAAATAAATAAACAAATTTTAATTTTCAGAAATTAATTTTTTGTAGGTTGGCATCCTGACTAATTTTGCTGGTTATGTTAACAGCATCGAGTTTAGTATTCACGGGTGTTGACCGAAAATTTCAGCCAAATCCGTCAAGCCGTTTGACCTGTGCGCGACGAACAAAATTTGGCGAACACACACACACACACACACACACACACACACACACACACAGACAAAGCGCCGATCGAGTTGTATGGAGAGATTCACTCCGCTTCGCTACGCTCATCTAATAAAAGCAGTTTTACTAAATTGTTTTAAATTGAGCCACAATACGGATGTGGACTTGTTTCTACGTTGATTTTGTTGTAAATACAACTAAATCATGGATAAGAATGCAATTGAATGCCAATGCAAAAAGTAGGTCTACATCAACGACGTTGGCTGCACTGCCCTGCTCTCGTTCGAGTTCGACCTTGAGTCGGCGATATATCGATAGGTCGACAGCGCTTAAGAGTGCATATGGCGACCGATAGTAGAGTTTCAATGTCCCGCGGGCAGTTTGAATTTCAAAGACGAACTTTGATATTTAGGAACTCAAACTCAAATTAAATTATTCGAACGTTCGCACAACCCTAGTACATTTGTTAATAAATAAATAATTTGAAAAGTACACTCATTGATTTCAAAGATGAAAAATAGTTTTGCCAATGAATGAAAACTTCTTATTGTTGAAAGTTCGTGTATTCAATATTCAGTGACTGTTGGCCGGGCTGCTCCCAATGCTCTCTGAACTGGCAACGCCTCTCCATACACTAGTTCATTTCGGTGTTACCAGAATGCATTCAGTCTATTGTTAGTGTCCTGATGTCATAGGCCCATTCATCTCAAAGTTTATGAATACTAATATAATAAAATGAGCCAATCCTTCTATTTCAATATGTTGCGATCCAAGCAGACATCCCTTGTATTTCAGTATTTCTTGTATTTCAGCCAAGAGCATCACGGACCAGGAGATAAAGCAGTTGTTGCGTATCCTCGTGAAGGCGTTGGAGAGTTTCAACGACATGGTGCTACTGGAAGCGCTGGTCGTCTGCCTCACTAGGCTACAGCCGTTGCTCAGGCCGGTGAGTCTAGCAAGTTGCAACCTTTCTTTATCCAGCAGCTCTTCAATTGACACGGCTGGCTGCTCAACTGTAACTAACAATGGTGGCTCGTTGGTCCAGGGGTTTAGGTGGCTCGTTGGTCTATAGTGGTTAGCATCCCTGCTTCCAATGTGGAAGGTGCCGGGTTCAAATCCCGCTTCAGGCAAAAGTTTTTTAACTTCTAATATGGATTCAATACTATCACTTCTTGGCTTAGGAATAAGGAAACGGTAACTTTAGAGCCTCCTAGCAACAAAGCACTCAATAAATTCAAAGTTGTTCTGAATCGGCCTTGTTAATTCTGGCATTTGTCCGCAGGTGTTCGCACTGTCCAATCACTGATTCATGTGTTTCATATTTGAAATATAGTTCTTTGATTGGTTATCGCTCAGTTGTCGATGGTGTTTACATCAGCATAGTAGTAGTAGAGTAGTAGACAACATCATCAGCATAAATTAAGGTTCTAGATGCCTCCGGTCCGTCTGTCTCCACTTTCCTCAATATCTCGTCAAGTACTATATTAAAGAGCATCGGTGACAGCACACTTCCTTGTCATAATAACAGAGTAACGAATAAAAGCTATATTTGATTTGATTTTATTTGATTTGATTTGAAACCTGTTTTGACTTCAAACCAATCCGTTCTGCCCTCCCTGGTTTCCACGCATATTGGAAACGCATATTGGAAACAAGATAATTGGCTTGGCCACGATAGGGAAGGCTCACACATTTTTTTATTTGCTTACTGGTTACCTCAACTTAAAATAAACGGGAACTAATTGGTTTCGGCTCGAAAGGTGCATTAACATCGCTTTAACAGCAAGTCAAAGATATTGCTGTCAAAACACTCTCAGAAACGGACCTGCGCCATCTTGCTCGTGATTAGAAGGTTCTGACGTCATATGTCAGTAAACATTTAACAATAATTTTATATCATACAAATAGTACTGAAATCCCACCCTTTAGTAGATTATTGCTCTCATAAGACTTTAACTGAACCAACGTTTATTTCTAGTTAGTAAATGAACACTGCTCAACATTAATTAACAACAATATGTTAAATAATTGCATTATTTTAAACACGTTTTGGTAAATACTGTATCAAAATGTATTTTCTGAAGAAAACAGTGGTATAAAAGACATTGTTGTAAAGTCACTGCATCCTAGATATTGTAAAATGTCCAACTTAATATCGTTGATATTATTAAGAATACTTCAAGGAGGCAGTTGTTTACATGACATATGACGTCAAGAGCCGTTTTTCAATTACGGTACAAGAAGTTCCAAATTTCAAACTTAAAAAGCTAATAGAATTGGAAATATACGCTTCTCAGATATAAAAATTATACCGCCCGTATTTTTAGATAATGATCTGCCATTTTTAGGTGCTTTGAGGAATATTTATTTTTGATGAGACTTCCCTATTTAAATATTGAGGCTCATTTGAAATTGGCGTTTTTTGTACGTGTGCCCTTTTTTGGTTTGTAACAAGTGATCTTCTACGTTGGGGCTTGGCCTTTTCTTTGAATTTTTTTTTTGGTATAGGCCTAGATCAAGTACTTCAAAAATAAATTTGTATTTATTGTTTACCACTCGGTTCAAGGAACTGATTTTCCGTGGGGGAAATTCTATTTATTATGTAGGCCTACCTCATTGTTATGACGGCTCGAAAGTCACCGTTTACATATGTTTATGTATCAAAAGTGAGTGTGAGTGCACTGATCTAGTAGGATCCCTGGAATCACTAGGAAGTGAATTCCTCTCTCACAATTAGCACTAGTCTTCGCAATGACTTGAACCCACACAACCAGCCAGCTTATACCCTCACACTGTGCGCTTGCAGGAATCACCGATCCATCGCGCTCTCTTCTGGGTCGGCATCTCTGTGCTGCAAGTGGACGAGCTGGCTCTCTACGCCTCCGGTCTTGCTCTGCTTGAACAAAACCTACACACGCTCGACTCGCAAGGGACATTCGACGAGAAGGTACGTACCTTCTCTTCTCTTACATCCCTCGTTTCTCAAATTCCTATTCAGGCTGTGCGGGCACGCTCCGTGCGGGAATTTGCGCTCGAAGTAAATATTTTTTGTTTGGCACATCCAGTTATCCCTATTTACAAAACAATTTCATATCCTATAGAATTTAATGATCTTTAAGGCTGTCCAGAGAAAATTAAGATTTTTTTAAATATGTTTAGAGAATTAATATGGAATGTGAAATAATGAAAAATGAACTTTGAAAAATTCAGTAATGTCATACTTTAAATGGGCATTTGTATTGCAAACAAAGGGATTTTTTTTAAATACAGTTACATAATTACATTTCACGGGAAGTGTTAAAGTTTCCAAGTTATTTATTCACTCAAAGCCATACAAATAAACAAAAACCTATTATTCATTTGAAACAAGCGCGCTCATTTGGCTCTCTGGACAGTAGCGCTACGCGGCACGCAAGCCGTGGAGTATCCTAGAACTAGTAGCGTTCTCCTCAAGATAGAGAGAGAAGCGGAAAGGAAGTAGCCGGGTACAATATGGGACTAGCCCAGGGCTAGCCTGCGCTTCTTTCAGATCATAATCTTTGTTGGAAACATCACTGGCACGGGCAGTCAAAACATTTCTTTTCCCATCACAGCAAACTACACACCTGAAGTTCATTCTAAAGAAAATAATTATTGCAGTTCAATTTTTTTTTATTACCTTAAGCCAGGCCTGCCACCAGAGAAAAAATTAAATCCTGTTGGAGTGGGTCAAATATCCTGAAAATATCCATAAATTTGAAATTTACATTTTTAATCGATCTCGGCAAGTCCAATATTATAAAAACATACTTTTTACTAGGGATGTCATAGGGTACCCGGGTTACCCGGATCCAAAAATTACCCGAATCTATTTTTAGGATTCGAATCTCAATCGGGTAGTAATATTTCGTAAAAAAAATAAATAAAAAAATACGCGACGATATTTTTGCGACTACTTTCCTTGAAGCTACAGTGAATTCCTGCTTGTGGGCGTGGCCAGCTGGTCGCTGGGTAGTACGCGCTGTCATTACTGCGGGCAAGTTCTGTGTTACCTCACAGCTGTTCACACCTACTTCACGGAGAAAATTACCACGCGCGGACTATTTACCGGCCTAAGTCGATAACGTCATAGACTTCTTTATCGATCGCGTTCGAACATTAATATTACCCGCGAAATTCAAATCCGTGAAATACAATATTTTCGAAAAATCCGTAAATGACTGTAAAAATCCTGCTGTCTGTTTTCCACCTTAAATATCCGTTAAAACGGACAATATCCATAAAAACGGCAGGCCTGCCTTAAGCACATTGTTTATTTGATTAAATAAAAAGAGGCATGCTTGTTGCTTTTCCATTTCGATAATCATAATGATTGTCAGTAATCAAAACTGGCAGTAATCGAACCCGCAGTAGTACATCCCGAATCAGAATTACGAATGCTGGGAAGCCTCCTAAATTGGCATTACAATAATTATTATACTTTCATATTATAATAGCGTGCATAAGTTAATGGCGAATACAAAAATAGTCAATCCCCAATTTTCTTTAGATTATATAGATATTGTTGGACACAGGGAGCAGATATAAAGAAAAATATAGATATCGACTTGTTTAGTTCAAAAATATAATATTGTATAGATCCTTGCGATATAATCGTAATGTATCTCAGTATTATTATTATGTTTAATACCGGTATGATATTCAATTAAATAAGTCCTAGCGCATCCCTAATAATGATGACATTGCAAAAACATATTATATAATCGTACACATATAACGGTGAATATTATAATCAACATTATTATTGCATGTATATGTACACATTATAACATAGCAAAGAAGCTTTGCTGTTTTGCTCGCGTTTTCTTCTCGTTTTGCAACCCATTCGTCAATTGCTTGAATAAACGGCGGGTCCCAAACTGCATCCCGCGCGGCACCCGGCCGTCGACTATCTCCGGAAGCACTCATGAAAGACACGTGTCTTAGTCATTGCTCGAACCCACGTCCCTTGAGTGAGATGACATTCACTTGGGACATGTGCCTTAGCCGCAAGACAAACCCATCTTAGTCATTGCTCGAACCCACGTCCCTTGAATGAGATGACATTCACTTGGGACATGTGCCTTAGCCGCACGGCAAACCCATCTTGGTCATTGATCGAACCCACGTCCCTTGAGTGAGAATTACTTCAGGGCTTAACTTGACTAACGTCTCAAGCAAAATAACATGTCGTAGGGTATATGGCTTGTTCCTTTTTACGTCATCAATGTTAGTTCCATTCCCTCCGCAGCATGAGGGACGATACAAACATTGCAGTCTGACAGGTGACAGCTGCTAGCTAGATATATTCCAATGTTTCAAGATATATTCCAATGCTTCAAGATTTTTATCCCCTAACCAAATCAAATTCATTCCCATTCAAAGTTAATGAATATTAAGTGTATAGTTATAACAAATATTATAAACATACGCCTCACTCAGAATTGGAGTAGAGACAAATTATTTAAAATATGCTGTCACCTCGATCAAACGTAAACATTCCTATGTCATTTTCATTGTTTGTACCACCACCTAGATGTCAGCACTGTGCCTTTGTAATTGTTGAACTAGCTTGGAACAAGCCCTATACAATTAAGAAGGTAATTATGTAGACATTCAACACGTCCAATAAATACAACACTGCGCTGCTAGCTAATGCCTGTTCTGACTGTACCAGTCCCTCGAGTCGGTGATGATGGCGACTCGAGAACCCCTCGAGTGGCACTTCAAGCAGCTGGACCATGCGGTGGGACTCAGCTTTAAAGGTAGGCAACATTGGATTCATTTACTACAACTTCTTCATATAGATATCTACCTACACCACTGGTGATTTAACAACAGCAAATATCAATGGCCATGAATAGTGCTCTGCCTCCTCGAGGGCATTTTGTTGACTTCAAGCAGGCAGTGCTTAGAGGCTGGAACACTGGCAGTGCTGCAAGCATCAAGCTGTCTTCAATCCCGGTTGTGCACAACTGCCAGCGATCCAGAAATTCACTTAACCAGTTTAAAAAATACTTTATCAATCCTAGCCATTATTTGTATAGAATTTTTGGTTCTTGTATTGACATGAAAAGGATACCTCTATGTCCAAAATTGCACAAAATTTTCATTTTTAAATTATATCTCAAGAATGGACTTTGAAGTCTAAATCTGAATCAACAGCGCACTGTGGTTTGGGGAGCCCTACATACTGAATACTCTAAGTTGTGTCTTACATTATAATCAGAAGGGTATGGTTTTTATATATAATTAATTTTATTACTAATCATTGATTTAATAATCAAAATACTACGCTAATGGTTATAATATTTCATTCAGTCTGTACGGCTTACCAAAACACAGTGCGCTGTTGATTAAGATTTTCTATTTTGTGTCTTGAGATATAATTAAAAAATGAAAATTGTCTGCGGTTTTTTACGTAGAGGTACCCTTTGCTCGTAAGGAAGAGAAGTTATAGACCTTGGGCCAGCTATAACCCCCCCCCCCCGGTGCGGAAGGTCTGAAAGTGGTTTTGAGTACTTTGATATATTGACTTTCGATTTTCACTTGTTAGCCAACATGGTTTTGGTGGGTGCACCCACCAGGGGTGTCCAAATGTGGTACTGTGAAAACCATAAAAATATTAATTGAGGTATGTTGCCAGTTCAAAGAATTAACTATTTTTATAAGGATGTACTCTCTTATACGTAAGCTACTAAATAATACAATTTGTTGATTTTCAGGTTTACACAAACTAGTTATCTAAATTCATGTTTTGTTTTTATTTCGAGCAAAAAATCTATATAGTTTGGCCGCTCTGTAACGCCCCACCCCTCAAATAATGGAAGGTCTAAAAGTGGTTTCGATTACTATTAAATATGTACTTTTGATTTTCACTTGTTAGCCAACATGGTTTTGGCGAGTGCATCTACCAGGGTTGTCCAAATGTGCCACCATACAAATCGATATTAATATTATATGCAATTCTTGAGAATAAATCAAAATAGTTGTAAGTATATAACCTCAAGCATCTAAAATGCTTGATAACATGATTTTTTTATTTTTCAGGGGTGAGAAAAACATTCTATGTACATTTTATGTGAATTTTTTAGGTTAAAATGTATCATGTTTGCCCCATCTTTAACCCCCCACCCCTCCAATATTGGAAGGTCTGAAAGTGTTTTTGTATACTTTGATACATGACCTTTTGATTTTTACTTGTTAGCCAAGATGGGTTTTTGTGAGTGCACTTACCAGGGCTATCCAAAATGTCAAAATAGTGAGCAATATTAATGATAATAGGGAAGTCTCATGAGTCTTTAATATGTGTGGAAGTATATTAAATAAATAGATGTTCATGTAAAAACACAAAACACGTAATCTAAAAGTATTTAAAGTAATTCATTCAATTTCTACAAGGGTTTAAAGTTTTCAATTTTCTGTTTCCCGCACTTTTTTTTTAAACGGCCTGTTACCTCATTACTTGTATCAAGTCACTGTTTATGAATAGATTTGCCACTGCCTCCTAGATGAAACAATGAAACTTATTACTCGAGCCGTTGTCAAAACTGGCAAGCGGTTGTCCAATCCTCAGAAAATGAATAACTAAACAAAAGGCGGATTTATATTAATATTATTATTATTATTATTATTATTATTAGTATTATTATTATTATTATTATTATTATTATTATTATTATTATTATTACTATTATTATTATTATTATTAATTATTATTATTATTATTTATTATTATTATATCTACATTATTATTTATTCTTTCAAGTCACGATTTCACGTATGCTTCTCATGGATAAGATTTGCAAAGAGGAGTTATAGTGTGTATGATTGGCTGATTGCATCATACAAGTAGTGACGTCATGGCCCGTTTTTCCCGCCAAAATAATATGGGAAACTTTAAGCTTGTTTTCATCAATGAAAATCTGTTCTTAGTTGCAAAAATGAAATATGTTTGTGTTTTGCCAGTTGCTCCTGAAACAGAATAATAATAAAAAAAAAAATACATGAGACTTCCCTATTGTGATTTTGACAATAAAATGAACATTTTTGGAATTAAGTAACCTTTAACACATTGAAATTGTTAATTATACATTTTCCCATTTAAATGGTCGCACAACACAATATATAATACACTAATATAGTGAATTTAATAATTTATACATTTTATTTGTTTACTTTGAGCATAACATGTATAGGGTTTACCCCATTTGTAACCCCCCGTTCCCCATATGCCGGAAAGTTTAGAACTGTTTTTGGATACTTTGGTACACTGTCTTTCGATTTTAGCTTGTTAGCCAACATAGTTTTGGTGGATGCACCCACCAGGGGTATCCAAACATGGCGAAATAAGGAGCAATATTGATGTTAATTGCGTTTCTGGACAGTAAATTAACAATTCTGGGCGTATATATTCTTTAACATTCAAAATACTTAATTAAATACATTTTTCCATTTAAGGGGTGCACAAAACTTTCCATATACATTTTTTGGTTTACTTAGAGTAGATAGTATATATAGTTTTGCCAGTCTATGACCTCCCATATTACCCACATTGTGGAAGATGATGGAAGCGGGTTTGAGTACTTGAATAGATTGTCTTCACATTTTTACTCAATATACAACACGGTTTTAGCGGATGCACCCACCAGGGGTGTCAAAATGTGGCATCTCAAATGTATATATACATAAATATTAATTGCGTTTCTTGAGCGTTTATGTAAGTATGTTTGTTATTTTGTGACTTTTGACTGTTCCACCAACTAATTAAGTGACATGCATTTGTATTATAAAAGCTGCACAATCCTTAAATAAACGTGTTTCTTTTTTAACGACGTTAATTAATGAAAAAAAAATTAAATTAAAAATTAAACCAATTACCTAAAATGGATATTATTCTATGGAAATCACATATTACAAACAATGTTAATACACTAACATATATTTCAAAGCTACAAAGAAAAAAAATGGAAACTTATTACCTTTATTAGCTAATAGTGCAAAAAATAGCGATCGAAGATGGATTTTGACGTTTAAAGCGTGATTACCCCTGAAAATGTATTATTGACATGTAAAATAAATTACTTAGTCGTAATGTACTCATCAAGACATTTCATTAGAGTGGTCGCAAACGACATTAGTGACTAAAGAATTTCATGATGTCCAAAAAGACACAGGGTGATATCTCCAAAGACAATGACCAATTGGGTCTCAAACAATTTTTAGAAATAAGACAATAATATACATAGTTATAACCTCACGTAAAACTAACTACTTTCTTACTACAAGACTCACAATTAATATTTGTACTATTTAGACCAAAATCTTTGGACACCCCTGGTTGGCTGCTCCACCAAAGTTGTGTTGGCTAACAAGTGAAAATCAAAATGTAATATTAAGAGGTATACAAAACCACTTTCACCTTCCGCACGGGGGGGGGGGGGGGGGGTTTCTATTAGCTGGCCCATGGTCTATTAGTATGTCAAACCATTGAGTTTGTTAATACAAGGTAGAGTCCCAGCAGGCATTGGCGACTGTCTACCAAAATATCTCCCGCGGATGCTAGAAGTATGGGGGGAGCCGCTAAGTGCCGTCACACATACCAGCTGATTAGGGCGCACCGGTGGACCGGAGGGGTACTACGTAGTAAGCTCAGTTGCATCGTGACAGCGCACTGGATATAGTTCGGCCACCCCACAAACTACGAGGGTTGTCCGTGAAATTAGGTTCCCAAGGAGCTGCAGTCGCGAGGACCGATTTTACGCGGGATCTGGCAACACTGGCGTGTAGCTTGGTTCCCCCTCTCCCAATCCCCACCCTAGCGAACTGTCAGTGACGCTCAGTCGTGGCTGAGCAGCCGTAAGAGATGGAGCTCCCACTCACTTCGCCCGCCAGGTGCGAATCACGCTCTGTGATTCGTTTTTTGTGTGCAAAAAAAAACTGCGTCGGTGGATATTCATTCCCAATTGTGTGAAGTCTACGGAGAGAAGTGTATAAGCATACAACACGTGCGCAAATGGTGCAGAGAATTCAAAGACGGACGTACAGATGTCAATGACGAACAGCGTTCCGGACGACCATCGGTTCCGGACGAAATGGTTGCACCAGTGGAAGAAGAAATGCTGAAAGATCGAAGGGCGACAGTTCGGGAGCTCTGCGAGATGATCCCTGGTATCAGCAAGACCACCATTAACAAAATTTTGACAGACCATTTAGGGTATGCCAAGGTTTGTGCAAGGTGGGTCCCAAAAATGCTTACGGAAGACCATAAACGGCAACGTGTTGAAGCGGCCCGCGAATAACTTCAAGTCTACCAAACCGATGGTGAAGAATTCTTGGATTCAATTGTTACTGGGGACGAGACCTGGGTCCACTACACGACGCCGGAAACGAAGTAACAATCCCGTCAGTGGAAACATCCAGGGTCGCCGAAGCCGCGGAAGTTCAAGCAAACACTGTCTGCCAGCAAAGTGATGGCGAGTGTGTTTTGGGACAGGAAGGGGTTATTGTTGTGCGAATTCATGCATGCTGGTACAACAATTAATGCTTAGCGCTACTGTGCGACGCTAAAGAACCTGCGCCGTACAATTCAAAACAAGAGGAGAGCCATGCTCACGAGGGGAGTGCGTTTCCATCACGACAACGCTGGTCCGCACACCGCCCGTATAACAACCGATCTTCTCAACAAATTTGGATGGGACATTGTCAAACATCCGTCCTACAGCCTGGACATAGCCCCAAGTGATTACCATCTCTTCCCTGAATTGAAGAAACACCTGGGTGGGACTAAATTCAAAACCGGAAAAGAGCTGAAAGAAGAGGTTTTAAGCTACCTTCGCGGCGCGGATTGAAAGTTCTTCGACTTGGGCTCAAAAAAGATGGTACACCGTATGCAAAAATGCATTGACCTCAACGGGGATTATGTCGAAAAATAGGAAAAAGTCAAAGCTTTAAAAAATGTACAATTCATAGCAAATAAACATGTTTTCATTGTGAAAAATCATTGGGAACCTTATTTCACGGACAACCCTCGTATATTTCAAAACTAAAGGCGCGGCTACAATTAAGCATTGGCATTGTTGCCGCTTACTACACTACACACATTAATAATAAATTGTACATTTAATTGGCTTCCCTAATGTCAACCGTATTGAGCGCACTATTTAAAATTTTGCTAAATCCAGATTTTAGTTACGAAACCACAATTCCCTCATTTGCCTCATTTTTTCAATATTCTGTAGTGTCCTCTAAATATAACTAAAAAACTTGAGAAAGTTTCAGTCGAACTCTATATGCTAACGTATTTTTATATTTGGTTGGTGGGGGGGGGGGGGGGGAGTGGCTTAACAAGCTTCTGCGAGGGGCCCAAATCAACAGTTTAAAAGTGAAAACAACTGCCAAATACGACGTATTTTTTGGTTTATTGGGAATGTTTGAAAGGGTTGTTTAAAAACTGCACAAAATGTGGACACTGTTATTTGAACACAACAATTGACCAAACCTTCCATATTGAAAAGAGGAGATTCACTTGATTCCAGCAATATTGAATCGAAATCTTCAAAAGGAATTAGTATCAGCGATGACGAAGTCTTTTCTTTAAATTTCCTAGTTTCTCTAGTTGTCTTGGTTTCTTTAAATTTGTTAGTAACACACCTAATCAATTTTCAATAAAATTGACTGAAATATCCAAGCGATATTTAGACTACATTGTCGCGGCCTAAAATTAACCCTTCTCTATCTCTCTCTCTCTCTCTCTCTCTCTCTCTCTCTCTCGTAGCCAACTTCCACTTTGCGCTGGTGGGCCACCTGCTGAAGGGTCTGCGCCACACAACTGATATTCAGACGTCTTAGCGGGGGCCCTAAATAAGCCCGTCTCTCTCTCGCAGCCAACTTCCACTTTGCGCTGGTGGGCCACCTGCTGAAGGGTCTGCGCCACACAACTGATATTCAGACGTCTTAGCGGGGGCCCTAAATAAGCCCGTCTCTCTCTCTCTCGTAGCCAACTTCCACTTTGCGCTGGTGGGCCACCTGCTGAAGGGTCTGCGCCACACAACTGATATTCAGACGTCTTAGCGGGGGCCCTAAATAAGCCCGTCTCTCTCTCTTGTAGCCAACTTCCACTTTGCGCTGGTGGGCCACCTGCTGAAGGGTCTGCGCCACACAACTGATATTCAGACGTCTTAGCGGGGGCCCTAAATAAGCCCGTCTCTCTCTCTCGTAGCCAACTTCCACTTTGCGCTGGTGGGCCACCTGCTGAAGGGTCTGCGCCACACAACTGATATTCAGACGTCTTAGCGGGGACCCTAAATAAGCCCGTCTCTCTCTCGTAGCCAACTTCCACTTTGCGCTGGTGGGCCACCTGCTGAAGGGTCTGCGCCACACAACTGATATTCAGACGTCTTAGCGGGGGCCCTAAATAAGCCCGTCTCTCTCTCTCGTAGCCAACTTCCACTTTGCGCTGGTGGGCCACCTGCTGAAGGGTCTGCGCCACACAACTGATATTCAGACGTCTTAGCAGGGACCCTAAATAAGCCCGTCTCTCTCTCGTAGCCAACTTCCACTTTGCGCTGGTGGGCCACCTGCTGAAGGGTCTGCGCCACACAACTGATATTCAGACGTCTTAGCGGGGGCCCTAAATAAGCCCGTCTCTCTCTCTCGTAGCCAACTTCCACTTTGCGCTGGTGGGCCACCTGCTGAAGGGTCTGCGCCACACAACTGATATTCAGACGTCTTAGCGGGGGCCCTAAATAAGCCCGTCTCTCTCTCTCGTAGCCAACTTCCACTTTGCGCTGGTGGGCCACCTGCTGAAGGGTCTGCGCCACACAACTGATATTCAGACGTCTTAGCGGGGACCCTAAATAAGCCCGTCTCTCTCTCGTAGCCAACTTCCACTTTGCGCTGGTGGGCCACCTGCTGAAGGGTCTGCGCCACACAACTGATATTCAGACGTCTTAGCGGGGGCCCTAAATAAGCCCGTCTCTCTCTCTCGTAGCCAACTTCCACTTTGCGCTGGTGGGCCACCTGCTGAAGGGTCTGCGCCACACAACTGATATTCAGACGTCTTAGCGGGGACCCTAAATAAGCCCGTCTCTCTCTCGTAGCCAACTTCCACTTTGCGCTGGTGGGCCACCTGCTGAAGGGTCTGCGCCACACAACTGATATTCAGACGTCTTAGCGGGGGCCCTAAATAAGCCCGTCTCTCTCTCTCGTAGCCAACTTCCACTTTGTGCTGGTGGGCCACCTGCTGAAGGGTCTGCGCCACAAAACTGATATTCAGACGTCTTAGCGGGGGCCCTAAATAAGCCCGTCTCTCTCTCTCTCGTAGCCAACTTCCACTTTGCGCTGGTGAGCCACCTGCTGAAGGGTCTGCGCCACACAACTGATATTCAGACGTCTTAGCGGGGGCCCTAAATAAGCCCGTATCTCTCTCTCGTAGCCAACTTCCACTTTGTGCTGGTGGGCCACCTGTTGAAGGGTCTGCGCCACACAACTGATATTCAGACGTCTTAGCGGGGGCCCTAAATAAGCCCGTCTCTCTCTCTCGTAGCCAACTTCCACTTTGTGCTGGTGGGCCACCTGCTGAAGGGTCTGCGCCACACAACTGATATTCAGACGTCTTAGCGGGGGCCCTAAATAAGCCCGTCTCTCTCTCTCTCGTAGCCAACTTCCACTTTGCGCTGGTGGGCCACCTGCTGAAGGGTCTGCGCCACACAACTGATATTCAGACGTCTTAGCGGGGGCCCTAAATAAGCCCGTCTCTCTCTCTCGTAGCCAACTTCCACTTTGCGCTGGTGGGCCACCTGCTGAAGGGTCTGCGCCACACAACTGATATTCAGACGTCTTAGCGGGGGCCCTAAATAAGCCCGTCTCTCTCTCTTGTAGCCAACTTCCACTTTGCGCTAGTGGGCCACCTGCTGAAGGGTCTGCGCCACACAACTGATATTCAGACGTCTTAGCGGGGGCCCTAAATAAGCCCGTCTCTCTCTCTCGTAGCCAACTTCCACTTTGCGCTGGTGGGCCACCTGCTGAAGGGTCTGCGCCACACAACTGATATTCAGACGTCTTAGCGGGGGCCCTAAATAAGCCCGTCTCTCTCTCTCTCGTAGCCAACTTCCACTTTGCGCTAGTGGGCCACCTGCTGAAGGGTCTGCGCCACACAACTGATATTCAGACGTCTTAGCGGGGGCCCTAAATAAGCCCGTCTCTCTCTCTCGTAGCCAACTTCCACTTTGCGCTAGTGGGCCACCTGCTGAAGGGTCTGCGCCACACGACCCCGACGACGGTGTCGCGCACGACGCGCGTGCTGACGATGCTCCTGGGCATCGTGGCCAAGCCAGCCAAGCGTGACAAGTTCGAGGTGACGCCTGAGAGCGCTGCCTACCTCGCAGCGCTGGTGTCTGTATCTGAGGAGGTTCGCAGCCGCTGCCATGTCAAGCACTCGCTAGCCAGGGTGGCCCCTGAGACGGGACATCTCAATCAGGTACGCACCCCCTCCCCACGCATTTTATTCGCATGTGGCATACTATTTAAGTTTCAAGGTGTAATATGGAATTCCCTAACAATGCATTGCCATCCATTTAGCCTCTCATATCATAAATTCAGTACAATAGGGAGAACGCGTATGAATTTTTTAATCGATTTTTAAATATCTTGTTGCATATCTAATAACACTAGGAAAACGCTCCGCGTTGACAGATGAGCGATTTTTTTCAATGCATCAAATCAAATAAATCAATTGCATATCATATTACTCTTTAAAAAAAAAAAACTTTATAATAAACATATGATTTTTTTACAAGATGGCGGATCAAGTTACAACCTTATAACTAAAGTATATTATTTCTTGATATGTTGCTAATAAATGCACGAAATATAACTTAAATCCGTTAAGAAGTTTTTTTTTAAGAAATTAAAACCTTCAAGTTAATGGATTTCCGCATAATTTCATTCGACCGTGGTCTACTCAATAGGCTCTAATTCATAAACTATTAAACCTATCAGTGTATGGAAAGTTCCATTATGTAGATACAGACTATATCAATAATGTTATATTAATTAATCATACAATAACCCGCTTTTAAATCATAATAAAAGCTTTTTAATTTGTCGACCAAGTTCGTTGTTAACATTTGCATGTTTGCCGTGAAGGTCATTAAATATTACACGTCATTCTAGCCATTCTATGATAGCTATCAAAATTCCAAATACTGTACATAGTGAGAAAGGTCTGAGTGCACATGCCATTTCGGCAGCATACTATGTGCATCTAACTTCAATGATCGGCAAATGCAAATCATATCGGTGGAACACTGTAAAAACGAAAAAAATTACTGCCGTAAATAAACAATATTTGTTTATAACATGGCGGTTGAAGCTACAATTTTGAAACTGTTGTCGTGTGTTGGTACTATTGATGTGAACTTACATATAAAAAATTATTTATATCGGTGTGTAAGTTTTAATTTAATTAAATAAATAACAAAACATGTGTTTCAGTTGTTAATTTTTTGTAGGTTGGCATCTAACGCCATTGTAGCCATTCTATGACAGCTATCGAAATTCCAAATAATATTGCATAAGTATTGTTACGTACGCTATGTTTGGTGTATACTATGTGCATCTAACTGCAATAGTCCGCAAATGCAAATCATATCGGCAGAACACTGTAAAAATGAAGAAATTATTGTAGTAAATAAACAATATTTGTTTATAACATGGCGGATACACTTACAATTTTGAAACTTTTGTCAAGTGTTGGTACCGTTGATGTGAATCTACAAGTGAAACATTATTTAAATCCGTTTGTAAGTTTTCATTTTTAATTAAATAAATAAACAATTTTTGTTTTTCAGTAATTACTTTTTTGTAGGTTGGCATCTTGACGAATTTTGCTGGTTATAACAGCATCGAGTTTAGTAGTCACGAATGTTGCCCGAAAATTTCAGCAAAATACATCGAGCCGTTTGACCTGTGCGCAACGCACAAAATTTAGCGCACATACATACATACATACATACATACACACACACACACAGACAAAGCGCCGATCGAGTTGTATGGAGAGATTCATTCACTCCGCTTCGCTACGCTCATCTAATTATGTCTTAAAATTTTGAAAATCGGATAAGTCTATGCCTCTAAATAATGGATTTAGTAACCTTAAATAAGGTAGGAACAACACCAAAACACAACAATGAAACAAATCAATTGAACCGATGGACAAATAGCAAGCTGTCAAAGGGATAGTTTTGTGAATAATGGTGGAAAACAAATTAGTTTTAACGATAGTAACTCCTTGCCAGTTAAAATTTCCGTTCAATGATGGACAACAACGATTTGAAAGTTTGTAAACATGTTGAACATTTCAATTTTCCAACTTCAGAACATTTTATTTTTTGACAGCTTGTTGTTTGGCCACCGGTTCAGTTCATTTGTTTTATTGTTGTGTTTTGGTGTTATATTTAAAAGCGCGCGAAAAACGAGCCGGCGCCATCTTGATACGACGTGATGTCAGGGTTTTGTACTGGCTGCTGAGCCTGACTCAAATGCATGTGTTCACCATTAACTCGCCACGCTCCCTCGACATTCCCGTCTTATAGTTGTTTTAAATGAAACCGAAATCGGCTTCTACCTCGTACAAGCGGTGCATAGTACTCATGTGACATGTGCACATACATATTGGTGACAAATACTGAAAGAATTAATGGTGAGAGAGGTGAGACGAGATGACAGTGCACAACCACTATCAAAGATTTCTGTGATGTTTTGCTGCCAGGATTATTTTAATCAAATGTATTGACGTGCATTACACAATCAAAAATTGTATAATGATGCAAGACTAAATAAATAAATAAAATAAAGTCAATTCAATTCAATTTATTAGACATTTACAGGTACATATTATTTCCAGATATTTTATCATTTAATCAAGGCAACCACATAAGTAAAGAATCCTTGTTCGTGGTTGCCCTGTTACAAGTTTAATCTTTAATATTTAATTGATAAAAAAATAAACAATTTATACTTAAAACTAATCCTACTTACTACTAGTAGAAGCAATGTTGTGTGAAATAAAGTGAAGTGAAATAAATCTTTGTATGATTGTTTATTTAGATAAACTGTAATGTGTCACAACTCTTGGTCATTACAAAGTAGCAAAATGAGGCTCAAAATTGGAATCAGCAGAGCCCTAACTTCTAGCAAATTTAGGGCTATGCTGATTGCCCAACCCAAGATTGGGCCTAGCCATGGGTTTGAATATATATTATATAATTATATTTTTCTATATTTCAAACCCAATGGCCTAGCCTAGCATAATTTACAGGGCTTGGACTAGTGCTACTTGCTTTATAGAGTACAAGTTAATGAACCCATCACAACGTGACTGATGGTCAGATGGTGGCATTGTTAGTCCTTTGCATAACGAGAATGACGGTATAAAATTTGGGTCAAAGGATGACATATATCAAATGAAAGCTTGAGACGAGTACTTTTCAAAAAACCATGATATACCTCTGGCAAATCCAGCTTTCTATGTCAAAACTAGGGTCAAAGGTCAAATTTGTGATTTTTTAAATAATTTTTAATTTAATAATGAAAAATGTTTGCAAGTTTAAAAATTCTCTTATAGTAAGATAAATATATAAAGTTAATTAAAAAAAAAATGTAATTACCTACTTACCTTTTTTGACCTTGATTGGGGTCAATTTCCTCAAAATGGGTAATTTCTAAAATTTTCTTCGATTTATTGGCCAATATTCATTATATCAACGTACTTACTCATAAATACGTTAAAATGAATAGTTCTTATTGTTATCACATTGTTTTCACGGTATTTATTCAAAATGGTGGTCAAAGGTCAATAGGTAAGTATCGTCAAACTAGGTCTTGTAACTAAAATATTACTTGTGGGTACTCTAAAGACGCAGAATTTTAACTGCAATTACAATAACGAATAACAATATCATGTTTTAATCGTAAGAGAATGTAATTATCATATAACTTATAAACTACTTAAGATTGTTACTGAATTTCTAATTAATGTCCTCAGACATCAGGATATTCTTGAATGGCTGTGCAACTGTAACAAAATACATTTTTAGAAAAGAGCATGACCATACTGAGATACGTGATATGATAGTATGATATGATATCTGTCCTAGCACTCACTGTCTAGTCGTCAAATTAATCAAACTTGAAGTCAAAATCACTCAAAATTGAAGTCGTCAGATTAATCACCTTCTGATTCACTGGAATTCTCATGCTGGGTACCGATATTTGGACAGTCCTTCAGCTTACACACGTGGGTACACTTTATCTGATTGGCTTACACTTCATCTGATTGGCCAAACACTCATAGGTCGGCATCTTGCAAACACGGCAACAGTTACAGGCTAGGAGATCAATAACGGTCAAAGGTACTGGAGTTCCAATCATCCACTCGTTGCTCAGATCTCCTTCTGCCGTGGTTTTCCATCCATAGCCACGCGGATCAGGAACACCAGGGTTTGCTTCCAAGCAACGTATCAATAGATCGTGTTTGGTTGATAACTCACAGTCGCAGGATATGAAGCAGTAAGCAATCGTTACAAGGTGGTAGCTGATTAGACTTCATATCATCACACTTACTTCTAAAAAGCTCGTAGCGCAGCTGGTTGACGCATGACAGAGTCGTGGTCAAAGAGTAGAGTTTATAGAAGTTTTTTTTTTATGACATCGATAGAAACTCTCCAGTCCTGACCCATCTTGCTTAGCTTGACACAGAAATGCGAGTTTTTTCTCATGATATTCAAAGTTCTATTTTTCCCTTTACCACTGAATGAGCTCACTCAGGTTGGAACTCATAGTAGTCCCCTACACCTATAGATGCGCCCGTTGTTAACAAGGTAACAGTTTCATACATGTCATTTCCCATATAGAAAACATATCCATAGCAACATTGGGTGCCTCTAGGTGAAGTGGCCGACTATGAATTCCAACCCTTGTCACAACCAGTGCATGGAGGTCAGGGAGGGTATTACATACTTCGAATCCCAACGAACTCGCTAGTTTTTACGCATCTTCGAAGTGTTTGATTTTTGGTAGTCAAGCGTCAACCAGCTGCCCTACGAGCTTTTTAAAAGTAAATGTGATGATATTAAGTCTAATCAGCTACCACCTTGAAACGATTGTCTACTGCTTCAAATCCTGCGGCTGCGAGCTAACCACCAAACAGCGGTCTGGATACGTTGTTTGGACGCCAACCCTGATGTTCCTGATCCGCGTGGCTATGGATGGGAAACCACGGCAGAAGGAGATCTGAGCAACGAGTGGATGATTGGAACTCCATTACCTTTGACCGTTATGGATCTCCTAGTCTGTAACTGTTGCCGTGTTTGCAAGATGCCGACATGTGAGTGTTTGGCCAATCAATAAAAGTGTACCCACGCTTGTAAGCTGAAGGATTGTACAAATACCAGTACAAGTACCAGTAGCCGGCACGATAATTCCAGTGAGTCAGAAGGTGATTAATCTGACAACTTGGACAGTGACTGCTAAGGTAAATATAACATAATACTAGTATCATATCACGTATCTCAGCATGGTCATGTTCTTTTCTAAAAATGTATTTTGTTGCAGTTGCACACCCATTTGAGAATACCCTGATGTCTGAGGACATTAATTAGAAATTCAGTAACAATCTTAAGTAGTTTATAAGTTATATGATAATTACATTCTCTTACGATTAAAACATGATATTATTATTCGTTATTGTAATTGCAGTTAAAATTCTGCGTCTTTAGAGTACCCACAAGTAATATTTTAGTTACTAGACCTAGTTTGACGATACTTACCTATTGACCTTTGACCGCCATTTTGAATAAATACCGTGAAAACAATGTGATAACAATAAGAACTATTCATTTTAACGTATTTATGAGTAAGTACGTTGATATAATGAATATTGGCCAATAAATCGAAGAAAATTTTAGAAATTACCCATTTTGAGGAAATTGACCCCAATCAAGGTCAAAAAAGGTAAGTAGGTAATTACATTTTTTTTTTTATTAACTTTATATATTTATCTTACTAAAAGAGAATTTTTAAACTTGCAAACATTTTTCATTATTTAATTAAAAACTATTAAAAAAATCACAAATTTGACCTTTGACCCTAGTTTTGACATAGAAAGCTGGATTTGCCAGAGGTATATCATGGTTTTTTGAAAAGTACTCGTCTCAAGCTTTCATTTGATATATGTCATCCTTTGACCCAAATTTTATACCGACCAGGCCTTTTTCGAGCGTTATGCAAAGGACTATGTATTCGTTTATTTTAAGCATTAAAGGGGTACGGTATGGACAACAGTGTTAGATTAAATTAAATGAATTTAATTAAGAAAACACTCTTGTTGATTGGAATTATCTTATAAAAATCACTGTTGGACTTTTTAACTTACACAGTTTGTGCAGCTCAGAATCGATATCCATTCAAGCTATGTAAGTCTAACAGTGATTTTGTATAAATTTTATTTAGTGGCACTGGCAGGGCCCAATAAAAAAAACTTTGTACATACCTCACATATTTGATTGCAAAAGACAAAGACTTGTATATATATTTAAAGAAAAGAAATATGTACAGGTCTGTTCAAAAGATGCTAGTGACAATCACACTCATTTCAACATGTGAACTGGGGTACATATTTCCTATGGTATTTCGTAAGCGAATTATTTCTTCATTAAAAAGGTGTGGGTGTGGCGTTGAACAAAAGAAATGCCGGGTGATCCCACCCTCATCGCCGCCAGCATTACGTCCGCAAGTTTGTTACTTTTTTACGCCTAGAGACCATGCAAAACAAATCATAACAGACATAGTCTGTCCGTGTAGTCTGCTTAGTATAACTCCATATTGTTATCAATTATCATCCATTGCTTTTTAATTAAGACTTTTTTAAGGGCTGAGTTACTTTTCCAGTGCTATGGTACCCCTCCCCCCCCCCCCCCCCCCATGTGCTGAGTGTTTTCTACAAAATACACCATATCACTAGGTAACACTCATATCTCATGTAAAAAAAAAAAACTAAAATCACTTATTTATTTATTTATTTATTTATTTATTTATTTATTTATTTATTTATTTATTTATTTATTTATTTATTTATTTATTTATTTATTTATTTATTTATTTATTTATTTATTTATTTATTTATTTATTTATTTATTTATTTATTTATTAATTTATGTATTTATTTATTTATTTCATATGCGGTCGTTTGACCATGTACACAATACATTGGTTGCATATGTACGGTATTGACCATGTCAAGTTTGAAGAATAAAAATATAAAAATACAGACTTATACACAGACATTAAAATCGTTGTAAAATCGTGTAAACTCGTTAAAAAATCTTCATGACTTAAAGCTGTCATATTAACCATGTTAACCTTCTCCCAGGAAGTCCTCGACGCAATAAAAGGATTTGTCAAGCAGGTACTTCTTCAGTGCTTGCCTGAAGGTAGTTTGCTTCTTAAGGTTTTTTATTTAAGCCGGTAGTTTGTTGTAGAGCCTTCTGCCCGCTTGCATCACGCTACTGTTGGTGGATTTAAGCCGACAATAAATGTGAGCAATGTCTTTGGCCTGTCTGGTGTGATGTTTATGGTGAGAGCCGTCCTCGAAGAGTGGTAGGTTGTCTCTCGTGAACTGGCATACTGCTTGAATGTACAGACTAGGAAGAGGTAGGATGTTAAGCTCTTTAAAACCTGGTCTGCACGACTCACGAGGACCAATGCATAGCATATAGCGGATTATCCTTTTTTGCGCTTTAAATGCATCTTTGCTCTTTGTTGCGGCCCCCCAAAAAATCACACCATACTGAAGTAGAGACTGAGCTTGAGCAAAATATACGGTTCTGATGGTACTCCTGTCACAATGCCGTGACAATAGACGTATGGCGAAGCTTGCTCTTGTTAACTTGGAGACGAGTTGCTCAATATGAGGTGCCCATGTCAGTTGGTGGTCAATAATTAACCCTAGGAATCCTGCTTTGGTTTTGAACTCCCACGAAGCGCTTGTGGTAACTTGCCTCCCTCGTGGTGAGAAGACAACAACTTGCGTCTTGTCCCGGTCTAATTTCAACTTGTTTGGGTTAAACCAGCTGGTGAGGTCAGCTAGCGATGATGCAAGTTCTAGTTCGAGTCCGTCCAAGGTAGCTGCTTCGACTATGGCACTAGAATCGTCCGCAAAGAGTATTATTTTGCGACTAGTTCCTCTCGCTGATACTCCTGCAGGAAGGTCGTTTACTAGAAGTGAGAACTGAATAGGCCCCAGGATGGGGCCTACGAGGGATGCAATTTTTAATTAATTTTTAATTATAAATAATTTGTGTATATGTATAAAATAGATAAAAAAATATATATAAAAAAATTGCCAAAACAATGCTACCAACCTAACAAAAATTATATTTATTTCTATCTGCCCTAATTTTCTTTAAGAAAAAACGTCACAATTTGTCGACGAAAAGCAATCATTGGAAGCATACGGCTAAATTAAAAATAAAACCCATTGGTAATGGTCATGCCTGCTAGACTAGACCCTTGATCTAGGCCTAAAAGAAAACAATTACATAAGAAATAATGCATTTGCAGGCAATTCTGATAGATACCTAGACTAGACCTAGTGCTGGAGCCATAGGTCCTAGGCCAAACTATTTTCCTGTTTAGGTTTCCTTTCGACGATTGATTTAGTCCTACAGTATTGTACGAGAAGTGTAATTTACGACAACCATAAATATAATTTCTTTGCGGGCAATTCTGATAATACTCCACTTTATATCAAGAGAAAGAATATTTCCTAAAACAAAGAGGTCGGGTAATCGGGAATGAGAATAGACCGGGCCAATATTTTGTTGAAGATTTTGTGTATTTACCTCGTGTGCTTAAAGGATTACTTTAAAATATAAGGGCATCCGACACATCATTATTGTGACCTGAACAATCGTCGTCATCATTGACTAATTTGGGGTTAGTAATTAGCTTTATTATATCGCCGAACGTACTTGACTTGTCTACGCTATGTCCGCCGATGGCTCACCTCACGGACTGTCAGCTAGCTAAAAATCACTGACGTCACAACTGCCTCTAGCCAATCACGGGGCGTTTCTATCAAATTAGAATAATCGCAACTTTAAGTCCAATATTAAACCTATTTAAAAATTTCTTTTTTAGTTGGGACTTGCATTAGTATACTTTTTGTATCTTGTACTATTAAACTAAGTGGTTGGTTTAACAATAAATTGCCTATTCAGTATAATTCAGTACAGTGCAGTAACTTTCTAAAACGTGAAACTTTCATGTTCCAGATGTGTTCAAATTGAACACTGTTTAATAAAAGAATAATTTTGTATTCTTATACAGGGCTCTGCAGTGAATGCATTGGCGCCCAGTCCTATTAGGCCCAGAGATGCCAACAATAGTGGCTCATCAACGCCTGCCAATCGCAGACAAAAATCGTGGGACCTGCTCGATCAGTCGGCCATTGCTCAGGCTCGCCAACAGAAGCAGCCACAGCAGGTGGGCTACCAACCTAACCCTAACTAGAGCACTACGGGTACTGCAGGGCTGCCACTTTTACGGATTATATTTGTAAATAGTAGTAAATACGGATATGTGTCTTCATACGGATTCCTGGGTATCATAGACGTTTTATGGATATTAACTAATAAAAAATAATTTCTGGCCTTTTTTGCCACAAAAGTTTCAAGTCACTTTTGCACTTTTGAAGGTAATGAAGCAATATTTCTATATTATATTTTTAAATTTTGTTTCATTGACACCTTGCGCACCAAACATCAAGAGATCGATAATATATCGATTCGATGTGCTTTATTGCATTCGAAAGTGGCAACTTTTGAACCTTTTGCAGGGGAAAATAATTCTTGGTAAATTTGAAATTTAAGTTGCATTGGCATATTTTCTGAGCCTATTCTCTAAAATGAAGAAGCGACGGACATTATTGCCCGATCGTGATAATTATGTTCGACTGTATAAAACTGAGGGGGAGAGCAAATTAAAGTGGCTTAAAATGGGAAGTAATGTGTGATAGTACTCTTCTTATTATTCATTTCAGTTAATTAACTGTACATAAATACTTTTTTTTCACTGGATATTACAGGATATTTTCGTGTTTCCTACAGGATATTTTTGTTTGAAAGGGTGGCAGCCCTGGTGTACTGTATGCATTGCACTACTACAACTATATTATATAACCATGTATGTATATTTATAACATAGATACTGCATAAATATAATGACAGGACTACTGGTATGGTACGAATTGTTAAGTTTAAAAGTTCTAACTACAGTAAAATGTTGCATGGCAGCTTTGTTAGTTTTCATTATCGATGTTATAAAATTTCTTGCTGGTAAATTAAAAAATTGTTTGTATCAATAATATTAACCCCAAATCCAAGTACTGTTTGGTTAATTATGGTGGGGGCAAAAGCATGGCATTGAATTGGTCTCCTTCACAATTATAATATTTTGGTAGTTTGTAATACTCGGTTACCGTAAGTAAACCCTTGGGCCTACTTAAAGTAAAAAAAATCATAATCATTATTTTCACGAAGTGCTATTCTATTATGATTTGTATTTTATTTACAAACTCCTTATGGACATGTATTAATACCAAACAAAAATGCAAAAAATTTGCAAAAAAAAAAAGGCCAAGCCCAAAACGGAGAAGATCAACCGTTACAAACCAAAGAGAGCATACGTACAAAAAACGCCAATTTCAAAAGAGGCTCTGCATTTAAAGGGGTGATATCTCAAACTGTGGCCAAGCCAATCATTTTAGTCAAATAAATAAATATAGTAAATATTAAATAATGAAATAAACAAACACATAAACGTTTCAATCTAGGCGCGCGCCGGGTCAAGCCATGTGCAAGCTTCCACTACCCGACTCTTACTGCACGCATCAAAGTGCACTTAACACGATGTTGCCGACGCAAAACCTTAATAGATGGAAACCTAAATTTTCTTTCCGTGAGGCTTTTACCACAAGACTACCCATTTCAAATTTTATCCCGATCGGATGTTGCGTATGGAAGGTATAGGCTCCGTAAAAATCATTTAAAAATTATTCAGTTTACTACTACTATACTACTACTACTACTACTACTACTACTACTACTACTACTACTACTACTACTACTACTACTACTACTACTTCTACTACTACTACTACTACTACTACTACTACTACTACTACTACTACTACTACTACTACTACTTCTACTACTACTACTACTACTACTACTACTACTACTACTACTTCTACTACTACTACTACTACTTCTACTACTACTACTACTACCACCACTACCACTACCACTACCACTACTACTACGTACTACTACTACTTCTGGCTAATTCTTTATCAGTCCGTAGGCCCCAAACGAATAAAGATGTAAACATCAAATTTTGCACCAATTTTGTTTACCTCCCGGCGCATCCTCTTTCACACACAAAAATTGTAATTGGACAGAATCCCAACCTGAAAAACAAAATACTTCCAATTAATTAGTTATTATTAAAAGTTGCTGACGAAAACAAATAATTTTGTGTCACAACGTTCTTGCCATTGAGGTAGACAACTGAGTTGATTTTCAAATCCTATCTTGGACAGTGACCATGTACAAAATAATTAGTTTTAATTGCAGAATAGAAAATCACCTACAAAATGACAAGGCCCGCTTGATCTCCGACTAGCGGAGTCTCGCCGAACTCGCAAGTTTGGAGTTCGACGAGCATCCGCTAGGCGGAGATCAAGTTGACCTTGACAAAATGATAAAGCCAACACAACAAGGCAGTACATGCCAGTCAGCATCCCTTGGTATTCTTATTTGACTTTAAGTTGTTTGACTTAGATAAATGCCAAGATTAGTCTTTTTAAATTGATATACCAAACAAAAATGCAAAACATTTGCAAAAAAAAGGCCAAGCCCAAAACGGAGATCAACCATGACAAACCAAAGAGGGCACACGTACAAAAAACGCTAATTTCAAAAGAGGCTCAACATTTAAAGGGGTGGTATCTAAAATTGTGGCCAAGCCAATTATTTTATTTCCAATATATAAATATAGTAAATAATGAAATAATCAAATATATCAGGGTTGCCACCAAGTAATTTTTTAAATCCTCCGAAGATACCAAAAAAATCCTCAAAAATCCTCCGAAACACATTTATTCTGCCGTAACTTAGCATATTATAAAGTGTGAAAGAATACATTTTTTTTAGGTTATGCGTTATGCCAGATCTTTAAGAATTTACCTTTCCATTTTAATTTATATATAAATAAAAAATACATTTATTTATATATATATGTATATATATATATGATAGGAAGAAGGATAGACCCCAACAGCTTACCTGAATTGTAGACCGTGGTGGTATAGAGATAAAGACAACATATAAAGAGGACAACACAAGTTTTCCGAGACGTTTCGGTACAAGACCTTGATCACTCGGGAGTAAGAAGACTACTAACTAACTAACCTAACCTATGAACTAAACTAGCTGGCCCTATTGGCTGTTGGGGGGGGGGGGGGGGGGGGGGGGGGAGAGTGGCAGAAAGAAGGGGTTGGAGGCTAGGAAGGTGGTGGGGGAAGCAGGGACATAGTTCCTCTTCACCGGATGTTTAAGTTGGGTGGAGTGCGAGATTTAGTTATCCACTGATGGGCCAACTCCCATCTTCGTAGCTCTCCTGGATTGCAGCTGGCAGGAAAAGATTTTATGATCCTGGTGGTGAAGCATGAATGGAATGGTAAGTCATGTAGTGCTGCATGTTCTGCCACGGGCTTCTCCATGTCTTGTTGGTTTACACTCTGTCTGTGTCCCGTCATACGCACACTGAGAGGGGTGGTTGTGAGTCCTACATACTCAGCCGGACAGCGAGTGCATCTGAGCTGGTAAATCACATTGTCCGTGCTACAGGTGTTATGGTGCCGGATGGGGTAAACTCTGCCTGTGGCTTGGGCCTCAAAAGTGGTGGAGGGTGGATGCATCATACATGTCTTGCATCTAGGCCTATTGCAGGGGTAGGATCCTGTAGGCTGAGCTGTTGTGGTTTCTCTGGTTTGACAGTCGCGTCTAACCACTAGGTCTCCGATGTTGGGAGGACGTCTGAATGCCACTCTGGGGAGGGCGCTGAATATGTCCCTGGTTCTCGGAGAGGCCTGGAGAATATTAAAGCCATTCTTAAGGATGGCATTAAGAGCTTGGAGACCTGGGTGCCACTCGGTGGTTAGCGGGATAATGTCGCAGGTTGCGGGAGGCGTGGTCCTCGGTGGGCGATGAACTTGCTGCTCCACCCTGGCTCGATCGTAGCCTCTGGCCACAAAAGCGGTGGTTATACGATGGCAGTAATTGGCAAGGTCACGATCGGTGGAACAGATGCGCCGTCCCCTTACCGCCAGTGAATAAGGTAAGGCATGTTTGGTGTACGTGGGATGACAGCTATCGTGATGAAGGTACTGTTGGCTATTGGTGGGCTTGAAGTGGACGGTCGTTCTAATGTGGCCTTCCTCGAGGAATACATCAACGTCCAGAAAGGTGATGTGATGGGTCGAAGTATCCCAAGTGAAGTTCACAGGGCAAGATGTGTTGAGCTCCAGTAGGAACGAGTCTAGGGCTTCACGTCCGTGTGTCCAAATCACGAAGATGTCGTCAATAAACCTAAGCCAGCAGAGGGGTGTGCACCCCTGTTTTGCAAGAAAATCCTTCTCCAGCTTTCCCATGAACAAATTCGCGTAGGACGGAGCCATACGAGTACCCATGGCTGTACCTTGAACCTGTAGGTAGTGCCGGTCCTTGAAGCGGAAGTTGTTCTTGCGTAGCACCATATGGGCTAGCTCAGTGAGGAACTGAGTGTCGGGTTTGGAGTGGCGAGGTCGTTGTCCCAGGTAGTATTCGATTGCGGATAGGCCTTGGGTGATTGGTATATTCGTGTACAAAGATGTTACATCGATTGTGGCCAAGATGGTGTTGTCCGGTAGAGGGGTGTTGATTTTGCGTAGCTTGTCGAGAAAGTCGAAAGTGTCGCGTATCTAAACGAACAGCCGTCCGCATAGTGGAAACCAGGCAAATAACAGCATAGACTTATAGCACAGTCTGTGCTCATAGGGAAGTCAGTCGTCACGTCACGGGCTCACGCTCAAGGTTCTGCTTATTACCAACGAGGCACAGGCAACGCGCTCATCGTACACTAAACAAACCCACACGTTCTGCAAAGTTGACGATAGAGGACCCTACTTACTACTACTAAACCAACCACAACGCTTCAGGTACCGCATTGGCTGTCACGCACACAAGCTCCACCCTCTGCTTGCTAGTATAGTAAGACAACTTACAAAAAAACTGTTGAAATCTCGATATTTCACGCGTGTTTTGAGACATCGTGTCTATGCTGCGGGTTCAAGTGTAGATTATCCAACTTTACTTTTTACGTTATTGAATCGTTCTTTATGGCGGAATTTTCAAATTATAGTAAATTTCACGGTTTTTACAATAATAGTAGAAAATCCGCCAATTTGGCCGTTAATCCTCTTGTCCGCGAGGCATCCTAAAAATCCGCAAAAGAGGATAAACTCCGCAAAAACGGCAACCCTGAAATATATAAATGTTTACATCACTTAATAATTGATAAATATATATATTGACAACAATTACAAAATTCAATTGACTTATTGAAACATTTCGAGGTGGGTAAGCAAAATTAACACACTTTATTTATAATTAAAAGCTTGGCCGATGAATTTGTAATTTAGCTTTGAGTCATATATTATTAATATTACATACTATAAAGCTATAATGGTAATAACTCATCAAGCTAATGAACTTTAAAATCAATTTAATATGTAATTCAAGAAACATTTCAGAACTTAGAAAATAAAACTGAGAATGCAAATTCATCAGCGAAGCTTATAATTATAAATAAAGTGTGTTTATTTTGTTTTTCCCACCTCAAAAATGTTTCAATAAGTCCATTTAATTTTTTAATTGTTGTTAATATATTTATTCATCAATTATTAAGTGATGTAATCATTTATATATTTGTTTATTTCATTAATTACAATATTTATATATTGCAAATAAAATAATTGGCTTGGCCACAATTTTAGATATCACTCCTTTAAATGTTGAGTCTCTTTTGAAATTGGTGTTTTTTGTACGTGTGCCCTCTTTAGTTTGTAATGGTTGATCTTCTCAGTTTTGGGCTAGGCCTTCAGCGACAGGCCTCCGGTGGGCCTTCGGAGCCATTGCCCTTTTCATGCGCTATTTGCCCCGGAATGTTATTTTGCTGCGTGCAGTAAGAGTCGCGTAGTGGAAGCTCGCACATGGCTTGGCCCGGCGCCCTCCCGCCTGCTTAGGGCCAGTCTTACAATCTCCTAATAGGAAAGTTATTTGTAGCAATTAAGCTATTTGGAGGATTTCAAGAGTTTTGATTGGTCGTTGCCATGGAGAAAACAAGCTATTTGACGAATAAGTAGTTACTGGGACATTGTAAGACTGGACCTTAGTTTAATAATTATTATACTAGGATAATGATATTTATTGCAAACAATGATGTCTCCAGCAAGGAACATTGCCAAGGTAACCAGTAGGCTACGAGACTATTGGAATAAAGCCATACAAACAAATAGATGATGACATTTATAGAGTACTAACAGACAATCACTATTGTTCTGTATATTACTTATAACTATGTAATTAAGTATTATGATATTGATTTCCTTCAGTTCATAAAGTGCGTTTTCACTAGATGGACTTTGTCCCGGTGAACAGTGTCTTGTGGACATTTACGTAGACATACTTTTTTTTCCTTTTTGTGCCAAGATGTCTTTTTCAGTCATTCTTTTGTCTAACTATCCAATATAAAACAGCTTCCTTTTCTGGCCTGCTCATTTCATTGGGCAGGGAGTCGATAGAAACCTTGAGGGCAGCACATCTAAAAAGATGTGCCCTGTCTTGACATCAGAGCTACACAATTTGCACACTGCCGGTTCTTTGCTGATGTAAAAGCGGTTCAGGTGATGCTGTAGGACGTCATGGCCTGTTGCAAGCCGGAACTGGGCGGTGGCCGTCTTTCTTGACCAATTCTTATCAGGCCCTCTCTTGATTTCTGCCCACCAGTTTTTGGCTCGTAAGGCCTCTTCATATGTGCTTTTGTACGCCTTTTTGATGGCTGTCGTGATCTTGATTTTAGCACCCCTGTAGGACGTAGCCGCGGCTTGTGGAGGAGCAGCTTGCGCGGCTTTTTTGGCCAGGAAAACAGTTTTTTCGTTCCCCAGGACCTGGCAGTGGCTAGGGTTCCATTGAACTTCTAGGTCTTTATTCTGCTGACGGAGACTGGCAAGGGAGTTTTTGAAGAGCAGCGATAGGGGGTGGAGGTTCACTGCTTGAGAGACGAATTGGATTGATGAAACGCTGTCGCTAAGGATGACAAATTTTGACTTGTTGAGTGGGAATGCAGGTACCTCAGCAATTTATTGAGCCGCTCTGGCGATGGCTGCAACCTCAGCGTCGAAGTATGTTTTGCCGACGCCCATCGGAGTGGCTTCCTCGAAGAAAGTCCAGTAGATGCTATAGCCGGTTCTGTGTGTGGCTAAGTCGTAGGAGCCATCCGTGAAAATGTGCACCCACTCTTGCAGAGGAAAATACTTTTTCAAGTGTAGGTACCTCAGTTAGCGCTTTTAGCTCTTTCCTGTCGAGACCTTCCTTTTTCTCAATGCAATCTATTTTTGTTCCTGGTATAAGCTGATTAGATCTATCTGGAAGGGAAGCTGGCAGTGGGAAGTCAAAAAGTTGGCGTACCGTAACCAGGAGCTCGGGGCAGATTTTTTCTTTCAGCTTAGTGACCACTGCAGCGTAGTTGGTGTGAGCCATTACTCTTGAGGTTGGGTAGTTCAGCCATTTGTCAGGGTCGAGGCGTGCCAATTTTTCATGCAGCTGGATAGCGCGCTGTTCTCTTCGCAGCTATATTGGCTCGATTTGGCTGTACCATTCCATGGCATCTATGGGGGTGGTTTTCACTGCTCCGGTGATGAGTCAGAGGGCTTGATTTTGTACTTTATCAATGAGGCGGACGTGGGAGGCAGCGGCAGCAGGGAAAATTTCTGTGCCGTATTCGATGGCTGGTCTTACGTAGGTAGTGTACGTCAGGGTCAGGGTATCTAATTTGGCGCCCCAGGAAACACCGCAGGCCCTCTGCATTAGACGTAGTCGTTTTTGACCCTTTTCTGCTGCCTTTTCAAAGTGGAGCTTACCAGTCACTTTCTTGTCAAGGGTAACGCCTAGGTATTTCATCTCATCAGTCTGTTTGATGTTTATGCCGTTGAGAGGAATGTTAAAATTAAAAGGTTTATTGCTCATTGTGAAGTAGGTGCAGAAGGTTTTGCTGCAGTTGATCTTGAAACCATGTACCTGGAGCCAGCCTGCAGCAATTTCCATGGAACGATTCATTTTTTGTTCCATGCTGACTGGGCATTTTTATGTGAAAAATATGACAAAGTCATCAGCATAAGCTTTAACAGTCAGGCCAGGGATGGAGCGTTTCAAAAGTTTGATAAGCCGATTGATGGCAATTTTGAAGACGGTTGGTGTCGTTATTGTTCCTTGAGCCACCCCTGCTTTTATGGTGCATGTTTAACTGAGTGCACCTTTGTGGACAACCTTTATTCGCCTATCATTAATAAAGTCGTGGAGCCATTTTATGATGTTATTCAGGACCAAGTCATCGGTCGGTTGAGTCGAAGGCTCCGGATAGATCAATAGAGACGGCCAGCGTACTTTTCCGTTTAGAGAAACCCTCTTTCACTGTCTGTACAAGGTAGGCAATTTGGTCAACAGTGCCTGTAGCCGCCGTGGTCCTCATGTATGATGTTGTTGCTTTCAAGGAAATTTTCCATGCGGAGGTTGACCATTTTTTCTGCTACTTTAGCAAGGGCACTGGTAAGAGCAATTGGACGGTAGCTGGCTGGGTCCGAGGCATCATTTTCTGACTTCAAAATGGGCTTGATGGGACTTGGCACGTCCAGGAACTGTTGATAAGGTCAAGGATGAGTTTCCGCGCCCAGGGGCCTAGGTGGTCAGAAACTCTACATGAATCTTGTCCGGACCAGGCGATTTCTTGTTTTCTAGATCATTTATGGCAAAGTCAAGCTCCATGGCATTAAATGGTCGGTTACAGGGATCGTTTGGCAGATGTTGATACTCAATTTTTGCTTTTGGCAGTTTCTTTGGTTTACTCCTTTGAGGAGTGCTGATGGCCTTAAAATCAAAGGATACCTCTACGTCAAAAACCACAGAAAATTGTCATTTTTTAATTATATCTCAAGATTGAAGTTACCCAAAATCGAAAATCTGAGAAACCATAGCGCTGTGGTTTGGTAAGCCCTACAGACTGAATGATAAAAGTATTTAACATTACAATCAGTATGACTGTGATAACGATTTCCTTAGTAATTTAAGGAAATCGTTATAACAGTCATACTGATTATAACTTTAAATACATTTATCATTCAATGTGTAGGGCTAACTAAACCACAGCGCTATGATTTGTCAGATTTTCTATTTTGTGTTTTATCTTGACATATTATTAAAAAATGAAAACTTTCTGCGGTTTTTGACGTAGAGGTATCCTTCGCTCTTAAAGTGTCTGCACAGAACATTGGCTTTTTCTCAATTTGTGACTGCCATTTTGCCTTTGTAAAGAATTTTGAGAATTTTCTTCTTCGAGTTTTGCTTTTTCACCGCACAAATTAGAGAAAAAAGTGTGGGCTTTCACAGTGTCGGTTCTGTAGTCTATATTTTTAAGAAGACTCTTGAATGTCTCCTGTTTTGCTTCTTCAATGGCTTTGGCGAGGCCATTTTGTGCTTAGCCAATTTTTCTTTGCTGGTTTGAGTTTTTTGTTGTTCGGTTGCTAATCTGCACTCGTTTCTTTTTTTTCTTAGATTTTCCAGCTTTTTGCTCCAGAAAGGTACGTAGGATCTCCGGGCACCTCTGGGGATGTGTTTGCTTGCAGCTTCTAGTGTTTTTTCTTCCAGTAATTTTGTGTCTTTGTGGGGATTTCCAGTGAGTTGAAAGTTCGAGGCAAAGCTTTCCATGGTTTCGATGAAGCTATCCCATCTGGCCTTTTGGAAATTCCATCTCAAATAAGGAGGTTGCTCACTTTTAGAATGACCTTCAGTAGCGCAGATTTTGATAACTTTGTGACCTAGACTCTTGGGTCAGTCGAGATTTTCTTGGCTCAGGTCATGTTCAATTGACATGTGAGCAATGGCAAGGTCTGGTCTGGAGGTGTGGCCTGAATTAGAGAGAAAGGTGGTTCGGTTTTTCCCATCAGGGGGCTCGAGCAGAAGCAGTGCATTCGAGTAGACGAATTCTGCCACTATTTTCCTACTGGAGTTGTCGACTCGTAGTCTCAGTCTTTATGTGGAGCATTAAGGTCTCCAACGATGATTGTGTGGCTTGTCATGTTGATGGTTTCGAGGGTCTCTGGAATGTTGCTGGGAGGGTTGTACACAAGGTGGATGGTATATTTGGTGCGTCCCATCCAGAAATCCAGAGTGGCAATTTCAATCTTGTCGCCGCTTGGCTCCATCGCGTGTGTGACTTTGAAAGCCGAGGCCAGAGTCGACCTGACTCCCACTATCAGGCTTGAGGAGATTTGCCTACTCCTCTCCAGTATAAATGGATGGTGTAGTTTGGAGTTTTGAGGTCCGTCTTGTTCTTCACATTTTTTTCCGCAATCTTGCCAGCCCCAGAAATGCAAAAAACATCAGAATTGTTTCTATGAACAATATTATAGAACTCGGCATGTTTAGTTGTGGTAACGCCTCCTACGTTGCAGTATATTGTTAGATAGTGTGAACCTACCAAGACACCTTCTTAATTCCGCCAGCTCAGCCTCGAACCCACGGACTCCAAAGTCGAAGGACCCGTAGAAGTACAGTACAACCTTGATATAACGTCGCTGAAGGGACTATTGATTTTCGACGTTATGTTAAGCGCGACGTTGTACCAGATTATCACAAAATTATCAAAAAATAAAATTACACATTATCATTATGGGGGGGGGGGGGAGGGGGGTAGACGTTTGTATGGCCCCCAATCTTAGGTATAGACCTACACACTTCTAATTTGGCCAGGGCTATTGTGAGTCCGCTGTCACTGCTATTATCAAGGAGGAGATGTGGGTGTTTGTACGTGGCATGTTGCTGCCACAGGCTCACGCGAGCTTCCCCCCCCCCCCCCCTCCCAACCATTGACCGCCTGGCGAGTTACGGGCTAAGGGAATAATGGGCAATGTCAAAAATAAAACGACTGATAAACAAATAAAGATAAAATTTATTAAAGGTCTAAACATAGTCCTAGTCAAAGATATATTATGTCAAAAGATAATGTATCATGAAAATATGACGTGTCTTGTATTATCTAAGCTCTTAGCGCTTGAAGAAGTCTGTTATCTTTAACTGAACTTACTAGATTTTGTATACACATCGTACAATGCCCCGTTTATATTTAGTAACTGCTTTTGGACCTCGTCACTTATTTCGTGCGCCACTAAGTAACTACGAACGGTTTCGTAGGCAGCCATAGCTTCTTGAAACTTCGGGGGGGCTCTGGGGCTTCTACAACGCTGTCTACGTCGCTGAGGTCGGCGCCATCAATGGTCTTATTTTCCTCGATTATATCATCAACTGACAGTACCTCGTTTGTCACTAAGTGGCTGTCAATTTCGAAAAATTCTTCCATTGTACAGGCTCCTCCCAACCTCTCCCAATCCCCCGAGCGATCTCATTAGGCGGGCTCTCGTCATCGCTCTCGTCATAGGCATCGTCATCCGCCTCGTCGTTAAACGCCGTCAAAACGTCGTGCTCTTTCACGAAACCAGCTTTGCGAAAGCATTTCGCTATTGTTTCTGGTTTGACAGTAGCCCAAGCCCAAGCAATGAATGACATCGCCTAACAAAGAAGAGGGACAGAGTTGTTAAACCTACACAGCCACGCACAACAATCTACCGAAGGTCGCTGAAACAAAACGCCGACGAGCGAGGCCGCAGCTGCCGCGAAGCGGAGTGCGTGGCGGGCGGGGGATGCGGGGGGGACTGGAATGTGGCAGCGGCGGGGTAGGGGAGGAGGGGAGGATAACGCGGGAACAATGCCGTCAAAGGGTCGACTCAACTTCAAGTTGGGAATTGCGAATTCCGTGATCGTGTTCGGCGGGAAAATCCATGTTAACAAGGAAGTTTGCATCATGAAACGACGTTATAACGCTCGTTTGACTGCTGTACGGTCCGAAAATAGGCGTCGTAATGTCGGATACGACGTTATATCAAGGGACGTTGTATTAAGCTCTAGATAACATTATCTCTTATGGGAATTCACCGGGACTTTGTCAAAACAACGTGATAATGCGAACGACGTTGTATCGTGCGACGTAATAACAAGGTTGTACTGTACTGGGGCGTAGCTCTAGGGGTGGTTCTCACATAATTGGGATCGGGACATACCAGTTCAGGCAGTTTAGGTCTTAGAATGACAAGACTTTGGTTCAAGCAATAGAGGAACCGCAATTTATTAAACTACACATTTATCCTACGGGGCTGAGTTATGGCGAATCTGTCTATGGTCATTCCAGGTCTGATGGACTTAACCTTCCTATCCAGAGGGTAGCTGTAGTACGTCCCTACCTTAGCTTCCCGGTGGCCAGCTCCGACCCCGTGTTGTGGTTTGTCTCCTTGGTCCATGTCCACGATCGGCCTTCAAATTCCTCCCTCAGGGTTATCCGTCGTTCTTCCCACCGTTCCACCTTGGCACAGGTCTACCTTCTCTTCCGTTCCATGATTGAATGCCCCAAATTACACACGTGTTCCCTCGCACCTAGACTTTCCTACGTCATACCCCAGTCACCCCCTCTCTGCCCTACGCTGGCTGTACTAAGTCATTAATTACCAATCAGACTACTCGGTTCGACCCCCTTCCGTAACAATCACGAAAGAGAGGGACCAGGCCTCATCTGATGACATCATGGAACCAGCGCCCTCCTAAACCGAGCAGGCAGCAAAGTTGCTGCAATCATTGCCCTCAATACTGCAATAATTATTATTAAATGTTTACACAAGTCATCATAACAAGTAATTACAGTTCAGGCTAAAACGCAGCACGATCTTCTAGGGAAGCATCTCCACCGAATAGGGGTGTTTGAGACGAGTACCTGCAAGCTGTGTGGAAATGGGGAGCAGGATAGGAGCCACCTGTTTGTATGTCCAAAACTGGCAGGGGAACGTGACGCAATGCCGAGCGGCATGAAGAGGGTGGAGAAAGAAGCGTGTCTCTACTGGTTGACCAGATCCAGCATGATGGCATAATAGCCAAATGTGGGCATTTGAGAAGAAGACAACCGAGCTGGGCTGATGAAATAGCCAAGGACAGCACATACCCTACTTGCGAAAGAAAACAATAAATGACAAACTAAGTGACACAATCCAGATACCCATAAATCACCAAGAAGGAGATAACATCTGTAAAAGTTATAAAGTACAAACTTTTACATGCCAAATTCACAGTTGGTGGGCCCTGAAAAGGGCTGTTTTGTGCTGAACAAGCAGCAGGTGGAGCCATGTTGGATAGCGTGGCGTGGTGCGGTGACTTTTGGTACCAGACTTCTGTTCCGGACCAGGGGGCACTTGATCTTGGACTTGTCGGTCACTTGTAGCAGATCGGAAGCGTCGTCGCTTAGCTCCCCACATACTAGTAGATGGACAAATTTACAGGGACAGTGTTACATCTACGCTCAAAGATGGAAAATCATATTGTTGGATTGGATTTATTATGTGTTGTAGACATACTATTAGATGGACAAATTTACAGGGACAGTGTTACATTCGCCTTCGAAGATTAAAAATTATACTGTTAGATTGGCTTTTTTATGTGTTTGCTTCATTTGTGTATGTATGTATGTATGTATGTATGTATGTATGTATGTATGTATGTATGTATGTATGTATGTATGTATGTATGTATGTATGTATGTTTATTATGTGTGCACATCATATATTTTAAACGAAAAATCTCTTTAAAAAAATAACCATAAATACCAAGATGGTGGGCTAGAAACTTTTTGAAGAAACTAGTATCTCATGACCCATTTAATTCAATGATGAACGAATATTGAACTGCCTTTACCCTGGCCATGGTATCGTTATCGTTTAGGGGTAAAACAGTGGGGGGTAATCATGAGTTTGGGCATGTGCAGTAGGAAATGTCTGGTGGACATGCAAATGTCTTCCACTTGCTACGGATCGTGCAGAACAAGCAGGACTTGGTCCCAGGACATGGTTTAAGGACAAAAATGTGTCAGCTTAGTGGAAACACCTTTACAGTTACAGATTGTAAAAATTATTTTCACTCTGTTCTGAAATGCAGCATCAAAAATTTAGTTTGAAATGCATGATTTCCTATTTATAATTGAAGTGAATTGAGTGAATCACTAACCATCTGACCCGCTCCGCATGTAGTGTCAGTAGAGCTTCCCATGGTGTTGTATGTTTGTTACTGCACGCTGCAGGCTGGCCGCATGCTGTTCAAGACCCAGCGTTCGTTCTCCGTTCCGACGCATCACGACCAAGATCTCCCCCCCAAGGTGTGTTAAGGTATTCCCTGAGGAGCCGACACTGTAAGTGCTCGTTCCCTTCTCAACGGATTAGTTGAAATGGTTGTATGGTTACCTAGATGGTCAACAATGAACATTGTATTTTGTTGTGTGTGGTTACAGACGATATCGATATAGTGTCATATTGAAAATATCGCGATATTGTGGTCAACTTAATTGCAGTATGCTTGGCTTGCTACAGTAGTTTAGTCACTCAACATCTCACCCCATCCAGAGGATTCAATGATATCATATTTGAAACTATTCTTTTCCTATTTTATGGTTTTCCATTATTAATTGTATAGTAGTTCTATTTATTGTCCTCCTTTGTTAAAGCAGTTTTAAATAAATAGGATGGACATTAAATAAATATTTCTTCCATGTTTAGACCATAGACTTTTGCCCATATTCATAGTCGGCCCCTACGACTAGGGGCACCCATTGTTGCTATGGATTTGTTTCGCTGATGGGAAATAACATGCAAACAACTGTTACCTTGGTAACAATGGGCGCCCCTAGGTGTAGAGGCCGACTATGAATTCCAACCATAGTAACTTCGTTACTGGACATGCTACATGGTTACCCCTCTGCGATTCTCATTTCCAGTTTTTGCTATTGTCTGTGCCATTTTAGCTCTTATCGCTAAGCAATGACACATCAACAGTCACATCAACAATGTGAACAATGTCAAAACCCGAAACTTAAGTCCTAAAATTGCCGCCCACCGCCCACTTCCGTGGCTATTTCAGTGGTACTTTGATATTCAGGTCCAGTAATGAAGTTACTATTAGAAGTTCATGGTTTGGCTACACTTTGCTGCAGTTTTTAACTGCAAATCTCTCTTCCTACCACCCTGATTACCATAAGCATGTCGGCGGGTTCCCGTTGTTTGTTGCCGACAGATGTTGGATCCATGTAACTGTTTGTATGTTGAGTCCGGAATTATTTCTGACAATTATGTTGCTGTTCCGTATTGTTGGTTCCTAGGACTGTCAGTAATCTACAACAACCCCCCTGACTTGGCTCAATCATGTGCATATCCTTTTTTCCTCGCAATAACCCTAAGGCTTTATTGCTGTGCAGCAACGCGTACTGCAGACCATGTCGAAAAATGTTCAAGTTGACAATGATATCCTGTTTAGGTAGGGAGGAGAAAGAGGAAGTGATGTGTGCAGGGTTAACTGCAGCAATGCGTACTGCAGGTCATGCTGGAAAATTTTTAAAAGTTGACTGATATATCTTGTGTGTTGTTTCATTCCCGCCCAAAAATCTAAATCACGATATCAGTCAATTTTTAAGGCTATCCAACGATTAGAAATCATGTCACTATCAAGGGAAGAAAATCGATATCATTTCACGATATCGAAGTTTTCGAAAAACGTATCGATATCGACGATATCGGAACTTTTCTTGTCTGTTTTTAGAATTTCCAGACCAGCTGGAGGCCATTCATTATAAACAATATTACATAAATAGTTAAACTTAGTAATGTCTTACTACGTATACGTGCCAATCAATGTGTTGTATTATTCAAAATTTAAAAGTATCCACACAATACAGGGACGAAAATGCAGAACCACAACACTGCGAAACTATTCTGTAGGGAGAACTAACTTGTAACAATTAGGTACATGTTCTCTCACTCTATGTGGCCTGGGATTGTTCAACTGTAACTTGTTCTTAGGTAGCCAGCTGGTTCTGTTAAATGGGTGAGGTCCTCATTGGGTGTTGGCTTTCACCGCCTATTAGGCTATCACTACTATGTATTAGTAGAGGTATGTTTAAAAAATATAAAATAACATTTTCAAGTTGAATATTTAAATAATTTAAAGATATTGACATAATTACCTAGCACTCAATCCTTTAGCATCCATGTATTTATTTTTTTCGTAAAATACTGGACTCTTGGCATAGTTCGTCCAACGATACTTGATGGATTTCGGCAGATTCGCCGACTCAGCGGGAACTTGTAAGCTACGTGTCACCAATCATGATGCTTTGTAATTTAAAATACCGTCCTCGCCGGCTGCCGTCAGTGTTGCCATGCTGTCGTTTATTTGCAAACCTCTTTCCAAACCAAATGAAGCGTAATAATTTAATATGGTGACATTGTGTAAGGGTATTTCCTCTCCTGAGCACTCGGCACGGGTGAGCCGGCCTGTTCGGGAGCAAGGAATGCGGTCAACCGTAAACCCTTCGATTCAAGTTAAAAATCGAAAAAATTTTACCGACTTAAATGTTTTCATTTCTTAATTAATTTTCAAAAATATGGAATAAGCAAGAAAAATGAATACAAAATAAATTTTGTATTATAAAAATAACAAAAAACTACCCATTTTGGAGCAGTGAGCTCGTCATCATTATTAGTTTCAGGTTACGTCAAAATCCGAGCTGAGACGCTGGAGCACAAATTTATTTTACAGACATAGTTAGCGGAGAATATAAAGCAAATCGCAGCATCATGTCCTATTCACGAATCTCAACAAAAACAATTTGACCAATTATTCAAACACAGGAACGGAAGTAAAGTAGATAATATTCCCATAGAAAGGAACTCCTACCCCCATCACTGAGCCGAGCGCGATACAGACAGCCAATGATACTTAGCTGAATGCGTACTCGGCCCGATGGTTGAGGAAGGGTCAAAATATTTCCCGTTGAAAACAATGCCCGTATTTAAACAATAGGCGGCAAGATTTGACTATACGAAAGTTGTAAAACGTAGTTTTAAAGTTCAAATATTGAATCTACTTGCCATACTGGTCATGTATCTTTCTTGTTTTTTCTTTATCTTTATTTGATTAATAGGTACAATAATTAGACTCGCAGTTTAAAATCCCCTCTTTAACCGCGAAATATGCAATGTTACTAATCTGTTATGATTATTATTGTATATCATTATAACTATAATTATTATTGTTGTTATTAGTCTTCCTATGAAGTGATTGCTCTGGGTGGGAATCGAATGTGGGTCTTCTAGCCAACTGATCTACTCGGGCCGGCAAAATAAACTCTCCTTTATTTCCCAATCTGGTCCTGACTGGTGTTCGAATCCAGAGCCTCCGATTAGACAACATCCATCCATCGGGACACAGAAAACACTCATACTTGTATTTGTTTTGGTTATTGTCTCCATGATGAAAATCGAACAGAGCAGAATACTGCCATGTTGCTACGGAACGATCGCATTGTTTTTTTTGTTGGTCAGTATCATGCATACCTGCCAACTTTCCCGATTTAGTAGGGAAATGCCCGATTTTAAACCTTATTTTCCGATTTCCCGATTTGGCACAGAATTTGTACGATTTTCACGAATTTTCAAGTATTTTACTGTAAATAGATCTATTTCGTATTTTCGGACCTAAAAGTTGGAATTTTTTCGAAGCTTGACCGCCAATGTCTTGATGCCCAGTGTGCAGTGAGTTCAAACTCTGCCCACTCACGTAATTTTTCTCCAAAACCAGTCCAGCAGCCCGATTCTCTAAATCTGCTGTAAATTCATCACCGGTTTCTGTCGTTACGGACGGCAAATGGAAGGCTGTGATTGGGTCACAGCCTTCTCATAACGACCGAAACCGGTGATCACCTTATTGTTGACCATAGAAAATCAAGGCGCTGGTACATGCACTGTTATTGCTATTTTTCACTGTTTATAACTATTTTTTGTCTTTCTTCTTTTTGTCTTTGATGAATTGCGTTTTCGCAATAGGCCCGCCAATACCATAAAGGCTATGTTTCTTTTTTTATAAATCTCTTTGACAGCAGAAAGGGATCTAATGGAGGGGCAAAAGATAGCAAGGAGGAAATATGTGGCAAACCTTTATTGGGCAACTAGGCAGAGAATGGCATAAGTTCCAACTCTGGGTGTTCGAAAGAAGAAGAAGAAGTTTTGATAAGTTGGCAGCTATGATCATGTCCTTTGAGTTACGTTGGTAGTGTGATATCATGGCTATCTTAAACAATAAAAACAAATACTAGCAATTTAGTAAAGGTGTTTTCTATTGCCTGATATCTCAATATGCAAGATCTTCGTACTTTTCATATTTTGAGCGTATTATCGTGCGGTGACTCATGTCTTTGAGGTGAAAGTCACGTAAGTGTAAGCTAGGAAGGGGCGTAAGTTCGAATCCCGCATAATAAGCCATGACATTTTTGTAATTGCATTCTTCATCCCCAACCTGTACGAATAGCCTATTTGTAATGATAGCTGTAAATTAACTTGATTAATCGTTATCGCTTAAAATATAGCTACAAAAGAAAATGAAAAAGATTTATAACCAGCATAGCGAGAAGATTCAATATTTATCATCCTCATAATGAAGTTCTAATAAAGTGTTTAAAATATAATTGCTTCAAATATTGATTGGGTTCGCTGGGCCGAGAGATAATATGGACGACCCTTCGTGATTTTACCTGGGCTTGCCGCCTACCTTCGCTTTTGTCAACCCATATTGTGTTTTGATCTCCTGTGCTCGTGGCGCCGAAGAGTAATAATGGGGAATGTTTCCACTACTTCGACTAATCTCTTCTTGTCATCGACTTGGACGACTATTTCCCAGAAAGCATTAAAGCTTCCCCAGAACTTATGATGCGCCTTGGCAACACAGGCCAAGCGGCTTTTTAAACAGAGGAAGATACTCCATTCAAAATGTGTGAAGAAATCTGGTCTTATGTCCCTTTGAGGAAAACGAAATCCATCAAGTCTCGTTGGACGAACTATATATTCAAAACGTGTTAAATTGCATAGTGCATACAATACAGTAGGGATGACGGTTTCAACCAAACTTTCTTTGAAACCAAAAATGGCTTTGCTTGTAATTTTATATTATTTTTTTTCCAAATCATTCAGCAAACCTCAATTTACCAGTATTGTCTTGAAATGGCTCTTGTACATCTGTTCTTCAAATTACTGTCTACACAAAGCATGTATTCCTATTTGACACTAGTATTTTCAAAAAACAATGTTGGTTGATTTAACATCTACTATAGTTGAGTTACCTTTAAGAAGCAAAGTGATAATGTATGGAGACCAGTCCCAAGGAAGATATTAACCTGTCAGCAAGTAGATTCATGCCTACTCTAAGACTATAGCAACACATACCTACACCCAAATAACGATAATTTCCATTGATGAGCCAGCTGAAGTTCTAAATTCACTTTGTGTCTTAAATGTAATCTGCAAAACACTAGCTAAATTGACACATCCCAAGCTGGTTTTGTAAATTTGAATAATATCCCCGGTGGTCAGGTTGTCGGCCTGAACGTTATGTGAACGTTACAGAATCGCAGCGCGCGAGTGTCCGTCTCCAATGAGAACAACATCCTTCTGGACCCCGAGGTTCTCGTTGACTTCTCGACCCAGGCGCTCGTACTCACTGTGCTCGCCACGCTCGTCAAGTACTCGACCGACGAGAACGAGACCAGGATCCTCTACCAGTATCTCGCCGAGGCGTCGGTCGTCTTTCCCAGGGTCTTCCCCGTCATGTGAGTACTAGGGATAAGGTTCACAATACCCGCGTGTTAACCGGGTAGTATGGAAACAAAACAAAAACAAATAGGGTATTTTATTTTCCTAAATTAAAAATTACAAAATTAAATTAAATAAAAATATAATAATTATCCGCTAACGTCTAATTAGCAGACAAATACATTCCTCATTTTCCGTGGATCAGAGAGACACGTTTTGTAGTGGGAAAATTGGATTTATTCATTTTCACACTGGATTCCTTCGATTTCATGTTTTATTCTACATGATTGTGACATGGGTAAACAACAATGTCTTGATCACAATCTGGAAGGTGGTGAGCTGGCTATTGTATAACCATCAATCTAGGGCAACTACAATAACATCAGAATACTGACACATCATAATGAAATGATCATATAGGCAACCCAAGACAACCTTACACATGCTTTCGACACAGGCGAGGCCAACCAGCGAACCGCCCGAGACAAGCGCGCGGAGATAACGATCGATCGCTGATTGGCTACGAATACCTCGCCTGTGACGGAAGCATGTGTAAGGTTGTCTTGGGTTGCCTATAATAATAACTTGGTAACTTTGCTGTGTCAGGGGTTTGGGAGGCCCAAGTTGGATTGTTGACAGTAGTTTGGTCTGAGCCCGACTCTTACATTTTGGCGAGCCCCACTCAAGCCAAAATTCAAGAGTCGAGCTCAGACCAAACTACTGTCAACAATCCAACTTGGGCCTCCCAAACCCCTGACACAGCAAGGTTACCAAATTATTATTATGATCATTATGCATGTGTCGGTATTCTGATATTATTGTAGTTGCCCTAGATTGATAGTTACAAAATAGCCAGCTCAGCACCTACCTGATTGTGATCAAGACAGTGTTGTTTACCCATGTCACTATTATGTAGAATAAAACATGAAAGTGAAGGAATCCAGTGTGAAAATGAATAAATCCAATTTTCACACTACAATATATATATATATATATATATATATACTCCCCCTGTGCTGGTTTCGTTTCATTGACGATATTTTTCTAATTTGGACTCATGGGGCTGACGAACTGGAGGTGTTCCTCAGTGACCTCAACATCACATCGCCACTGAAGTTCACATGGCATACTTCCCCACATCAAGTGACATTCATGGATGTAGACATCACCCTCAATGCAGGTCTATAATCAGCACCAAGGTCCACTTTAAACCGACCAACAGCCTACAGTACCTGCACCAAGACAGTTGTCATCCCACTTACACTAAAAGTGCTCTGCCTTATTCTCTGACCATGCGTGGCCAAAGAATTTGCTCAGACCCAAAGGACTTGGCTGCGTACGGTGATAAAATCACTACGGCGTTCGTCAACCGAGGTTACCAACGTGACCAAGTCCGGCAGAGAATGAGTAGGACCAGACCGGCACAAGTGAACGAGCCTCAAGTCACCAACAACATAATCCCTCTCATTACACAGTGGTACCCAGGCCTAAGTGCTCTCAACGGCGTCATCAAGAGGGCCGTAGAAATACTTAGAGCCTCTCCCAAGACTAAGAACCTAGCGGCGTTAATACCCAGAGTCACTTTCAAGCGTCCCCCCAATCTGGGCAACGTGCCCTATCCTTGCCGGAGACCTAGATGCAAGACTTGTAGAATGAATCCTCCTGCCACCAACTTCACTGCTCGGGCCACGGGTGTCATATACCCCATTGGGGGGCACAATACATGCGAAACAGAGAATGTGGTATACCAACTGGACTGCAAGCACTGCCCGGCCGAGTATGTGGGCTGACTACTAACCACCTGAGTCAGAGGATGACAGGACACAGGCAGTCCATCACACTGCAAGATGAAGAAAAACCTGTGGCGAGACATGCTATGTCACACAATCTTGGACTTGAGAGCTGCTTTAACACCAAAGTCATCAAGGCCCTGCCTAGAAGCTGTCTCGCCAGTGACCTCAGACAGTGTGAGGCCTGATCTATATATATATATATATACAGGATTAAAGAGAGGCCAAAAGGCTAGAATACGATAGGTAGAAGGATAGACCCCAACAGCTTACCTGAATTGTAGACCGTGGTGGTATAGAGATAAAGACAACATATATAAAGGACAACACAAGTTTTCCGAGACGTTTCGGTTCAAGACCTTGATCACTCGGGAGTAAGAAGACTGCTGACTAACTAACCTAACCTATGAACTAAACTAGCTGGCCCTATTGGCTGTTGGGGGGGGGGGAGGGGGAGAGTGGCAGAAAGAAGGGGTTGGGAGGCTAGGAAGGTGGTGGGGGAAGCAGGGACATAGTTCCTCTTCACCGGATGTTTAAGTTGGGTGGAGTGCGATCAAGGTCTTGTACCGAAACGTCTCGGAAAACTTGTGTTGTCCTTTATATATGTTGTCTTTATCTCTATACCACCACGGTCTACAATTCAGGTAAGCTGTTGGAGTCTATCCTTCTACCTATCATATATATATATATATATATATATGTTAAGTTTCAAATTCTCACGGCTATATGTCAAATAATTGTTTTTTGGGGTATTATCACGTGAGTTATAGAATGAAGGTTCTGACTTACCCCCTCCATCCCGACGTTTCGATGTAATATTATACATCCTCTTCAGGGGTTCCACCGAGTCTACTTCCTCCCGCTCGGCCGGTCGAATCTCCACTGCTGTTGACTCTCTGGACTGGACTATTGCGAGTATGACGTCAGAATCCACACCAGTTCAGAGAGTCAACAGCAGTGGAGATTCGACCGGCCGAGCGGGAGGAAGTAGACTTGGTGGAACCCCTGAAGAGGATGTATGATATTACATCGAAACGTCGGGATGGAGGGGGTAAGTCAGAAGCCTCATTCTATAACTCACGTAATAATACCCCAAAAAACAATTATTTGATATATATATGAAGGATAGACCCTAACAGCTTACCTGAATTGTAGATCGTTGTGGTATAGAGATAAAAGACAACATATATTAAGAACAACACAAGGTGTCCGAGACGTTTTGGTACAAGACCTTGATCACTCGGGAGTATAAGAAGACTAGGAGACTACTCAGTAGTCTTCTTACTCCCGAGTGATCAAGGTCGTGTACCGAAACGTCTCGGAAAACTTGTGTTGTTCTTTATATATGTTGTCTTTTATCTCTATACCACAACGGTCTACAATTCAGGTAAGATGTTGGGGTCTATCCTTCTACCTATAATATTACTAGCCGTTCTTGGCCTCTCTTAAATCCATTTTATACATATATAAGGGATGACATCGCGTAATAAAATTAGGAACCGGTTCCAGCTCTCATATTACCCGGGTACCCGGAGCCTGAAAACGTATTTTTCGATGTGTAGGCTTGATTTGAAGGTCGTCGCTAGGTCACAAGTGCGCGGGGCGCGAAGATAAGGGACGAATGATATGCATGCCGCCTGCTCGGTTAGCCTCTTGGAATACCCCTGCAGTAATCACGTCGAGTAAAAAAAACATTTCGTAATCAAAATTACACAACTGAAGCATGTACACAAAACATGATATTTCAAGTGAAATAAATAGTAATAGTGTCATGTAGCAAGATCACGCGCCGACCCACCCTTGTCCCTACCACCCTGGTACGGGACTCGAACCCACGTTCTGGTCGGCTGTCTCAAGGTTTTACTGGGGACGTAACACTCTCGACATACGTGAACTCGTACATGCGGGATCTTTGGCAAGACTGAGGAGAACAGGGAATCTAGGTTATGTTGAATCACAAGACCCTTGGTTCGAATCTTGAGGAACCATATTTATTATTACTTACATTTATCCTATAAGTGGCTTTAGCGTGGCGAACCTGACTATGGTCATAATCAGCCTGATGGGCACATTCCACCTGATCTAACGAGGGCCAGCGCTCCATACCTCATAACTGCCTTTCCAGCTGGCAACTGTCAACCTGTTGGTCCTCCAATCGCCTGTCCGTATCCGCGTCTTCGTTCTCAGATCCTTCCGTCCTCTGCCACGTCCATATCGTACTCCTCGGCTCGTCTCTCACGAACCCTTAATCTTCGCCTAGGCCGCTAGGATATGCTTCCCCCGTTTCACCACTTCTTCCCTCGCGGGGTCAGCCCACCACGGCGGCCACGGCCTCCTTGACTCACGAACCTACCGGACAACCATCTTGCTCGGCTCCTTCGGTGAGACTCCCGTCCGTCGCGTGGCGCAAAACTCGCCTCGCTTCGGCCTCAGCTGACTTAGCAGTCACGATTGAAATAATGACGAAAACGCTGACAAACGCTGTGGCAATAGTAGGTGTTGCACACAAGTAGAATGACACACAGAGCTTACATAAACCACGGATTCCAATAAATAGTAAAAGATGGACAAGTTCATCCTTTTACATCACAATAGAACAAGTGTTAGCCAGTATAATCACCAGAATGTTAGACAAAGAACAAACAGTAACAAATGCAAGTCGGCTCGCGTCTGTTCTGTTCCCCGCCGAGGGACGTGTTGTGGAAGGCTGAGGGGAGGGTCAGTGCGCGCCATACCTGCTGGCTCCACCTGAATTGACCGCAGCAATACTAGCGCGTAAATTTAGCCTAGAAACGGACTAAAAAACTACCCGGACCCAAAAAACGGTTCCGGGTAACATTTGGAAGTGGGTACCCGGGCTACCCTGGTACCCGATGTCATCCCTAATATATAAGTTAAAGCGTTGTGCGGTAGGCAACCTGGTAAGCGGTTGTTAATGCGCGATGCAAGCACATCAGCGTGACAGCTTCTATCCAGCGGGTGACGTCATCTCCCACAAATAATATTTTACAAAATCACTCATTAGTCATTATAGTCATTACTCAACTCGCCGCCCTCAAGAAGGACATTGACTCCCTGCCCGACGAAATGAGCAGGACAGAGAAGGAGGCAGTCTTGTATTGGATAGCAAGAAAGAAAAATGGCTGAAGAGACCAACTCTGCACAGGAAAAAAAAAAATTGGGACCAATTGACCACTGGTGATGGGTGGAGCTTAAATCGTTCGCCGAGTCACATGACGAGATTGAGGGACAAGTCGGCTGTTTCAAGATGGATCCACTGCATATTTTACGGGAACTAACTTGGACTAAATCTTAAATACACTGGATTCGTTTATCTTAAATGTGTTATATAAGTATGTGGGAAATGAGGGAAGCCAACGGCTGTGAAAAGAAGGAACAAGTTTGTTCGTGTCATCATATCTGAAGATTAGAAAATAGCATAAGATTAGGAAAGTGATACCAAGGGAGAGATACAAGGAGTAGAGGAAGAATGGGGGGCGTTTAAGAGAGCACTGGTGCAGGCAACAGAGGAGACGTGTGGAAGGACAAGCGGAGTAAGAAAAGAGATGGAAACAAGATAGTGGAACGACAAAGTAAAGGAGAAAGTACAGCTGAAAAACAGAATATGGAGGGAGTACATAAAAGATAGAACGGAAGAAAAGAGAGAGGCCTACAAAAGGGCAAAGAGGGAAGCACAAAGGACAGTTAAAGAAGAGAAGGCATATGACTGGAAGAAGTTGGCAAGGAAACTGGAACAAGACTCAGAAGGAAACAAGAAGATGCTGTATGGCATAGTAAAGAGTAAGAGGAAAGAAAGAAGGGGACAAAGGTACTTAACGGATGACTCAGAGAGACTCATTACAGATTCAGAAGAAATAAAGGAAATATTCAATCAATTATTGAATGTGAGAGCCCAAGCCAAGAACAGGCAGGTAGAGTTGGAGATGGTGAGGGAAGAAGCGGATGAGAATGGACCGACATGGCAAGAAGTGGAAGTGGCATTAAGAAGGATGAAAAATGGGAAGGCTGCAGGAGTGGATGAACTTGTGGTGGAAATGATTAAAGCTGGGGGCCCAAGTGCAATGCATTTTTTATACAGGGTGATCAGAGGGATATGGAAAGAAAAGAAGATACCGAGGGACTGGGAGAAAGAAGTCATTGTACCGATTTACAAAAAAGGCGATAAAAAGAAGTGTGGAAACTACAGAGGAATAACTTTACTATGCCATACATCAAAGATATACGAAAGAATTATAGATAGAAGAATAAGAGTAGAGATAGAACATATGCTGAACAAGGAGCAATATGGGTTCAGATGGGGAAGATCAACTATAGACCCAATATTTGTACTGCGACAAGCTATGGAAAGAAGTTGGGAGTTAGGTAAAAGAATGAGTATGGTGTTCCTGGACATCGAAAAGGCATATGACAGTGTTCCAAGGAAGGTAGTGTGGGAAAGCCTGAAAAGAAAAGGAGTGGACGAAGGACTGACAGACAGAGTTAGAAGCATGTACAGAGTATGCGAAAGCTGTGTAAAAACACAGTTTGGGAGGTCGGGGTGGTTCCAAATAACACAAGGGCTGAGGCAGGGAAGTGTGTTGTCACCATTGCTATTCATAATAGTGATGGCTGACTTACACAATAAGGTAAAGATGGAGGAAACGGAAGAGGTGGAGATTATGCTGTTTGCAGACGACTTTTGTGGCATGGTCGGAGTATGAAGAGGCACTGCAGAGATACACGGACAGGTGGAAGAGGCATATTGAAGAGGCAGGCATGAAAATGAGCATAAGCAAGAGAAAGGTGGTAACAATGCCAAGAGAAGGAGACGTAGGGAACTACCATGCAGAGATACGGATTGGAGGTGAAACCCTGGAGGTGGTAGAGAGCTTTGCCTACCTAGAAAGTAAAATAATGTCAAGCAGGAAGATAAGAAAGGAAATCAACAACAGGATACAAAAGGCCAGTAACTTCTATCAATGTGTAAAAGGTCTGGTGTGGGACAGGGAAATGTCAATACAGGTCAAGAAAACATTGTTCAAGACCTATTTCATACCAATCCTCACATATGCGGCAGAAACCTGGAATATGGGGGATAGAGAAGAAAGTCAAAAACAAGCGGCGGAGATGAGATTCCTGATGAGCGCGGTGGGAAAGACAAGAAGAGACTGAGTTAGAAATACAAACATTAGAGAAATGCTTGGTGTGGAGAAGCTAGGGGACAGAATGGGAAGGACAAGGCTGAGATGGTTTAGACACATGAAACGGATGACGGAAAAGAGGATGCCTAGGAGAATATATGAAAAAAAGATAGAAGGAAGAAGAAGACGGGGAAGACCAAGGAAGAGATGGAAGGAAAAGATTGCTGAAGACTTACAGAATAGAGGAGAGAAGTGGGAGCAAGTTGAGGAAGTACGGTTGTGGGAAGATAGGAAGAGGTGGAAAAATTTGGTTGTGAAACCCAAGCTGACCCAGCCAGAAGCTGGAAACTGCGATGGATAATGATGATGATCATACCTGAAGAAAGTTTGGACAGCTATGAAGTGTGCAAATGTCATTCTCGTAAAAGCACGGAAAGCATACTGAATGTCCTTAATTTATAGTAAAATTACACTTCTTTGTGAAATATTTTATACTTGTAAAATATTTGATACTTATTTACACACAATGATATTATACAACATTTGAGGTTAAATCTATCACGAGTGCTTTAGCGAATTATACGAGGGTTTAAAATCAGCTGGAGCTAGGCGTAGGCCTACCCTCCAGTGTCAACAGAGTAGGTCGTTGCCTATTTTTTGCCCTGATTATCTATTTGTTGCTGTATTTATCATTTTTCACACAGGCCTAGATGCCCTTGATTACTTAGGCCTACATCGAGGCCTACTCCTGGATTATAATACAAACAACAACAAACGCCTAGGCCTGGGCTAGCAAATTGGTAGCCTAAGCTTGCCATGGATGTAGGCCTAAGTTTAGTGGACCTGCAGGCCTAGGCCTAGCCTTATGCCGAGTGTAGGATGCGAGTGCTTAGGCCTAGCATATACCTAGTAATAGCCTACTTTGCATTTCTTTGGCAAATATGCAAGTTTACGCATAGTAACTTAGGTCTAAGCTATAATGAGAGTTGAGTTCTCGCGTTAAGGTTCGCCTCGGAGTTTTCTTGTTACGAGGTGAAGTAAATGCAAACACACTAGGAACAGCTTCATCGTTTAGTATACGCATTTCGCCGTAAATACTTTTAAAATCTGTCGAAATAAAATGTGCAGAACAAACTCTCATTGACGATGACACTTGATATGTTCGCTTTTCATCTCGTCTTATTTTCACAAGCCTCTGTTTCTTGAGCTCTTCTCGTTTGGAAAAGGTATGAAAAGATAATCCAGATATTCCTGCCCGACTTCTACATAATAGAACACAGCAATACTGAATCATTTTTTAAACATCAAACTAGAAATTAACACCTAAACAGTGCACATCATCGACAATCTATCCCACAATCTTTGGCCATATTGATTTCGTGACGTCAGGGGGCGTGAACATCACCAGTGGTAAATTTCTTTATTACCTTGTTCTGAATTCCTTAAATAATTTGAGTTTGTAAATTGTTAGCAATAACGCCATGTGACAATACGCCTAATAATACATTTAATTTTTAAGTAACCTCTAATCGATCAGTTACAATGTTTAACTGTCCCCTTCCCTAATAGTGACGGGCTTAAGCACAATGATTGTGCACTTAGTGATAAAAGCACCAAACTTTCCTCAGAGTAAGATACCGTACTAAGGATCATTTTTGAGGGCGGAGCCACGAGCTTAATTACCTAACTTAACTTTAAGTTCAAGTTTAAGTTTCACTTTGCAGAGGTTCGGATAATAATTGTTTGGGGCTACAATATTAATTTTAGAAACACATTTATCCGAAAAATCTGTGTATTCATGTGTGTTCGATTAGTTATTAATGTTTCAGCTTCATTTGTTTTACGGTTATCTATTTATAGTTATTTATGTAAGAAACTTGAATGACCTTCCAGTATATAAACCCTCATAACACATAAACCGTTCTGGAATTCACGTTTACTCTGATGATATGAAATAAGCGTCATGTTCTGTTGGTGACGTTGCTTCTTATTTGAAGTTGATCCGAGCAATATGTACAGAGATATAGTAAGTTTTAAGGCAACGCAATTGTTGCGATTATGTAATTTTTCGTCCCTCGATGGGCGTTTGACGCGTTGATAAGCGAGCGCATCCATATCTACGAACTTTTTGACGAAAAGCTTTTTAAGCTATTAAAAACAACAATAACCAATAATTCATGCATGCGCATTGCAAAATTTTTTCTAATTTCCATAGGTATTATACTTTCCGATATTGTTGAATGTAGTGCAATGTGCGTTGCTAAGAATTTTCGTTGTCATGTTTTCAACACGGTCCACCACCGATACTAACAGTTATGAAATGTAATTTCTGCCTCTAATACGTATCAGATCGCGTTTATATTAGTAGTATATTCGTGACCGGACAAAAATTTACTATGATGTAGCCACCTCACATTTTGCCGATACTGCGTTTGAGAAAAATATTTTCGAGTAACTTTTGTGTAACTTTCCCAATACTTATTAGATCGCCATAAAATGAACATATTCGTGACCGGGAAAATCTGTAGAAAAATATGGCTATCTCACATTTTGCCGCAATTTTGTTTCAGAAAAATATTTTGCAGTAACTATGGTGTAACTTTGTAACTTTTCGAACGATTTTGCCTCAAAACTATACACCTTCAATCCACATCGAGGCTTGTGAATGGTCCAAATTTCAAGTTAATCGGACTTTTCATTAAATGCTCAAAGAAGATGCCGAGTGCTAACAAGATGAAATTATCTGCACTAAAGAATGACTGTAATAGTCCTTTGCATAACGAGAATGACGGTATAAAATTTGGGTCAAAGGATGACATATATCAAATGAAAGCTTGAGACGAGTACTTTTCAAAAAACCATGATATATCTCTGGCAAATCCAGCTTTCTATGTCAAAACTAGGGTCAAAGGTCAAATTTGTAATTTTTTAAATACTTTTTAATTTAATAATGAAAAATGTATGCAAGTCTAATCATACACTTTCAGTAAGGTAAATGCATTATGTTTCTTTAAAAAAATTAAATTACCCATTTAGCCTTTTTTGATCTTAATTGAGGTCAATTTCCTCAAAATGGGTAATTTTTTAAATTGTCTTCGATTTATTGGCCAATATTTATTATATCAACGTACTTACTCAAAAATACGTTAAAATGAATAGTTCTTCTTATTATCACATTGTTTTCACGGTATTCATTCAAAATGGCGGTCAAAGGTCAATAGGTAAGTATTGTCAAACTAGGTCTAGAGTAACTAAAATATTACTTGTGGGTACTCTAAAGACGCAGAATTTTAACTGCAATTACAATAACAAATAATAATATCATGTTTTAATCGTAAGAGAATGTAATTATCATATAACTTATAAACTACTTAAGATTTTTACTGAATTTCTAATTAATGTCCTCAGACATCAGGGTATTCTTAAATGGGTGTGCAACTGCAACAAAATACATTTTTAGATAATAGCATGACCATGCTGAGATACGTGATATGATAGTATGATATGATATCTGTCCTAGCAGTCACTGTCTAGTCGTCAAATTAATCAAAATTGAAGTCGTCAGATTAATCATCTTCTGATTCACTGGAATTCTCATGCTGGGTACCGATATTTGGACAGCCCTTCAGCTTACACGCGTGGGTACACTTCAGCTGATTGGCCAAACACTCATAGGTCGGCATCTTGCAAACACGGCAACAGTTACAGGCTAGGAGATCCATAACGGTCAAAGGTACTGGAGTTCCAATCATCCACTCGTTGCTCAGATCTCCTTCTGCCGTGGTTTTCCATCCATAGCCACACCTATCAGGAACATCAGGGTTGGCTTCCAAGCAACGTATCAATAGATCGTGTTTGGTTGATAACTCACAGTCGCAGGATATGAAGCAGTAAGCAATCGTTACAAGGTGGTAGCTGATTAGACTTCATATCATCACACTTCTAAAAAGCTCGTAGCGCAGCAGGTTGACGCATGACAGAGTCGTGGTCAAAGAGCAGAGTTTACAGACAATCTCTTCGAGTTTTTTTGATGACATCGATAGAAACTCTCCAGTCCTGACCCATCTTGCTTAGCTTGACACAGAAATGCGAGTTTTTTCTCATGATATTCAAAGTTCTCTTTTTCCCTTTACCACTGAATGAGCTCACTTAGGTTGGAACTCATAGTCGTTCCCTACACCTATAGATGCGCCCGTTGTTAACAAGGTAGCAGTTTCATACATGTCATTTCCCATATAGAAAACATATCCATAGCAACATTGGGTTCCTCTAGGTGAAGTAACCGACTATGAATTCCAACCTTTGTCACAACCAGTGCATGGAGGTCAGGGAGGGTATTACATACTTCGAATCCCAAGTTTTTACACATCTTCGAAGTGTGTTTGATTTTTGGTAGTCAAGCGTAAACCAGCTGCCCTACGAGCTTTTTAAAAGTAAATGTGATTATATTAAGTCTAATCAGCTACCACCTTGAAACGATTGTCTACTGCTTCAAATCCTGCGGCTGCGAGCTAGCCACCAAACAGTGGTCTGGATACGTTGTTTGGACGCCAACCCTGATGTTCTTGATCCGCGTGGCTATGGATGGGAAACCACGGCAGAAGGAGATCTGAGCAACGAGTGGATGATTGGAACTCCAGTACCTTTGACCGTTATGGATCTCCTAGCCTGTAACTGTTGCCGTGTTTGCAAGATGCCGACATGTGAGTGTTTGGCCAATCAATAAAAGTGTACCCACGCTTGTAAGCTGAAGGATTGTACAAATACCACTACCAGTACCAGTACCAGTAGCCAGCATGAGAATTCCAGTGAGTCAGAAGGTGATTAATCTGACAGCTTGGACAGTGACTGCTAAGGGAGATATAACATAATACTAGTATCATATCACGTATCTCAGCATGGTCATGCTCTTTTCTAAAAATGTATTTTGTTGCAGTTGCACACGCATTTAAGAATACCCTGATGTCTGAGGACATTAATTAAAAATTCAGTAACAATCTTAAGTAGTTAATAAGTTATATGATAATTACATTCTCTTACGATTAAAACATGAGATTATTATTTGTTATTGTAATTGCAAATAAAATTCTGCGTCTTTAGAGTACCCACAAGTAATATTTTAGTTACTAGACCTAGTTTGACGATACTTACCTTTTGACCTTTGACCGCCATTTTGAATGAATACCGTGAAAACAATGTGATAACAATAAAAACTATTCATTTTAACGTATTTATGAGTAAGTACGTTGATATAATGAATATTGGCCAATGAATCAAAGAAAATTTTAGAAATTACCCATTTTGAGGAAATTGACCCCAATCAAGGTCAAAAAAGGTAAATAGGTAATTTAATTTTTTTTTAATAAACTTTATACATTTATCTTACTAAAGGAGTATTTTTAAACTTGCAAACATTTTTCGTTATTTAATTACAAATTATTTAAAAAATTACAAATTTGACCTTTGACCCTGGTTTTGACATAGAAAGCTGGATTTGCCAGAGGTATATCATGGTTTTTTGTAAAGTACTAATCTCAAGCTTTCATTTGATATATGTCATCCTTTGACCCAAATTTTATACCGACCAGGCCTTTTTCGAGCGTTATGCAAAGGACTATAACCTGTTCAGTAGAATGTACTGAATGATGTTGTCAGACAAGAGATGGAGATCTAGAAGAATTCTTTAGACATGAGAACCAATTGCTGCACCTCCTGCACTCTCAAACCTAGGGCAACTACGTTGGGGTAAGAAATCGGATTTAGTCAATTGCCTGGAGTCCTTGATCGAGACCGAAGAAACAGCAATGAGTTATCCCCAAGTGGATGTTAAAATCTTTGATGGAGCCGCTGTTGTTCACATGCTATCACCTAAGGCCGCTAAGAAATTCCAAGACTATGTAATCTCAAACTTTATTCTCTTTGTAAAAACTAAACTTATAAATACCAGCAGAGTAGATTTGGTTTGGGACGTGTATATGGCGAAAAGTTTAAAGGCCATTAACAGAGACAATCGAGGTAAAGGAGCAGGGTGGAAGGTGTTACCAACAACACGAATTCCTAGAAACTGGGAAACATTTCTACGAGATGGAGAGAACAAAACAGAGCTGTTTTATCTGCTGGCTGATGGCATTGGTTCTCTGGATATACCAGGGAAGGAAGTTTGGAGTACTAGAGGAGATGTTGTTTGCTCAAATCCACATGAAAAAGATCGTACCCTGTCACCGTGTACTCATGAGGAAGCAGACTCCAGAATACTTTTGCATGCTGCAAAAGAATCTTTAAAGAATCTCTTTTGCTGTGAAACATGGACACAAGAGAGTCTTGGTTCGCACAGTGGACACAGACGTTTTAGTTCTGTGTGTCTCTCTTGCAGAAAGGATCTCCGCAGAGGAGCTCTGGGTCCACTTTGGTACCAGTAAGAATACGAAATTTGTAGCTGCACACGAAATCGCTTCAATGCTTGGACCATCCAAATGTCTAGCACTTCCAATGTTCCATGCTTTCACTGGTTGCGACACAGTATCAGCATTTGCTGGTCGAGGTAAGAAAACGGCATGGGATACATGGAAGTCATATCCACGTGTAACTGAAACGTTTTTTAAACTATCGTCATATCCTGATCAGATCTTGGAAGAGACTACAAAAGTCTTGGAACGATTTGTCGTGTTGCTATACGACCGCACAAGTGGTCTCAATAACGTAAATGCAGCTCGCAAAGACTTATTTGTGAAGCGATCAAGAACACTTGAAAATATTCCTCCTACTCACGATGCACTTTTGCAACATACACGTCGGGCGGTCTATCAGTAAGGTGACCATACGTCCCGTATTTCCCGGGACAGTCCCGTTTTTTTACACTCTGTCCCGGCGTCCCGAAGACTTTTTGAAAAGCACTGAAATGTCCCGGAATTGTGATGCACGCTTCTAATGTCCCGGAAATTATCGATGCGGCAAGTATTAGAACAAAATGCGAGATATATTGAGTTACTTGTGTTGGCAGCTGTACACGTAGCTTACCGGTACCATATCAGCTGACCAACCTACCCTACCCCTACCCCCTACCGTATCCATACCTTCTAGACTATAGGCCTAGGCTTTGACTCGCCGCCTTCCACAGGATCTGACTTGTTGTATTTCGCGTGTCATTAGACACCGTTGAACTTTGATACTGTGTGTGTGTGTGTGTTTGTTTGTGCTGCGACAATGCCGCCACCAAAAAGGAAATTTAACAGTGAGTTACAAAAAGACTTCCCATGTTAAAAGCGGGCTAATGACGATTCCGACGTTCATTGCAGTCAGTGTCAATCCACATTTTCTATCGCGCACGGGGGACGATCAGACATTTAAGAGCATCTTAAAAGTAAAAAACATAAAAATTTAACTCACTCTACACTCATTCTAAAACGCTTTAAACCACATGAAAACACACTTTTTAAAAAAATTGCCTGCGGCGCTGTTGTGGGGCCTTCCCCCCCCCCCACACCTCCCATATTGTTGTCGCCAAAAGTTGTGTGTGTCCCGGAATTTCGATTTGTAAATATGGTCACCTTATCTATCAGGGTGGCTACGTGTGGGGACAGTGCTTAAGTCCTCGGCCAGAAACTCCAAATACAGCAGAGTGGGGTTGGACCATGGTCTAAGGATATCCTAGGTCTGGCACTCCCGCGCGCCCGATCTCGTCCGGCCCGCGCATAACGTCACGTGGATACAAGATCGCTGGCCGGCTGCCGCTTCGCGCGTGTTAAAATGCTACTCTCCTCCACTGATTAAACATCTATCGTCAAAATTAAAGTCGTATTTGAATGTGTTTGTTATATGATTACTAACAATGCATTATATAGGTGGATAGAAATATTAGCTCAGTAGAAACTACTATAATATTAGGCGTACAGTGATTACATGAAGACATGACCGATCGATAAACACATCTTTGCGTGATTATGTGTCATGTGAACGTGATAAAACCATTACAGCAACATTAAACACACAATACGCATTTTGTAGGTAAATGTATAGTTACATCAAACACATTTAAGCTGGAATTATTTCGCTTTAGCATTGTCATTTTATTCGTACCCAGAGTTACGCCTAATTCGATTACGTCAGTTATGATTCGTACCATTTTATAATATTGCGTATTATTATATAATGCTTACATGGGCCAAGATTCCAGTACAGTACTGGACTAAAGCCCCAGCCACAATTTTTGGCATCGTGATCGTAATCGGTTTCGTGATTGCAATCGTACAATTTCCCATTACAATCAATTACGACGTTACGATTTAGTTGTGAACAGTGCCATAAGAACCATGTAAGTTAACTTTGTTACGATTTCCGACTTGCGATCCCGATCTCGATACCGAAAATTGTGGTTAGGAGGCATGGTAAGGCCCATGTAAACGGAGCACATAATAATGCCGTTCCATACACTGTACAGTATAACGTCACATCACATGCAATAAAAATATAAAGTCGGTACATTTCATTTGTAAACTGTTCAAATACGAATTATAATGTGATTGCGTGCTGGCTTTAAATACGAGCGTAAATGCAAATTCAAATACGGTGGTTTTTCTCTCTAGATATTAAGTGTAAATAATATTAGACGTTTGGAGGTGATGTTCATCAAGACCTGATAACGCGAATCAGTTGTAAGTTTTAAATTTCATTGAATATGCCAATAAATTAAAAATAACAATAACATCATTGAAACTTAATTGACCCAGATGAGATGACGGCATTGCTTTGACTAGGCCTATAGCTGTATAGCTTACTGTTCTGCAATACAAAATAATAACGTGAATATATTTAGAGAATGCTTTATGTGGGTGCCTTTATGCCTTTGTGGAGATGTTCGTATATGGCAGTCAGTAACAATATTATTCTGGTATATTTGACTTAGGGTGGTGAAGACTCGACTGCTCTGTGTTATAGTTTTCTTTCTACTTAGGGTATCGAGCCTTGTACCTCCGTGGCAATTTGCGAAGCCGACATTAGTTTTGAGACGCATCCTGGTTTGACTTTTCGTGATTTTTTTGGTGAATAACCCAACAACTTGTGTTTTAAATCCCAATGAAAATCAGAGATTTCAAAATGTTCAGAACAATCAACAAATTCTACAATTCTTTCGATTGAATTTGTCAGACCCTTTACAAAATCGAACCCAAATTAAGCACAATCCTTTATAATTAGGTAATCTAAAAAAATAAATTGTATTTATCCGTCAGCACTCTGTAAATCACTTTGTTTGGTATGGCTTCTGTTGTTACATCCACTCACCACACCATCGTCATTGTTAGTATTTTTAACTGTAGAGTACATTACTACATAATAATGTATTTAAAAAATAAATTAAAAGCTTTTACGAACGAAGCATACGAATAAACAGTTGCTTACTAATAGTTAACGCTGTACAAACGTGGAGAACCAACTGTGTAGGTCAAAATATGCAAATAGTATCACATCACGTCACACTTATTAATATCTATAAAAAAACCGTTCATATTATAATATCGGAACTTCTAATTGACAATGTACGTCTAAAATAACACTTTTATAAAAGTTAATTACTTTTTTATATTCTTCCGGAACTAAGCACTTTGGGTAGAAAATTCTACTTTTTAAACACTCAAATCAAACACACTGACAACAGTTCTCAATATCTTTGTAGTATCTACACTCAACGAGACGTTTGGACACGACTCCTTGCACATTGGAAGCAGACGACACACTACTGAGAGGTCCAGATACAGCCAGTGAGAAAAGTTTATAAACATTTTGTGGAAGTAAGCAATCGTAATAAATTTATGATGACTTGGCGAGAATAATGCTATCGTAAAAAGGTGTCGAACTAACAAGGATCGAGCGAACATAACCGAGAGTAGTTTTGTGTGCGTGTTTATTTACGGAAGTGAGTTATTTATATCGGTATCAAGAAAATGCAATGCAATAGTTCTGTTGTGGCAATATTACCGATATCTGAAGAAGATTATAAGTTGTCACCAAGACGGCAACCATAAACTAAGAGCGAGGATTTGAAATATGAGTGTTTAGTTAAGAACAGAGACAGTATTCATTGATTACCCCTGTCAATAACTCAGAGCGGAGCCCTGAATGCGAGCACTTGACTCGTGCGCTGGGCGATTCTTGTATCCACGTGACGTCACGAGCGGGCCGGCTGCCGCGAGCATCTGCGCAATGTCATACCTAGCCCACACAGTAATATCATTGTATCATGGGGTTGGACAAGGATTGAGATTGGTTGGCAGCCACTGTGGAGTACTCTACCACTCGCACAGGATATTTGTCTTGAACTTCTCAAATGTGGTTGTAAGGAGATTTGTTCACGACGATGTCCTTGTTCAGCAGCCGGCCTAGCATGTACTGCTCTTTGCAACTGCGGTGGTTGTGATAGTGAAAAATAGAATAATAATGTAATGAGCTGTTGGAAAATAATTACAAAACAAAATAAAAACAATGTTTGTGACAGTAAGACCTAAGAACTATTATTATAATATACTGATAATTTAAAAATGAGAATGATGGTAACGTATGTTATTGCTTACAAAATCTTTACTGTTTAATTTTTAATTACATATATTATTTTTTCTTTTCTACGTTTTAGACCGACTGTTAAAACAGAGTGAGAAGCTGCTGACAAAACGAATGTACTACCATACCTACTAAAACTTACTTCAACTTACTATATCTCTGTATATATTGCTCGGATCAACTTCAAATAAAAAGCAACGTCACCAACAGAACATGACGCTTATTTCATATCATCAGAGTAAACGTGGATTTCAGAACAGTTTATTTGTTATGGGGGTTTATATAGTGGAAGGTCATTCAAGTTTCTTACATAACTAACTATAAATAGATAACCGTAAAACAAATGAAGCTGAAACATTTAATACTAATTAAACACACATGAATACACAGATTCTTTTAGATAAATGTGTTTCTAAAATTAATATTGTAGCCCTAAACAATTATTATCCGAACCTCTGCAAAGTGAAACTTAAACTTGAACTTAAAGTTAAGTTAGGTACTTAAGCTCGTGCCTCCGCTCTCAAAAATAAACCTTAGTACAGTATCTTTCTCTGGGGAAAGTTTGGTGCTTTTATCACAAAGTGCACGATCCGACTGATATGTTGAGCTTATTCCCGTCACTATAATATATCATATGTGGGTTAAAATCTAAGAGATCCTCAGGTTGGGATGGGATTCCCAATATAATACTCAAATATAGTAGTCCCTTTATAGCGGAACCACTATCACATATCTGCAACTGTTCATTTAGCACAGGCGTTTTTCCGGAGAGGCTCAAATATTCGGTAGTAAAACCACTGTTCAAAAAAGGAGACCCAAGTGATATAGCAAATTATAGGCCGGTGGCTCTACTGCCAACCTTGTCAAAAGTAATAGAAAAGCTGTTTCTGAGCAGACTCCAGCCCTTCCTTAAAGAAAATAAAATATTATGTGCGGAGCAACATGGGTTTCGGGAAAAGCACTCTACCATGACTGCAGCTTTCCAACTTATCCATAAAATAAACCAATCATTGGAAGACAAGGAGGTTGTAGGAACAGTCATGTGCGACCTTTCCAAAGCATTTGACACGCTAAATCACAAAATCCTCATGGAAAAATTGAATTATTATGGGATTAGAGGGGTAACAGGATCTTGGGTTCAATCATACATTTCCGATCGCAAACAAAGAGTAGTCATAGGAACTGAGGGCACATCCTCTGATTGGAAGCCTATCACAGCTGGTGTCCCCCAAGGGTCAAATTTAGGTCCTATTTTTTTTAGCTTATACATAAATGATATGCGGTTAATCTAGATGGGGAATGTAAAGCTATTCTTTTTGCTGATGACACCAGCGTGGTAATTACAGCAAAAGACATACATGAATTATTGATCAAAATAGAAGTCATCCTCAAAGAATTGGATTCATGGTTCACTGTGAATAAGATGAAATTAAATTGCTCAAAAGCCCAGCTCATGAGCTTCCAAATCAGAGGAGAGCAAGTCAACTATACAATCACTCATAATGGCATATCCATAGAGATAGTGGATCGTAGCAGGTTTCTTGGCCTTACACTCGACTATAAGTTGAAATGGCTGTCTCATATTGAGGGCTTGTGTAAGCGTCTCAGCAGCTCATGCTTTATGATTCGGACACTAGCCTCGCAATGTGACAGGGAAACTACAATGGTTTATCATGCAAATGTACATTCGTTAATTTCGTATGGAATATTATTCTGGGGTGCCACCACACATGTCACAAAAGTATTCACTTTACAAAAAAGGGCACTGAGGTACATGATGCACCTGGGAGTGAGGGACTCATGTCGTCCATATTTTAAGGAATTTAAGATTTTAACAGTAACCTGCTTGTACATACTAGAGATCATCATGTTTGTGCATGAGTTTCCAAAATACTTTCATACAAATGAAAGGATTCACAGTTTCAATACAAGAGGTAAACTCAACCTGCATCAGGTGGGCCATAGACTCAAATTGTTAGACAGTGATCCAGTCCATATGGGAGTAAAAGTGTTTAATAAATTACCACATGCCATAAAACATGTTATGTACACTACCAGCAGAGAAATATTTAAGCTATTAGTAAAAAAGCATTTGCTAGAAAATAGTTTTTATACATTGACAGAATATTTTAATCATGTGTAAATATGTACCATGCTGCAGCTCAAGCATTATTAGTTCTTTAGTCACTTTAGGATTTTTCTTTACATATTTTAAGTTTTAAGTAGTCATAACTGGTATCAATGTACATTGGTAAAGCAATGGAATGTATGTATAATTAGTGTTTAAGACAACTATGACAACTTCAAAACTTGCATACCATTAACTTGTGTATATGCAATTGAGTGTATAAAAGAAGGCTATTCAAATAAATAAATAAAAATAAATAAACATGCCTACTAAAATGGGTTGTGAGAAAACATTTTGAAACCAAGAAAAAAAATATTTTTTGAACATCAATAGATAACAGGTTACAGTACAGTGTATTGCTTTTTTGACTCGATGTTGTACTGACATTGTCGATTGTGTTTCAGTCACTCGTTGCTCGATGCAAAAATCAACTGTGTGACAAACGGTTGCCACGATCCCGTGATCCTGTCGGCCGTACAGAGCATCATTCAAAACATGATCGCCTCGGAGGACACGAGCCAGCAGCAACTGTCCTTCCTACAAACGTGCGGCTTTGGAGGACTCTGGAGGTTCGCCGGACCTTTCGTCAAGGTAGGACTCGCAGTGGATGTTACCGGTCACATCTTCAAAACTTTTAGCCAAAGGTTTACTTGTTCATTATTGAACTATAAACATAAATTTATTTACAATAGGTTACTAGTGTAATACCATTATCAATTAAACTCTGATAAAATTGATTGATCAAACTGATCTAGGCCTATATGAATAATCAAACTGTGTACAGAAAACACTACTTGGGCTGGTTGTACAATCTCGGGATAAAAGTCTTGGATGCGAATTCTCCGGATGACTCATCCCAGGGATGAAGTTCGTGCCGCATTGTACAATCAAAAGTTCTGCGGAGGATGGCCATCCCAAGGATAAGGTGCATCTAGGGATCTATGTTCATAAGGTGGCAAAAAATGTTACCGTGATTTGGTTATATTTGAACGCACAAGATGGTAATGCCATAACGAATAGAAAGGTCGCCAAACTTCTGCTAGGCGTGATGAGTCACAATCTTCTTCGAGCTATATACCCCATTGATCATTAGGCCTACCCTTTGCACTCTATTCGACAAGAAAGAACTAGACCACTTACCCATAACATTTTTGATACCACAATGATAAAGCTTATCCAAAATAGTTAGTGGGACACCATGTCAAACGCCTTGGCTAGATCTAAATATACAGCTAAAGTTTTATGTACCTTTTCCAATGATGCTGTTATAAATCGTACATGGTTATCAATAGCCACATCGCAATTTCTCATCATCATCATCATCATTATCCATCGCCGTTTCCTGCTTCTGGCAGGGTCAGCTTGGGTTTCACAACCAAATTTTTCCACCTCTTCCTATCTTCCCACAATCGTACTTCCTCTACTTGCTCCCAGTTCTCTCCTCTCTTTTGTAGGTCTTCAGCAATCTCTATTAGGTGAAAATCCAAATTGATCAGGAGAAAAGAAGTTAATGGATGTTAAAAAATGCATTACTATTTGTTTACACAAATTTCTAAAATTTTCGATACTGTAGGAAGAACAGATATCAGACAGTAATTGTTTACTTCAGCCTTACTTCCTGATTTGAATAGTTATTACTGCTTCTTTCAGTATATCCGGTACACAGCCCTGCATAATAGATAAGTTAAACAAATGCTTAAAAATAGGAACAAATAGTACATCAATGTTACTCTTATAAACACATTGAGTTTATCGACGCCTGCGCTCTTTTTAGATTCCATATTACGTATAATCTCAACTTACTAGATTTCTGTAATCTCATCACAGCGCAAAGTCTAAAGCCTGTATTATACGGTCAAACTTTTTCATCCAACTCCTTGAACTCAAGGACAAAAGCGCATCAATAAATAATTCCTATTGTTGTATTTGGCTACATACTGACTGTTTTTGATGCGTTTTTGTCCTTGAATTCAAGGAGTTGGCTGAAAAAGTTTGACCGTGTAATACAGGCTTTATCTACCCATCTTCTAGATGCAACTTTAGGGTTTTGGCCCACATCATTCACTTGCCGAATGCTTTCTACCAAAGCTTTACTTGTGACGATAACAAAAAAGTTGTTGAAATGTTCAGCCACCAACTGTGGATGATCATCAGCAGAGACACTTTTCCCACTTATATTTATGTCTTGCACTTCATCTCTATCATTACATTTTAGTATTTTGTTTGAACTTGCCAAAAATTAGTATCCTTTTGCTTAGCTTTTATCAACTCATCAGAATAAAACTCAATTTTATCCTGCTGAACCGCCTTTTCAACTTCTAGGCTTAACAACTTGTACCGGTGATGCAATAGCTCATCATGCGGATGTAACTTCAAAGCTTTGTACAAATTAGGGATGTCATAGGGTAGGAAAATTCGGATCCGGTTCCAGACCTTCCAGAAACCGGGTTACCCGAATCCTGAAAGCCTAAATTATGTTATCTTATCTTGGTTACACCCCCTGCCCCCCCCCCCCCCCCCCCTCCCCCCCGAAACCACGCGGTTGAAAGTCGTTCTAGCTTCAAGGAAAGCCGTCGCAGAAATATCGTCGCGTAATTTTTTTTTTTTATTTTTTTTTTTATTTTTTTTTTTATTACAAATATTACTACCCAATTAAGATTCGAATCCTAAAAATGGATTCGGGTAATTTCTGGATCCGGGTAACCCGGATACCCTATGACATCCCTAGTAGGCCTACAAATCCTGTTTCCTATTTACTATTTTTATTGTTGCATTTGAGATCCACTGATCACATTTTCTCGTCCTGCTTGTAAGATTCAGGTAGGTGTATTTAAAACAGAAATAAAACCATCAGAAAAAAATAAATTTAAGTACTGTAATTGTTTGTTGACGTACACGATCGATGGGATATTGTTAGTAGAATCATGTACACAGAGAATGTCAATATTCAGGTCCCCTAGCAAAATACGAGGGTCATTGCACTCTGCCAGAACAGGTTAAGGTAGGCCAGAATAATAATAATAATAATAATATGTAATAAGTAGAGATGCAAGTTTTTCGCAATGCGCGATAAAACGAAAAGTGTAACAAAACACTCTAGAGTGCTGGTTTCAACATTTCTTTACGTTATGCGTCACTGGGATTCAGATTCAAATCGTGAAATAACACCATAAAATGCTTATAAAACAAATTATGAGTTTATTTGCGATATAACACCATAATTGCCACTTTCTAGCAAAATAACACCATTATTAACAACAATTCGTAATTTTGTATTCTCTTCCGTTCAAATCTTCACAAGAATTACGAGATAAAAAGCGAAAATAAGCAGTCCGCATCATCACCACTTACTTCTCTGCAGTCTTATCTAATCTTTGACGCTCATTACTATGTATATACATTTAGGGCCATACACATATAATAGTTTAGAAAATGTAACCTTTTTTAGTTTTATCAATGATTTTATGTAAAAACATGATTTTCCATTAAAAAAACAATAACACCACAAAACACCATAATTCTCAATTTCTCAAACGAAAAGTGAAGAAAAATAAAACCATTTTCTTGCATCTCTAGTAATAAGTTAACATTTCCAACGATGTCGGGTTGAGTGGTGGGTCAAGGGCATGAAACTTGTAGATAGACCTACTGAGCCTTTCTCCTTCATCATCATCCTCCTGCCTCTCCACCAATTTATTCCACTCTTTTCTGTCTTCATTCAATTAAATGCTAATTGTTCTGTTGCAGTGCAACTGTACAGCCGAGGGTGCGGAACTGTTCGTCAACTGCCTGGAGGCAATGGTCGAGACGTGTCTACCCACCGAGGACGGGGACTACGGCTGTCCCGACCTCGCCCAGTACCCGTCAATGCTGAGCGTGTCTAGCAATATGAACCTCAGCTCATCTCTCTCGAGTCTCACGCTCGGCTCGCCCACGGAAAAAGGTCGGTCCTGTTACGATCCTCTTTTTCTTACTTATTCACCTGTAGATCTACATTGTACACAAATAGGTTTCGTCATGTTTTCAAGAAGAATTACATTAGGTTAAACAATACAATAATAAAGTAATGATGTTTTTAAGCACTGTAATTATGAGGAGGCCTAATACAATATACAGTGGAGCATCAATTATACGATTTCCAAGGGCCAAACCGAAAAAAAACGTATAAGTACAAAAAACGTATACAGTCAAATGTCATTACAACGAAATCCAAGGGACCGTATATTTTTTTCGTTATAATCATTATTTCGTTAAAATGATCAGTGTTTTTTTTTGTGATGAAAACTTGATTCCCAGTCCCAAATTGGTCAACATTGCATCTAGAAAGCCTACAAGTCGCGTAGCGCGCGAGTAATGGCAGGCAACGCATGGCCCCTGTGTGGCCTGCAACCTGCATTACACGTCTCTGTTGCGTGCGGTAGGCTTGCCAGGCGTGTTTACGTACAGCGCGGCGTGGGTGTTCGGGGGGGGAGGGGTAGAATGAAGGGCGAAGGCTACTCGCACCATGCTCGGATGTTCGGCCGGCCGGCTGCCTACCCACGCTCCGTAACCTCGATCGTGATTGGCCGGCTGGGCAGGGCTCGTCTTGCGGCAGCCAATGACCTTACCCGACTCTCGTGAATAGCCAAGCTCGTGCTAGCAGCCAGTCGGCGGCAATGCAACGGAAAACACCAATCTACGCGACTGGGAATTCCAACTAATCCACATTTCGGAAGGTACATTTCGTTGTAAAAACGTTCAATAATACAATGATAATACCAAGGGGAACCAAAATTAGTTCGTTAAAATGATCTTTTCGTAATAACGAATTTTCGTTGTAATGATAATAAATTAACATTGTGAACATAGGGATTCGGGCGGGACCACAAATAAATTTCGTTCAAATGATGATTTCGTTGTAAGGGCGTTCGTTTTAATGACATTTGACTGTAACTACAATTACATTTGTTTTCGTTTGCAATGAGTGGAAATAGTGACTCGGCAGTCTCCTCTTTCTACAGTACAAAAATTCCCTTCACGGTGTGTTCTAGCGCACGTAGGAGCGGGGGGGGGGGGGTTGAAATGGTGCCTAGACCTAAATATATATTTTACATGTTCCGTCTTGAAAATCGTCGTCTTTATTTCGAATAGTCCGGACCGAAAGTGATATCTAAATCATTTTATTCCAAATATCGTTGCTCGCCGTACCGTTTTTCAGCATCGATCGCTTTATTTTTCCGGTCCCAGATCAAAATTTACCTCGATTAATCGTTTTTAGGTTATAAATATCAACGCGGGAACAAGTTTCAGCAACCGCTACACGTAAGTCAGGGTTGCCGTTTTTGCGGAGTTTTAGGGTGCCTCGCGGACAAGAGGATTAACGGCCAAATTGGCGGATTTTCTACCATTATTGTAAAAAACGTGAAATTTACTGTAATTTGAAAATTCCGCCATAAAGAACGATTTAGTAACGTAAAAAGTAAAGTTGGACAATCTACACTTGAACCCGCAGCATAGACACGGTCGAGATTTCAACTGTGTTTTTGTAAGTTGTCTTGCTATACTAGCAAGCAGAGGGTGGAGCTTGTGTGGGAGACAGCCAATGCGGTACCTAAAGCGTTGTGATTGGTCTAGTAGTAAGTAGCGTCCTCTATCGTCAACTTTGCAGAACGTGTGTGTTCTTTTAGTGTACGATAGAGCGCGTTGCTCGTGCCTCGTTGATAACAAGCAGAAGTGCAGAACCGTGAGCGTGAGCCCGTGACGTGACGACTGACTTTTTATATAAGTCTTGCTGCTGTTATTTGCCTGGTTTCTTGTTTAATGTTTATATATATATATATATACAAATTCATTTATTATTTATTTATTTATATATATATAAATTATAATGGAGAGGTAAATTCTAAAAGATCATCTGGCATAATGCATAACCTAAAAATAAACATAACCTAAAATTTTTTTTTTTTCACACTTAATAATATGCTAAGTAACAGCAGAATAAATGTGTTTTGGAGGATGTTTGAGGATTTTTTTGGTATCTTCAGAGGATTTAAAAAATTACTTGGTGGCAACCCTGACGCAAGTGTTTTTTGGACGCGACTGTACGGCCGCGCGTCACCGGGAGACCGCTATCACGGGCTGGCAGCAGCTGTCTGCTCAGCGCCCGCGAGGGATGTATCACACAGCGCCCGCGCTCGGCCCGCAGGCCTATTACGTCGGCAAGGTCGGGGGCACGGATAATTATTTTAAATCAACAAATTGAAGAAACGATCAGATCAATACGTGAAATGTTACTATAAAATCAGAGGATAGTAATAAAACAACCAATCGACTAAACAAGCTATTATGAACACGTGGTATCAATTTAAAAACACCAACAAACTTGGAACAATCTGCATGGACAGACCGACGCTCTGTGAAACGTAGTTTGGTGGGAGGGGTGAGGGGCTGGTGCTATACGATGCCTCGGGGCTTGGGCTACCTGCCAAGAGCCGGACGTGAGCAAGGGTAGCGAATGGGAGGAGGGGAGGGGGGCGAGGTGGGGTGACCGCTTGACAATAACAACATTCCATTCTCGCGCATTCACAGCTGCATATCCCGAACGAGATAAAGCTTGCGCTTCCAGGAAGTGATTTCGGATGACAAATAAAACCAATTAGCGTATAATCGCTACCAAGATGTCTGGGGGGAACAATTTCTGTCACGTATAACCGAGAATAACGTATAACCAAATAACGTATAATTAAATTATTTTAACATTGATTCTTATGGGAAATGGCCGGGACCATATGGAAATCACGTATAAATACGAAAAACGTATAAGTACGAAACGTATAATTGATGCTCCACTGTATTAAATTAATAGAAATAAAAGTAGGTTGGCTAAGAAGTTAGGGCCTACAACAATACAGTGAAACGTCTTTATAGCAAAATTATCTATATAACAAATTGTTTTTGAGGTCCCAAAAGATTCTTATTAGGGTTGTGCAAACTCGCGAATTTCATACTCGAAATTGGGTTCGAGTTCGTGAATATCAAAGTTCATGCATTTATTTGAACTTCCCGCTCGAGTTTGAAATGCCACTATGCGCACTCCGACCTGTCGACGTATCGAAAGTCCAAGCGCAGTGCAGCTTACAAAAGTGTAGTGTAATTATTATGATCGGTAGAGGTCCATGAAATTGGTGAATGATGGCAACATCAAAATGTGTAGAAAAGCTAGAATGATTTTATTTCACACAACGAACATAAATTTGTCGGTTTTAAACCGAAAAAAGTAGGGTTGCCGTTTGATAATCGATATATAGATCGGATACGATTATTCGCCAAAACGATCGATAATCGATTCAGTCTTCCCAAATCGATTATCACTATAGCGATAATCGATCGATAATCGAATGGCTCGCCCGGCCGAGATTTTGAATTTACTGCTCGTTATGCTTCCTACGTGCGTGGTGCCTGGCAGCGTAGTAGCTTCAACCCCCACCCCTCATCCCCCACTCCCTACCCAGGCCTACCCTTCCCCCCCCGTCGAGCAGTAGAAGGGGGACCGGGCAGGCCTAGTTCGCGCGATGTTTTTGACCACGGCTAAAACAGATCTGTTTACTCTGCCGCAACTAAGAAGTGAGGTGTGGAAAAACTTTGGTTTTCGAGTCAATGAAAAAAGAAATCATAGACAGTAAAGCTGCGATTTCAGTCGAGGATGTGCTCGGCGCGGCGTGGCGTGGCGTGGCACGGATTCTCCTCGCCAGCCATTTCACTTGCAGATTGCACGATGCGCTATCTGTGGCCTAGGCCTAGGGCCCTAGGCCTAGCCTAGGCTTAGTCGTTTTGCTTACCTGTGTTGTTACAATCATGTGCCATGTCCTTCCACGCTTGAACACGCAAAACATTACTTTTATGGTGTTTGTGGAATATATTATACACGATTTCTCTCTTTTCGACAGCCAACAATAATCTTTCGGCAAAGTCTTCAGTCATTTGTTTGTTGTCGTAATCCCGATTTTTTATTGGTCATTCAAAGTGACGTCATGCCGAGCGTGGAGTTCGCCGGCTGAAATATTGAATATTTTCAATCCTCGGATAGAAATCCGCGGCTCTCCTCGGCTGAGAAATAGAGCACGCTGATTGGCTACAATCTTCATCCGCGCCGCGCCACGCCGCGCAATCCTCGACTGAAATCCCAGCTTAAGAGTGCAGTTAGTAGGAAGTGTAATGGTTAAGTGGCTTACAGTGGCAACACGACAAATCTTAGTACATATTTACCAAAATGTAATACTTACGCGACATCAAATTTTTATTTTAAAGTAATCCCAATTTCAGACTATTGTCTTTTTCCGGTCCATTATTTATTTGTTCGCGCGTGTTTTCTACACTGCTGCTGAATTGTTTTCTCACGTATCCGTGGTGTGTAACCGGCTGTCATAACTGCACCTTTCCCAACGCAAGTCGACCGCCCCTCCTGCATTCCAGTCCTGCATGAACTTTCTGGCGAAAAGTTTTTAAAGCTAATAAAAACAACAATTAACAACAATTCAAGAATGTGCATTGCAAAAATTGTTCTTATTTCTATAGCTATTATACTTTCCGGCATTATTGAATGCAGTGCAATGTGCGTTGCTAAGAATTTTCGTTGTCATGTTTTCAACACGGTCTGCCACCGTTACTAACACTTATTGACAGCAATAGAAATGTAATTTCTGCCTCTAATACATATCAGATTGCATTATAATTAGTATATTAGACCGGACGAAAATTTACTATAATACAGCCACCTCACATTTTTCTGTTACTGTGTTTCAGAAAAATATTTTCGAGTAACTTTTGTGTAACTTTGCCAATACTTATCCGATCGCCATAAAATGAACATATTCGTGACCGGAAAATCTTTGCAAAAATATGGCTATCTCACATTTTGCCGCCATTTTGTTTCAGAAAAATATATTGCAGTAACTATGGTGTAACTTTGTAACTTTTCGAACGATTATGCCTCAAAACTATACACCTTCAATCCGCATCGAGGCTTGTGGATGGTCCAAATTTCAAGTTGATCGGACTTTCCGTTCGACCGCTATCAACAGACATAAAAACAGAACGAAGTGCCATAAGAGTCTAATGGAGACGCTCGCTTAACTATGCAATTGTATATTCTATTGTTCTGTAACTTTATAGTACTACATGTATTTTATCATTATTCTTGTTGGTGCTTTGCATTATTTTACTTCTTATTCGTTGTTATCCATGCATATTGTTATTATTTCTTTATTCATTGTTACTGCTTTTATTAAATTAATGAAATAATCCATCCATCTTTCTTGACTTAGGAACACTACAGGTCAATGTCCTAACCTCCTTCGTAAGATACATTTATTCAGACTCTTCACATGTAGTCTATGTCATGGTATATTAAGTGAGGAAAGGATCCAACAGCTTACCTTCGTGTAGTAAGGTGACGGATTTGCGAGTTTGAAGTACACATAAAAGACATAAAAGTCTTTTAAAACTCGCAAATCCGTCATCTTACTACACGAAGGTAAGCTGTTGGATCCTTTCCTCACTTAATATATCATTCCAGCCGATTGGCACCTACTTTCATAACCTGTAGTCTATGTCAGTTTGCCATGCTGCCATGCTACATCCTAATGTTTACACTCTTCTTACATGACACACATCTCTCGAACTGGTGGTTTACTTTTTTGCCCCTTCCGGTTTTAGGCTATGCGAGTACTCGGAATTTCAACATTGAATCAGCCCGTTTCTGAAACTTTTGTTACAACAGCTACATCATGTTTCAAATTATTGGTCTTCTTCTTCTTTTCCTATGCCTGCACTTTTGGCTTACTGGGCCATCATGCATTTTCTGGTTTTCCAGAAGCGACAGGATTCCTTTTCCTAATACCTCATGCCAGGTGGAAGGGCATCTACTTCATCTTTAAGACTTGGACATCTCATCAGATGCTCTCTGTTCTGTTCTTTCCTCCCAATTATTTGTAATAAGCAGGGCTAAGAAATTGTATAAAATGGCACATGCCCACATAGATAATTTAACAAGTCCAGATACACATGCCCAAATTCGTTTACCCTTTTTATTTAGTCCAGCACACTTGTAAAAAAAAATTGAAGGCGTGCTATAGTATTGGTTAAATATTTATTATGTTTCCGTTTCCCACTCTCTCATAAATCATAATGTAGTAAATTCATTAATTGAGCCTAAGTGCCATATAATTATACCAATTTTCCATTAAGGCCCATCCACATTGAAAATTAGCAGTAACAGTAACGTTAGAATTAAGGTTTTGGACACTCCCATTGGCTGATGAGAACCTGCAAGGTCATTGCTTACTGCGGCAGTAGCACAGAAGTTTGCAAACTCCATACTTAGCGCCGTACCGTAATTCTGCAGTAAGAATGAACCAATCAGCGATGTGTATTCAAAATCACGTGATGCTATGGATATTTTGATATTCACTTATATATAATGTATGTAATGTAAGTACCTAATTGTGTAACAATACTGAATGTAAAAACAAATGAATACATAAATAAATAAGGTTAGATTCTTGATTTACGTGGGCAAACTCTGACAGGTGGACGTAGGAAATTAAGTTCTAATGTGGACAGCCATCGAAAACATTACGGTACGGTGTTAAGTTACACTAATGTTAATTTTCATTGTGGATACGCCTTTACATCGGTAAAGCCCCAACTGAGCAATCACTTTTAATTATGCACTGAATTGGGCATGTATACAATGCTAAGTACTATATACAAATAGTAAATTAGTTGCAAAAAACCTAACCTTGTAATTTTACTCACGTGCCCATGGTTGCGCATGTGAGCTAATATTTTACTTGCCCGACCACTACTATGACATGGCCCAGCCGTCTCGGGCATAGTAGTTTATTTTAGCCGTGGTAACAAGCCTGCATGTTTTTCATTTGAGCTGAGCTTTCACCCATTTTTTTTTATAGTTCTGCCATCTTCCGGTGGGACCTCCTCGCTCAGGTGTACAGTTGGACATAAATTCAGACCAAATTTTTTTTAATTGAACCTGATTTTTTGTAGATGTCTCAATGAAGCTCTAAAAACAACGCTTACCTACTGTACTTATAGGCATAGCAAAGATAGTGTAATTGCATAGTTATCTGCGGTAGCCTAATAACTACTCATCCATATTAACTGGGCCCTACTTACCTATTTTTAAGATTGTAATTGAGGTTGTTAAACAGTGCTATTATTTGCATATTGACATTCTTATTTTATTTTAATTTGTTTCTTTTGTTTCCTTTTTGTATGTTGTTGGTGTTGTGCTTGTGGCTTGTGGTGCTAGTGTTTGGTGGGGACTTGCAGAACCGATGATAGATGGCGCCGGCTGTTCCGACGGCTCGTCTGGCCGTTCTCCGTTTGCCAAGCAGCGCAGCTTCAAGTGTTTCACCAAGAAGTCGACCCCCACGGACAAGTGAGGGTCCCACTCCGTCGCACTGAACTCTCTCCCCTGGGCAGGTGTATCTCGTGCGGAGAATACTTGCCAAGCCGCTACCATAGTGGTCACTCGTACATGATCCAAGACATGTGGTAGCGTGTACATATAACATCTAGGTATGTTTGCAAACATTTGAGTTGGTGCAGTAATTAAACAGTCTACCTAAAGTAGGGCATACATTTTAATGTATTGGCCTAAGTTAGAACTAAACAACAACATCAGCACTACTTCAGGCAGGCTGTGGATCCAGCCTTATGGCACTCGTTCAGCTCCTCAAAAAGTATGAAGTAAGTTGGTACTAAGGATTGGGGTCCATTCCATGAGAAGGCATTACTCGTTAGTAGTGCTTCTGAAATGGCTAAATGACTACATGGTCCATTGGTAAAACAAACAGTACGCACATGCCATGTGGTATCATGAATGCAATAATCAACGAGTTACTTGGGTACTGTAAGTAAAGGTAAGGTAGGTTGAATGGAAAGTTAATGTACCTAAATTAGATTCCGATCGCCGAGCACAGCCAACACGCAGGTGGCCTCGTACATATCAACAACCTCAGTTTCCAGCATCAAACACCAAACTGTGAGCTGTGCACTTTGACATAGACTATCAATTATCAACTATGAATAGCCCTCAGTAACTACATCTCTCCATGTTGTATTGTGTCTATTACGGGTACCTACATGATGTGTAAAAAGTACATTATGGGAGATGAATTAAGCATAAATCGTTCATAATAACATTGTCTTTTTCCTGTTTGTGATTCACGTTGAAGAATGCCATCAGAATGTAGAGGAAAGAACACGAACGACACTATTTGAAATTTGCAAGGCATAACAGGAGGTGTAAAGATTCCCGTGTGTGTACAGGTTGTGTGGTAATATTATTATTTACAATACGATTGGTAGAAGGATAGACCCCCAACAGCTTAAACAATTATTCAGGTAAGCTGTTGAGATCTGTCTTTCTACCAATCATATTAGGTACCAGCCTTTTGGTTTCTCTTTAATGCAATATTATTTATACTGTTGATGAATTTGATCTGGGGTTAAATTGAGTAAAACTAACAGGTAGGCCACAAGACCTGTTTGGGATAATGAGTCTCATATTGCCTTCAATCTTGTACCAAGACTCTCGTTTGAAACGTAGTACATATGTCATATTGCTGACTTCTTACCTGTAGGATGACATAAAATGTCTGACACTGGCAGTTTTGTGTTTAAACTTTTATTATTATTTGCTAACAAGAGATGTACTTGCAAACTTTTTATTTTTCTCCAATTATGATAGGTAGGCCTATGTAACACGTATTCTATTCTGTTTTTGTTTCAACCTTGCTATAAAAGTGACAGTAAACACAACAACAAAAATATTGAAAAGTATGAACATCCCATACCAACAGTCATCAAAAATCAAAAGTTGTAACCAGTCACAAAATCGGTATGTTTTAAGTCCAGTTAAAATTAGCTGTCTAGGAAACCAAACCTGTAAATTGGAGAAAACCCAAAACAATATGGAATAAGTTTCACAACCAGACTTCACACTTCTTTTAAAACAGTCCATTCACTTGCTAATAGATATAGATATGTGTGTAAATTAGGGTTGCCGTTTGATAATTGATATATCGATCGATACGATTATTTGCCGAAACGATCGATAATCGATTCAGTCTTCCCGAATCGATTATCACTATATCGATAATCGATCGATAATCAAATGGCTCGCCCGGCCGAGATTTTGAATTTACCGCTCGTTACGCTTCCACGCCTGGCAGCGTAGAAGCTTCAAACCCCCCCCTCATCCCCCACTCCCTACCCTGGCCTACTCTTCCCCCCCCCCCCCCCGTCTAGCAGTAGAAGGGGGACCGTGCCGGCCTAGTAGCGAGCGGTAACCTGTCGCCTGCAGTGAGCACGTGTTTCTTGATCCGTTTTTTTTTTCTCTTGTTTGCGCGATGTTTTTGACCACGGCTAAAACAGATCTGTTTACTCCGCCGCAACTAAGAAGTGAGGTGTGGAAAAACTTTGGTTTTCGTGTCAATGAAAAAAAAAATCATTGACAGTAAGAGTGTAGTTTGTAGGAAGTGTAATGGTTAAGTGGCTTACAGTGGCAACACGACAAATCTTAGTAGCCTACACATTTACGAAAATGTAATGCTAATGCGACATCAAATTTTATTTTAATTAAAGTAATCCCAATTTCAGACTATTGTCTTTTTCCGGTCCATTATTTATTTGTTCGCGCGTGTATTGTATGCCGCTGCTTAATTGTTTTCTCATGTATCCGCGGTGTGTAACCGGCTGTCGTGAATCCTGAATGACAACTGCGCATTTCCCAGCGCAAGCCGACCACCCCTCCTGCATTCTAACCTCCTTTGCCCCTCCTACCGACTCAAGGTCAAGCCAATGACAAAGCAATTTCCACGGTCCACCCCACTACTACAGCCAGCAACCAGCAGTCTCCAGTTTCATCTTCGATATCGGCAGAGTAGCATCTTGTGGCAAACAGCACAATATCCCCGAAAACAATACACTCGCAAATGGTCCGCCTCTTATGCGAAAAATAACGTTATTTTGATTCGATTATCGATTATCGATCGATATTTTTTTTAAGTCGATTATCGCGATCGATAATCGATTTTACTGGTCCAATTATCGATGCTGTAAACTCATATCGAACGGCAACCCTAGTGTAAATACACATGCACCATTTAAAAGATCATTAATTTTCTAAATGTGTATGTGAATAGGCCTACATACAAACTAAAAACCTATTGACAAGGTATTGTAGCAGTTCATTCAGTTAGTATAGACATATGTAAATACTAAATACGCACAGTTAAAAGTGGTGAAAAAGAATGCTGTTCATTAAGTTTGCTGCTGCATTAAGGGCCAGTTGTACAATCTCAGTATAAAAGTCTTAGATCCGAATCCCCCGGATGGCCCATCCCAAGGATCAAGTTCGTGTTGCGTTGTACAATCAAAGGTTAGGCGGAGGATGGCCATCCCAAGGATAAGTTGCATCTAGGGATTTATGTTCATAAGATGGCAAACAAATGTTACCAGAATCTGGTTACATTTGAGCGCCGTAATGAATACAAAGTTCGCCGATTTTCCGCTAGGTGTGATCGCCGAACACAGTTCATAAAATCAAAACAAACAAATGCACGTCGAAATGAAATAATATGTTGAAATCTTTGAGAATCCTGCTAGTAAAAAGCGTTCAAAGTATTTTCCTTCAAAGGACTGTTGGAGACTAGTAAATACAGTTTTTTAATCCGAAAATTACTACCCAAGCAAGCCGTGTCAATCCAGAACTTCACGTGTTCAAAACACAAGAAACATAGCCTAGGCCTAGATTGCCCTAGACCTACAAGGTAAAGTCTAGGCCTATGTCAATATCTAATTTTGTCCATAAATACAGGCCTAGTAATATGATGGTCCTATTGGCATAGTAGGCCTAGGCTTAAACTTGTTTTCGAAAATATGCGGAGTCTGTCAGCCCAGGAACTGTCAGTTTGCGGGATGTGAGAGATTTTTGCCGCCTACGTGCATTTGGTGACCGAAACCTCATGAACATTATTTTTCACTCATACATGAAAACATTAGGTCTAACAGCATAAGGGCTTCTTTTACTTTAATATCAATAAAATTACGAACTGTTCTTCGAAGTTCTCGTCATCTTTTCGTCCGCCATTTTTTCATTGGGTTATCCCTTTAGATATCTGCTTGTATGGTACCTGATCCATGGTATAAGTGATGTGTGGTATAAACCTAGGAATGAGAGTTATAGGGAGGCCGTACAACGCAATTTGTTGGTCAACCAAAGGATAATTGAATCTAGAACCCTATCCCGAGATTGTACAACTGGCCCTAAGTATGCTGTTAAAAATTTAATAAATTACAATAAATATGCACCATTGACAATAGTGATTCACGCACGTTGCAACAATTCGTTTACGTTGCTAATACTAGTGTACAAGTACATTTGCAGAATTTAATAATTATTGATAGGAGATTGTAGCAGTTCATTCTGTTGCTAATACGTATTCATAAATGCACACATTTAAAATATTGACAAAATATGACAAGGGATATAGTCCTCCCAACGAAGCTATTCTCATGCTTTCGTCATAACCCCTGAGGCCTCGAAGTAAACTTCCGCGGACGGTTTACTGCCTGTGTTCATGCGCGCACTATTGCCGAATACTAAGATGGCGCACGACGAAATTAGCAGCTCCCGCACTGCAATCATGTAACTTTGATCGCTAACGTTGAAATCTTCTTGATCTTCGCCTGGCGGAGGGTCGTCGAACTCGGGAGTTCGACGAGCCTCCGCTAGGTGGAGATCAAGTAGACCTTGTTGTGTAGCCAATGAGGGTTCGAGAATTCGAAGAAGTTCACAGGAACTATCAAAATCCAGCTAGCTGTGAGCAACATTGGCAGTCTTTTGTTTTTATTGAAAGCCTGTCAAAATGTATAAAAATTCACACTTTTCTGAGTAGATCCATAGAGTAACTACTCGCAGCAAGTATTAATCCTAATATTCCACTGTGTTCTAGAGGTAGGTCTAAACTGTAAAGGTGAAGTCCGTCCTACTTTAGTTTTATGAAATAAAGTCATTTAAACACCGGCGTTTCCGCCATTTCTTGGTATCGAAAGCTGTGAATGGCTGGGTGCCCGGGATCTATTTTCAATTATCACTTCTCTTCAAACATGACTTATTGGTTTTGTTACTACAAACTTATATTTGTATTTAATTTTTAAAAATATTAATCGTGTAATATTATTAATAGCAACTTACACAAATGAGAGAACTACCATTTATCAACATCGGACAAGTTGGCCAACTCACGAACTGAGAACAATCCGACGCAATCTTCCATCAAGCACACAGAGGAATGACAAGTTAAGTTGCCATTCTGAACATGGCCTGTGATGAAAGCATGAGAATAGTTTTGTTGGGAGGACTTTATTAGCATTTATTCAGTTGTACATAGATGTTGCTGGCATAGTTGGCCGTGCTTAACTAGGTGTTGGTTTAGTAAACCGTGGTCCTTGCGTTCCTTGTTCAAATCCTGGCTTGAGCATGGATGTTATGTGGCCTTTTTGGTCTTCATCATGCACTCATCGTCTTGATAGCATTGTTGCAAATGTACAATATGCAAAAGCCAAATAGCATTATCACATTTTGTAGATGTTTGCTATTAATTATTGAATAATATGTATACTGTTATAGAGATTTTAGCAGTTGTTTCAGTTGCTAAACTACACTTCCTATAGATCGATGTAAATTAATGTATACACACACAATATAAAAATATTGACAATAAATGTATTTAAGGTGTAACACTTTATTCAGATGCCGGTAAATGGTAGTAAACACGCACAATTAACAACAATTGATACATCACAACAAATTGTTGTCTATTATGTGTTAAGTCCTAACAACTATGTATAGATAGAGCCCTACAGCAATGGTTTTATTTTTTCACAAATTTTGTTTTTCAAAATGTAAATTTCGCATTTTGGCGGTGTTATTTATATAAGGTGCACTCAAATAAAGACGAGTCATTCATGTGTATAAACAGTAGGCCTACTTCCTATCTATTTCCTTTATATTTTAAATTATCTGCATGTTTTTTCTTACACTAACACTTATTTTTGGCCAATATATAACACATTTTCGTTATTTCGGTCTTGTTTTGCTTATACACGGATATTTCGTGGATTTCGTGGTTAAAGCTCCAAATCGCGTTATTTCCGATTCAAAATTTGCATGATTAGCAAAAAAATCTTCTTATGCCAACAATTTACCTATTTGGTCATCATGCGTTTTTGCATTTCCCAGTAGAGATAGGATTCTTTTTCTGCCTTCGCCAAATATTTTGGCATTACATCTCTTATATCTTGGAGTGCCGGGCATCTACGTAAGTGCTCCTTGGTATGCTGTTCTGTTGTACATAGTGTGCATGTGCTGGAGTCGGTTTTCCCTAGTTTATGCAGGTGTGAAGCTAGCAGATTATGACCGGTTTCCAGTCTGAATTGCGCTGTCTCAGTCTGCCGATTTCTCCATTTCGCTTTTCTTGTGACTGCTCCTTGCCACTACTTCCCTTTACTTGCCTTCTTCCATACCTTTTTGATATTGTTGTTAACTGCTGCATTCACATGAGACTTGACGGCATTGTAGGATAGGGGCTTCTTGTCCTGCTTCATCCTGCTCACCTCTTTCGCGAGTCTGTCTGCTTCCTCGTTCCCATGAATGTTACAGTGTGCTGGCACCCACTGTAAGGTCACCTGTTTTTTCCTGTTTCCCAGCAAAACTAGTAGTCTTTTACACTCCAGTGTCTCACTGTCTCTCTATGTGTTAATAATAATTAACACATCAGTTAAATACCAATTATGGCAGAATGTACTCGTTGGTAGTTGTAATGTGACCATGCTTCCCTTAATAATGTCAATGGAAAATAAATAGAGTGAATGGGATGGATGAATGAGACGTTGATTTTTGTTAGTGTATAAGTAGGTTGGATGTAAGAGAAGGCCCAACTGGCCTTAATTCCGCCTTCAATAAAGACCATCTATCTATCTATCTATCTATCTATCTATCTATCTTCCTTACTCACAATGGCTTGTATGGCCCCTTTGGAGTCTGAGAGAATGACTGCTTTAGTTATTTGCTGTTCCTTTATTTTAATAAGTGCTACTTTGATAGCCATGATTTCTCCATCATAATTGCTCCCATTACGTCCTGCTGGCAATGCTTGCTGGAATACATGGCAGTATACCCCAGCCCCTGCTTTTCCCTCTCCTGGGGCAGCAGACCCTTCTGTATAAACATGCACCCATTCCGGGGTGGGGTAATGCTTCGCTATATGGGCAATTGTCAGATATTTGAGTTCATTCTCAAGATAATCCACCTTTTTTTCTCAATCCCTTCCACCATTAGCTCATGCTGGACATCTAGTATGGCGACTCTCATATCAGGTGTGGGAAGCTCCATTCGATCTTGTAAGTCCACCTTGCCCACGGTTTGCTTCTTCAGTTGCTTCACTGCTGTGATAAATGTACCTGGTTTGTGTTTTTAGCCTCTCGACCGACTCTCTGTCCCATTCCTCTTCCTCAAGTCTCAAAAGTTTCTCATGTACACAGATTGCTGCTTTCTTCCTCCTAGCATCCAATGGTGGGACATTTGCCTGCATTTCCATTGCCACAACAGGGGTAGACTTTGTTGCACCTGTTGCTATATGTAGGGCCTGGTTTTGCACCCTATCTAACTTGATGGCGTGACTTAGGTGCCGTGATGAGAACCGCATTACCATATTCCAGCACTGGCCGTACATATGTCTTGTACGTTGTTGCTAGTACATCGGTCGATGCTCCCCAGCTCACTTTCACCACTCGTTTCATGAAGGTGAGTCTTCTCTTCCCTGCTTTGCTCATTTTTGCAATTTGTGAGTTTCCTGTCATTTTAGAGTCCAGCGTCATGCCCGAGTAGACTGCGTTTTCTTCCTGACGTATGGTCCTAGCGCCATACTCTAGTTTGAATTCCGGCTTCGTGTGTGTCTGTCAGGCCGTTATACGGGTCTAATTCGTCTGTCACATATTTGCTTTTGTCAATTTTGGTATGGTCTAATTTCTGGTTGTTGCGTTGCTGCGCGATATTTTTACAGAAGGCTTCCGCTTTTGCTTTGCTTCCAATTAAATTCTTATTCCCCTGAATAAGTGGTTTATCTTCTACTTGCTTCTTATCCTTGTTGCACAGCTTAGAAAAGAATGCATGGGCTTTGCTTCCATCTTTTCTGTAGTCGATGTTGCTGACGTACTGATGATGTAGGGCCTCTCTCTTGCTCTCCCTCAGCTTTTCCTTAAAAACCTGCATTGCTTCCTTGAGCACTGTTAGGCAGTTTATAAGAAATGAAGCAATTGATCGCTGTCAGAACTTGAGATTTTATTGGATCAGCACTACATGACTACATGTCAGTAACAAGTGTGAGATATGACTGGTCTGGAGCAAAGAGGAAACGGAATCTGGTGTAGAACATAAAAAGCATCTAGTTGGCGGTGGAACACATTGCATGATGACCAACATCAAAGATAGCCTACTAATATATCGAATCGAATTAGGAGTACCAACATCATTGGCTTATACAGATACTGTATATGAAATAGATCTAACACCCTTCACTTAATCTAATGTCGCAAGTTAAACATTTAAACCTATTATTTTAATGCAATTGACAGTTTTTTCTTTCGGTATGGCTTCAGTAAGTATATCTGCAGGCATTTTCTCTCCTGGCAAGTACATAACATTTATTTCACCTTGTTCTGCTAATTCCCTAACATAATGATATTTCACAGCAATATGTTTGGTGTGATTATGAAAAATACGATTTTCAACAAGTTTTCCCGCACCTTGGTTATCATTATAAATTGTTATCATCCCTAAATCTTTGGATAATTCAGAAATTAATCCTTTAACAAAAACAACATCCTTACACGCCTCACAAATTGCAACATATTCAGCTTCAGTTGAACTTAAATGATACAGTTTTCTGTTTCCTTGATAACTAGCTTACAGGTCATCATTCTTCTTCTTCTTCTTTCGAACACCCAGAGTTGGAACTTATGCCATTCTCTGCCTAGTTGCCCAATAAAGGTTTGCCACATATTTCCTCCTTGCTATCTTTTGCCCCTCCATTAGATCCCTTTCTGCTGTCAAAGAGACACATGTCGCAAGATGTTCCGCGTCCTGGTCTTGTTCTTTGCAGAGTGGGTATGTTCTCGTATCCACCACTCCTATTTTGTGCAGATGGGCTTGCAGGTAGTCGTGGCCGGTGTCCATCCGGAAATTTGCCACGTACACCCTTCTTTCTTTCTTATCAATTTTCCTTGCGTTCATTTTCTCCTTCCTTATAAGCGGTTCCCATCTTTTCCCTCGCCCAATTACTTCATACTGTTTCTTTAACTCTAAGCTGACTTGGTTATTGATTGTAGACTTGATGGACTGCAGTGAGATTGCCTTTTCAGGTTGTTTCAATTTAGCTCCCATCTTTGCCAGGTAGTCGGCTTTTTCATTTCCCACTATTGAGCAATGACTAGGGATCCATTGAAGACATACTTGCCAGCCATTGTAAGTCAGAATACATCCAGAATATGAGTGGCGATCAATTACACAATTTCCACGACATGCATCGGCATATCCGATGGCGATAAGCTTACTTTGACCTTTCGTAAAACATAAACAATAATCTAATGTCCCCTTCAAATATCTTAGAACATGCTTCACAGCTGCAAAATGCTTTCTACCATGACAGTTATTAAATTGACTTAGATAACTAATTGCAAAACTTATATCAGGTGTTGTACAAACTGAAAGATACATTAAAGGGGTTCTCACCTGCTACACCAAAAAAATATGTATAACTAAGGCTAGTTAGCTACGAAATTAGCGACTAAATAAAAAAAATCGAGTTCACCATAACCCGGGAAAATAATATCAAAGTTAGTAAATTTTCGAGCTAGGTCCCATCGGCGAAAATCTCCCATAAGAAATAGCATTGGGACGACCTGTATGCCTTGGGACCTTGGAGGATTCTGCTCCAAAAAAAAATGATGTAATGCTTTTCGCTGCGTCTTTCTTTTCTGCGTATTTCGTAAATTTTGGTTTTGTAATCGGAGCTTCCGTTCAGGTACAAAATGAAGTTGTGTAAAGATGTGTAATCGGGTGCTGCATTTCGTTTTGAGCGTTGCTGTGCGCATCAGTACTTCGAGTCACACGAATACGATACTCGGAGGAGGGGTAACGAGTGGAAGGAGGGGCAGGCAGCGTGTGTAAGTCAGTCAGAGTCTGGGTGACGGGTTTGCATTGCATCGTCTCGTAATCACTTTGCGTAGCATAATTCTCGATGGCTACGGCTGAGTACTAATATTCTGCAGAAGAATTAGCAGAAATAGAGAAAGCCAAAGAGTCTATTGAAAGTATTAGCGATGGCGATAGGTACAAGACACACAGTTACACACCATACACGAGAATGCACGCACATGGGAAAACTAAGCTTCACCCATACACCCACAAGAGAGAGAGAGAGAGAGAAGTATCGGGAGGAGAAATAGTCAACGCATACGCAATGAACGCGGTCTGCTATGCGGTGTCGAGTGGAGTACAGCCGCGCCAAAAGCCGGCTAACACCACGCTCGTGCAACAGTCGCCGCGGCAGTTGACCAGAAATTTCATTAATTAATAACAATTCACAGGTTTCAACTCACGATGTTAAATGGTTCATTATCGATTCGTGTGGTGCAGTAGACCATATGGTAAAAAATAAATCTAGCGGGTGAGAATCCCTTTAAGGCACCAATTATTTTTTGGTACTCAGAATTGTTTTCACCATCAAATTTGTCTCCATTGGAGATCCTACAGCTTTACAGCCTTCCTTACCAAATCTAACAATAATTTCATTTGCATACTTGGATTGGTTGAGTTTGATTGTGCCAGATTCTTTGTTTCTGATCACTTTCATTCCTAAGCATTCCTTGAGTTCTCCTAGGTCCTTCCTTTTGAAACAATGATTGATTTGTTTTTTGAATCCTCAGTCTCTGATTTGTTTTTTGAAAAAATGAAAAAATTATCGTGAAGGCCTATTACAATGAGATTACCATTGTGTTTCCTAATGTACACACAAGAATCATATTTTGATCTCGCATAACCCATTTCCAACAGAAAAGAATTAATTTTTGCATTCCATGAATAAGACCATACAGCCTTTTTTAGCTTACACGCTTTACTCTCATAACCCGCTTAACAACATTCTTCTGGCTGTTTCATGTAGATTTCTTCACTAAGCTGGCCATTCAAAAAAGCTGTAGTGATATCTACATGGTCCATTTCAAGATCCAATCCGGCAGCTAGTCCGCACAAAACACGTATAGGTCAATCGAATTACAGGCGCAAAAGTGTCCATGAAATCTTCACCGTATCTTTGAGAGAATCCTCTGGCTACAAGCCTTGCTTTATGACGTACAGAATCCTCTGGCTACAAGCCTTGCTTTATGACGTACAGAATCCTCTGGCTACAAGCCTTGCTTTATGACGTACAGAATCCTCTGGCTACAAGCCTTGCTTTATGACGTACAGAATCCTCTGGCTACAAGCCTTGCTTTATGATGTACAGAATCCTCTGGCTACAAGCCTTGCTTTATGACGTACAGAATCCTCTGGCTACAAGCCTTGCTTTATGACATACAGAATCCTCTGGCTACAAGCCTTGCTTTATGACGTACAGAATCCTCTGGCTACAAGCCTTGCTTTATGACGTACAGAATCCTCTGGCTACAAGCCTTGCTTTATGACGTACAGAATCCTCTGGCTACAAGCCTTGCTTTATGACATACAGAACCATCTGTGCTAACCTTTCTTTTAAAAACCCATTTACATTTGACAACATTTTTATTTTCTAGACGGTCAACTAATTCCCAGGTTTTATTATTGGATAAAGCGTCCATTTCCTCTGTCATGGCTTGTTTCCATAGATTTCTATCAGTACATTCTAATGCATCATTTACACTTTGTGGATCATGAATCAAGAAAGAGAAACCAACATATTCAAAGTCTTAATCTCTTCTTGGAGTTCTATCCCTAGTTGGGTATCTACCTCAATCAAAATTAGACTGCAGAGGTTCTAAAACAGGATCTCTTAAGTCCTCTTCTTCATCACTATCTTCCAGACTACTGCTCGAGCTATCATTTGAAGTAGAACTAGTTGAACTATCATTATTCAAAGGTATTGCATCCTGTTGTAGAATCTGTATATTGGTAACAGATTCGACCTCAGAGTTATGTTTACCATCCGATTTGTATATTATTTTCCCTGCGACAGACTCAATAATAACAACATCTCGAGCAAAAATCAAAGTTTTTGGATTGTCCAGACGATATCTCTTAGTAGTTTCACCATACCCTACTAGAATGCATTCAGCAGATTTTTTATCTAGTTTTCTATGCTTTTTGTCAGTAATATGAACTTGTGCTTTGCTACCAAAAATCCAAAGGTGTGACACATCTACTTTTTCACCTGACCGTATTTCCTCAGGGACTCCATTCTGAACCACCGCAGTTGGACATCTGTTCTAATATAAATAAATAGAAGTGTTCATAGCCTCAGCCCAAAAACTCATTTCTAACCCAGAGTCGAATAGCATGCACCTAACACGTTCCTTAAGAGTACGATTTGTCCGCTCTACTACTCCATTTTGTTGGGAAGTATGAGGAATAGTTTTTTGATGAACAATACCATTATTGAAGTGAAATTGGTTTATTGCCACTCCTGTTTTGCCACAGCAAATGTTAAACTGTCCTTTTGATTTCACTTCAGTCTTAGGTTGGAATTCATAGTCGGCCCCTACACCTAGGGGCGCCCATTGTTACCAAGGTAACAGTTGTTTGCATGTTATTTCCCATAAACAAAACAAATCCATAGCAACAATGGGTGCTCCTAGGTGTAGGGGCCGACTATGAATTCCAACCTTAGGCTCTTGGTGCAATGTAGTATAATATAACGATCTTGATCGACGTACAAAATGCTCGTACGATTTGACAGCGTACCCCTTGTTTACGACATGTTACAAAGTCTGATATATACCACTTTGGATGGTTTAAGCAACATTTTAAATAACAACATTTAAAACAGATCTAATGCCAATAGCTTCATTTGTTACTGGCAGACAAGCTTCCTTTGTACTTTGGTTTAACAATTAAGTACAAATATATATACAATACTATTCTAATATACAATACTATACTAATTGATCGATTATGACTGAGCAAGACCAACAGACGTTGATACTTGCATAAACCGATGTACAGAAATATTGGCAATTGAAAGAATGTAATTGTTGTGCTTTTCTGATGCTCGTTAAGATACTATTTGATGTAAACGATGTCCTAACATTGTCAACGGTCAGTCTACTGTCAATGGTATAAGACTAGTGAGTGTTGAGTGACCTTGCACAGACCAGGTTCAAGAAAATGTGCTCTCTGTGACTAATCACTCAAATTATATTTAAGATTCAATCATAATTCATAACTAAGCCATACAACGAAACAAGTCAACTTTTTTTGTTGATCTCCATTACATACTACTATTTAATAGTAAATTATTTCTTACTCTCAGTCAGCAATAATATAATACTAGAGCATCATTTTCCAATGTGTCACTGACTTTTTATTTGCTAATGCATGCTAGAGTTTATTGTAAAATGCAAATTTTAATCAATTTTAAATGTAAAATATTAATATTTATTAGGCCTTTTATCTATTACATACAGTTGATGAATTGAATCTTACATGCATTAGATATATAAGGTGCATCTAATGTAGTTAGGTGTACTTGCGTGACATTGACTAGCAACACTCCCAGTGTATTATTGTTAATTGGTGCTTAACATTTCAGTACGTATGTGAACTCTCGGTGAAACACTACATGAAGTCGTTTGTATCTACACTGCTTCATACAATCCATGAAGTTTCAACAAGTTGAGTCTTTTTGTTCTTTCAATATGAGAGATGGAGAGTTAGAATATGTTATGGAGGTTGCAATCAAAAATCTTTGTTATATGTGGGTACATTAATTTTAGTAGACCATAATTATTGTAAGCACTTGTTTTAGTCAAAAGTATCTTATTATAGGCTACAGAATATTACTGTTTATAGAATACAAATGTGGTTAATGTACTAGTAATATTTACATTATAGTGCGCACTTTGGTATTTTTCTGTAGCCTTTAATTATGATGTCTATGAATCTCGAATGGAATGACTGCCATTTGTTGTATTTTGGAAACTAACTAGCCACCACCGGTGAATACAAATGCTTGAATGGGCCTTTGTAAATAGAACACACAGTTTCCTAATGTGTTAACTTATGAATGAAAAGTGTAGGAAGACATAGTTTTCTCAAAATACTACATTACAATCTAACTGGGAATGTGGTAAGCAATTGTACCAGATTTTAGAGATTACAGGTTGGGGAAAACAGTAATAATCTGGATAAGGCTGGCTCCTAATGTGTATTCCATTCTAAATTGAGTATGTAGGCCTACCTTAAAGAGAAATGTAGCCTATGGATGCCATTGTTCAAGAGCTCCGTGTGGACTAGTTGGTAAAGACCACTAACATCACATCCCAGTGTTGATGGTTGTTTATTTTCCATCATAGCACAACAATTTATCAATTTGCTTTAAATTGCAGTTAAGAGATGTTAAATATTTTAAATTTTGTGTTACTACTATAGGCCTATTTAAATAAAAGTTACTATTTATGCCTACAAGTGCTATATGTAGTAGGTTCACAAATTAGCATGTACGCACGTCATAAGCCAGCATTGTGTTCTGTTCTTACTTGAGGACAGAGACATGAAACAATAAAGAAATGGAATTGTCAAGCCAACTTTTGAAGCCCTCATTCAACAAAGTCAAGTACTACTGTAGGCTACGTACAAAAACGGATTCTTCTGAACGAAGTATAAATCATTTAAGTTTGTTGAAAGTAAGCTCGACTATACACCCAATACATTCCAATTCGAAGGTCAAAGGAAGTACAAGCTTATCATCAAAATGAATAGTTTATAATCCAGTAATATTAGACAAGGTATGACAGTACACCATTGATTTTTCGTTCAAGCCACCCTCACCTTACTTTTGTGACATGGTCTAGCTCACTCGTTCAGTAGGAATGTTCGATGTCTCACCCCCCCCCCCCCCCCCCCCCCCACACACACAGAATGATTCTGCTACTTGGCAGAGACATTTGTGGCATTGCTAAGCACAAGAGCTACTATGGGTCGTACACAAGCAGGTCTTGGTATAGAAAAATTTAAAATATCACAGGATCATAGACACAATATAGAACGTATAACATTTCTACACGTGCACTCATTATTGCTTTCAAAGAGGAAAGACGTGCTAAAGTGCTTTAATTCATTGAGGCCAAGTTTGCACACAAAAGATAGTACACCAGTCATTAAAATGTTAATTCTATTCATGTATAGATAATTATTTACTCTTCTTAATGGAGATCGGAACTTAAGATTACGTCTAGCCATTGTTATATTCAAATAGGTTGATGTTTTCTGAAAAGAATCGCCTAGCGTTTCTGTGATATAGAACTGCTCCTTCTCGAGCTACGGACCTTTGTTTGGGATCGTGTGACTGGGGTGATGTAATAAAAAGCTCAGCTGGCGGGTGGCTGGCCGGCTGTCAGGCTGCATTCCACCCTTCGCCGTGTCTTTATTGTTAGTAGTCTTTCAAGTATTTAAATGTAAAGTGCTCGTCAACTGTACAACAGTGATGAATAAAACTGGCATTATTCCTTCTTTAGTTTGAACCTGAATATTTTGATAATGAAACAATAATTTAATTGATTACAATGATACGGATGTAGGAAGTGGACAAAACTAAATAATTATCTCGTCAAGGAATTATTAATTGGTGTTGACATGCAAACTGTAAACTAGTAATGAAAATTAGCAGAATTAATTGAAGCGTATATTTCAAATTCTATAAGCATGTAAAGTTTGAAATTTGGAACTTCCCGTTCCGTAATTGAAAAACGGCTCTTGACGTCATAACTCTTGTCAACAACTGCCTCCTTATCTATTATTAATACATAATCAAGGCCTACTTGATCTCCGCCTAGCGGAGGCTTGTCGAACTCCCAAGTTAGGTCGTTGCAGTCCGTTCCACAATGTTAAAAATCACATGTTATTCAAATGGGAGAAATGTGAAAGAAAACAAATGAAGTGAACTGTCAAATAGAATTGTTCCTAAAAAGGAAAATCATCATATTTTATAATCTTCAATCATTATATTCTATCAAAGTTCTCTTTTAGGTGTTTTAAGTATTGTGTTACATGATCTACAATGCATATTTAATTATTATAACAGTTTTTTTAGTGGGATCCAAAATGGCCATTTTGGTTCCCTTGCGACGACCTAACTTGGGAGTTCGACGAGCCTCCGCTAGGCGGAGATCAAGTAGACCTTGTAAATAATATCAACAGACATTTTACAATATCTAGGATGCAGTGACTTTACAACAATGCCTTTTATACCACTGTTTTCTTCAGAAAATACATTTTGATACAGTATTTACCAAAACGTGTTTAGAATATTGCAATTATTTAACATATTGTTGTTAATTAATGTTGGGCAGTGTTCATTTACTATCTAGAAATAAACGTTGATTCAGTTAAAGTCTTATGAGAGCAATAATCTACTATAGGGTGGGATTTCAGTACTATTTGTATGATATAAACTTATTGTTTACAGAGTTATGACGTCAGAACCTTTTAATCATGAGCAGGTCCGTTTCTGAGCATGTTTTGACAACAATATCTTTGACTTGCTGTTAAAGCGATGTTAATGCACCTTTCGAGCCGAAACCAATTAGTTCCCGTTTATTTTAACTTGAGGTAACTAGTAAGCAAATAAAAAAAATGTGTGAGCATTCCCTATTCTGGTTGTCCAGAAAATATCGGAAACCATCTCGTATTTGGTAAAGACAGTTTAGTGTACAGTAATGTTGTAGGTACGATATAGCTCGGAACCTAATTTACATTTTATACCCAATACCCAAACTATGTATTAGGATCATCATCGAAGCTAGAATTATCGCACTCAATTTCAATTTCAAGTATATATTCGTCAGGGCCTTTGTCATTAATTATTACGATGAAATTGATACAGAGATAATACTTATTTATTTATTTATTTAAATAAACATCTTGTTAATTTATTTTTCATGCAAATACGTAGACTTTCTAGGTAACTTAGAGAGACGCGGTTGCCTACTAGGCAATAACATGTTCTCTATGAGGTATATTTATTTACATCTGTGTCGGTCGGTACCACTGTTCTTTTTTTAATTTGATTCTAAATTTAGTGTTTTGTATGAACCTAGCTCTCATTGAATCAGATTGGACAAAATATTCTCCCACAAAATGTTTCGCACAAACTACCGAATTTCTAGTGAATGCAGTAGTTCCTGTGCACTCTTTCACATCACACCGCGAATCGTTTAGGTCATATGTATCTCTTTTTGGAAATGTTTACACTGACAGACAGCTACCAGAATTGTTAACACATCCATACACTGCACACCTAGACGTTTCAGAAAGAGATGGATACCAAAAACAATGGTGTAACTGTACTAAAATTAGACCTTGTCCCACAACTCCCCCTTACAACCCACACGGCCGGGCTAGCGAACGCGCCACTACCTGCCTTAGACCATTGTGACGTTTCATAGGTTCCAAGAAATCGGTTACGCCGTCACGATCGGTAAAATTTACAATGATATCTTCTATGGGCAGGCATAGCAAGTGCACAGAGAGCGTTGCGATCCGGCCAACAGTCACTGAATATTGGATACACATAACTTTCAACAACAAGAAATAAGAATTTCTTATTTCAACAATAAGAATTTTTATGTCATTGAAAATTTGTTTGACTTCTTTGAAATCTATGTACATTTTTCCGAAAAATTAGTGCACTGCCTTCGAAAAGGGTTTTCGGTGACTTCTAGCAGGCAGTGTTCAGTGGCTGGAACGCTCAAAGCGCTGCAGTGTAGTTGTTTGTTGTACGGCTCCCCATTCTACACATTTTTGTATACGAATCTGTAAAGTGTAAACCAAAAGTTCCGATCTCCTTTAATTGAATCTGAAATTTTTGCTCATTAGAAAATTCGTGTTAAAAAAAATCGAGAGTTACAACCACAGGTTACTAGATGCAATTGATTTATTGTTAGCGAGAAGTTAACGACATTGCTGTGGTTCATATGTACCTAATTCAGCCAAATTACAGCAATGACAATTATGTATCTGAAACAATTTCAGAAGTTGTACATTCCAGATGAGTTGCTATCGAAATTGTAGGGTCAGTTTGCAATTTACAATTCTACCTGAGAAGATGTTGTAGTAGCCGTTGGTACACTTGAATACTACTAACAAAATTTAGCATTCTGATAAAATACTCTAAATATTGGAGGTCAGTAATTTAAATCATGTACCTATGTACTGTGTACTGTATCTATTAGTGACATGCATGTAATGTATTTCAGTCTGTGGTTACTTGACTGGTCGCGAATTTATTTATTTCATACATGTCTGTTTTATTTTTAATTTAACGTTTAGTGTTTGTTGTACTGTATTTAATTGTATGATATTGCTCATTAAAACATCGGCATAAATCGTGTACAGAATGTTATGTATAATGGCAAAATAAATATATATATTGTATTATTATCTGATGTATTTCTTTTATATAAAGTGAGGAAAGGATCCAACAGCTTACCTTCGAGTAGTAAGATGACGGATTTGCGAGTTTGAAGTACACATTAAAGACATAATACAAAATATAACGAGACGTTTCGACCGAGGTCTTGCTCACTCGAGAGAGATGAGCAAGACCTCGGTCGAAACGTCTCGTTATATTTTGTATTATGTCTTTTATGTGTACTTCAAACTCGCAAATCCGTGATCTTACTACTCGAAGGTAAGCTGTTGGATCCTTTCCTCACTTTATATACCATTCCAGCCGATTGGCACCTACTTTCATAACGTATTTCTTTTATAATAGACTAACCATTAGCAAATCTTGGGTAAATTACTTTTGAAAAGTAATGTGATTCCATTACTCATTATTTCATTCTGGAAGTAATGAAATTACTTATTATTGTTTTCTACTGAAAATAATGTCATTACTTTACTTTTCTGCTAAAAAAAAAAGTAATTAAATTACGTTTGTAATTATTTTCTTGCATTTAACAATTTAAGTTTTTACAATTCATTTTGATGTGTGCTTCAAATAAATAAATATATTTGTTGAAATAAAACTCATAATTTATTCTTTTAGTTTTAATATCATGCGTTAATAATAATTCTTTATTTCACCTTACATGGTACAGGTGTGCACTACTCCAAAGAGAGTGTGAAATAGTCATGCTGAAACATAATTATAATTTATAATAGTGATAAACAATACAGTATAATGTTATAAATAATAAAAATTAATGCAAATAAAAACCAACCATCATTAATTTATCACTGCAATATTTTGAGGCAGTTAACATTTGAAGTGTAAAAAAATACATACAATTTAAATTTGAGTCAAAACATGACTTTGCCTGCATGCATGAGCATGGTGTATTGACAGTATTGGCCAGTCTACAGAAAGTCCATATATTATTTAATCGTGCTCATTTACAAATTCATCTATAGAATAAAAGCACTTGTCAAGCAGGAATGATTTCACTCTAGCTTTAAAAATTACGTGCTTGCTTGTCTTTATTTCTTTAATGGCTGATGGTAATTTCTTGAAAAGGGCAGAGCATAGAGCCCATGGTCCTTGGTAAACTGAGATTTGTTGAAAGAGTCTATGTGAATGTTGTTTTGGGAGCGAGTTCCATAGGTATGAATATGTGAAATAAGGGGAAACAATTCCGGATTGTTGTGAACAAAGAGCACGCAAAGTTGAATGAGGATGCATGGAAGCGTCAATAATTTTAGATTTCCGAATAGTTCTCTGCATGATTTCCACCTTGTGGGCTCTACCATGATTCTGATGGCCCGCTTTTGAAGGCAAAGACGCATATTGCCTGCGATGAAGCGCCCCAGAACATTAATCCGCACGATATATGAGTGGATGTGAGCATATAATATACCACCAGTAGAGATTGCGGATTTACAATTTGTTTCAACTTTCTAAGCATTAAGCAACGACTCCTTAGTTTACATGATACATTTTTGATTTGGAGGGACCAATCCCTTTAGTAAACACTATAATACTAGTAGGCCTACTATTTATACTGTACTGTAATACTTTTTTTTTTTTTTTTTTTTTTATCTTATGCCGAAAGTTTGATTCTTCAATCATTTTTCTTCCTAGCTATCCAGTAAATATGTGCTTCCTTCTCTGGCCCGCTCAGGTTATTTGGCAGGGCGTCAATGTCAGATTTAAGTGCAGCACAGCTGAGGAGATGTGCTCTGTCCTGAAAACCTAATGTACATAATTTGCAAGTTGCTGGTTCCTTTGTTATTTGAAATCGACTCAAGTGGTGCTGCAGGACATCGTGTCCTGTGGCCAGCCGAAACTGCGCTGTTGCCACCTTTCTTGACCATGATTTGTCCGGCCCTTTGAGCACCTCGTCTCGCCACAGTTTGTGGTTCGTCTTGGACTCTTGAAGTCTATCATATGATGTCTTGAGGCCCTCCTTAGCAAGGTTTTTGGCAGAGTTGAAGGAAATACTCGCCGTGTCGGGTGCCGACTTCTTCGAGCCCAGTTTGGCTAGTGCGTCGGCTTTTTCGTTGCCCAGGATGTTACAGTGGCTTGGCACCCACTGGATTTTTAGCACTTTGCCATGCATCACATTTCTGATTAGACTTTTTTGAAGTGACAGGGAGGCTTCTTCACATTTTTCAATGTGACAGATGTTCTTGATGGCGGCCTTGCTGTCTGAGATAATAACAAATTTTGTTTTCCTGAGTGGAAATGTTGGCGTTTCTGCGATTTTTTCTGCTGCTCTTGAAATGGCTCTTATTTCGGCATCAAAAATGCTCGAGCCTGGTGCCATAGGGTGGGCCTCTTCAAAGAAGATGCAGTGGAAGCCGAAGCCAGTATTCCTTCCCGTGCTGTCTTGGGAGCCGTCTGTAAAGACATGAATCCATTCGGATTTAGGGTAGTGCTTCTTCAGGTGTGCCTCAGTAAGCACTTTCAGCTCAGTCTGGCTTTTTTCTTCTCTTTTGCCCACACCTTCCACTTGAAGATTGAATTCGATTTTGATGGTAGAAATTGGCAGGCAGTTGACATCTAGGGTGGTAAGCTTTTGTCGAGGATGGCGTAGCAGGTCCGGACAGTGCTCCATTTTCAGGAGTGTTGTTTTTTGAGCAAAATTTATGTGTCCTGCTGCACTTGCCATTGGGAAGGCAAGCCATGTTGGATCAATCCTGGCCAGTTTCTCATGCAGTATGATGGCTTTCTGCTCTAATCTCTGTAGTAGGGGCTCTACTTTGCAGTATGCTTCCATTGCCGCCACTGGTGTTGTCTTTACTGCACCGCTGGCGAGTCGAAGGGCCTGATTCTGGATTTTACTAAGTATATCAAGATGGTTCTGCGCCGAGGTGATAAAAACTTCTGCTCCATACTCAAGGACCGGGCGCACGCAGGTCTTGTAGGTAAGAACCAGTGTGTCAATCCTGGCTCCCCAAGACACTCCGGCTGCACGTTGCATCAAGCGCAGCCTCTTTTTGGCCTTCTCAGCAGCTTTCTCGAAATGGGCCTTGCCGGTGAGCTTCTTGTCAAGGATGGCTCCGAGGTAGGTAACGTGTTCCTCTTTTTTCAGCTGCTGTCCACTTATGTACAGCTCGAGAGTGGGGTCTTCGTGTTTAAAAGTAAAGACCATGTAACATGACTTGTTGGGGTTCACCTTGAAGCCACGGGACTCAAGCCATCCAGCCAACATACTTAATGCGGAGGAGAGCATTATCTGCAGGCCGCCGATGTTCCTGCCTGTGACATAGATGAAGAAATCGTCAGCGTAGGCCTTAACGTAGATTCCTGGCAGGATTTTGACCAGCTTAATTCCTCCATTAACTGCAATTTTAAATATGGTAGGGGCGGTGATAGTGCCTTGTGCCACGCCGGCAGAAATGTATCTTGTGCCGCTTTTCACACCCTTGTAGGCTACTTTTATTCTTCTATGATTGATGAAGTCGTGCAGCCACTTGATGAGGTTGTTCGGTATTTTATTTTTCTGCATCTCTTTTATGGCGTGGGTTCGATCAGTGACGTCGAAAGCTGCAGACAAATCGATGGACACGGCCACTGTGGTCTCTTGTCTGGTAAAGCCTTCCTTTGCATGTTGCGCGATGTATGCCACCTGATCCACTGTCGATCTATTCTTCCTGTAGCCAGCCTGATCTGCACTGATGATGTTGTTTTCTTCCAGGTAAGTTTCCAGTCGTTGGTTTACCATACGTTCTGCTGTTTTGGCAAGTGCGCTCGTGAGGGCGATTGGACGATAACTGCTCGTTTGATTTGCGTCCTTGTCCTTTTTCAGGATGGGTGTGATGACTCCCATCTTCCAGTTCTGAGGCACTTGGCCTATCTATGATTTGTTTATGAGGGAAAGGAACTGTTTCCTGAAGAGTGGGCCTGAGTGCTGCAGAAACTCAGCATGTATTCCATCCTCTCCAGGAGCCTTTCTCTTGTCCAGCATATAGATTGCTAGATGTAGCTCTTCGTCGCTGAAAAGTCTGTTGTAGGGATCATCTAACTCTTCGTATCTGGGCTTCTCTACCAGGAACTTCTTTTTTCCAACACGGGTGCTGACAGAGTGAAAATGTCGGCAGAAAAACTCAGCCTTTTGCTTAATCGAGGTTGCTTCTTTGTTATTCAGCAGAAGTGGAGCATTCCGGTCGTCCGTCTGAGACCACTTTCCACAGAGTCGAGAGAAGAAATGGTGAGCTTTGATCGCATCCTCTCTGTAGTCAATGCTCTGTAGGTATTCTGTGTATTCTTTATGCTTGGCCTCTTCAATTGCTGTTGTGAGCTGCTTTTGTGCCTCGTTAAGCTTTTCTCTTGTTTCGTGTGATTGTTGTGTTTCAGAGTCTTTTCGGCATCTGTTTCTTGTTTGTCGCAATGCCTCCAGGTCATCATTCCAGAAGACTTTGAAGTCTTTCACCGTGCCTCTTGGGATGTTTTTCTTAGCTGCCTCTAGAAGATTATTGACCAGCAGTTTCAAATCCTTATTTGTGTTGCCAGTCATTTTGGTTTGCTCTGAGAGCATTTCCAGGTCGTTTGTGAAAATGTCCCATTTAGCCTTCTTAAAGTTCCATTTGAGGAGAGGCAGAGGCCTCTGGTGTGTCTGGTTGGTTGGAGATAGCTTAAGAATCTTATGGCCAATTACGGAGGGGCAGTCAAGGTTTTCCTGTGCGTACTGGTGTACAAGATTCTGATGCAGGAAGGCCAAGTCCGGACGCGACTTGATACCATTGGTAGTCAGGTTGGTCCACGGGTCATCCTCAGGGTCGAGCAATAGTAGCGAGTTGGCGGCCGTGAACTCCTCAACCAGTTGTCCAACTTTGGTTGTGCTGGTGTAGTTCCAATCTTTGTTTGGCGCATTGAAGTCTCCGAGGATGATTGTGTTGTGGGTGATGAGCAGGGTCTCGAGCGCCTCAGGTATATTATTGGGCGGGTTATAAATCATGTAGATTGTAGTCTTCTTGCCTCCCATCCAAACCTCGATGCAGGCAATCTCGATCAAATCGGTCTGCTCCCCCATCGTGTGGACCACCTTAAAATTGGACACAAGGCTGCTTTTAACGCCAATAATCAGGCCGCAAGCAATTTTCTTCTTGGGGCGTTTTGCTTCTAGCACGTGGAGCGTATAGCCAGGTGCCTTTAGGTCTTTTAGGCCTTGATGTCCTGTCTGGGCATGTTGTCCTGCTTCTGAAATGCAGTAGATGTCAGTCTTTTCTTTGTCAATTGATAAAAGGAACTCAGCAAATTTTGTCTTGGATATGCCTCCAGCATTCCAGTAAAGAATTTTAGGGCGGCTGCTGGGCACAGGGTTGCATCTCAAAGAATGAGGTTTGCCTGCCTGGCCTACAGCGGTAGCATCTCGTTTGCCTCTATGGGCGTCATTCTGAACATGTTGAAGCAGCATGATGATAGCCAGTGGCGTTTGTGATAGTCGTCTTCGCTCTGGGGCCTCCTGCCACCAGTCCGGGGGGTACGTGGTCCTGACTTGTAGGTCGTTGTAGTAGACCGGACGTGCGACTTCTTCACCCACAACGTACCAAACTCTTGCAAGAGAACAATAATAAACGTCGTTTGATCGTTTGGCACGGTGTCCCGGGGTAAGCTCTCCGGGCCCAACGTAATACTGTAATACTGATCTTACAGGTTAGGCTAAAGCTATTTCCAAATATTTCCATACAATAACATAATTCTACATGGTGTAGCATTAGAAACGAAAAGCAAAGCGCTAGTAATGTAAAAAACATGTGGAATTGTAACGAAATTACATGAGCTGTTATTGTTACAAAATTGTAGTGACGTTACCATCAACGTTACTGAGAAAGTAATTTCGTTACAGTAACGCGTTACTTCCGTTACGTTAGTACCCAAGACTGCCATTACCTTACCTTATTCTCTTGCCACACAAGTTCTTTGGTGTTGGTGGCCTTGAGATTTGGTCATACAGCCAATCAATATGTTTGACTTATTTGAAAGCATGAGACACCAGTTTATTGGAAGCATATCAATGAGAACCTTGAATGGTGTGCACATTAAGGCTGGTCTACATACATGATTTAGAACTTGTGATTACAGGAGTTGAATTGCCCAAAACACATACAGACATCCACACTAATGAAATATTTGTTACTTGGTGCTCTACAGAGTTGACCAATATTCAAAGTAACAATCTCCAAGTGGCAAACTCAAATCAAGTGAGCGTCTTTTAATGTAAACCACCTGGAAGTCGACTTCATAGACAGGATTGTTATGCTCGATAGAAGGCCGTTCGATTACCAAAAAGCTCCAGCAAGACTTTAGCTTCTTTGAAACTCTAATTCTTCGTTTGTGTGTGGACGACCACCCTAAATTGTAAAATCTAAATACAATAATAATATTTTAATAATATACTGTATTGAGAAATTTGCTATGTTTTTAATACAGAATTACTACAGTACCGGTACTGTGCATGACAACTCGAATATTCACTGTGTATCTTGTATACCTGTTGAATTGTCAAGAGGCTAATAAATCTGTATGTAGCCCAGCCTTCAACACAGCCCAATGTGCAATGAAAATTCTACCATAAGGAATAAAGTTGGATCAATCGGAATTCTCCATCATGGCAGAAATTATTATACGTAATAAGAACTAAGCAATGATGGAAGAACAAAGAATGTATTATACTGAAGTGGGTGTCATCAATTATCATGTACATGAGCAAGTGATTGAATACTTAGTTGATAGTTGATGGATGTTTCTCATTTCAGTGAGGAAGGCAACTGAGATCATGTAAGCATCTGTACGTATACTAATCACTTAGATCTTCTTCATCACTGAAATAACTGCTGGGTTTTATCCGCTTTTTTGGTGGCACTACCGGTTCTTTTTCTGTTTCGTCATATTTACCAGTAGCTACTTTGAAGCGGTATTGTTCAAGTTCTGCTTTCTCTTGCTGAAATTAACCAGTTAGCACAATCATCCATAAGCACAGGCCAACAGTTATTGTCATTTATTTATACTGTAATGAAATATCCAAGTACAGTAACACATACAATAAAATAAGTAGCAAAATAGCTTGAGAATTACTTTTTTTCATCAGGATGTTCAAAAAGGTTTCACTTTCATCCTAAACGTTTAGGTACCGGTAGGTATCGGTTTTGATATTTTTATCATATCGGTATTTTAAATGGAATCCACAGACACAAACCCATTCCAAGTAAACCGTACCTATCAATCAACATACCAAAACATGGATGACAACGTTTAACAACATTTAATCATGTTCTCTCAACCTCAAATTCTCTAAAACCTAAACCATTGATTTGCGTAGAAATATGACGCAACGGCAAATATAACACTTTTTGTTTTTGAACACCCTTACAGTTAATTTAATTTACTATATGGCAATAAAGAAAGCCAGCCAACATACCTCAGACTGAATCGCGGCACTTAGCGTTTCCTCATCGATTACAACGGCCGGTTCTTCTTTCCGCCGCTCGACTTCAGTACGCTCGTCCTCCGAACTGTCGTCCCAATGGGTGCACTCGTCCGCGTCTCCACCCTTGGACTTTCCCCTGAGACGCTTCTTCTTGGGCGGAGGCTCGCGTTCCCCCAGCGCATTCTTCGGACACAGGTAGCTCAGGTGGCCCTCTTGACCGCACTCGTAGCACTTGCTCTTGTCCGGATAGTTCTTTCGGCGGATGTAGTCCGCACTTCGACCATTGTCTATTGCCAGGCCGGCCTTCAACGTACGGCCAAACATCTGTACACCGTCAGGGAAAAGTATGATACCAAAAGTTTTAGGCCTAAATACTGTATGTATTATCTATGTCACCTTATGTGTGGCCAATGTGACAACTTTTGTGTTTTATATCAACCAAATTTAAACTTTTGAACAAGAATTAATGGTTCCTCAATAATGTTTTATAGATCTGTAATTCTTCTCAATGTCTTTTTATAAGTTCAAATATTGTTACAACCATAATCTGCCACTATTCACGCTCTTTCTACCCAACTGTATAAATATAAATTCTTGCATTCATTTCGAGCCACGTACACTTGTGCTAAATCCCTCAACCATATTTGATTGATAAAGTACCTCAATTATACTTTCCATCTCTTCTCTAAAACTACTTTTCTTCGTTGCCCTTCACATACCGGTACTGTACCACATTTACTGCTCATCATTACTTCTGATCCAGGCCATTTACATAAAAATTCGACCAAACCCAGGACAAATTGCAACATTAGTGTTTTTGGTATCACTTTCTTCAGAAAACAATCTTCTTTAACATAGTCAAAAGCGGCAAAAATCCGACGACTAGGATTTTTTATATGGAGCTTTAATTAAAACGTAATTATGATAATTATAAGTTTTTGTTTTTTCAAAATACCACAAGTCTTGTTTGGACATGTAAAAATGTGCTCTGTGTATTCGCGATCACAAAACTTCGATACGCCCCTAGCGGACAAAATTATCCCTAAGCTAACGGGTCTAGCGCTCTAACTGTCTGCGGATTCTCGCACAAACCACACGGTACTAATCTTGCTCTAGCTGTTACACTATTCATTTTGAAGGAAAAACTTATATGAAAGCGTATTTATTTAGTTTACATGCCAATAATCATCATAAAAGTTATTTGAAAATTATAGACCCAGTAGTTAACTTGTTATAACAATTCACGCAAAGAATCGGAAAATGAGCAAAATTTCTTGTTGTTTTCTCAACTTCAATTGTCGAAAAACTAATGATCTGATTTTGACGCGAGTTCCTTAAGAATATGTAGCAACAATGTGAGAAAATAAACAAATAAACTTTCTAGATAGAAAGTGTCCCGAACTTAATGCAGGGTGCGTAGTTTCATGCCCAAACCGCTGCTTTTGAGGTCCAACCGCTGCACCCTGCATATTAGTGGATGCTATAAATTATAGTTAGTTCGAATAGTTAGTCGAATAGTTCGAATTCTCACGGCAAGGAGCGCTAGCTCAGCACGTTTGAACTTCGTTGCCGTCTGGCGGGATATAGGCACCGTGTGTTAGTACATACAGCGCTATATGTGGCCAAATTTAGCAACAAACTGCTGAAGATTTCATTCCGCGGTTGAAAATAGTGCTGGATATTATTGTGATATATCTTGTTTTTGTTTGGTGTTTGTTTTGTTTTTTATTGTTGATGTGTATTTATTTTGTATTGTTGTTTTGTTTTGTGCTTTTGTTTTGGCTTTTATTGTCTTGTTTTGTTTGTGTTTGTTGTGAGTTATTTGTTGTTTTTACATCTAAAACGTGTCCTGATTAAAATGGTGGCTTGCCTTTTTAAGATTTACTGATGGGATTCATAATCTGCACGAAAATTTTAAAACCCGTATTTAATTAAACAATTTTCACAATTTCCCTTTATTGACGTAGGAAGAACGACGCTGCTTCAGCAGGTTGTTGCGCGACTTTGCCACTTGGAGCGCTTCATTCGTTTTCACTAGCGCCATCAGTGGCCAATCTCGGTGCCTATATTTGAACTCAGTTCTGGCATTCAAAAACTATCTAGAACCCTTTGTACGAGTATCATCACGGTCTTCTAAATCTTCAATGACAACAATACACAACAATTAAAATTCAGTTTTCAAGTGTTTTATCAAGGTTCATTGATGCACACATGATCGTCTACTAACCTTGATTTTATTGTTGCACAAAGATTTAGAGGACCGTGATGATAATCATACAAAGGGTCCTAGACGACGAGGTTCCCGCTCAGTTTTAAACTTTTGGAAGAGCAAGTTATTGCTGTGAGAATTCGAACTACACGTCGGACTTAGAAAATTTCGCTCAGACACGCGCAGACGAATTCCCATATGGATGAACTTTAGTTTGTAATCTTTGACATTACTCTATTGTTAGTTGTTTAGCAGTGACCTATGTGCTTACACATTAAGACAAAAGGCAATTAAAATTTTCGGACCAGGTTTAAGACGTTCCTTACATTCATTCACATTCATACATACATTCATCATTTCGCGCTACAGGTGAATTGCACCGCTTTTGTGAGTCACCCGCCCGGGGCCCGCTACCCGAGTCGGTTTTCGCCGCGCACGTAGGGTTGGGGAGGGGGGAGGAGTAAACTGACAGTTGAATTCCATTGTAAAAACAGGAATTTTATCTGAAACAATGTTATATCAATTGTTTTACTAATGTAGGTAATGCGATAGTACTATCGCATTCCATGTTATATCAGGCGACGTATTATCAAGAGAAAATTAACATTGCGTCTTATGGGGTTTCGCTGGGACTTTTATCAAAACGAAGTGAAAATGTGAACGACGTTGTATCGGACGATGTACTAACAAGGTTGTACTGTATTAGCAATTATTTTCAGTTGCATTTCACAATTGTACTTGGGTCCATGGATAACCACACGCACACCTCTGTTGGCGACGCTGTTCTATAGTACTCACAATTTTTATACTAAGTTCTACTAGACTAGAGAGAAGTAAATCATTGGATATGCCTATTCCATTGTGCACTGCTTTCCGAAAGAATTAGTCACTAGTGAAGAGTCCGAATTTTTTATACCTAATCCTATGTAATATAATATATAGCCTCATTTAGCTACAAAACCAGTTTACTGTTTAATTGTATGGAGCAAATATGGAGCAATCGTCGTAAGTTTTCCCCGACTGGGATCGAACCAGCGCACTCCGACATAACGTACCAATGCTCTAGTATAAGAGCTCATCTAATTGCTGAACATAGCAGTTTAGACGTCTATAGTTATTGTGGCCCACGATTATTTGTAACACCACCGTTTACCACTTCTTACCACGGGTCCGGCTAGGGGTTCAATTGTGGAGAACGGTCGTGGATCTCCTTCATTCTCATAACCTTCTCAACCTTCACAAAACTTCTTTGGGCGCCACTTTGTTCATTTAAAAAGAAATAACACCAGACAGGAGGAACAAAGAATACCTGTCTGGGTAATAGGTATATGGACTAACAATTGAATCAGTTTTAGAATTTATTACATTATGAACTTGAGGATGCGGAATCGTCCGTGGAACTTGTAACCAAATTTGTAAGAGTATTATTCAAAGAAAAGAAAAAGAAAGGTGGCCACCGTACATATGGTATTACGGTTTAAATAACATAACTTATTAACAGTTCGTATCTCTTTTCTTCGGCTTGTGTACGCTCCTCGATCCGCGTACTCCTTCGTACTAGCCTAGGCCTAGATACAGCTCACGCCGGTTGCATGGCCCCTCCACAACCGCCTAAATTCGAAATACAAAATACCAATTAAAATTCAACCAGCAACTATTACTTCTAAATAATCTTGGCGAACTGAAACTTACCACAAACGTGGAAAAGGATAACCCGAACAAATTGCAGACCTCAAACCAATCACTTTCCCAAAACCTCGTCCTCGTCCAAAACACGACTCTTCAATCATTTAATCCAACTCTTTTTACCGTCGCTAGGCAACACAAATCAACAAATTTAAACAGTCACCGCCTTCTCAATGACTATCGTGGTAACAAAACACATGAATACCAACTCACTTAACAAATAAGACCGAAAAAGACGGCACAACAGTAAACTGTAATATAACTGTTACCGATAACAAGTTCCACAATGACGGGACGTCACACCCCCTCTGCCTACAAAAGAAAATCCTGATTTTCTTAGAAAGCCAATCTTAGTCTGAGAAAACATTTTTAAGATCCACCACATGCCACTTTCCTGCTGCTTTACCAGTCAGATCTTTGAGTTCTAGCACAACAGGTGACAACTTCCTAGAAACAACGAAAGGTCCTACAAATTTCTTTGCCAGTTTGGCCGAAAAGTATTTGGTAGCATCAGACAAAACAAAGTTACGTCTCCAAACTCGGTCTCCCTCTCGATATTCAACAGGTTGGTGACGCAAGTTATAATTCCGTGCTTGACGACGTTGGGCCTCTGCAACGTTACACTGTACTCTTTCACGAATATTTTCGAGACCAGCCCATCTCTCTTCTATACCCATTGCAATCTTCTCTCCAGACGTGTCGAATGTGGAACGGTCACGTTTCCCGCAAAGACTCAATTCTCGTCCATATTGTAAATAAGCAGGAGTGTACTTGGTCGTCTCATGTTTACTCGTCCGGAGCACATATTGAACTTGAGGTAGTAATATTGTCATGTAAAAGTTGGTACTTTATAACTTTTACAAGTGTAGTCTCCCTCTTGGTGATTTATGGATATCTTGATTGTGTCAGTTTGTCATTTACAGTTTTCTTTCACAATTAAGGTATGCGCTGTGCTGGCTATTTCGTCAGCCCAGAGCGTTGGTTATTTCAATATCAATTATTGCAGTATTGAGGGCAATGATTGCGGCAACCTCGCTGACTACTCGGTTTAGGAGGGCGCTGGTTCGGTGGTGACGTCAGTAGAGCCTGGCCCCACTCATTCGTGATGGTTATGGGAGGGGGTCGAACCGAGTAGTCTGATTGGTAATTTATGACTGAGTACAGCCAGCGTAGGGCAGAGAGGGGGTGACTGGGGTATGACGTAGGAAAGTCTAGGTGCGAGGGAGCACGTGTGTAATTCAGGGCATTCAATCATGGAACGAAAGAGGAGGTAGACCTGTGCCAAGGTGGAACGGTGGGAAGAACGACGGAAGACCCAGAGGGAAGGACATGGAGGCCGATCGTAGACCTGGACGACGGAGGCAAACCACAACACGGGGTCGGAGTCAGCCACCGGGAAGCCAAGGTATAGGGGTTACTACAGCTACCCTCTAGATAGGAAAGTTAAGTCCATCAGACCTGGAATGCCCATAGACAGATTCGCCATAACTCAGCCACGTAGGATAGATGTGTATTCTAATAAATTGCGGTTCCTCTATTGTTTGAACCAAAGTCTTGTCAATCTAAGACCTAAACTGCCTGAATTGGTATGTCCCGATCCCTATGATGTGAGAACCACCCCTAGAGCTACGCCCCAGTACTTCTACGGGTCCGTCGACTTTGGAGTCCGTGGGTTCGAGGCCGAGCCGATGGAATTTGGATGGATGTCACGGTAGGTTCTCGCTGTCTAACAATATGTCCCATTTCCGCTGGTTCTCTCCAACAAAAATTGCAATAATGTTGCCAACTTCCTTATTCATTCGTTCCACTGGATTAGCTTGTGGGTGGTAAAGAGGGGTGAATTGCACCTCCACGCCATAGGCATCCATGGTCTGTTTGAAATCGTTAGACGCTAGTTGGGGTCCATTGTCAACAATGATACGACGAGGAGCTCCATTCTCGAGAAACACGGAGTTAATTAACTGAAAAAGTACCTCTTGACTAGTTGAGTTTCGTAATGGAGATAGATAAGTCCACTTTGTGTGTGTATCTTGTACAACGAGGATAAATTTATTTCTTTTCAAAGAAGGGGGTAATGGACCGATTAAATCCAAAGTAAGAACTTCCCATGGACAAGACGGAAACACCCGAGGATTTAGTAATCCAGCAGGACGCCTCTGTAAAACTTTGTGCTGAGCACACACGTGACAAGACGACACGTAGCGACATACATCAAATTTCATCTTCGGCCAATAATATTCTTGAGCGAGTCGAGCTAAAGTCTTATACATTCCTCGGTGACGAGCATTGGGTTCGTCGTGGCATTCCATAATAGCCTCTCGACGCAACTCTTCAGGTAACACGCGTTTCCACACGCTTTCCTCCACAGGTAACTTACTATAATCGTAACACAATTTGAAAAGTTTCACGCCTTCTAGACGCCAAACAGAAAAATCTTGGGGTTTTTCTCGTACCTGATCACACATTTTTAAATACCATTTGTCTAGAATGGGAGCTACAACTTCCAACACTGCCACTGGTTCTTTCGCTCTTGACAAAGCGTCGGGAACAACATGTGCAGACCCTTTCCTATGTATAATTGTAAAATTGTATTGTTGAAGTCGGACCGCCCACCTAGCTAGTCGACCAACAGGATCTCTCAAATTATTCAACCACAGAAGACTATGGTGATCTGTTATGACCGTGAATTGCGAGCCCTCTAAATAAGCACGGTGCTTCTCTACCGCCCAAATGACAGCAAGACATTCTTTTTCGGTAACGGAAAATCTCCTTTCTGCATTAGTAAGGGTACGGCTACCATAGGCGATTACTTGTTCCCCTTCGTCGGATTCCTGAGATAGAACACAACCAATTCCAAACTCTGAAGCATCGGTCTGTAAAACAAATGGTTTGGAGAAATCGGGACAAGTAAGAACTGGAGCACTAGCCAGACAAGTTTTAACTTTACAAAAAGCTTCCTCGGCAACGCTTTCCCACTTCCAACCTGTGCTTTTCTTAAGTAACGCCGTAAGTGGAGCAACCGTAGTTGACAAATCCGGTATAAACCGTCGATACCACGAAGCCATCCCTACAAAACGACGTACTTCTTTGACTTTCGTCGGGCGAGGATAGTTAACGATTGCCTCTACTTTGGCCGGATCAACATGAAGACCCCAACGATCTATAACGTAACCAAGATATTTAAGTTCAGGACGCACGAAATGACATTTTTCCATATTTAGTGTCAATGATGCTTTACGTAAACGACGGAAAATTTCTTCCAATAGTTCCAAATGTTGCTGAAAGCTGGATGTAGCCAAGATTATGTCATCCAGATATACGAAGACATAGGGTTCGAGATCGGGACCCAAAACTTTATCGATCAAACGCTGCCAAGTCGCGGGACTGTTATGTAACCCGAACGGCATACTCCGAAATTGAAACAACCCTCTACCTGGTACTGTGAACGCTGTCTTATCTCTACTAGCTTCTTCCACTCCGATCTGCCAAAAAGCATTTTTTATATCGAGTGAAGATAAATATCGACTATCTCTAAGACGATCCAATATCGCTGACACATAAGGTATGGGATACGCATCCTTTTTTGTACACGCATTAACCTTACGGTAGTCTACCACGAAACGATACGCGCCAGAAGGTTTCTTCACCAAAATAATGGGTGAGCTCCAAGGACTCATAGAAGGTTCCACAATACCATCCTTCAACATCTGATCCAATTCTCGATTAATTTCTGCTTGAACTACAGGTGACACAGGGTAATACCGCTGTTTAATTGGTAACGCATCACCCGAATCGATACGGTGCTGTATTAACGGCGTAGGTTCACTAGGAATATTTACGTTTTCAGCAATGTTTCTATCTAACAACTCTTTTAGACGTCTCTCTTGCTCAAGGGTTAAGTTTTCACGTGGTTGTAGAACATGTAGAGACTCACAGGTTATATCAGGGGTGTCGGAAAATGACCAAGTCCCCTCACTAACGTCGGGTACCAATTTCATAGCGTTCCAAAAATCAATGCCTAGAATAAGGGTAGATTTTACTTCGGGAACAATCATGACCGGAAGAACAACAGAACGATTGTCTAAGGTGAGTGGTAAATCGACAATACCTTCTACCTCACATAAAGCCCCATTCGCCACTAACACACTAACATTTGTTGGTTGAACCTTAAACCCAAGTTGTTGTACAATTTTCCAACCTTTGCCTCCTAAGAACGTGCGTGAAGCGCCAGAGTCCAATAAACCTCTAACCTTCCGGCCGAAAATATCTATATCCAAATAATAACGACAATCCTCTTTATGTTTGGTCATAACGCCTTCTACTACACATGGTGAAACATTGGTCATTCCAATATTATCCATACATTTATTCGTAGGCCTATCCGGGACAATCAACGCTCGCCTACGGGATTGCGTTGCCCTACGACGTTTTTTGAACAATCCGAACAAGTTAAAACTGTCGCATCAACCTTCCCACAAGTAAAGCAATATTTCCGATTACCTCTCTTCTGACAATCTCTAATCGAATGACCGGCCCAACCACAACATGCACATTTCACTTGTTTAGCAGCGGTAACCGCAAGTTGTACTGGTGGTACAGTCGTAGTCGCTTCCAATTTAATACGCGATTTACTCACCCCCTGGTAAGCTAAATCAGGCTCCAGTGATACTTTGGAAGATGGAGGAGGGCGGAATTTCTGAGATAACAGAAAACTGTCCTCAACCCTACGACCCAACTCTCGTAATCTGTCAATTGATCCTACATCTTGAAGACAAAGTTTTTCCATTATCGAAGGCAGAACGTTCTTCTTTATTACTCGTAACCTATCCTCTTCAGACACAACATACGATAACCGATTGAATAAATTGTCCATAACCGCTAGGTACATGCCTATTCGCTCTGAGTCACCTTGGGTCCTAGCCCTAATCTCTTCCATCAAACTGTCATCATTATCGCTGGGTGAAAACTCAGCCCTCATTTCTGTAACCAGTTCCGTCCAAGAATGAGTATTTCGTTTGACAGACCGAAACCAAATCAACGCAGATCCACTGAAAATATCGACTGCTTCGGTCCATAGCTGCTCCTTAGTGACGTTACGTGCTGAACACAATTCATCTACGCGTTCTAAGAACGCACCCAAACTCATATCAGAACTCTCACCAGTAAATTTCAAATTCCACTTAGCCACCGGAATCATATTCCTCTCCGAGCGTTGAGCCTCTCTACGAACTTCTGGCACCGCTACCGCTGGAATTGTAGCTACTGCTTCAACCATGTTAAGAAATCTACGATTAAGTAGAGCAACATCCTCATTTAGTGGACGAATACGCTCCTGCACCGCATCACTGTCACCTAACAAGTGAAGTCGACGTTCAGCTAATACCAGTCTAAGTGAAATGGTTCTTGATTGTTCTACATCTCCCTCATAATCAGAAATTAGCATAGACAAGTCGGTCAGCTTAGTACCAATCGCAGTCAGTTCTCGATCCAAGTCAGCCATCTTAAAAACCCTCGAATCTACAAGACACGATTCAAAACAACAACTACTATAAACAACAATATCCCGTAACCAAGCTTTGACCAGTCACAACAGAGATAAAACGATTTAACTTGAAAATAATACCCAACACGTAGTCGAATTACAAGACTCACTACAAATCTAGATTAAACAACGAGGAAACTTCAACAAAGAACCAATTGTCAACAAACCGTCAAGCACAGCGACCAATACAATCCACCACGTACGGAGACAGCCTGTACTGTGCTAACAATAACAACCACGCGGGCACAGTAACAATCACGTCGACACAACAACAACGACGTCGAGACAATAACAACCACGTTTGCACCTCAATCGTAAACGGCAACAACACACATGTATGCACATTAATCGTATCGAGCCAATAACACCCACCTCAATTGTAAAGAGCCAATAACGCACACGTATGCCAAATAACAACCACAGGGGAACAATTACAACCCCGTACGCACCTCAATCGTAAACGACAACAACACACATGTATGCACATTAATCGTATCGAGCCAATAACACCCACCTCAATTGTAAAGAGCCAATAACGCACACGTATGCCAAATAACAACCACAGGGGAACAATAACAACCCCGTACGCACCTCAATCGTCTAGAGCCCCACGTTCGAGCGCCAATTATGTAACACCACCGTTTACCACTTCTTACCACGGGTCCGGCTAGGGGTTCAATTGTGGAGAACGGTCGTGGATCTCCTTCATTCTCATAACCTTCTCAACCTTCACAAAACTTCTTTGGGCGCCACTTTGTTCATTTAAAAAGAAATAACACCAGACAGGAGGAACAAAGAATACCTGTCTGGGTAATAGGTATATGGACTAACAATTGAATCAGTTTTAGAATTTATTACATTATGAACTTGAGGATGCGGAATCGTCCGTGGAACTTGTAACCAAATTTGTAAGAGTATTATTCAAAGAAAAGAAAAAGAAAGGTGGCCACCGTACATATGGTATTACGGTTTAAATAACATAACTTATTAACAGTTCGTATCTCTTTTCTTCGGCTTGTGTACGCTCCTCGATCCGCGTACTCCTTCGTACTAGCCTAGGCCTAGATACAGCTCACGCCGGTTGCATGGCCCCTCCACAACCGCCTAAATTCGAAATACAAAATACCAATTAAAATTCAACCAGCAACTATTACTTCTAAATAATCTTGGCGAACTGAAACTTACCACAAACGTGGAAAAGGATAACCCGAACAAATTGCAGACCTCAAACCAATCACTTTCCCAAAACCTCGTCCTCGTCCAAAACACGACTCTTCAATCATTTAATCCAACTCTTTTTACCGTCGCTAGGCAACACAAATCAACAAATTTAAACAGTCACCGCCTTCTCAATGACTATCGTGGTAACAAAACACATGAATACCAACTCACTTAACAAATAAGACCGAAAAAGACGGCACAACAGTAAACTGTAATATAACTGTTACCGATAACAAGTTCCACAATGACGGGACGTCACATATTTCACATCGTAAGATCATAATTAAACCGCCAAGCTGGCGTACACGGGTTCCATTCTAGTTTGAGGCAAATATAATTACTCATTAGTCTCTGTTACCATCGTCCAGTAAATTACAAGTACATAATTCAACGACTCAATTTTGAACACTGTCCTGTATTATTTATTATCTGTGATTGTATTTAACACAATTCAGATTTTCAGTTTGTTTTCTCTAGTCTTTAAACAAGTGTAGCTCGGTCAGTTTTTACAATAGAAACGCGATTCGAAATTTGATATTCATAAAATAATACAAAGACATACCATAAATATGAACATTGTGTTAACTCGTCAGTCGATAAAATTGTACTAGCAGTCATTTCCGGTGTGTGGTGAGTCAGCCGCCGGTCTACGAATGTGATAAGATGTGTTCTGAAATACGATCCGACGCAGGTGCAGAACGAAAGATACAGTGGATTCAAGCAACCTTTTCCCATCAATTGAGTTGTGGAGTGGGTAACATAACGTCCCTCCCACAGCATACCGACCCGACCCGTAAAGATTGAAATCAACTCGGAGTTCCTCGTTGCATGGACACAAGCCTGTTAAACTTATGGTTTAAGTTCACTTGAGCACTGTCAAACTGAACTTTAAGAAAGTTCATTTAAAAAAATAACAACCCCTAAACTGCCTATGCCAAACAATAACATACATAGTATATACTAACCTCACGGCCATTAAGAGATGCTGTGCATGTTTTTGCGTCTTCTGAATTCAGAAACTGTACAAAAGCTACTCCTCGACTTCTTCTTGTTACTTTGTCCTTCATGATTGTAACCCTAGTAAACAGAAAATGTACACTATATTAAAATTGAATTCATTCGTTGTTCATACCTCTTCTCTCTTCTTCTCTTATGCCAACATTGACAGGTTACTACCTAGTACCTATAAATTAATTTAAATACTGAATAGCCAAAAAAGAGCATTGTGTTGAAGGAATGTATTTATTTATTAATCCACGTTGATTCGTACCTAGTACCAAAATGCTTTTCACATGACAGAGTGTGAATCTGTTTAGAACCGACTATCTGAACCGGCCATCTGCAAATCATGTAATTTTGAATCCCAAGACAGAGCACACCTTTTTAGGTGTGCCGCACTTCAGAGTGACATTGATATGCCCAATGATATGGGCAGGTCAGAAAAAGAAGCCATTTGATATTGGATATTTATTATTTTATTTTATTTATGTACTAGCGAGTATCCGGCATGCGTTGCAATGCCACTGAAAAAAAGAAAGTGCGAAGTGGAAGTGAGTCTTGCTTCCCGTTGCTCGTCTGTTTCACACGATCTGGCTTGAGCATTGTGAACTCGGACACTTTCGAGTCTTGCTTCCCGTTGCTCGTCTGTTTCACACGATCTGGCTTGAGCATTGTGAACTTGGACGGTTTCGAGTCTTGCTTCCCGTTGCTCGTCTGTTTCACACGATCTGGCTTGAGCATTGTGAACTCGGACGGTTTCGAGTCTTGCTTCCCGTTGCTCGTCTGTTTCACACAATCTGGCTTGAGCATTGTGAACTCGGACGGTTTCGAGTCTTGCTTCCCGTTGCTCGTCTGTTTCTGATGCTCGTGATGCTCTTTTCTTTCTTGCTTGAGGTGTAGATCGACCGATATTGTTTCGTTTGGGTGGCATAATTGAATTAACAGCGAATTAAGTTTATTACATTAAACGCAAAAAAAATGGTCAGTCACGTGAACTCCTTCTCATTGGATAAACTATGGATTCGAATGTGACCAACCCAGGTACCAAACGTAACTAAGTAAACATCTATAGTTCACAACGAACACACGCGAACTGTGTCACAACTATTTGACACCGACTCTACCGGTGTTTATGTGCCTGTGTGGCTAGTAGGTCAGGGTGAGATGACGATGAGTCATCTCAACAATACGCAGCGCTTTAGTCTCGGTTCTACCAGATTGTGCGACTCTTGGTGTGTCACTTGGTGAACTGTCGCTAAACCATGATGTACACACTTTTGTTATTACATACAGAAACATTCGCGGGCATGCGCACAACAATTCATCAAAGTTTGTTGAGTTGTGCGTACGCCCGCGAATGTTTCTGAATTAGGCGGCCGGGGTAAGGGCCGGGTGGTTTTTAAATAACGATAACTCTAGATTTGTAGTGAGTGATTCCATTTTCTTTTTTTGAACCCCCCCAACTGCTACGGCCGCGCCTTCGACCTCGTGAAGGAGTTACAACAAAATGCATAGCATAGAAACCTTCCCCGTGAAAAAAAAATATATGTGCCAAGTTGCACATGGTGATATGTCAAACGGTGTCGAACTCAATTCATCGGTGAGCCCTCTTTGCAGGCACCGATCCCCAGGTGAAGGAGTTACAACAAAATGGATAGCATAGAAACCTTCCCCGTAAAATAATACAAATACATGTACCAACTTTCATGGTGATATGTCCAACGGTGTCGAAGTCAATTCATTGGTGAGCCCTCTTTGCAGGCACCGATCACCACGTGGGGAAGTTACAGCAAAATGGATAGCATAGAAACCTTTTCCGTGAAAAAATACATATAAGTGCAAAGTTTCATGGTGATATGTACCAACGGTGTCGAAGTCAATTCATTGGTGCAGGCACCGATCACCACGTGCAAAACCAAAATGGATAGCATAGTGACCTTCCCCGTGAAAAAATACATTTATGTGCCAAGTTTCATGGAGATCGGATGAATGGTTTAGTAATGTATAAAGAACATACATACATACATCTTTCTTTTATATATATATATACTAGATCGATTTATCATCAACAGGGTCAAAGCCCCACAAGTGTGATATAATATATTGAAATACATAGATTACACAGGTATGAACAGAGATGAACACAATAAAACGTGTGTGTGTGTGTGTGTGTGTGTGTGTGTGTGTGTGTGTGTGTGTGTGTGTGTGTGTGTGTGTGTGTGTGTGTGTGTGTGTGTGTGTGTGTGTGTGTGTGTGTGTGTGTGTGTGTGTGTGTGTGTGTGTGTGTGTGTGTGTGTGTGTGTGTGTGTGTGTGTGTGTGTGTGTGTGTGTGTGTGTGTGTGTGTGTGTGTGTGTGTGTGTGTGTGTGTGTGTGTGTGTGTGTGTGTGTGTGTGTGTGTGTGTGTGTGTGTGTGTGTGTGTGTGTGTGTGTGTGTGTGTGTGTGTGTGTGTGTGTGTGTGTGTGTGTGTGTGTGTGTGTGTGTGTGTGTGTGTGTGTGTGTGTGTGTGTGTGTGTGTGTGTGTGTGTGTGTGTGTGTGTGTGTGTGTGTGTGTGTGTGTGTGTGTGTGTGTGTGTGTGTGTGTGTGTGTGTGTGTGTGTGTGTGTGTGTGTGTGTGTGTGTGTGTGTGTGTGTGTGTGTGTGTGTGTGTGTGTGTGTGTGTGTGTGTGTGTGTGTGTGTGTGTGTGTGTGTGTGTGTGTGTGTGTGTGTGTGTGTGTGTGTGTGTGTGTGTGTGTGTGTGTGTGTGTGTGTGTGTGTGTGTGTGTGTGTGTGTGTGTGTGTGTGTGTGTGTGTGTGTGTGTGTGTGTGTGTGTGTGTGTGTGTGTGTGTGTGTGTGTGTGTGTGTGTGTGTGTGTGTGTGTGTGTGTGTGTGTGTGTGTGTGTGTGTGTGTGTGTGTGTGTGTGTGTGTGTGTGTGTGTGTGTGTGTGTGTGTGTGTGTGTGTGTGTGTGTGTGTGTGTGTGTGTGTGTGTGTGTGTGTGTGTGTGTGTGTGTGTGTGTGTGTGTGTGTGTGTGTGTGTGTGTGTGTGTGTGTGTGTGTGTGTGTGTGTGTGTGTGTGTGTGTGTGTGTGTGTGTGTGTGTGTGTGTGTGTGTGTGTGTGTGTGTGTGTGTGTGTGTGTGTGTGTGTGTGTGTGTGTGTGTGTGTGTGTGTGTGTGTGTGTGTGTGTGTGTGTGTGTGTGTGTGTGTGTGTGTGTGTGTGTGTGTGTGTGTGTGTGTGTGTGTGTGTGTGTGTGTGTGTGTGTGTGTGTGTGTGTGTGTGTGTGTGTGTGTGTGTGTGTGTGTGTGTGTGTGTGTGTGTGTGTGTGTGTGTGTGTGTGTGTGTGTGTGTGTGTGTGTGTGTGTGTGTGTGTGTGTGTGTGTGTGTGTGTGTGTGTGTGTGTGTGTGTGTGTGTGTGTGTGTGTGTGTGTGTGTGTGTGTGTGTGTGTGTGTGTGTGTGTGTGTGTGTGTGTGTGTGTGTGTGTGTGTGTGTGTGTGTGTGTGTGTGTGTGTGTGTGTGTGTGTGTGTGTGTGTGTGTGTGTGTGTGTGTGTGTGTGTGTGTGTGTGTGTGTGTGTGTGTGTGTGTGTGTGTGTGTGTGTGTGTGTGTGTGTGTGTGTGTGTGTGTGTGTGTGTGTGTGTGTGTGTGTGTGTGTGTGTGTGTGTGTGTGTGTGTGTGTGTGTGTGTGTGTGTGTGTGTGTGTGTGTGTGTGTGTGTGTGTGTGTGTGTGTGTGTGTGTGTGTGTGTGTGTGTGTGTGTGTGTGTGTGTGTGTGTGTGTGTGTGTGTGTGTGTGTGTGTGTGTGTTATTATTATTATTATTATTATTATTATTATTATTATTATTATTATATAAAACCGATAGGGGAGAGAAAACTATGTCCAGAAGGATATGTTAACTCAAAAACATGAAACAAATCTCTTCAATCTGACGGAATCAATAGGGGATAGTTACAAGGAATGGAACAGAAATCCAACTTAAAATTGCACTTTAGGATGCAGGCTGAGGGCGTGCTTCCTTCCCGTCGATATTGGAGGAAAGAATGAAAACAAAGTTTGGGTTTGGAAAAACAAACCCTACCGGTCGAAGACTAAAGACATTTGGCTTTACTGTGTAAGCGCTTGACTAAAAAGAATCTCGCCATTTTCAATGGAGCAGAGCGCCCCCCTATCGCACCACTTTGCCATGAAGCCATCGATCGCTCCGCGACCAAGGTACCAAGCGTACTCCTTGATGATGCGAGACTTTAGACGAGCTTTCAGGACATGATCGTAGAGCGCAGGCTCGCGGTCCTCTTTGAAGAAGCTTACAAGTAGCCTGTAGACTGTGCTCTTGGCCAACACGAGAACAAAATTGGCCAAATCGATTTGGTTGGAGGTGGAGGTATTGTCGGGACTAAACCCGACATAGAGCTCTCGAGCAGACAATCCACGGCGACCCAGTAAGTTTCTGATTAGCAAATCAGCCAGGCGCCACATTTGCACGGCCCGGCGACAGGACACTATCATGTGCCAAGCCGAACCCTCGACCTGGCACCAGGGGCACAGGCGAGAGGCGGCCAACCCTGCGTGGAACAAGAAGATAGGATCTGCCAGACGGTTCTTGTTGAAACGCCACACGACCTCGGAATCGAATCCAAGGGAGGGTGAGCGAACGAGAGCTCTCCAATTGACTCGATCGTGCGACCAGTGTCCCTCTAGAGAACCGTCTAGGCGGAGGGAGTTGACCATGATGTCACGCAGGATCGACCGCCTGTGCTGTTGAGGGAGCAGGGAGACCCACTCGCCGGTCAACGGGCGACGATACAACAGATTTGGGGGCCAGGGTTCAGGACCCAGAACATCTTTCACGCCACGAAAACGTAGATGGCAGAAGGCTCGGATCCTGTTCCCGTTGACGCCAAGAGCTTGGCGAACTCGACCAGATTGTTCGGCAAAGCCCTCCAACCGGTCGACGTCGGTCCACTCCGAACCATTGAGTAGGTCCCCGAGCGTTTTACAACCCAGCAAAGCCCATGAGGGAATGAAGGGAGAAGTGGCCGTTGGGAGAAGCGACGTTTCTGTCAGGGGAACGTCTCGCATTCCGCAGTTCGTTGACGGGAAATTCTCGGGCTTTGGTTTCAGGGAGAACCAAGCTTTCAGCACGGTTTGGAGAAACTCGGAGGTGTTACGAGCCGCAGGCCCACCGATTTTGGGGTGAAACAAAACCTGCCAGCCAAGACCTAATCGGCAAAACTTGCCAAGGAAATGCCGAGTCATGACGTGACAGGGGTGATCTTCTAAGTTGGAAAGAAATCGGTGTGCATAAACGACTCGGAACATGGCCACCTTCGACGCCAGGTGGACCAGGCCGAGTCCTCCAAGATGGACGGGGGCACAGAGGTCGCGCAGACGCGTCCAGTGTCTCCGGCCGGCCCATACAAAATTTGCCAGTTCCCCCTGAAGCCGGTTGAGAAGCGCAGGAGGTGGGGGCAGCACTTGAAATGTGTACCACAGTCTAGGTGCCAGGAACTGGTTTGCGACTAGAACTCGACCACGAAGAGACATGGTCGACGCTCGGCCTCGCCACCTTTGGATTGCGACGAGGAACTTTTCCCGCAACGCGTCGAAGCCCCTGGCCTTGATTACAGGCGTATTGCCCAACATTACCCCCAAACACTTGCCGCCCTCACTCGACCAAGCGAAATCGAGTGGAGAGTCCCGACGCCCGACCCAGCTGCCTGCCCACAGACCGGTGGACTTTTGAGTATTGAGTCGTGCCCCAGACTGAACCGCGTAGATGTGGTAAACTACCCCCAACCGGTCGAAATCCTCGTCGTCAGCGATGACGACCGATACGTCATCGGCGTATCCTGAGACGACGAGTCTGCGTTCCAGTTGACCAGGCATAAGAAACCCCGAGAGTCTTGATCTGCACAGTCTGAGGAAAGGCTCGGCTGTAAGCGAGAACAGCTGACCTGACAGGGGACATCCCTGTCGGATTCCCTGACCGAAAGGAAAGGGAGCCGTCAAACATGACCCCACTCGTACGAAGCACGTGGCGCCGGCGTAAAGTGTCCGCAGAGTTTGCACGAAATGTTCGCCGAAACCATACGATCGGAGAAGGTGAAAGAGATAGTGTTGGTTCACCCTGTCGAATGCTCCCTGTTGGTCAAGGGAGAGAACTGCTAGGGGAACCTGTTCGGTGTTGGCGTACTCCACGACGTCACGATGCAGGTGGAGGCTGTCGAAGATGGTTCTCCCCGGAACGCAGTAGCCCTGATCGGGGTGGACCAGCGAGCCAATTACTCGGCTCAACCGTGTTGCCAAAGCACGTGCGACGATCTTGTAGTCCACGGTGAGCAGAGAAATTGGACGCCAGTTTTTGATGTCCAGCCTGTCACCCGACTTAGGAAGTAGCGTCAGGATAGACTTTTGTGCAGATCGGGGAAGAAGGCCGGTCTCCATGGAGTGCGCCAACATTTCCTCAAACGGACCCGACAGCTCACTCCAAAAGAACAAGTAGAACTCGGGAGTGAGACCATCAATTCCGGGAGACTTCCCTTTGTTCAGGGACCCAAGAGCTTCGGTGAGTTCTTGTTGGCTCAGCGGCCGATCTAGGCTCTCACGTTGGAGGCGAGAAAGTAGAGGCAGGGTCTCGTACAGGGGCGAGTCTTCCTCGATTGTCACGGGCGTGGCAGCGTAAACCTCCTGGAAGTGACGCCTCGCGACCGTGCATAGCGACGGTCCATCAGACACGACGCGCCTTCCAGGCGCAGTTCTTTGAGGGGTTGAAACGTGGGAGCCATATCACGAGCCAAACTTGGTCCTGCCGGACTGTCCGAAGCGAGGAGGTGGGCGTAGCGAGAGTTTGCCAGCACTCTCTCGCTTCTCCTTGTGTACGCGTCGCGCACTTGGGAGGTTGCGTGAGCTAAATCTGCCGTGGTGTGTTCACCCAGCAGGGGACTGGACACGATTCGATCGACACGCCTCTCGAGTTGTGCAAACGTCTCGTCCGACATTTGCCGGCGGAGTCTAATGAATCGGATGGTCGTGGTCTGAATCTCCTGCTTGATGGCATCCCACCAGTGGTGGAGCGAGGAGTAATGATTGCGACGAGCCTCGAATGATTCGAGAAGCTCGCGAATACAATCTCCGAAGTTCGGGTCCTCCAAGAGAGTATTGTCAAAGCGCCAATATGGCGAGACAAACTTAGGCGTTCGTAGCGACATAGTGGCCAGCAGTGCAAGGTGGTCGGAGAAAGCGGGCAATACGCGCACGCCGGTCATCAAAGTGGTCACTTCGGGAGTGCCATAGAACCTGTCTATGCGAGAGGCGGAATGCAGTGGGGCATTGCCCACATACGTGAAACCTGGCTCCCCGGGGTGAAACTCCCGCCACAAATCGGAGAGGTCTGCTGTCGTAACTGTGTTCCGGAGCAGTCGGGCAACGCGCGGATACCGCTCGACGCCCCCGGATCTGTCAGTGTTGGGATCCAACGTACAGCTGAAGTCCCCCCCAACAAGGAACTGAGCGTCGACTCCAGCGGTACCACGTACGTCGCTGATGTGACGTTCAAGGCACGTCAGAATGTCTAGAGCTATGGCTTGGTTGTGTGGCAAATAAACGGAGATGACGTGAAGCGTCCGACCTGTGGTGGGAATCTCTAGGAGAAGTTCCTGAAGATAGCCAGGGTATAGAATATTTTGGGCTCGAAAGACCATGGGTGATGACTTACGAAGTCCTATCATGGTCCCCGAGCACACTTGAACAGGGGGGTTGAAATAAAAAGAGTACTTCGAGATTAGAAGGGGTAGTGGTGATGAGGACGTGTTTGTCTCCTGTAGGAGGACGACGTCGGGGAAGTGGCGATCCAGGAAGGTCGACAGCTGACTCCATTTAAAGTCGCTACGAACGCTCTTTGCATTAAGGGTGATGAAAATTGTCTCCGCCATGTTGGTGACAGGTTTTTTACTCTAGTCCAGTGGAACTGACACTTTCCAGAGAGGTGGATCGAGATAGGGTGACCTCGTCTTCTCCGGTCGCGTCAAAGTACGCCTGCGCCTTCTTTAGAGTGGCAATAAGGCGTCGTGAACGTTGGTTGATTGCACGATCATTTTTCAAGACCGGAAGAACTGATGTCAGCATAAAAACTAGCCCGGTAATGTCGTTCGTAAAACGGCGGGCAACCTTGAATGGCTGATCGTTGCCCTTCACGTCCGCTAAGAACTGTAGAAAAGCGCTAGTGGACAGCGTCTTTCCAGCCTCTCCACTGTCAAGTAGCTCCACCGCAGCCAGGGGCATGGTTGCCTCACCAGGAGACGCCGTTTCATCTTGACGTGGACGCTTCTTGGCCGGAGAGTTGCTCCTTGGTTTTTTCTTTGTCTTGACCTGAGTGTAAACCGGTTCATCCAGCACCGGTTCGAGCTGGTGCGGCGTCCCAGTGTCAAAGCTAAGATCTGCATCATTAGTTTCCATTGCATCCAGGGCACAAGCTGCGTCGGTCGCAACCGGAGCTGGTGGGATGGTCCCATCGCTTGGCGTCAAAGTGGTGGCCGAAGCACTCTCACCCAATTCCACAAGAATCTTTCTCTTGTTTTCGCCTCTAGACGTTTGGCTTTCAGTCTCTACCGCAGACCTTTCCTTGGTACCAATGTTGGCAGTGCATGTTCTGGCAATATGTCCAGTTTGCCTGCACTTGAAGCATTTGACGTCGTCAAAGCTGAGGAAGACACGGTTACGTTCTCCATCGTGTTCTACTACGATGGAGTCGGGAAGATTGACGTTCTCAGCTTTGATGACAAAGATCTGTCGTCTAAAACTGAAGACGTGACCAATGTCAGCCTCCTTCAAGCCCACGGTAATGTATGCCATAGGTGACACAAGCCTAACAAGTTTTGTCAGCTCGGCCTCAACGGCGTGGTGCGGGATGTAGGGGCTAACATTGGACAGTACCAAACGCTCAGCGGGGGTGACCAGCCTGCGCGCAGACAAAAATTGGTCCTTGATCGATATACCTCCGTGGTCCAGCATGAAAGAGTCCACCAAGGCCTTGGATTTTAAGTAGCAGCACACACGGCCCTGCGACAACCTGGAGGCAAAAGTTATGTTTTTGCCCCCAATGAGGTCTGCCAGGGACCGCAAGTACTGCGAGATGGTGACATGATCGATGGAAGGGAACAGTATTGCCTGGTCCTTCTTGGGACACGGCGGACCAAAGGAGGGCCCAGACGGACCGTCGCGACCGCGACGCTGCTGGCCCGCCCCCGAGAGCAAGGCCTGCGCCATGGTTGGCTTAGTAACTGGCGGAGTCTGGACCCCAGGGACAACGATCGACGAAACCACCGGAAAAGCAGGGATCGGCGTAGGGCACAACGGTGTTGGCGCGCTGGCTGAACCAGCCACCACGTTTTCTGCAGCCTTAACAGGGCTGGTCGCTACCTGGACGTCAGATAAGGACCTGTTTAGGCGCGGAGAGACGGGAAGAACGGTAACAGACTGATGCGCTGAGCCAGTCAGCACACCAACCCGTTGGTTGACAGTAGTGTCTGCCGCCAGAGAAGGCCTGAGGACAGTCACGGAGGACGGTTTGAGTTCCGGTGTGCTGTGCCCCCTAAAAAGGGGCGCAGGCACACCTTTATTGGGCCCTCGCACGAGGGGCACCTTAACGGCCTTACCGGCCCCGTTTTTAACAGCGGGGACAGGGGACTTCTTCAAAAAGTCTTGCGGCTTCAGTTGACTCATGGTGATACGAGTCAACTAAAAACCCTCCGGAATATTCAAAATAAAAACACGCCAGACAAGACGGACAAAACCCACTGCTACCTGGCCTTGAAGACCAGGCAGCAAACCGAACAAGAACGAATAACCAAAACCACAATGATTAATTAGAGACTTCTAAAATGGCAGGGTTCAACAAGGAGGGTTAAAATGAGAAAAGAAAAGCAATAATTTGCAAGGCCAAAACTTACTTAAAAATGAATAATTAGAAAACAAAAACTACTCCAAACGAAAGAGGAGAAAAAACTGATTGAGAATAAGCAACAATAACTTATCAGGCACAAGCAGAACGTAGCAGACAGTAAGATATGGACAAACGACTGCGCTGCCCCGCACCTAAGGCTGTAACTGTACCGCGCTGGGAATAGCACGCAAATAACACGGTAAAGCGGAGCGAACGAAAAACACGTCCGTCTCCGACGGAGGCCGGTGTGTGTGTGTGTGTGTTATTATTATTATTATTATTATTATTATTATTATTATTATATAAAACCGATAGGGGAGAGAAAACTATGTCCAGAAGGATATGTTAACTCAAAAACATGAAACAAGTCTCTTCAATCTGACGGAATCAATAGGGGATAGTTACAAGGAATGGAACAGAAATCCAGTTTAAAATTGCACTTTAGGATGAAGGCTGAGGGCCTGCTTCCTACCCGTCGATATTGGAGGAAAGAATGAAAACAAAGTTTGGGTTTGGAAAACAAACCCTACCGGTCGAAGACTAAAGACATTTGGCTTTACTGTGTAAGCGCTTGGTGTGTGTGTGTGTGTGTGTGTGTGTGTGTGTGTGTGTGTGTGTGTGTGTGTGTGTGTGTGTGTGTGTGTGTGTGTGTGTGTGTGTGTGTGTGTGTGTGTGTGTGTGTGTGTGTGTGTGTTTTACTACACAATTAAACAAGTTAAAAATAGCGAGGAAGATGAATGGCTGAGGAAGCCATCTCTGCATAGGAAAAAAAAAAGTTATACATAGGAATGAGAAGCCTAATTGACTGATGGACCCGTGACCAACTAGTGTGGTCTCTGTCGCATCTCATGTGGTTGGAGATGGATACAAGGGATGACAGGCTAGCACTCAAGGCAGCTAGCAGGATCTAGCAGCTGGGGATTATGAGAGTGTGAAGAAAATAGAAGAGCTACGATAGAAGAAGCTTGGCAAAAGAAAGAGATATAGAGTAGGGAAAATGTACAGGGTGGCAAGGGCATGAGGGATGGGGTGCTAAGCAGGGCAATGGACTAGGCAAAGTACAGCGAGATAAAAATGTTGGTGACAGATGTGGGGAAAAACTCCTTCCTGGACATGATGATTGGGAATGGAATGGTCTGGTACAGGAACAGGTGGGACAGGGTAAAATTAAGGGATTCACAGAAAAGCTGAAACCTAGGCCGAAGGAGGATGGAAGGAAGGCGAAGGAGGTCAAAGGAAGGAGGTTGAAGAAAGACGAAGGAGGAGGAAGGAGGGGAAGGTAAGAGGAAAGGAAGGGTAGGGGACATTTGCAGAAAATCATGAAGGAAGGTACTATACTAGAGGGATGGAGGGAGGGACTTGTAGTGCCAATTAGTGTTGGCAATTTTCAAAAAATTTTGATTTGTTGGAAATTTCATGAAAATTTTCAAAAAAAAAATATTTAGTGTAATCATATAACTTGATGTTTGTACTTTAAAAAATGGGTTTTATATTGAACCTAAACTTACTGTTAATGTGTCTGTATTGAAAAGCAACTCAAGACACTTGTTGATTATCGTTACTAAAATAGTCTACTTAGGCCCGGTCTTATAACGCTCGGCTAAACGTTTAGCCCAGGGCTAAAGTTGAAAATGGGTCTTACAACGCCCGGCTAACATTTAGCGGTGGTCCAAATGTTAGCCGCTCGTCGATGCCCCGGCTAAGTTTTAGCGCTGGCTAAAGTTGTTGACATCTACATAAAATATGGCGTCGTTGGCTATCACTGACAGTGATTCCAATGACAAATGGTTAATACGTTCTTTAAATACATAAAATTACCTGTGACATAGAAAGTAATAAATGCGCCTACCCCCATAGTGTTTCTCTATACAATTCACACTAATTTCTGGTTATTTTTTATTGAGTAATTTGATAAACGTCACGTTTTGTCGCAGTTTCAAAAAAACAATATGTATGTGACATTCGTTTGTTTTCTTTTGAATCCCACCGCCTGTGTTGACTCCAATGCGAGATATATCGCAATACTATTGAAAATCTATTGCCAACATTGATGGGAAAATATTAAACCACAGCGAGCTTAGCGGTGGGCCAAATTCAGTTCATAAGACCCGTCCACAGTTTAGCACCAGCCTAAATTTAGTCCGAGGCCAAATTTAGACTGGTGCTAACAATATTTAGCCGGCGTAATAAGACCGGGCCTTATTGTAATAAGGCCCGCTATATCAATGCTGTAATAACTATTTAATTGTCGAGTAGCTTGTTTTCACCAGTCGCAACCTCCCTTCAGTATCTTCTTTGAAATCAACCAAACCGCTTACTTACAACTAATTGCTTTGTTATCTTCAATAGATTTTATTGTTATTTGTTGATTGTAATACCGGCCCTTAGTATAGAAGGTATTCCAAGACATTTTGTTTGAATATAACTTTATTTTTCTGGCAGGCAACAAGATGCATTTTTGCATTGAATGGACATTTCAATGGGTATTCAGTATCACAATTCCACATGCTTTTCTTTGGTTTATCTAATACTATCAGATGATGTAAGATGACCAACCTAAATCATATTATCAATAAAAATTATTTGAAAATTTTCTGAAAAATTTTCATTTCATTGAAAATTTTCAATTTGCCAACACTAGTGCCAATACATAAGGGGGGGGGGGGGACAGAAGTCAACAAGGGAATTACAGACCGGTTAGTCTCACCTCGGTAGGAAGCAAGATAATGGAAAGGGTAGTAGTCAATTACGTTAGGGAGGTTTTGGAGGGGGAGGGATGGTTAGTGGACAACCAACATGAGTTTAGAGAGGGGTATTCTTGTGAGACACAATTGGTGGGACTTGTTCAGCACATCAGGGAGGCTCTAGATAAGGGGGAGGAGGTAGATGCAGTTTTCCTTAGCTTTGAAAAGGCATTTGATAAAGTGTCTCATGGGATTTTGATGAGGAAGGTTGGTAATGTGATTGGAGAGAAGGGAGTGGTAAGGTGGATAGTAGATTTTTTAGCTGACAGGTCACAGAGGGTAAGGGTTGGGGGCAGTGTATCAACAAGTATTGAAGTCACCCCGGGGGTGCCGCAGGGGTCGGTGCTGGGCCCGCTGTTATTTATAATGTTTATTAATTAATAATTATATAATATGTAGGAGAATAGAATCAAGATTAAGGTTGTTTGCCGATGATTGCGTCCTATATAGGGTGATTAAGGGAGGGGAGGATGCTAAGTTGTTGCAGGATGATAGAGGAGTGGGTTAACGATAATAGGATGGGTTTGAATGCCGGAAAATGTAAAGTGGTTGGGTTCACACGTAAATTAAAAGGGGATGGGAGGGAGTATTTTCTTGAGGGGTTAGTTCTACAGGTATTGTATTGGCCGAAGATTTGGGATGGGGGGACCAGGTGCAAGAGAGTGTAAAGAAGGGATATGGAACCCTAGGGTTAGTTATGAGAAATCTGAAGGGAACTAGACGGGAGGTAAAGGAGAGCTTACAAGACGGTGGTACGGCCTATTTTGGAATATGGGCGGGCAGTGTGGGATCTATATAGGAAGGGGGAGGTCTTGGACCTAGAGAAGGTGCAGCGTAGGGCGGCAAAGAAGGTTACGGGACAAGTTATGCAATGGAGGTAAAAAAGATAATTTAGGGAATGCGATGTGGGTTTATGATAGCATTACAGCAATGATGGAGGAGCTGGGTTGGGAGTCTTTAGAGAAGAGGCAGAGGAGTGATGGAATGTGTAATCTATACAAAGCGCACCTAGGGAGAAAAGAGGGTGGGGGGGAAACCCCTAGCAGATTGCAAGAAGGAGTATACAGAGGGAGAGGGGCTTATAAATGGAAGTTTCAGCGACAGGTGGTAAGAAGTTATCTGGGTAGGTTTGGATTTGTTGAGAGAACGGTCAGGGAATGGAAAGAGTTACTCGAGGAGGTTGTTGAGTATGAATCAGTAAGGGAATTTAGAAATAGAATGAGGGATAGGAAGTGATGAGGGAGGGCGCGGGGGGGGAGGTTTAGACAGGTTGTGACCGGGCAGTTATGGCTCATTTGCAGCCTTGGAAGTGTTTAATCTAATCTAATCTAATCTAAAGACGGGGGCACCGTTCTGGAGCCAGGCCAACAGCAAAATAACCACAACAGTATACTGGATATAATGTCGGCTGTTCAGCAAGGACCCAACTCGAGCGTTTGGGACAACCCTTAGGAAAGGTCTACGCGGCTAACAATTGACCGCAGTTGACGAAGGGTTTTGGGTGAAAAAAAAGTTTTACCACAATGCATAGGGCCTACTTGCAAATTGAGAACCGTGCTGAACAATGTTTGATTCCGACAATAATTTCAAAGAGCAACACTTCCAATCATGTTATTTAGATTTTTCTGATCATTTTCGTTTTTTGTGCGAAGTCAGTATCTTAATTTAAAGAGAACATGATGTTGATAATGTTTTCGGGTTACTTGATCACTCACTATTGTCATTGAATCAAGCAACATTAACAAAACTTTTTAGCCAGTGGTGTATTCCTCAACAGTTCCCGTAGGCCCTACCCTTCCCAACATTAAAAAACAAGTTATATAATAACCCGACACGTTTTTATATTATATAACACGTGTTATCTATTTAGTTCGCCATTACAATAACTAGGAAAACGCTCTGTTTGACGCGTTGATAAGCGAGCGCGTCAATATCTACGAACTTTCTGGCAAAAAGATTTCAATGCTAATACAAACAACAATTAACAACAATTCAAGAATGCGCATTGCAAAAATTTTTCTAATTTCCATAGCTATTATACTTCCCGACATTGTTGGATGCAGTGCAATGTGCCTTGCTAAGAATTTCGCTGTCATGTTTTCGCCGCGGTCCGCCACCGTTACTAACAGTTATTGACAGCAATATAAATGTAATTTCTGCCTCTTATATGTATCAGATCGCGTTTACATTAGTATATTCGTGACCGGACAAAAATTTACTATAAGATAGCCACCTCACATTTTGCTGTTACTGTGTTTCAGAAATATATTTTCGTGTAACTTTTGTGTAACTTTGCCAATATTTATCAGATCGCCATAACATGAACATATTCGTGATCGGAAAAAGCTTTAAAAAAATATGGCCATCTCACATTTTGCCGCCATTTTGTTTCAGAAAAATATTTTGCAGTAACTATGGTGTAACTTTGTAACTTTTCGAACGATTTTGCCCCAAAACTATACACCTTCAATCCACATCGAGGCTTGTGGATGGTCCAAATTTCAAGTTGATAGGACTTTCTGTTCGACCGCTATCGACGGACATAAAAACAAAACAAAAAACAAAAAAAAACAAAAAAAAAACAGAACGAAGTGCCATAAGAGTCTCGTGGAGACGCTCGCTTCGCTCGCTTGATTATATTGCGTGAGTTTACTATTTTTTAGTAATGAGTATGGGTGACTCTTCCTCAAATTGTGTTTGAAATTGTTCTGAAGTCGAGCTTGAAAATTTGGATGCGACGATTGAAAGCGGATATTAGCACATGAAAAGAAAGTAAAATTCCAAAGAAGCACTGGCGCTTTGGGAAACTGATGCATTGTATACAGGTGGCCAAGATTAAGGAATTGAAAGAGGAGCTGACAAGACAGTCCGCACACAGGTCCTGCCTCGTGCACGTCTACCCAATTGTTTTCAAATTTCCAGGAAACGTAGGCTAGCACAGTGGCCGGGATAATACTGGGTTCAGTTCCCGCGACACGCTGGGCTCCACACCATTCTGTTCTGTGATTTTGATTTGCCAACTACTTACGAAAGCAGATTTGAATGTTTAATACTATTTTATTCAATGAGTTGATAAAAGTTCAGGGGGTGGGGGGTTGACGATCGCATCACCCCCCCCCCCCCATGTGCGCTACCGTCTATACTTGCCGGTACGTAATATCTAATAAAGTAAATCTAATAGGCCTATATAAGTTAATTTGTGTGTACAGTCTATACAATCACAAGTTATAATTTTCAGTAGCTTCAGATTCAGATTCAGATTTCTTTATTGATAATGATTACAGTAATTACAATTATATAATATCACTGACCCCCAGTGAGTATACTACTCGCAGGTAGGGGGTCTTTTACAATACAGTCTATATTAAGTAATATGACGTTACAGAGGAAGTAGGAATTTTATACTAATTTAAATGCTAAAACAGATATAACAGAAATAATCTAGTTATAACACACTGTAGGCCTAATGTAAAAAGAGAGAAAATTAAGGGAAATCCTAAGAATTTATCAAATAATACAATAGTATACATGTTATTGGGGATACAAAAATTGAATTGATCATAGTTTAGAGTAACACATTCATATTTAGTTTCTACTGTATTCGTTCATTAACCATACCTGAATTAGTTGTTTATATTTAGTGACAGAGTTGACTTGCTTAATTTTTAACGGAAGTGTATTATAAAGTTGGTATCCTTTAAATCCTAGTGAATTTTTACCATAGTTGGTACGTACAGCCTCTAAATAAAGATTACTGTTGTTGATTCTTGTTTGATGCGTATGGGCAGAGTTGGGGACGCTACTTTTAAAAAGTAGCATGCTCTCGCTACAGCTACTTCCTTAAAAAAAGTAGCTTCGCTACTTTTTCGCTACTCTTTTTAAAATGTAGCGACGCTTTATATCCGCTACACAAAAAATGTAGCGCGCTTTTTTTCCGCTACATGCGTTATTTACATCTTTTTACAAAAAGTTTCAAGGGTTTCCCCGTGATACCTACTGGTATAAATCTGTCGCTGCTCCGCTGAGTGTGCTGGGATTGTATGAGCTGCGGTTGTGGGCGGGGGAGGGGGTTTAGGTTAGGGGGAGTGGCTGTCACACTTCCCAATCAGTCAATCACACGTGTTTTCAAAGTATCATTCTTCACCAACCCATCAACCACCCATCCATAAATTACACGAATACAAACAAGTCGCAATCTCACCAAACAAGCAGAAAAATCGGGAAACAGCTACTAAACGATGTCGACCTCACTCGAGCTCACACCAGAAAACAACTGTAGTAGCCAGCCTCAACCTGTTCTAAGCCGGACACACAGCAGGGGTGAATGAATGAACTGCGTCGAAGGGTTGGTGGGGGTGGCGAGGGATTATAGGGCAAACACCTTCCGAAATTCTTTGCTCGAAAATCAACCGTTATTTTGCAGCGTCGACTTGCGACTTTCCGTGCGTGGCGGGAAAATTAAACAACGTGAACTTCGTTGAAAGTACTCGTTAAATATTGCGCTACTTTTCTCGCTACAGCTACAAAATTTGTAGCATGCTATCGCTACATTTTGCTATTTGAATAATGTAGCGCGCTACCGATTACGCTACAGATAAAAGTAGCATGCTACAAGTAGCGCGCTACTTGTAGCGCGCTACTCCCCAACTCTGCGTATGGGGAGGATGGATTACTGTATGGCATGAGTAAATTTTGTTGTTCAGGTAATTTTTTATCATGATAAGCATTTTGTATTTATTGAGGATTTGTACTGGAAGAATTCTGAAATTAGTGTACAAGTCTTTAGTATGATATCTAAATGGAAGTTGATACTGATTTTTTATTGCTTTGTTTATTATATTATAATTTATTATGCGATTCATTGTTAATTAAGTCACGGTTTTCGTATATACCAGTATCACATAGGGTATTTATGGCCAGGAGCTGATTCGCGTTTTTACTCACATTTTTCATTGAAAAACGCCGAAGTTTTGTTTAAAGTGTTATTTTTATTGTTCAGTGTTTAATTGCCTTTATTTTGATGTATATTATGATATAGTATTTACTTTTGAAGGTTATTAAACGATTGTTAAAGTTTGTATGGTAAAAGTTTACACCTTCTTCCTTGTTTCTGCTTCGTGTCCGTTGCAGTGCTGCCAATGTAGAAGGAAAAAGAACGAAATCACTAGGCACATATCAACCAGACCCAATAGGCCTAACCTTCCCAACTTTCGTGGGTTGGCCCAGTCAATTTAACATAATATAATCGACCCCCTTACCTGCAGGTTAGTTAACTTGCAGAATTTGAAGAAGGGATATTTATCATAGGGGTCTAGTTTGCACAGATGAGAACAGAGGATGTAGGTTTTTTTATGTACTTACGTTGGTAGCACACTTCTTGTGTGCTCCGAACAGCTGCGCACTCGTACATACGCCATATTGCCATATTTAACGTGATTGTGTTGTCAAATCGATGCATCTTCAAAATGATAATTTAATATGAAAGAAGATACTATTTGTATTGAAAATCACTGTAGCTTACAGATAAATAATCAAATAACAATTATGTACTACGCAAATGATCAATATCGCAAAGGAATACAGACAAAAAGTGAGTTCAAAAGGAATCAGCTCCTGGCCATAATTACCTCACATCTATAGGCCTACAGTATATTATGTTAAAATAAAAAAAAACGTACCCGCACCAAGAATCGAACCCACGATTCGCTGCAATGGAAGCAGAAATAAACCCACTAGACCAACGAGCTATTACATGAATAAGGCTTTGTAAACATATTAGGCCCCTATTATGAAAACTACATGTATTTTGAATGTGCCCTACATTACATGTAGGCCTATGTGGACGTTGGTGGATGTGTTTGACTAAAAATTGAGTCACAGCTACAATTAAAAAAGTGACTATATTGTCTTAGCGTTGCGCGTTCAATGGTACGCTTTTTATAGCATTATGATGACAGAAAGCCGAAAACTATAATTACAATATTTTGAATAACTATTTAAAGTCACCCCCAAGTCCCTTTTCCCTCCAAATGAATACATGGGTAAGACAGGTTGTAAATAAGTTCTTTTGAGACGATCGGAGTCCACCCGCAGATGGTCGCCAACGATAATTGCTTCGGTGAGGGCTGTTGAAAAAGCTACATCCATGCGCTTTATCGTGCGTGGCCTAGCCTGAGGTGCTGAACAGCCGATGTGATACCAATTTTAGGTCTGGGCCTACATAGGCTTAGTAGGGTGTGTTAAATACTAGCCTAATAATAATAGTATCAGCAGTTGTAACTTGGAGTAAGAAAGTGTAGCCCTAGACTGACAGCCGCTCACGTTGGGATCTAAAGGCGGTTTCACACAAAAACATAAGACATAAGATTTAAGGTTTAACGCATAGTACTTAAGGGGTGCTGGTACTCATAGAAACGTAAGCACAAAGAGTTTATGAGAAGGCATGGCACTCGTTTAAGTTCTTTGGAGGTTGCGGCCGAATACTGTACTACATAATTATTCTATATATTATTATATATGCATTATTATATATTATTATGTATATATTATTACTATTATTCGGTGACTTAGGCCCCTACATGACTGTGGTAGTCAAAACCTTTTAAAGTAGATGCTTCTTTGACTCAAGTTTTTCGTGCGTTGTTTTAAGGTTTAAGCATAAAGTTGAACATTGGTCAACTTTCTTATGCCTTAAAACAGAAAATTATGCGTTAAAACTTTGTCTTAAAACTAGTGCATTCCAACATTACGACTATGCGTGAACCTTAAATCTTATGTCTTATGTTTTTGTGTGAAACCGCCTTAACCAACAAAAGTGGGATGCTTTGTAGGCCTACTGAGTTACTTACTTCACTACTTTCCCATACTTCTCAAATATCTTGTGCAAATCATTATTGGTTAATGAAAATGCAAGATTAGACACATAAACGGTACTTTTGCTTGGAGCAATACCTCCACTCATCCTTATTCAGGCTTATTTACTACAAGACTTGGCCCACAGCGTTTGCAAGCCATACGACCAGATAGCAACCTAACCTAAGCTAGCTGTCAAAACAATTGAGTGTGTGCTTTCAGCTCCAAAAATCTCCAGCTCCAAAAACCAAACAAACAAGCGATGTGCTGCCACCTACCAGCAGTTTTGTAAACTACAAGTACTTCCGATAACCCGCAAAAACCAAAAAACAAGTAGCTAAATCAAATATTGCTCTTTAAACATATTAAAAATAAGCTAGTTAATACGATTCGAAAAGCCCTACACACTATGTTGTCAACAAAGTGTGTAGGGCATGTTGTACACTGCATACTTTTTTCCTACATTATTCAGTGGCGTTTTTGGAGCTGAGCCTCCTGCTCATCATACTTTTTAAACAAAAACAAAAAAATGATGTTTTTACATTATTCAGTGGCGTTTTTGAAGCTGAGCCTCCTGCTCAAAACTGCCGGATCAGAATTTCTTGCTTTCTAGATATTAAAAGTAAGCTAATTAATACGCTTCATACGAACCTAAACATTATGTTGTACACTTCATACTTTAAAAAAAAAAAAAATTTATTTTGAATAGTGTCCATAAAAACAATTAATGACCATGTACGGTATATAAATATGTGTTATTTACGAGTGACAATGTATGTAATAAAATAGCAAATCTGAGAAATGAAAGTTAGGGCAAAATGAAATAAAATGAAACAGAAAAGCTACACATTAGCATAGGCGTGCGCAGGAGGGGGGGGGGGCAAGGGGGGCAGTTGCCCCCCCTCCCCCCCCCCCCCCCCCCATTAGGATAGGTGTTTTTTTTTGCAGAATGAGGCATTAGATTGGAAAATCATATTTAGTAGCGTTTTGCTCACAAGTCACAACACAGTAGAAATGTCTATAACTAGGAAAACGCTCTGTTTGACGCGTTGATAAGCGAGCGCGTCCATATCTACGAACTTTGTGGCGAAAATTTCTCAAAAGCTAATAAAATCAACAATTCAAGAATGGAATGCGCATTGCAAATTTGTTCATTATTCCCATAGCTATTAATCTTATTATACTTCCCGTCATTGTTGAATGCAGTGCAATGTGCGTTGCTAAGAATTTTCGTCGTCATGTTTTCAACACGGTCCGCCACCGTTACTAACAGTTATTGACAGCAATAGAAATGTAATTTCTGCCTCAAATACGTATCAGATCGCTTTTACATTAGTATATTCGTGACCGGACAAAAATTTACTATTAGATATAGCCACCTCACATTTTGCTGTTACTGTGTTCCAGAAAAATATTTTCGAGTAACTTTTGTGTAACTTTGCCAATATTTATCAGATCGCCATAATGTAAACATATTCGTGATTGGAAAAATCTGTAAAAAAAAATATGGCTATCTCACATTTTGCCGCCATTTTGTTTCAGAAAAATATTTTGCAGTAACTATGGTGTAACTTTGTAACTTTTCGAACGATTTTGCCTCAAAACTATACACCTTCAATCCACATCGAGGCTTGTGGATGGTCCAAATTTCAAGTTGATCGGACTTTCCGTACGACCGCTATTGACAGACATAAAAAAAAAAAAACAGAACGAAGTGCCATAGTCTAGTAGAGACGCTCGCTTATATATTCCTGAAACTTTCACTGGTTCTCCAACTGCCTTGCCCGTTTAGCTTGGGAAAGAATATGTCCACCAGGGGTAGTGCCTGTCGTAAGGGGCGACAAAAACGTATGACATAATGGTTGTAATCTTATCTGAAGTCCTAGATTGGATTGCCGTTGGAATGAGCTAACCGGCCTCAACATCACCTGTTGACCTACCACCAAAATTTTAGCTTTGTGACTGACCACTTCCATCACTTTGTAACAATGATATCACTGATAAAATTGAACCCCTTATCTGTGATTAAACCATTCAACAGACAACCTGTAGGATAGAATAAATCAGCCACAGCCAGTGGCGTATCCAGGATTTTGGAAAGGGGGGGTTCAACACATATAGAGAGTGGAACCAAAATAAACGGGGGGTCCAGGAGGGGGGGGGGTTGTCCCCCTGAAAATTTTTCTCGTCAAGGTCATTTTGGTGCATATCTGTGAGTTTTACAACGGCCAACTGAACTAAAATTACTATATTTCTGGCAACAATTTTTTCTTTAAGAAAAAAGCTTCAAAGAACAACAAGAACTGAAGTGTTAGTAGGGTGAGTCGTGTAAACCGCGAAAATATACGTTTACAAATATTCATACACGTCTAACCGTGTCTTATACCGCGCCCGACCAACCCCCCTCCCCTGCCCATAACCCAATTCATAGATTTTTCCGATGTCAAAGCTTTTTAACGAGCCGACAAGGCATAGGTTAGTGTGTGGAGTCAAAATGACTGTGGACAGTTGGACACAAAGGTGGGGAACATAATCAACAATGAGTATTATAATAAATTACCGTGTTATCTCGTTGAACATGTTTTTTCGCGAACATTTTAACTCATCTTTTTGTTATCATTTTGTGAACAGAAGGGGTGTTACGTTTAAACGCGAAATATTCAAAAAAATAAACGTTTAACAAAATGAACCGTTATCTCCCAGCCCTAGGTGATAGAAGATAGAGATATAATTAATAATTATAGATCGATGCGTGTATTTTTAACAAAAACTTATGTCTTTGGTATTTAATACAAATTACTTGTATATTTTATATTTCCATTTTTTTCAATCCAATCCAATTTCAATTTTTTCCTTTCCGAAAGGGGGTGTGGGGGTTGCCCCCCCTCCTCCCCCCTTGTATACGCCACTGGCCACAGCCATCCATAATGTCAAATGTCATAACGTATAAGTGCAAGTTTGATTCGGAGAAAATATGAACAACATGTATAATTATATGAAATTCTGCCCTAGAGTGTATCCAATATGGATACTGATCACTTCATCTCACAGATATTCTGTTGCTTTTTGATTCAGAGATTGGATTGAGCCAAACAATAGATAATAGCGTGAGTGCGGGAGGGTTGTAGAGTGAAGTTATAAGATGTTCTGTCCGCTCATTGGTTTACTTATGTCACATGGCATATATACCAGGGCAGAAATACACATGAGGTCCTGAATGAGTAAAATTAAAATTAATATGTCACTTTTTTTGTTATCATAATGGTATCTCCACAAATGAACGGCAAAGATAGTGCTCACTAAGCGAAGCGTGTCTAACTCGTTCCTCGAAATGCATGCCTCGGTGCCCAAATCCTCCATTCATTTAGACAAGGGTCTTCCTCAACCACCCGGCCTAGGGGGGGTGGAGGGACTGCTCGCATATTATACCTGTGTATGATGATGATGATATTTGGGCTTAACGTCTTATATTTTTGCATCTTGGCTAATCAAGACGATGAGTGTGTGATAATGAAGATGAGATTGGGGGCTCTTTGGAGGAAAGGGGCAAGTAGGAGGGCGCGTGAGGAAAGGGGAGTGGGGAATCATCGTAATAGGGCAACAACGTCATATGAATATAATACGTAACTTTTTTGCCGTATAAACAAAATGACAAAAAAGTACAAACGCATTGCTTGGAATTGCTGTGAATTCAACATCCCGATCTTGTTCGGTAAAACAATGAGTAATAATGTTAAAAATGTATATATATTTAACTTAGGCCTATTTAAAAAAAACTGCGATCCCTAGATTCCATGTTCGAAACCTGGTTTTGATTGATTAAATAAACAAATAAATTCACATTTAGAGTCTACCCACTCAGTAACTAAACTGATTTGCAGTGGGTGACTTTAATTTAAAGCGACTAAACCAACCCAGTAGGCTTCGAACACCATCGACAGTGAGCGATAACCAATCAAAGATCGATATTTCAAATACGAAACATGATTACAAATATGTAATATCACTGACCCCCCCCCCCCCCCCCCCCCCCACCGCGGAGAGTTTTTGATTGATTGATTGATTCTGTACATGATTATACAAATATGTAATATCACTTACCCCCAGTGAGTGTACTACTCGCAGGTAGGGGGTCTTCTACAATACAGTTTTTATTATGACGTTACAGAAGAAGATAGTAGGAATTTAAATTTATAATAATATTATGGTTTGGGTATATTTGGATGGATATTTGGGTATGGATGGATTTCATCTGACGTTTTTCATATTCGGTTTATTGTCTAAAGGCGCTTTCATAGCAACACGGCAACACGTTTTTTCCGGACCGGCAAGTCAGGTGAACCAATCAGGGCAGGCACGGCAAGTTTCTGATTGGGTCACGTGATCTGCCGGTCTGGAAAAAACGTGCTGCCGTGTTGCTATGAAAGCGCCTTAAGACGTTGTTCATTACATCGTTAAACAATAAACGATCGAATCACTTCTCGTTAAGTATTCACCCGAAAACGCCCCCGTACGTTGGCTGATACCGAAATGAGGTTGGTTCGAATCTAATTCTTAAGCATAAGTACCGTGTTTTAAATTGTCCGTCAGACGTCACCCACATTAATTAGCAGTGATTACAGATGTAAAGCAACAAGAATATTTTTTTCAGTATTTGGATGACTCAAAAATCAAAACGTATCCATGAGAAGACTGCATAATTGTCGACCCGCCACTCCTACAACCGGTCGGTCGGCCGTGCTTGTAATGAGATGTTTTCTAAATGGAACATACTATTCTATTCATAAAATATTTAGTTTTCACCACGGCAATCACCAATCACAAGCTTTGAAATCAAGCTAGCTGTTAGCCAAAATACATACCTTTTAGTTGGAACTCATAGGACCGCCGGGAGTTATTACAAGTTGTTATAAATTCTTTTATTTATAATATGTAAAAAAATAAATTAAAAAAAGCGATATATCCTAGCTTTTCACATCAAAATAATGTGATGTACACCATCTGATGTTCTTTAATCATACTGCATACAAGTGAAGTTATTTGTGAAGTCACATACTTGTGAAGTTGGACGATTCAAACGTGGAAACGTGTGTGTTTATTCAAGAATCCAAATAATTTCCTAAAATGTGAGAAATATTGAAACTGATGATTTTTTATATGTTACTGTGGATAATTACTGTACCAATAGAGGAAATCTTGACACGTATAATTTACGATCCGAGAAGGTCACACTCACAGACAAGAGACAGTCTCAGCGAAATACCTCAGCTCAATTCACTGGCATTCCGAAGTATACTTATCCACAGTAAGATTATAATCAATAATGTTGCGATACACAATTAGCAGACGCTCCTTTCCGATTTGGGCTGGGTTTTTTTAAACTTGGATATTGACACAAGCTATCTGTATGATACACTTCTAGGCCTAAACGGTGATTTTGGAGCCGTCATATCAACGAGGCAGATAATAAATGATGTACGATCCCCCATAGAAAGATAGTTCTTGTAACTGAATGGTTAGGCAACAAATAAATATAAACTTATTTATTTATTTCGTAAACCAATAATATTGACGATGATGACGATGATGTTATTTGGGTTGGCGAATGTTGAGGTTTTGTAGTGTATAACTGATTTGGTGACAAAAGGTAAGTCACGTCATTATTCAGTTTAGGTGTCCGTTGAAACTGCAAATAATAATTATAAAAACACATTTCAGCTTGTGGGCCGAGAAACATCGAGGTCTGGTTCTTTTCTGTTAGCACGCATTGTTCATATTGTTCGGGCTAAGACATGGGCGGTGACTTTGGAGCCGTCCTAGCAACGATCAGCACTCAATAAATTCAAAGTTGTTCCGAACCGGCCTTGTTGATTCTGACATTTGTCCGCAGGTGTTCGCACTGTCCAATCACTGATTCATATGTTTCGTATTTGAAATATCGATCTTTGATTGGTTACCGCTCACTCGTCGATGGTGTTTAGAGCCTACAGGGTTGGTTTAGTCACTTTAAATTAAAGTCCCCCACTGCAAATCAGTTTAGTTACTGAGTGGGTAGACTCTAAATGGGAATTTGTTTGTTTTTTTTTTATTTAAAAACGCTAAATCAATAACGTGATTGATGCGTTATTGTAATATTTTATCTTTTTGTATAAAAAGTGGAAATGTAAAACATATAGAGGGTAGGTTGGTATGAAGCGTATTGACTGGCTTATTCTTAGTATCTAGAAAGCAAGTAATTCTGATCAATCAGTTTTGAGCAGGAGGCTCAGCTCCAAAAACACCACTGAAAAAAATAGGAATAATTATTTTTTTGTTTAAAAAGTATGAATGTACAACATAACGGGTAGGTTCATATGAAGCGTATAAACTAGCATATTTTTAATATCTAGAAAGCAAGAAATTCTGGTCCGTCAGTTTTGAGCAGGCTCAGCTCCAAAAACGCAACTGAATAAAATAGAAATTTGGTAGTAGTTTAATCTTGTAGTATTGCACTTGTAGTGGACTACTTGATCGACCTTTCTTGGAGCTGGAAGAGTTGGAGCCCTTTTCAAAGGCGTACTGTTATTCAAGACCACAGATGACAGTAATACCAGCTCTCACAACTTTCTTGTTAATGTAGTGCCAACTTAAATTATGGGGGGCAACTCAAGTATGCCATGGACGTAAGGACATTGGGTTTGAAATATAGTTTGAAGTTTGAAATATATATATTTCAAACCCAATGGTAAGGATCTCCTAACACCTCCCCTCGGGCATTAGGTCTACAATCCTACCTATTCATATCACACAATATCATTACTTTCTTTCTCATTAGTACAACATAAATTATCTCTATTACAATTTTTGATGTCACATGTTTGCAACTTCATTATTATTATTTATCTCATACTCTTCATAACTGCTACTACTCATTACTATACCTTACTCTACTACATTTTGTATTTCAAAATAAGATCGTAACATTCTACTTCAGGCCCAGTTTCTGTGATACCAATGACCTCATCTGAGTGAGGGGCATGAATATTCCTGGGTACAGGTTTCCTACGAAAATTTAGTATTATTTGAAGTATTATAAAACACTAAAAAGATTGAGGAGATTTATTTTTATTACTAGGAAAACTTTCTGTTTGACGCGTTGATAAGCGAGCGCGTCCATAATATCTACGAACTTTCTGGCGAAAAGATCTCAAAGCTAATAAAAGCAACAATAAACAACAATTCAAGAATGCGCATTGCAATTTGCAAAACATTTTTCTAATTTCCATAGCTATTATACTTCCCGACATTGTTGAATGCAGTGCAATGTGCGTTTTGCTAAAAAATTTCGTTGTCATTCTGTTAGTGTTTTCGCCGCGGTCCGCCACCGCTATACTAACAGTTATTGACAGCAATAGAAATATAGTGTCTGCCTCTAATACGTATCCGATCGCGTTTACATTAGTATATTCGTGACCGGACGAAAATTTACTTTCAGATAGCCACCTCATATTTTGCTGTTACTGTGTTTCAGAAAATTATTTTCGAGCAACTTTTGTGTAACTTTGCGAATATTTATCAAATCACCATAAAATGAACATATTCGCGACCGGAAAAATCATTAGAAAAATATGTCTATCTCACATTTTGCCGCCATTTTGTTTCAGAAAAATATATTGCAGTAACTATGGTGTAACTTTGTAACTTTTCGGCCTCAAAACTATACACCTTCAATCCACATCGATGCTTGTGGATGGTCCAAATTTCAAGTTGATCGGACTTTCCGTTCGACCGCTATAGACAGACATTAAAAAAAAAACAGAACGAAGTGCCATAAAGGTCTAATGGAGACGCTCGCTTCGCACGCTTAATTATTACTAGGAAAACGCTCTGTTTGACGCGTTGATAAGCGAGCGCGTCCATATCTAGAACGTTCTGGCGAAAAGATCTCAAAGCTAATAAAACCAACAATTAACAACAATTCAAGAAGGTGCATTTCCAAATTTTTTCTAATTTCCATAGCTATTTAAGCCAACGAAGCGAGCGTCTCCACGAGACTCTTACGGAACTTCGTTCTGTATTTTTTTTTTTTTTACTTGACTTTTATGGCACTTCATTCTGTTTGTTTTTTTGTTTTGTTTTTATGTCTGTCGATAGCGGTCGAACGGAAAGTCCGATCAACTTGAAATTTGGACCATCCACAAGCCTCGATGGGGATTGAAGGTGTATAGTTTTGAGGCAAAATCGTTCAAAAAGTTACAAAGTTACACTCAATAACTGTTTAGTAACGGTGGCGGACCACCGCGAAAACACTAGACAGAATGACAACGAAAATTCTTAGCAACGCAAATTGCACTGCATTCAACAATATCGGGAAGTATAATAGCTATGGAAATTAAAAAAATTTGAAATGCACATTCTTGAATTGTTGTTAATTGTTGGTTTTATTAGCTTGAGATCTTTTCGCCAGAACGTTCGTAGATATGGACGCTCGCTTATCAACGCGTCAAACAGAGCGTTTTCCTAGTAATAATTAAGCGTGCGATACACCTTCAATCCACATCGAGGCTTGTGGATGCTCCAAATTTCAAGTTGATCGGACTTTCCGTTCGACCGCTATCGACAGACATAAAAACAAAACAAAAAACAAACAGAATGAAGTGCCATAAAAGTCTAGTACAAAAAAAAAAAAAAAAAAAAAAAAACAGAACAAAGTGCCATAAGAGTCTCGTGGAGACACTCGCTTCGCTCGCTTATTTACTTACTAGGTAAACGCTCTGTTTGACGCGTTGATAAGCGAGCGCGTCAATATCTACGAACTTTCTGTCAAAAGTTTTCAATGCTTATAAAAAAACAACAATTAACAACAATTCAAGGTTGCGCATTGGAAACATTTTTCGCTATTATGGTACCCGAAATTATTGTTAAATGCAGTGCAAGGTGCGTTGCTAAGAATTTTCGTCGTCATGTTTTCTACACGGTCCGCCACAGTTACTAACACTTATGACAGCAATATAAATGTACTTTCTGCCTCCAATACGTATCAGATCGCGTTTAAATTAGTATATTCGTGACCGGACGAAAATTTACTATAATATAGCCAACTCATATTTTGCCCTTATATGTTTCAGAAAAATATTTTCGAGTAACTTTTGTATAACTTTGCCAATATTTATCTAATCGCCATAAAATGACCATATTTGTGACCGGAAAAATGTATAGAAAAATATGGCTATCTCACATTTTGCCGCCATTTTGTTTAAGAAAAATATTTTGCAGTAACTATGGTGTAACTTTGTAACTTTTCGAACAATTTTGCCTCAAAACTATACACCTTCAATCCACATCGAAGCTTGTGGATGGTCAAAATTTCAAGTTAATCGGACTTTCCGTTCGACCGCTTTATCGACAAACATAAAAAAAAAAACGAAGTGCCATAAGGTCAAATGGAGACGCTGCCCGCTTTGCTCGCTTAATTATTTATTTACATTGCGGTCACGGCTTTTTGATTAATATTGGTAGAGATGTAGTTTAATATGATTTAGACGATTTTAGCGTTTAGGCGGTAAGTTTGTAGGCTCTTTGCAGTGTAATTGCATAAATTAAAAAGACACGATGCAGCATATTTTTAATTTATGCATCGTGTCGGGAGTATTCCCAAATTAATTTAAAAACGCTTTAATAATCCCTTTGTATAAAGGTGGAGATTCGAAACAAGCTACAAATTATAGACCAATATCTCTTCTCCCAAGTATTTCCAAAATTCTAGAAAAATGTATAAAAGAACGCAAATCACGAGGGGACATCTCCGATGCCCCACTCTGCGATGCCCCACCAACCTTTTTAGTCTCCGATACCCCCCCCCCCCCCACCAACCTTTTTAGTCTCCGATACCCCACTCTCCGATACCCCACCTACCTGCTCTACCGGTTTTCTAAAGCCCGTGTTACACCACGCATTTTAAGCGCACGTTCACTGCGCGGTAAATTCAAATAGTTAAAACTACATATGGTATATTGAAGTCTTCTCAAACTGATTATTGGCCTGTATTGACGTAAATTTAGTTAAATATTGTGTATAAGTACTAACTTTTCACCAAAGTCTCTCCGTATTCAAGCATATTATTCAATCTTTGTTGAGTCTTGTCTATGTTATAATAAATATTATTGGAATTAGTTCGTTTAGCTATTTGACAGGAAAATATAATGTTTTGGCTCTTTATAAACAACAGTAGTAAAACCCAAGTTTGATTATTGATACTACTTGTTTAAATCCTTTTCATTCGTGGCCCAACGTCAATAAAACCCCCACATTTTTTTAAATAATGAAAGTGTTTTTGAAGATGTTTCTATAAAACAGGTACTGAGAAACACAATCGAACATTGAGTCCCTATACATAAAATGTTTTATGTGTCCTACATCTATTGTAAATGAATGGATTACTTACATTTCAAATAACATGTCTTTGGATGGAAATGACGAGAAAAATCAAATTACATTGATTGTTATCGACATGAGTATAAAAATAAACATAATTAAAATTTAATTATTAGATTAACAGTATTTCACATTCCAATTCTCCTTCATGTTTTTAGTTTCTTAGTTTCTAATTTTCACTTTCATTTTTGTGCGTTTTATGGGTGGATACCTGTTGCCCAAGGTAATAAATACTAGAAAAATAAATATATTTTATGAATATATTTAAATAAATATTAAAAATACTATGGTGGATTGTGGCAGTCCGGTCTGGTTTCCCGGACAAATCCCGGACAAATTATCTGTATTTCCCAAGTTTGAAAGTAGCCACCATGGCTCCACCCGGCTCCACCATGAAGTCATTGAAAATGCAGCTCAAGATTAGAAGTAAGGGGTAGGGGGGACTACTTCTAGACGATTCTGATCCATAACGAAGGGATATATTAATATCCTTGATATTTGACGATTCTGATCCCTAACGATGGGATATATTAATATCCTTGATTCTGACTCACTATTATAGTATTATTAGTGTAACTGTAAACTACTTTTGCATTTAAAATCGAGTAATTGCAATACATACCCATAACTTCTTGTTCTTAGTTCACCCCACTCAAGGCGTTTTGACCCACTGACCCCCCCCCCCCCTCGACCCCCTTATTCCTCGACACACAACGTGCGTGCATCATTATTTTGAGTCAGCTGTTGGTATTTGCAGCACAGGTGAGAACAGACCCAAACTTGGTAAAAATATTTCATAAGAAATAACATGGGACGATCTATTATGTCTATTTACCGTGAAAGATTTTGGTCCCCAAAAATATTGGCTGTCATTGGCATACTCGGCTACCTTTTCAGTAAATCATCTACGTTTTGAGTGAAATATTATAACGCAAATTTTTGCAAAGTTCAGGATTGTATTCAATTATTTTTAATTTCTTTATTTAACGTCTATCTTATTCTGTATTCAGTTAAAAAACTTAGTTACAAACGATCACATAATAGAACATTTAAAAAATACATATTAAATATATAATTGTTTAAACTATCATTTAGGGTAGTATTATATTGGGGGGGGGAATATCCCCTTTAATAATACAGACTAGTTTGAACACGAAACACGACTGTTCAATAGAGAATGCATTTTATAATATTTGAATTTACCGCGTGTGCTTATTTTACGTGGTGTAGCATGGGCTTCTTGAGCAGGTAAGTGCGCAGGTAGATGGGGCTTCAGGTAGTGGGGTATCGGAGACTAAAAAGATTGGTGGGGTATCGGAGAGTGGGGCATCGGAGAGCGCCCCGATCAGGAAACACTAAAAATCCACACTCACAAATTGCAATCTCCTAACTGGTGAGAGCGCATGCCCAACTATTCAGAAGAAACGAAGTATTAAATACTTGGGAGTGGAAATTGATCATCATCTTAAATGGAGTTTTCATATAACCAATACTGTCTATAAACTTCGAAACTCCGTTTATAAATTCTATCGGCTCCGTGATGTGCTAACATTTGCTACTTTAAAAAAAGTATACTTTGCATTAATACAGTCTATCCTATACTCTACGGTATTCTTGTGTGGGGTGGAACGTACCAAACTCACATATCTAAACTTGATATAATACAAAAGCTAATTTTGAAAGTTATTCTTCGTAAATCCCGATTATTTCCAACTGACGAAATCTTTAACACACTCTGACAGTTCTGACAGTTAGAAAATTATATGTGAAAGTAGTCGCGCAACACATGCGAACACACAGCCAGATCGCTCTATAAAGAAATAACTCATGCTAAAAACACAACAAGTAAGGTCCGCCAGAAGTTGGTTATCCCACACGTCACAAAAACACTTTTACAGAAACACATATATTATCTTGGCCCTAAAATCTACAACTACATCCCTGCAGAACTGAAAACATGTAAAAGCAACCAACAATTTAAAATCAAACTAAAAACGTGGCTGATGGGTGCACCAGACGACGACATAAAAAGAATGATGAATAACTAAATAGTTATTATAATTAATATTAGATAACGTGAAAACACACACATAGATTCTCAGAAATAATTGCGGTAAAAAACGGGTCCGAAGCTGTTGGGGTCAAGTCTTGGTACTTTGGCATTTGCTAAAACTGAATTGCAGTATTGTACTTTAAATTGTTTAAAGTATGTACTTGATTGATTAAATTATATAATATAATGTGGTCTTAGTTCCTAATGTACCTATTATTAGAATGTAACGTGTAATAGTAATTTATGGTGCACAAGTGGCAACACTTATACTTCAAACCATTAATAATAATCTAACTATATGTTTCTAGCATGTATTTTATATTCTATTATTACTAATAAATAAAATAAATAAAATAAAATACAATTTGAATCACATTTTTCAGGTTAGACTTAAGGCTAGCGGGTGACCAGATGGTCAACACTGAATTTCGGGACACTTTTTCTCTAACCCAATAAAGGTGAAAACACTGTCAGATGTTAAATGTTCGTTGAAAGTGCAACAGCGACAGACAGTGGTTATTTCAGTTATTTTAATTTTCTATTATTAATTACGGTGTAGCGGTGCCTTTCCGGTGCATTGCACGCAGGCATTTTGCTAGAAAAGCGCTTGCGAATAACACTTTACGCAACAGATTGCCAATTGTGGCGTCGCACCGAATCACAAATTTAACACTGACTTAAAGCTGAAATTTCTAATGCTTGGACTGCAAATCCAAGATAATCGTGAATTTACCAATTTCGGGACAACAGGGGTCCCGAAATGAAACATTCCGGGATGCGGGACACTTGTGTCAAATTCTGGACTGTCCCGTATTTTTCGGGACGTCTGGTCACCCTAAGGTTTTTTATTCAACAGGTATTAGTTTTGATTTTCATTACTTTACTCCCGATTCACCGAAGTCTTCTGATACAAAATGTTTCACACGCCATACTACTGCGACCGCATATCACTTCGGGGATTTTTCATATTTCGGAAAATGATTTTAAGTGTACAACCGTACAACCCTGAGCTTTCACCTAGGCTCCCTTTAACATGATACACCCTAACACCGAACACAATGCATGCTTGTGTCAATAACGTTGTAAAAGTTGTACAGGGAATTGCAGTCCCAACCGTTCCGCTCGCCCCGACTACAGTAGCGCATGAGCGTGGCCTAATGACGTCAGAGCCGAGGGGGGCACTTTAAAGAATCGGCTGAAACTACTGAACGACTTGACCAAGAATCACGAAACAAACGGGAAATGCATTTGTAAAGATGAATGTGTGTAATTCTGTGGGAACGGCTCATTTTCACATTTCTTTGGATTTCGATAGTAGTTTTCATTTCTGTGGAGCGCTTTCTCGAGCTCTATTCACGAAGGGTTACAAGCACAATGGGCTTCTCCGCGGGCGGGCGCACAGTCAAAGATTCTACTGCTGTCACCAAAAGGGGCAAAAACATTGACCACTACAACTACGTATCATGTCTGTCAATAATGATACTTAAATACTGTTATAACATACCTGTTACTGGAATGAATGATACACAAATTTGAATTTTAGTGTATAGTTTTTGTCTTTGTGTTGATCTCAGACTAAAATATGGCGTGCCGCGTGAGCGGTAAAGACATATATAAAAAAACAATTTATAGTAAAAACGTATAGACCTACATATAGTCACACTTCGAACAGAAAAACACACACACACAACCAACTCAAACTTAGTCAAAAATCAGAACTGTCATCAGGATCAGAATCACTTTGTAAATCAATAACAATCTTGTTGTTATCGTTCCATGCGTCCCAATTGGCATAATCTCCCTCGTATTCGCGAGCCTTCCTCACGCATCCATTTAGCATCCAACGCCCTCCTCCCCCCCCCCCCCCCAAGCCATACAAACACGCAGTAAAACCACATTTTTTCATACGAAGCATCATCTAACCTGGCCTACCCTACGGTTGGACCGATGTTTTCAGCCACTTTATTAGGAGAACAAGAAATTCATGACCGGTGTCAAAGCAATCGTCTGCCTTATTGTAGCTGTGACGAGTACATTGACAGCGAGATCTATTCAAGAAGAACTGAAAGGAACCGCTAGCGCTCTACAAAAATAGAGTTCCGGTTCCGGTTTCGCGCTCGCTTGTTCGCTCGCTTGTCGCGCTTCTTTCAAACGTCCTACCACCTGTCGCATCGCGATACCTGTGTGTGCCTTGTGTGTGCTTGTCCCCCCGTGGACCGTGCTACGTTCCGTTCTACCTTGCGTGTGTGTGTTCCGCCTCTCGCCCATATACACGCCAAAACTTTCTTCTACGGGCTTGGGCCCTGCCCGCCATTGCCCTCCATGTCGCCCCTCAGGGGTGTCCCTTGAGTGGACGAACATTGCGCTTCTCGCCCCTCGCCCTTGTCTCACCGCCCCCACAGCCCACCCCGACGGCACTTGCCAGTCCGATGTCCGACATGGACGACGCCCCTACCCCCTCGCCCGACGAGCCTGGCTGGTCCCGGGTCGAGACCCGCGAGCAGCAGCTGGCCAAGAAGCTGAAGAGAGTTCGTGACACCCCTGAGAGTCCTGCTGCAGCGTCGCAGACAGACCACCCGCGTGGCGACTGCGCCAGCCCTCCAGCCAGACGCAAGCCATCCCCTCCCCAGGCGCCTGACTTGCCACTTGAAAACCGTTTCGCCCCGCTAGCCGATCACGGCTACACGCAGCCAGCGGGACCCGCCAGTGAGGGTTCGACTCCCGACGCCTCTATGGAGGGCGTTGAGGCCGCTGCGCCCCGGAAGGTCCGTGTGCCTGCCATCATGGTGTACGGCTTCGAACGATACGTAGACGTGCTTGCCTGTGTCCAGCCGCTCGTCGCCGCTGACTTCTTAATAACCCCGCGCAACGGCCACTTCAAAGTGGCGCTGACGACGCCGGCCGACTATAGTGCCGTCACCGCCGCCCTGCGCGCTCACCACGCCCAGTGGCACTCGTACTCTACGGGGGCCGTCCACACCCGTAAGTTCGTAATCCGTGGCCTCAGCAGCACCCACGAGGTTGCTGATGTTCGGGCTGACCTGGCGGCGGCCGGCTTCAATGTTAAGCATGTGACCCAGCTCACAAAGCCCGGTGCCTCCCCCGAGGCCCCGCGCGCTCGCACCCCGCTCTTCGTCGTTACGATGGTTATCAGTCCGGAGAACAAACCGTTATCAGACCTCACGAGGCTCGGCCACGTTGTCGTCACAGTGGAGCACTACCGGGGACAAAAAGGGGTCCCCATGTGCTACAATTGCCAGCGCTTCGGTCACGCGGCCGCCTTCTGCGAACATAATCCAAGGTGCTACAAGTGCGCCGGCTCTCACCAGGGCCAGTCGTGCACGAAGCCGCGCGACCAGCCGGCCACTTGTGCCAACTGCTCTGGGCCGCACCCCTCGTGCTCCCGGGCGTGCCCCCATTACGCCCGAGCCCTCGAACGCCAGCGCGGGTCCGGCGCCCAGCGTCCCTCCGCCCCCGCTGCCGCCCCCTCCCGCCCCCGGCCTGCTAGCTCGTCACCACGACGCGCTGGCTTCTCTTATCGCGACGCTGCCTTCCCGGCGCTGCCCGCCGCCGGGCCCACAACGATCCTCGGTGCTCCGTCTCCGGCTCCGCCCCCGGCCACCGCCCCAGCCAGCCCCGTGGCCCCCCAGGCTCCGCCCACCCACGCCGCCGAGACGGGCGATTCCCCCTGGGGGGTGGTGATCACCTTCGCGCAGGCGATTGCTCGCCTTCTCCCGACCGACCACGCGGTCTACCACATGGCGGGCATGCTTCAGGCCCTTGCTCAACACCACCTACTCAGCCATGCCCCCTAGAAAAGGACCTGGCCTCCGCATCGTTGCCTGGAATGCCAATGGGGGTATTAAGGCAAAAACTCCGGAACTACTTCTCTTCATGCGCGAGCACGGGGCCTCCATTGCCCTCCTCTCCGAGACCCATCTTCACCCAGGCATTGTTTGGAAAGTGGCCAATCATACCGTCTACCGCACCGACCGACCTGGGGCGCAACGTCGCTGCGGCGGGGGGACGGCGATCCTGGTCGACTCTCGGGTCCAACACGTTGAGGTGCCGGTCCCACCGCTGCGCCACGTCGAGGCAACCGCCATCGAAGTTCGCCTCCCTAGCGGCCCTCTCCGCCTCTTCTCAGTCTACAGACCTCCATCCGGGACGCTCACGGACGGGGACCTCAACGCCCTGACTTCCAGCCCTACCCCTACCATCGTGGCGGGTGACCTCAACGCAAAACACCCATCGTGGCACTCCGCGGTCTCCAACCGCCGAGGGGACGCCCTCTTCGCCCACGCCCAACTCCACGACTACGTGGTGGCTGGCCCCCTTGACCCCACTCACTTCCCATTTGTGCCGCCCCACACGCCTGACGTCCTGGACGTTGTCCTCCTCTCCCGTGTCCGCTGCTCATACGACGTCGCGTCGGTCCCTGCGCTGACCTCCGACCACAACCCCCTCCTCATCCGCATCGGAGACAAACTTCTCACGTCACCCCCTCGAACATTCCTCGACTTTAAGGCGGCGAACTGGAGTACCTTCACCTCCTCGGTCCAGACCGCGCTCCCGTCCGCCCCACCCCCCCTTCCCACGGAAGCGGCGGTTGACTCGGCCCTCCACAGCCTCACGTTCGCCATCCATCGTGGCGTCGAGACGGCCGTGCCAACGCGCACGGCCAAACGGGTGACGATCTTCGATCTTCCGGTTCGCCTGCAACGTGCGGTCGCCGCCAAAAATGCCCTTCGCCGCCGTTGGCAGCGATCGCGCACTCCCGATCTCCGGCGGGCGCTCAACAGGGCCTGCTCGCAGCTACGGATTGACATTTCCGCGTATCGTGCTGACAAATGGGATGACGCTGTGGCCGACCTTTCCTTCGAAGGCAACTCTGTCTGGCGGATGGCGCGCACCCTGCAGCGCCAGCCCCACCCTGATCCGCCCATCGCGGGCCGCCAGGGTCTTGCTTGCGGCCCCGACGAGAAAGCCACCGCACTCGCCGACGCTCTGGAGGACTCCTTCCAGCCTAACTGCCCCACCGTGGATTCTCCAGCCATCGCTGATGCCGTCGCGTCCCACATTGGAGCGCTCCCGGCCCCGTGCGACGTCCCTGCTGGCGCCCTGTGCACGATGGCGGAGATGGCGGCTATCGCGCGAGACCTTCCGCCCCGCAAGGCTCCGGGACCAGACCGCGTCACGGGGCAAATGATCACTGCCTTGCCTGACAACGCCGCCCACCTCCTCCTCGCAATCTTCAACGCCTGCCTCCGCCTGCAGCATTTCCCGGCGGCGTGGAAGGTTGCGAAGGTCATCACCTTCCTCAAGCCGGGAAAGTCCCCCCGTGACCCGGGCAATTACCGCCCTATCAGCCTTCTCTCCATTCTCTCGAAGATGTTCGAGAGAGTGATACTTGCGCGGCTCCAACGTCACGCTGACGACCGTGACTTTCTCCCGCCCGCCCAGTTCGGCTTCCGCGCGGGCCACTCAGCTGTCCACCAGGTCGCCCGCGTCGTTGCAACGATCCGCGCAGCGTGGGCTGAACAACAGGCGGCTGTCGGTGTTTTCCTCGATGTCTCCAAGGCATTCGACCGCGTTTGGCACGAGGGCCTACTCCACAAACTCATCGCCTTGGACTTCCCGGACTACCTGGTGCGGCTCACGAGCTCTTACCTCCGCCGCCGCTCCTTCTTCGTCCAGCGGGGGGGATCCACCTCCTCCGCGCGGCCCATCGGGGCTGGGGTGCCCCAGGGCTCCGTTCTGGCGCCCTTCTACTTCAATGTCTACACTCATGATTTCCCGCCACCTCCCCCTGGTGTCACCTACTTCTTCTTCGCGGATGACGTCTCGGCGGTGGCCACCGCCTCCCTTCCCGAAGTGGCCGTTGCGCGTGGTCAAGCTGCTCTCGACGGCGCCGCGGACTGGTACACCTTGTGGCGCATGGGCCTCAACGCCTCCAAGACGTGCGCTACCCTCTTCCACCGCTCCCATGGGCCGGAGCCGGCACCATTCCGCCTCCACGGCGAGGACGTCATCTGGTCTAGCGTCTCCAAGTGCCTCGGTGTCCTGCTCGATCGCCGTCTCACCTTCGGGCCGCACGTCGCCGCCGCCGTTGCCAAGGGGACGGGCAAGTTGGCCTCCCTGTATCCGCTCCTCCGTAGCGCCTCGATGTCACCGGCGACGAAACTGCGACTGTACACGTCCGTTGTGCGGCCTGCGCTTAGTTACGCTGCCCCCGTGTGGTCCTCTTGTGCCCTGCAAGTGCTCCAAAACAAGGTGCTCCGCCTTGTTGCGGAGGTCCCGAGGTCCACTCGAATGGCCGACGTACACAACGACCTGGGCGTCCCCTTGGTGGGCGACTACCTCGCCACACTCGCGTCCTCCTTCTTCACTCGCACCGCCGATAGTGGCAACCCTCTAATTCGCGCCCTCGCTGCGGCGTCTGCTCCGCCTCACGCCCCGCGCCGGCCCGACTACCCGCATCCAATCGAGCCACCCGCGAAGAGGGCGCGGGTGCGAGCTGCCTCTCCGCTGCCGCCGACCACGGGACCCCGGGGTATATCGCCACCCGCCGTCGCCACGTCTCCTCTGCCGGGGGCTCCCGCCCCGCCACGGGTCCCCTGTGCCTCTTCGTCGGTTCCGCCGCGCGTTTAAGGCCGCGACCGGCGTCCCCCATCCGCGTCGGCGCGGACATTGCCATTAATTTCCTGTGACTAGCTGCTAGCTACGATAAACACATATCTGTCTATCTCCATGTGCGCGTGTGCGTTCGTGTGACTTGAAGCCAGCGCCAAAAGTGCGCCTCGCTCGTTGACTCTTGGCGCGCGCCCGGTGGCCAGTGTGCGAACTAACCGACCGTCCTGCGGTCTTGTCAGTCGCCTCATATTTTCGCAACTCCTAGTTGCATTCGCCCTATTAGCCGCTTCTAATAACACTCGCAATTTTGGTTGGATTATTGGCACATCGTGTCAGGCACCGACGCCTTCAAGGGGGTGCGCCTCAGATCGCACGCAAACCCCCCACCTAGATGCTTTGTTGTTGTTGTTGTTGTTGTTGCTCTACAAAAATGACGGCCACTACTTGTATACTGCACGGACGGCAACGGGAAGGCAACTGACGGCAACGGGAAGGCAACTTCTCCGCGTCAAAAAACAAACGGTCTAAACAAGGCTGTGGTACCGAAGTTCTAAGCGGGATATTCCAAAGATTTACTTTACAATATTATGCCAGATGCGGTAGCTACAGACGATGGACCCAAAGAAGTACTGGGGCGTTCTCACAATGGGATCGGGACATTTAAAACTCTTTAACACCTCCCTCAAGTCCACTAGTTCGTGTCCCGAAGGTGGCATAATATATTAGAATGTTGTAAAGGTATAACATCACATAAACTAGTACCAAATAAAACTGAAAGTATTACTTACTGGGATGTTTTGGACTGAGTGATAGGATAGATTTAAAATAAGTATAAATTAAGATTTAAGATAGGATATACTGTATACTTTATATACTGACCATTGATTTTGTAAAATATATAACATACCAAAGGGCAAAGTATGTGATTCAATGTGTAATTTTTGCCATGACCATTTAATTGGAATAATGTCCTACTACTACTACTACTACTACTACTACTACTACTACTACTACTACTACTACTACTACTACTACTACTACTACTACTACTACTACTACTACTACTACTACTACTACTACTACTACTACTACTACTACTACTACTACTACTACTACTACTACTACTACTACTACTACTACTACTACTACTACTACTACTACTACTACTACTACTACTACTACTACTACTACTACTACTACTACTACTACTACTACTACTACTACTACTACTACTACTACTACTACTACTACTACTACTACTACTACTACTACTACTACTACTACTACTACTACTACTACTACTACTACTACTACTACTACTACTACTACTACTACTACTACTACTACTACTACTACTACTACTACTACTACTACTACTACTACTACTACTACTACTACTACTACTACTACTACTACTACTACTACTACTACTACTACTACTACTACTACTACTACTACTACTACTACTACTACTACTACTACTACTACTACTACTACTACTACTACTACTACTACTACTACTACTACTACTACTACTACTACTACTACTACTACTACTACTACTACTACTACTACTACTACTACTACTACTACTACTACTACTACTACTACTACTACTACTACTACTACTATTACTACTACTACTACTACTACTTCTACTACTCTTTAAACTGCCTGGACTGGTAGAAGTCCAGGCAGTTTAAATCTTAGGATAGCAAGACTTGGGTTCAAGCACTAGAGGAACCGTACTGCATGCTAAACATGCCGTACATGCTAAATTACACAATCACATGATCCTACATGGCAGAGTCATGGCGAATCTGTCAATGGGCTTTCCAGGTCTGATAGTCATAACCTTCCTAACCAGAGGGTAGCTGTAGTACCCTTACCTTGGCTTCTCGGTGGCTGACTCTGACCCCGTGATGTGGTTCGGCTCCTTGGTCCATGTCCACGATCGGCCTCCAAGTTCTTCCCACCGTTCAACCTTTCACAGGTCTACCTTCTCATCCGCTATACATGATTGAATGCCCCGAAAAACCTTCGCGAGACCACCGACATAGACTTTCGTACGTCATATATTTCTGTCCTAAGCTGGCCAAAACAAGCAAAATATTACCAATCATACTACTCGGTTTGACCCCCTCCCGCAGTGGCGCGCTGACCATATGGGCACAGGAGCAATTGCTCCTGGTCCAAAGGGGTGGTGGGTGGGTCCCCGGAGGGTACTGACCCACCCACCCGTGTTCAAATTATTAAGAGTGGAAACAACCCTATCTAATCCACGTTATTCCATTGGTGGTGACAGTAATAATTTTAACATACGCGTGGCTGTATTTAACGAATATAAAATATTAACAGTAGGACTGTTATGTGCAGTAGCGTATCCAAGGGGGGGGAGGGGGGGGGACTAAACCCCCCCCCCCTACGCAAAGGAAAAGTGGAAATTGCATTGGATTGAAAAAAAAATGGAAACATAAACATACAGTATTTTTGTTTAAAATACCTAAGACATTAGTTTTTGTTAAAAATACACACATCGCTCAATAATTCTATTTCTGTGTATTAACACTTCAGTTCAATTGTTGTTCATTGAAGCTTTTTTTCGTTTGAAAATCGTTGCCAGAAATTTATTAATTTTAGTTCAGTTGGCCGCTGTAAAACGCACAGATTTGCACCATAATGACCTTGACGAGAAAAAAATAGCCCCACATTTATTTTTGGATCCCCTCTCTTTATGAGCTAAAACCCCCCCTTTCCAAAAACCCGGATTCGCCACTGGTTATGGGAAGAAGACGTAATATTAAACGATTCAATTCGTTAGTCAGTATATAGTGCATACCCGTTTATTGTCATTGCGAAGTGGTTGGGGGTAGTAGTGGAAGTAGTGGGGGTAGAACACCAACGATGTTCGTTGTTGTTTCGGTTAGTTTAAATTTTGCACTTTTTCAGCTAATGTTCTTGGCCCAAGATTACCTTGCATATATGCTTTCGTCACAAGCGAGGCACTCATAGCCAACCAGCGAAGCGCCCGAGACACACCCGCACAAATACCGATCACTGATTGGCTAAGTACGTTAAGTACGTTTATCGGTTAAAAAGTGTTGAAAATCCAAAAAACGCCCTGCGGGGCAAATTTGGGGGCTTGCGCCCCCCCTTTTCTACCCACATCGAAAATGTTATTTCACTTCCCCCCCCCCAATATCGATCGCTGATTGGCTAAGTACGTGGTTAAATTAATTTCATCCAGAACCTACTTTAACATCCCAAAATCGGTAAAAAGTGTTGAAAATAAAAAAAACGCCCTGCGGGTCAAATTTTCGCCCCCCCTATTCTACCCAGATGGAAAATATTATTTCACTTTGCCCCCCCCCCCCCCCCGATAATATTATGGGGTTAGCCATGGATTGAGGTAATCCAAATAGTGGATGGATCGCTGGGTGGGTGGGTCGGTCATATGGGGATTGCTTGCTCCTGTCTAAATTAAGGGTTCAGCGCGTCACTGCCCTCCCGTAGCAAACACGAATGAGAAGGACCAGGCATCATATCTGATGACATCATCGAACCAGCGCCCTCCTAAACCGTGCGGAGCAAAGTTGCTGCAATGATAGCCCGCAATTACTATTATTGTTACCTTTAATTGTTGACTCCAGTCACCATAACATGAAATTACAAACAAGCTGGGCTGACGAAATAGCCTAGCACGTGCATACATTACGGTGACGACAGCTATGAAGTAACACATCATGTCACCGTAAAGTATCCATAAATCATGCGATTAAGTAAAACCAAGTAAAAGTGAAATAATGAACAAGTACTGTACTAATTTTTACATCACAATATTATTATTTATTACATGAAAACTAAACATAATATTTTACACTTAAACAAGTTTTATTTTGCAGCATAGCATTTTACACTGGTTAACTTTTATAGTAGGGTTTTATTCTTGGCTCACGAGTAGAAAGCTCTTAGTGGATTTTTAAGCCGCGTTCACATAAATGACTATTGACTTTTGACTGTTGACTATTGACTATTGACTATTGATTAAGAGAATTGAACCATAGGCGTATACGTGCTGACGTTCACACAACTTTACTTTTGACTATTGACTATTGACTAACGAATTGAAAATATCTCAAAGTCATAGTCACAGCCAATCAGAACGTTCGCGTTCAGCCAATGAATGTGGAGCAACGGCAGTCAATACCACTACTCAATTACTGTCACGTGTATATTCGTTTTTGACTATTTCCGGCGAACATTATTTATTTATTATTTTTATGAAGTATTCAGTTTTATTGAAGATCTATAGGCTTCTTGCAAGCTTGCTTTACAACAATGAAAAAAATTAAATGAATCGATGGACAAACAACAAGCTGTCAAACAATAACATATTCTGATTTTGACAACAAATCTTCAAAACAAACAAGAAACATACTGTAACAGTACCCACGCCCTCTTACTCACGGGTTGGCCTAGCTCAGCCGGGAAATAAACCAACACTTAGAAATTTGAGTTGTACTATTAAATTATATTGTATCACATAGACAACGAATGCTCACAGTAAATAACTTGTCACAAATAGGTTTACAGACAGTACCAGCTCCAGTTATAGGTGAATCCTTCTTCTAACCTTGGTTTCTCAAGCAGGCGTCCATGGTAGGATTTCAAAGATGTCCTTCATGGTAGGTTGAATTCAGTGGTGGATCGTGTGTAACCGACGCTTCGAAAATCACCGTCCCATTTAACGGGGCAGGCGTAGTTGACGTCTGGGTAATACTAGTTTGGATAACTAGAGAAATCGTAAGGCTCAAAGACTCGAGTTCTTGAAGTTATTCCGTGTAGCTTTCAACACCACATCCTCTCTCCAGGCTTACTTTTCCACCATCTTCTTCTGTATTGTCCTTAGTTACCAGTCAACAACCGTTGCTATGCAATGTAACCATGCTTGTTCTTTATTGATATAACCAAAGCTCTCTACAAATTCACATGTGCACAAAGTCACTGCATTCTAAGCACAGCCTAGTGGATAATGCACAAACTCACTGCACTCTAAGCACAGCCTAGTGGATAATGCACAAACTCACTGCATTCTAAGCACAGCCTAGTGGATAATGCATATAGATGGTACTTTACAATACCCCTTCAAATTTTTTTATATTATGAATTTATTAATTGAGATTATAAAAAAATTTCAAAAAATTTATCTCCAACGTTCTCCACTTTTAAAAATTCCATGGTCGTAGGTCGTTCTATCATACCCCTTCCAAAAATAAAAAAAAATGAAGATGACAAAATGTATCTATATTTGTTATATTTTTGTTAACATCGAAACTCAGAAATAAACCCTTTAAATCTATAATTGGAAAACCGCATTACCCCTTCAAATAGCCTCACCCCTTCTAAACCTGTAAACTACAACAATGTCGTTCACTGACCCCTTCAATTCAAATGCTAAAATGAAAGTTTATGAAACCTGAAACCCGAATGACAGCACAATGCAATGTTAATAGTACAATACACTTCTAACAATTGGATATCAATCCCCTCTTCCAGAATCAACAATTGTCAACAATTAACAATTTTAAATTGTTGATTAAAAAAAAAACACACACACCAACCTATAATCCTAGTAACAATGTTACTACAGAGTCGAAAACAATAGGCTACATTAGGGACCAAATCATCACCTGTCAAAAAGATTCAATACATTGTTGACCTGTGGTTTATTGTATCTGATAGGGTTCCTGGTAACGTTTTAAATTGACAATATTAAACACTCCTTTTACAACCCCAGCTTCTGTGACCAATTCGTATGCGTTGTCTCCTGCAATCGCAGCAACCATATATGGACCTTCAAATATATGAAAAAACTTTTTCGTTTCTTTTTTAAACAAATTTGACAAATGAAGCGATTTGAGCAGTACCTTCTCTCCTACTTGGAAAAATGTTTTACTGACAAATTGACCTTCATGCCTATTCTTCCTATTCTGCCCATTATATTTCAACCTTTCCCTGGCTAAAATTACCTTTGCCTCCTGAGTTATTAAGGGAGAATTGTGAGGTGGAAATTTTATACTCTTAATCAACTGTGGCGTAAAAGTTTGACCAAAATGTAATTCATATGGCGAAAACCCTGTTCCTTCATGGTAGGTTGAATTCAACCACTCCTCCAACTGAGGAACCCACTTAGCCCAAGATGAATGTTTACATGAACAATAGGCCCGAAAGATACGACCCAGTTCACGCATAACCCTTTCAGCTGGATTAGATTGTGGATGACGTATGGACGACATGTGTGCCCGTACCCCTTTACCCTCCAAAGTCTCATTCCACTCCCTGGATGTATATTGAGTACCGTGGTCAGACAGTATAGCAACAGGTATTTGCACAGTGTCGAAATAAACTGTCACTTTCTGTGAAATAGCCCGAGCCGTTTGTTGCTTTAACGTGTACAACGACACCAACTCTGAAAAAACATCAATGAACACTAGTACATATCGCACCCCTCCACAACCTGTAGGTAATGGACCATATATATCAGTTGCCACCAATTGACCAATGTTCGTAGGCAAAATAGGCTGAAAAATGCCATGTGACGTTCTATTTGCATGTTTCGTACGTTGACATAAATCACAACATGCAATCAACTTCCTATTCAATCGCGCCATATTACTGAAAAAGAAGTTCTCTAATAACACCATTAAACATTTTTTAGCACCAAAATGACCAATCTCTTCGTGTACACTCATGATCACTTCCGACACCAGACATTGTGGAATACATAACCGCCAAATGTCCTTACTATTTTCCAATTTGAAGAACAACATGTTGTTGAAAATCATGTAATTGCTATGAGCACCAACATTAGTATGCATATCACTCCAAATCGTTCCAAACTTATCATCTTTGTTCTGTAAATCAGGCAATTGTCGAAATTTTTTACGCAATTCTGAACTAATTCCCACATTCAGTTTCGCAATAACTACCTCCTTCCCAGAGAACGAGTCGTCAATAGTACCATCTTTTTGTACACAAAAGCGACTAATGATATCTGCAACAACATTTTGTTTACCAGAACAATGAACCAATTTAAACTTAAATTCTTGTAAGAGCAACACCCAACGTGTAAGACGCCCAGACAACAATTTACATTGAAGCAAGAATGTAAGTGCTTTGTGATCAGTAATAATTGTCAAATCTGTTCCCAGGACAAAAATACGAAACTTAAGTAACGACCAAACTATAGCCAACAATTCTTTCTCAGAAATAGTGAAATTCACTTCACCACCGTGTAATACTCTTGACGCCATTGATATCACCTGTAATTCTCCATCAGAATCAACTTGAAATAGTTGAGCCCCTAACCCTTTATCACTGGCATCACATTGCAAGAAGAACGGTTTTGTATAGTTTGGAAATCTCAAGTGAACTGTATTAATGAACAATGTCTTGATATCATGAAATGCTGAATTACAATCATCTGTCCATTTCCACCTGGTATCCTTCTTCAACAATGTCTGCAGTATGCAAGTCGATTGAGCGTAAACATTACTAAAACGTCTGTAGTAACTACATAAACCCAAGAAAGCTTTGAGTTGTTTGACATTTTTAGGTGTGGGCCAATCTTGAATCAACAACAATTTGTGAGGGTCTGGAGACAATCCATTCGTAGTCAAAATATGACCCAGGAATGGCACCTTATCCCTGCAAAAAAATGATTTGGACAAACTAATAGTGACATTTTTTTTTGATAATCGTTGAAAAACCGTGCGAATGTGAACCAAATGATCCTCAAATGTCTTAGAAACCATCAAAAAGTCATCTACATACGGTTTTAGAAAAGCCCCCAAATCGTTGCCCAATACATAGCTAGTACACCTAGTAAATGCTGCCACTGAAGTACTGAGTCCAAAAGGAAGTACCTTAAACTGATATACCCTCTGATTGTATTTAAACGCCACATATTTCCGACTTTCCTCCGACAATGGAACCTGCCAATATGACGACACAAGATCAATAGTAGATAACCACTGAAAATCTGAAAAACTTTGCAAAATAGTTTCAGGTGGATCCGGACTCTCATGCTCTGGTATCAACATTGTGTTCAACTGTCGAGCATCCAAACATAACCTCACTGCTTTGTTTTTCTTAATCACCACAACTAATGGGCTTATGTAGGGACTAGTAGCTTCCTCAATAATGTTATGCCTTATCATTTTATTCAGTTGTCTTTCCACAGCTTCCCGGTAGGCAAATGGCACAGGATAATTCTTTTCAAAAAAATATGCCCCTTCGTGAACCTTAATATGATGTTCATAGCCTGTCACTGACCCTGGCCTATCAGAAAACAAATGACGATACTCCAACAATAGTTCCTGTAGTTGACATTTCTGAATGACGTCTAGACCTACTTGTTCGGACACCATAGTCTCAATCTCTTTAACAGTCACAACACCCTTGTCTTCTTCGATTGCCGCTGTGTTAGTACAAGATACAACGATACCAACACTGTTATCATAAGTATGATCAACATAATCACATTCAACATTCGTACAGTTGTCACCTATTCCAACATCATTGTACAACAATTCGTGATCTATTAACTGGCCATTTATCGACACGACCTTGGTAGAAAAGTCAATAGTAACCAGATTATCTGTCAACCAATCAATACCGAGTATGATATCACAGATTAAATCCGGTACCACTAAACATCCAACATCCCATGACATGTCACCTGATTGGACGGATAGGTAAACTTGCTTCGTCACCCGTTTACTACGACGATTCGTAGCCCCGAGTATTGTTACCCCTACTACTGGTAATGAAACAATATCATTATTTTTACTGATCAGGACATTGTACACCGTATCTGAAATACACGACACCTCACTCCCCGAGTCTAACAATGCCTTTAAATCCAAATCACCAATACTAACTTTCAACTTTGGACAAAATATATTTTTAGAAGAATGTACCCAATTTTCTTCTTCTAACAAAAAATCTCTAGGTTTTGTAAAGATTGAATTTGCAGTAACAATATGACTGGTTGCAGGAGAACCGCACACAACTGGAACCAATTCTAGTTTTCCTTCTTAGGAACATTTTTATCATCACGGGACCTCCAATTCTGCTCTAATTGTTGGTAGGGTAATCGCTGCTGGTTATTATTATTGTAACCTTGATACCCATTGTTACCCCACCTGACATTTCTATTGTTCTCATTATTATAACTGCCTTGTTTATTATAGTGACTCAAATTTGATTGACCAGACTCTCCAATAATTTGTTCACTCTCCAGTCTCTCGAGCATTTTTGTTATTTTCTCAGCATTGTTCTCCATATGAATCAGATGGATCCGAATGTCTGTAGAAAAATGGGACAAGACTTGCCTAACCAGCATATCTTCCGGCAATTTACAATTCAAATAGCCTCCATGCCTCAGTATTCTTTTGAAATAAGTAGATGGTGACCCCTGTCTACCCCCTGCATATTGCTCACTGTAAATATGTTTTAGCAAGGCCGCTTGTGCATTCTCCCCCCAAAAATGCTGAAGGAATTTCTCCTTAAAATCTTCAAAAGTAACAAACTCGTTTTCTTGCAACCATGTCTTGGATACCCCTTTCAGACATTGTAGTGTAAAAGCCAGTCTCCGGTTGTTTTTTACCGCATAGTTTTTAAACCGGCTCTCCAATAACTTTATAAATTCGACTGGATGAAGTCCATCGTTATTTGCCGTAAATACAATCCCCTCACGAAATAGCTGGTCCCCGATTCCACTATCATTCTGAATGGTAACTCCCACATTACCACCTGTCATATCGACCTCCATCATCTCAATTCTTTTTTTATTGGCTTCAATCGCCATCTCTAACCCTACACACTGACCACTTATTCTCTGTTGATCCATTTCTTTCACTTCCCCTATCTCTTTCTGAAGCTGTTGTTTCACCCCCACTATATCTTCAATTACCGTGTCTACCCTTACCTTTAGGTTATCAGAACTTTTTTTTATTCCTCCGATCTTGTTATCTACATCTCTTTTGAACACCCCTATTTCCTCAATTACTTCATTGAGCTTACCGCCAACCTTTACAACCTTATCTCCAATTTTTTCGGACCTACCTTTCAACTCCCCTATCTCTTCTGCTAAGCCATCCACTTTATTGTCAATAACCTCGATCTCATCCTCAACCTTAGTCCTCAAAGCTGTGAATTTAGTTTCCAACCCATAAAACATTTTATCACATTTTTCCTCAAAGCTTATCTTCAATTCGGACTTCATTTCCCCCATTTCCTTCCGTATTCCCTCATTGTCCTTACGTAATCCCTCATCCATCTTAATTATCATCTCCATTATACTGTTCAAATCAACAGACCTGATCTCTACCTCTTGAACACTCTCCTCTATACTCCTCCCTACTTCATTCTGAACCTCCTCCCCCTGCATCCTGTCCATAGTCAGCAGTGACTCTGCGAACGTTCAAATTAATCGAGCTTATAATTACACCTCAAATTTTTAAGTGTTTGGTTAAATTTTTTTGTTTTCTCGGGGTAAATGCAATTAGTATGTGCCCCAGCGTTGGTGTGCCAAATTGTAACAGTACCCACGCCCTCTTACTACACGGGTTGGCCTAGCTCAGCCGGGAAATAAACCAACACTTAGAAATTTGAGTTGTACTATTAAATTATATTGTATCACATAGACAACGAATGCTCACAGTAAATAACTTGTCACAAATAGGTTTACAGACAGTACCAGCTCCAGTTATAGGTGAATCCTTCTTCTAACCTTGGTTTCTCAAGCAGGCGTCCATGGTAGGATTTCAAAGATGTCCTTCATGGTAGGTTGAATTCAGTGGTGGATCGTGTGTAACCGACGCTTCGAAAATCACCGTCCCATTTAACGGGGCAGGCGTAGTTGACGTCTGGGTAATACTAGTTTGGATAACTAGAGAAATCGTAAGGCTCAAAGACTCGAGTTCTTGAAGTTATTCCGTGTAGCTTTCAACACCACATCCTCTCTCCAGGCTTACTTTTCCACCATCTTCTTCTGTATTGTCCTTAGTTACCAGTCAACAACCGTTGCTATGCAATGTAACCATGCTTGTTCTTTATTGATATAACCAAAGCTCTCTACAAATTCACATGTGCACAAAGTCACTGCATTCTAAGCACAGCCTAGTGGATAATGCACAAACTCACTGCACTCTAAGCACAGCCTAGTGGATAATGCACAAACTCACTGCATTCTAAGCACAGCCTAGTGGATAATGCATATAGATGGTACTTTACAATACAAAACCTTCACAACTTGGTAGCCCTACATTAAACGTTTTAACTGGTGAGCAGTTACTATCGCCATACCTTGTTTTCTTCATAATGTTGCAATTTTATTATTTTGACAGCTCGTTGTTTGTAATTATTGATGAAATTGTCAGACGCGTACAGCTAGATTTGTGATATAAGTGAATTATAGGATTACAATCGCTCAATTCGTCGCTCTAGTCCACACACCCCACATAGTATAGCCAGTGTCTAACTCTCCACCACCAGGTCAATTGGTAGAATAGCGTATTTCTTCATCGGCGAAAGAAGCAGACGGCACTTTCAGGCTAATTGTGAATTAATGAATTTATTTATTTATTTTATTTATTTAATATTTTTTTTACAAAATGTCGATTAATGTTACAATTCCAAAACTTTTACAGAGTGTCAACATTGTTGTTGTGGACATAAATGTAAAACATTACTTAGATCGGCCAATTAGTTTTAATTAAAACAAACTAAAACTGTTTTTTGTTGGCAGTAATTAATTATTATTATTATTATTATTATTATTATTATTTATTCATCCCAGCACAGTTTATACAACCAGAAATACACAGGATATAATAAAAAACATACAAACATCATCACAAAATAAATAGACACATAGAATAATAAATAACAAAGAAACAATTACACATTACAATAAACGACACTTTTTCTTAAAAGTAAAAGTTGAGTCATTAAAAACATTTATACCTAAGTCAACTCGTTGGGACAGTAGGTTATTAAAATTTGTTTGTACTCGTGGTAGATATGAGTATTTATAAATGTCAACTCTGGCCTTTGGCGGATAAAACAAACAGGTACTTCTTGTCCTACGAATAGGTACATTAAAATGAATTAATCTTAAAACCTCAGAACAATCTATACCACTGTTTAAAAGTTTGTGTAAAAACATAAAATCAGCAGCCTGTCTTCTACCAGACAGCGTTTGCAAGTGCAGGTCTTCACATATTTTTACATAGTCCTTCCTGTGGTACACAAATGTGGGGTCGTCCAGGCGTGACAACCACTTAACAAAACGCTGCTGGAGTCGCTCTAGAATATCCACCCTTGTCTTGTGATGTGGAGACCAAATAATACTAGCGTACTCCACCTGAGGCCGCACAAGACTCAGGTAAACACGTCGTATAGTTTCTTTAGAAAAGACAGAGTGCAGATTACGTTTAAAAAATCCAAGCAATCTATAAGCTTTTGACAGGATTGCAGTTATGTGGTCATTAAAGGCATATTGTCATCTAGCCTTGTAGTTAAACTATGTCAGACCTTGAATTATTTAAAGAATTTAGAAACAAAAATGAAAGAAATCGGTTCGTATTTAAACAAGTTATGAGCAATTTTCATCAAGAATGTTCATTGGGTGACGTCACACGCGTGACGTAGTTGGATGCGAGCTGTGCCGCGCTCACTCATCTTCGCTACTGGCCATCCATGGCGCGCCCCACTGCCCCGACCACTATCGTACAGTTGAAGGGTGAATGCTTGGCTTTGAGGAACTTGTATTGTCATCGTATTGAATTGATCGTCACCGGTGTGATCCCTCTCACTATCATTGACAGATTCACATTCGTCAAAATCTTCTGTTTCAAACGATTCGTCGTGGTCGTTCATTTCATCGGTTTCACTTTCCGAACTTGCACAAAACGTCATCCCCTCCGCAAACTGGTTGGCTGTTATTAGTGTTTCAATATCAAGCTCAAACTTTATTTCTGGCCCCCCCGCAGGAGTTGCCGTCCCCCCCCCCCCCCCCACCACTAACACTACTACCACCACCACCACTGCCGCCAAATAAAAAATAACTTACCATTGCGCTTTGACTAAAACTTTCTACTGGCATTTAGTTCAGCAAATCTGTCAATTAAAGTCTCGACGTTTATTTTCTTGGTTTCTACAATAAACTTTTTAATGTTGGCGTCATGTATATCAACTGAATAGTCACCTCTATCGGTTAGGTGTTCACTCTTGAACAGAACTTGAATACAATATTTGGCCGTAAGGAAATAAAAGATCGCCAACACTGACAACAGTAAGTGACAGTGCCATTTCAGTTTGCAATGGTTATTATTGTAAACAATTAGCTTAAAAAGTGCTCGCTGAGTCGGCCAGTCGGCCGGCGATATGGGCCCCCACATATGCCATTTTGGACCTGGGCCCCCCCGCGACTGCGGGCCCTGCGGGCCCTTAGTTACGCCACTGATCTCTTTAGGTTTATTCTGAAATGTTTCGTGATTTAAAGAGTCGTCATTACATAAACATTAATCGTAGAGTAGTACAGCGTGATGTGGAGATGTACTTTGGGCACTTTGGGTTTGAATGTTTTCAATAAGACGATACTTGTTTCGAGCGGCAAGGTACCATGCACTGCGCTCTGCTTTTAAAGGGGTATCAATGCTGCCTCTCAATTTGACAGACGGTACTGCTCATTTTTTTAACTTTCGTTTCGATTTTTTTTTCACTAGATTCATTTTCCATTTTCAAACTATTTGTAATTTCATAGTCGTCTTTAATGAAATGTTCGGAACATACACGAGTGTATTTGCTTGGTACGCCTACAGAGTTCTTACTATTAATTTTCGATAGCCAGTTTAAGTTTTTATGTCGCACTGGCTAAACACCCAAAGGCACTGGAGATTTGTCCCTGTTTGAAAAACGGTGAAACGACATATTGATCGGACTAACAAGACTGTTATTGCATCCGTACGCACAACAATTTAATACCATGATTACTGATTAATATAGCTGGTACGATACGTACACTATAGTCTATATGGCCATTTACAATAATAACATAACAGTTTTGACACAATGTCCGTTATGCTTAATGCCTCCACGACAAGCATAATGCAACTACAGCTACAAATAAATCAACTAGAACCTAAAGACGTACTCTACACAATCCACTTGTCCGTGCACTCTCTGAATAAACTGCTGGATATTAGCACTCACATTAGTTATTAATAAAACTTTTCATTGTACATCTCTTGAAGCAAATCTGAGAAACAACCTTCCATACAGACTGTCAAGTGTCAACCCCTTACTGCACCACGCAACGGGTGTTCCTACCCGAGTCGCGCCCAAGGAGGTTGTATATAGTGTAACATCTACACTATATACAACCTCCTTGGTCGCGCCTCGCCCAGCCGCTCAGCCCGCATCCAACAACGTCACATGCCCCGGGGCGCGCGTCAAAACAAATCATTGTAGGGGGAGTAGGCATCGTCCAAAGTTGCCATAAACTGCGGGTTTCTTATTTTTTTAATGTCTTTTTGAAAACAAAAAATACTTACTTGTATGTGAAAATAGGCCTTTAAAAGAAAAATCTGAGGTTAACAAAACACCAAGATCATTTACACTAAAAACTCTATTTAGTGTATCATCGCCAAAGGAATAATTAAAATGTATTGGATTTCTCCTCGTTGTAAAAGATATAACAAAACATTTTTTGAGGTTAAGATGTAAATTCCAAGTAGCACACCAACGACATAAAGCTAAAAAAGATTCCTGAAGTTGTAAACAGTCTTGAAGGGATCTAACTAGAGCAAACAATTTGACGTCATCAGCGTACATAAGACATTGAGACAGTACAGTTTTTGGTATATCGTAAACAAATATGTTGAACAACAACGGCCCTAAAATAGAGCCCTGGGGAACCCCGGACGTTACCTCCTCGGGAAGAGAACTAACCCCATTAATCACAACAGACTGCTTACGGCCAGTTAGATAGCTTGATAATAAATCAATTTAAGAGCCAGATATGCCAAAATGTTTAAGCTTGTAAATGAGAAGAGCATGATCCACAGAATCAAAAGCTTTAGAAAAGTCGGTGTAAATAGCATCCACCTGCACACCCCTATCAATACTTTCTGATATTGTGTTACAATATCCAACAAGATTTGTAACAGTAGATCTACTAGGAATAAACCCGTGCTGGGAGTCAGGAATAAAAGCCTTAACATGAGAAAATATTAAATTATGCAGAAATTTCTCAAACATTTTAAAAAAAATGGGTAACGGTAGTAGAGATATCGGCCTGTAGTTACAGGCGTCGTTTTTGTCGCCACTTTTAAACACAGGTGTTACATTAGCACATTTCCACCTATCTGGGTACATTCCTGACGACAATATACGATTAAAAAGAATAGTTAGGGGAACGGATAATTCAGTGGCACAGAACTTGATCACAGATACTGGTACGCCATCACTACCCGGAGATTTACCGGTCTTGAGGTTGCCAATAATTGTTTCAACTTGCTCCCTCGAAATGGTTGCACTATCTAAGCAGTTAAATGAACCCTCTTCAAGTGGCGGGGGAGGATTTGCCAATTCACTACTTGGCGGGAACACTGATTTAAAATGCTGCGAAAAGAGATTGCAGGCCTCAAGTACGTTTTTCGATGTAGTTCCATTATAGTGCACATTTAAAGGCACTCTACTCTGCCTACACTTATTACAGATAAAGTTCCACAGGCACTTTGGATCAGAATTTGATAGAAATTGCCGCTCGAAGTTACCCAAGTACTCACTATATTTCAATTTCTGAACTTTTTTAAATTCACTTCTTTTAACACTAAATTCGACGTAATCACATAGAAGATTACTTCTCTTCCATTTCTTGTGGGCGCGATTTTTAGACAACAACAAGTCAATTACATCTCTGTCATACCATACAGGATACTTGTTCGGGTTCACTTTAACCTGCGGTACTACTTCACTAATAACTTTCATAAACAAGTCATAAAATACGTCACAGCACGCATTCACGTGCTCAGTGGTAACCATAAGTCCCCAATTACACTGTTGCAGCGCAGCTTTGATCTTGACAAGGTCAGCCCTATTCCAATTGAATATGGTCCTGGGTGGAATTTGGGCAAATCCACTGAATGCCGGAAGAGCAGACTAACAGCGTTTACGGGCCAAGTGCTGCGCGAAATTCAAATTGAAAATAGTACTGCAATGCAAACATAGTCCGCCAGTAACAAGGCGATTGTGCTGCTACCTAGGTGGCGATGTAACCACTGTTAGAACTACCCTCTTGGCAGCCTCGGCTCCTCCCTCACTCCGGCACGCGCCGTCGCGATGTTGCCAATAGTTTTGCTTGACACTTTCAAGGTCGCTCGTCTTAGTATTTGTCGGCCACAGCAACCCTCGCTCAGCTCACTGTGCAGTCGAGACAAACTTGGCTCAACTCAAGGGCTGGGTGGGCTGGGCATTGTCACGAGAGAAGAGAGTGCTGGTTCATTCTGTCTCTCTCACACACACCAGCTATTTTGATAGCAACTAAGCAACCCTTATTTTCTGTTTATTGATGACGTACGTGTCTCTCTCTACATTAGATGCTATTAACGGATAATTAATACCTACATTACAGGATTCAATATTACCGTCAAACTTATTGAATTCAATGACAAAACAACATTAATTAATAGAAGAATTTTTTACCAGACTGTTTTTTTTTTTTTTTTTTTTCTTAAATTCAATTAGATTATTTACCATGTAGCATTACATGTTTACAACAATACAGTACATGCTCTCGCATGTATCGTATTGGCAAATTATTTAATAGCTACGAGAGTGCTATAATTTGAATTACTATTATTTCATCGCACCACGGCATCATTCCAGTTTTCTAAAATCTACAATAATTATATTACAACTGGGAATATGGAAAACGCAGACAAGACAACGGGCTACGGTATAAGTTCCATTGATGATGTTTACAACGAGTTGCGAGACTGTGACATGCGCCAAATGCTCGGCTAATGTTATTGAGTGTGTGTGTGTGTGTGGGGGGGGGGGGGGGGGGATGTGTTAAAACATATTGATATTTGGCAGTGTGTGGTAAAAGGCGTTAGTGGTTATGAATGGGGGGGAGGGTCTTACTCTTTAATTATAATAGCGGGGTTTGCCGCCGCATTAGGAGCAAGTTCAAAGAGGTTATATAAAGTGCAATAATTTGTCTTATTTTTTTCATTTGGGGGGGGGGGGGTCAAACCCCCCCGATCACCCCCTACGCCCCTGGCTGTAGTGGCCATTGTTCATTATTCCTTGCAATAACTTTCTGACAAAACCTACGACATTCCAAGTACGGTATACAACATTTCAAAACATGTGTTCAAAGAGAACAAATTGCTGTTATGGAAATAGTTGTAAACATTACGTGAACGTTGATATTATAATCGGCAGGCCCAGGTAATGCCTATTATTGTTGCTTTACGTCTCTATTATTGCAAGGACTGGGAAATATTGTGAAATGCCTCCCTGGGTACCCGTCGTTTTTAGAATCGTGTATTCTGATACCTGTAGGACTATATTTTAAAATTTGTAGATAATTGAAGGGTGAAGTAGAATTGAAAAACTTATTTTTAAGTAGATTTTCATAATTTTCAAGCATCTTATAACGAAGTTAGATTATAGTTCAAACGTAGGCAGGCACGACTCAAGAACGAGCGCGATCTCTATTACTAATTAATTATCAAGCCCCTATCGGTGCGGTAGTTTAAGAATTACAATTGAGACGTGCAGACAGCCAAACGGGTACCCGAAGGCGTGGATAATTACGCGGATTTTTATCAACGGGTGGGTACCCGTTGACAGGCCTAATTATCGCTATCATTCTATTCGATATGGGGTGATATATGAAGATGAAGGATAATTCCAATAACCCATGGCTTATACGGGATTCGAACCCACGCTCGTGTATTCCACCGAATGAATTCACTGCCGTTTTTGCACGCAACTGCTATGCGCGCCAAGGGTCTTCCCCCACCACCCGGCCGCGCGCTCAGAGTGGGAGCCTGCTCGTAAATTATACCTGTCCTGTCCTGTTGTAAATGTCCTCTATTCATACTGTAGTCACACATACAAAATCCACAGATTCATTATTTCGTAAGTTTTAACACGTTATTTGGATTCTTGAATAAAAACCAATACGTTTCCATGTTTGAATCGTCCTAATAGGCCAACAGCTTCATAAAGAAGAAACAGTCAATACTTTGCCGTATACTCTCAGTCACTATACAAATGCATTACTTAGGAGTTATTATAAATTATTGTAAATTATAAATACAAATTTATTTTTATTTTATTTATTTCGTTTTATTATTTAAAACAGGAAATGCTGCTATATGTGAAAACTTTTATTTTTTTATTGAGTGACAGTTTCCGTCATTTAACTTATGTTTTTATCACTCATTTGTTCATTTGTTTATAATTATCTTCAGTGCTTAATTAAACCATTTTTGTATTATTCGTCATTTGTGGGTTCTGTACCTGTTGAGTGTTGATGTTTGCAATAAACAAATAGGCCTAAATAAATAACTAAACTTGGTATACATAACAATTCACATATCATGCACGAAGGCATTCGCACACTAAAATAGAAACTTGTATTCACTTTATGGGCCATATAGTGTGAATACAAGTGTTCATAGTCGACTCCTACCCCATTGGAAATCTGTACAAACTGTTGCTAATTATTTTATACGTGATATTTTCCATACAAAAAAACTCTAGCAAACAGTGTTGAGTTCTAATGCAATTAATTATCGACTCTGAATTCGTACGGACCTCAGTCTTATATGCACTCTGCTGATACACACCCACGCACGAGTAGATTATTATAATTTAGTTGTACAATAAACATTTAATCCGTCGTCTCACGTCGAAGACACGAAACCGTCGACTAATCTTTCCAACAAAATGCGATGATTTAACAAAAGAGCATTGAAGATGTTGTTTCCCTGCCAGATGTCATTTTTCGATGTCGCCAAGGTGCAGGTGCATACGTTCGAATCTAGCACAACTAATGTTTTTTTCAAATTGTCTGTCATCCCCATTTATTATAGCAGCAATAGAGACGTAACGCAACAAGAAACGTGATTTTAATTTTAATTCGTTGTGTATTTGGATGTGTAGGTCATGAAAAAGAATGATCATCATGATTTACGTATTATAACTTGGATCATCTTCCATCTATAGGCCTATTATGCCTATTATTATGCCCTTTATGCCTATTATTATGCCTATTATGCCACTTTCCACATCCAATTAACGTATGCGTTGTGATTAATCGGTTACGTCATCTGAAGAAGTTATTCATACCGTATTGAAGTGTCAGTATTATCTTCTTGTGATGTAGTCGGTCTATTGGGACGTTTCAAACATAAAAACGTGTTGGTTTTTATTCAAGAATCCAAATAATTGGTTAAAAGTTAAGAAATTTTGAATCTGTAGATTTTGTATGTGTTACTGAAGCGATTAACTGTATCAATAGAGACTGAATAGAGGGCATCTTGACAGGAATAATTTATGGTCAGTCCCTCGAACTCGCCGCGCGGCCGAGTAGTGGGGGAAGACCCTTGGCGGGGTAGGAGGGGAAATGCGGCTACGTCAGTGAATTCTTTCAGTGGAATACACAGGTGGCATATACGCTTAGGACTTGCGCCCCAACCGCCTGGCGGCGTGAGTCCTTGTAGTCAAGAGGCCCGCCCACTAAGTGGTACCAGTTCAATTCCCTGTCGGGGTTGGAGTTTGAAATTTACGGTTTTCAGTCAAATATGTTCCATCCAAGAAAGTGTTTCTATAATATTCAGTCACTTCATTATTTGTTACGCATTCATTACATTTGCATTGTTAACTTTAAAAGTTCATGCAGACACACGTGGCACTTTAATTCACTGCAACACTACCTGACAATAATAATCATTAATCACGATAGAACGCACACATTTACTAGATAAGTAGGGGTGATTTGTCGTGTTTGTAACAATGTTCGTAAACTACGTAAACATCAACAGTGACATTCCATAATGTCGCCTGACTTGGGAGCTGTTTGTTGGCTGTTTACGATACACTATAGTAGTAAATGACATGTATAGGACCCTTTGAAATTTCGGCATTACGCTTTACGTTTGTATACCAATAGTTTATCGCGATAAAGCACATACAAGATTAAACACCAATAGTGGCTGCCATACTTAAATCACGACATTCCATAATGTCGCCTGACTTTGGAGCTGTTTGTTGGCTGTTTACGGTACACTAAATGACATGTATAGGACCCTTTCAAATTTCGACATAACGCTTTATGTTTGTATACCAATAGTTTATTGCGATACATTTTGATTCTAGGTTTAGTTAACACACACGAATGAAACCTGACGCCAATTTCTACAGTCGCCTCTCATCCGAGTTGACCACACCCTCAGATAATGAATGCACTTACGCGAATCATCTTTTCGCTCGTTTGTGTTGCTAACGGGAAAGACTAGTGACACATGATGTAAACAGATTATAATTGTTTTTTCACTATAGTCATATTGTAGAATACAATGTGTCCCGAATAGTTTAGAAAGAATTCTCGAGGACGATTTGTGTGAGTCAGTCTTAACACCTTTTGATTGATTACGTAAAACGTCAGGGCCCCCTCCCGAATTAGATAATTGATTGTAGCCACATCATATGTGCTAGCACAGCCACCAATACCGATATGTGTAGATTGTGTATATTAGTTACTAATGCTATTGATGGAATATAATTTGTAACAAAACAAAAAAAATCAATAAAAAAAATCTTATAAATGTATGTAGTTCCACAGACAACTGGTAGTTCGTTACAGAGTATAGACAGCTTTGTAAATCGCACCTCATAGGCTGCCCGCTCGAGTTATAGTTTGAAATGATTATTCTGGTATTTCATTGTGTACATGGTAATCATTAGGTTATATAGGAAAAGGTAACCTTGTGGCACGTGGATATTGTAACATTGTAATTGTTCGCACGATTGCAAATATTAAACTCGCGTAAGGAAATGTTGTAACTTTGTAGTTGTAGTTTTAGTTTATGGTTAAGATAAGACTGATAGGTATTAAAAGTAGATCTATAATATAATTAATAACTCGGCTATAATGCTCATCCTTAGTAGGAACAGATATCTAACAAGTTTGTCGCAATTGTAGGTAACTTGTAATTTTATTTCATTCATTGTAGTTGTGAGATTGTCATTGTGTGGTCATCATAGCGCCGAATAATTGATGGTCCGCGAGCTCGTGGTACAACAAATCCTCATAAAATAGACATTTTCTAGTAAAGTCGAGTGCGTAGCTACGAGCACTACGAGTGTCCCTCGTCATATTAGAAGTGAAAGAGCGAGGGATGTGGGGAGGGGGAGTGAATAAGCAACAAATAACCACTAATTTCCCATGTTCTACAGAGGGTCTGATGGGACCGCGGTGGGAGGCGGGGGGGGGGGGGGGGGGGGGGGGGAGGGGGAGCTCAACTCCTTTGGGGGTGACTGAACCCTTACATATTTTATTTCTTTTTGTTATTATTATTCTCATTTATTATTTATTCCCCTGCATCCACATAATATGTAAATGGGCAGGGATGGAGAAGAGCTCAGCTCCAAACACTAATCATTGGTAGTAAACTAAACAGTAGGCCTAAATAATTGACATAAATAAATCAATACAATAATACAAGGAGACTGGTCCAAAAATAAGAAAACACATAAGAAGGCATGGTAATTTCAAAATACCCAAAACATACATGTAATACTAGTAATATTATTAATAATTCGCTCATAGCTGCGCCCCTCATCCCAAGCCAGATACATTTAATTTATGAAGAATTGAGATTGGTCATAAGATAAGCAATCGGCACATGAGTAATTTGGGAACCCAGCCACATCGTGCCGAAAAATGGGAAACGAGCCGACTTGGTACCACATTCATTTGAATTCGTCTCTTGTGACATATAACAATGATAAGGTGGCATGGAAACTCAGGTGTCAAATGGAAACTATATTCCATATGGTTTCATTAGGAGAGCTTTACCGTTCGAACTTTTATTTATAATTAATAATTATAATTACACACGAATTAATTATGATGTGATCTAAAGACATAGCAGTATGACATACACAAGTAACTAATTATACACTTGGCGTAGTTATCTATATGTTTATAAGTTTCCGATTATGAGGGGGTGGGAAGGTAGGGGGTTACATGAAGGCCAAACAAGAACTGTTGTTTAGACGATGATATATATCTCTGCGTGCGTGTTAACCCTCACTGTAATTTGTTAGTGCACGTGCGTGTGTGCGTGAATGTGTGTGAATGTGTGTGAGTGTGCATGAGTGTGTATGAATGTGTGCGAGTGTGCGTATGTGTGCGTGAGTGTGTGTGTGAGTGTACGTGAGTGTGCGTCAGCGAGCATGAGTGTGCATGAATGTGCGTGTGTGCATGAGTGCGTGTGTGTGTATGTACAAGTTGTTATTGTTTTTTTGTTTTTTCTTACATTTCTCATGTTACTTATAAGTTATAACACTAGTCTAGCATCTAGTGTGACTTGTTGCATTGTATTGTATTGTCAGCTGTTTATTATATTGTATTGCACTAGTGGGTCACTGACCCGTTGTCAACAAAGAAACCATCAAATCAAATCAAAACACATGAATGCACATCTCACCGTAACACGTGTTGTATAATTGTTTTGTTATAAACACTCAAAAAATATAATCACAAATAATAGCTATTTAAACCACTAGAATTTGTTGTGGTATTAATTACTATTGGAAGTCGTGCAGCATCCCTAATATATCTCCGGAAAAACGTGATTACGTTTGCCGGTAAGTGTATAATTTGTAATAACACAACACAACTGGTGAATCAAAATGACATTCCAAACATACAATAACAGGTTCCACCACGCAAGGGGAACGCAACTATGCGTACATGGTGAATGACTCACCGCATGGGGTTGAACTCGCAAGTGGAGCGCGTTGAGCGTTGTCGCCGCATAGCAAAAAAAATAACATCCTTTCCGATGCTTTCGTCGCGGATATTTAAGTCCCGATCAACCACCGGGTGTGTAATTCTGATGCCTGCATCTGGATCTGGTTGGCCCATCCTCACTAGCTGTGACTAATTTTCCATATACAGCTTTGCTTGATTAATTAATTATGATGAATTAATTGATTAACAATTGAATGTGATAAATTGATTCATGTATGGTCATCAAGAATATACGTCTCTGTGAAAAATTTCGGTGTGATTGGACATAAGGAAGTGGGTGAAATACCGATTCCCATATAAAACTTTGATTAATTAACTATGATGAATTAATGGATTAATTAGTGAATCTGTTAATTGATTCATCTATTGTCATAAAGAATACGTGCGTGTGAAAATTTCCGCTCGATTGGACATTGCGGAGTGGGTGAAATATAGATTATAAGATTCCGTCCAGGCAGACAAACACATGAAGCTCATACAAGCAAGGGTTGTAATAATAAAAAAATGGAAATGAAACATATTAAATATAACGTAACTTTTTTGTGACGATATCAAATATAATTTTAGACTCGAGCCCAAATCAGCTGCATAATCTGGACTCGTGTATCAGCTGTTGTAGACAATAATAATATTATAATTATTAGATATACTATAATCGCTGATATTAGCAAAACTGGATTGGCCTTAAAAATTGAATATTTATAATCACGCATTTAAATTCGATAATGTAAACTTTGCACGGCGTAACGAAAAATATTATCGGTGGTGTAGGTTTTTGTACTGAAATAACACGTTTTCCCAAAGTTGTGTGGTGCATTGGGTACGAGTTGTCATCGTCTAAGAGGGTGTATTTATGGCGAGTGCTCGTGCAAGAAGATCGGAATGTGCACCTGCTGTCGCCTGAAAACAACCACGGCAACACTGTAGCCGGTTGGAAGTCGCGTCAATCGTGCGCCCGAGCAGAAGAGGTCGGCTCACACCGGTGCAAACATTTCCCACTAGGAGGCAGTTAATTCGCTCTTAGGCGACGCTAGCGCGGCAATGCGGTCCATTGCAGTACTACAGCTCAGTACGAATAAAACCGCGAACGATATTTAACATGGGCGTTATCTATCTGCCTACAATCCCTTATCTGTGCCGGAAGTGATAAAGAGCACAAGAGGGGCGTATGATCGGTTGCCACGGGTGACTGACCTATAGACACGTCCACAAGCAAATCATCACTGTTTACAAAAATAAGGTCGAGCGCATGGTTGTTACATGTTGTAAACGGATTGAACTGACGAAGGTTAAACTCCGTAACCATCTCCAAAAACATGAGATTAGTCTGACTCATTGTAGCCAGAATAGGGTTGAGACCTCGCACAGGAGAGCCGAGGCCACGCGACCACGTAATCGCCGGGAGATTGAAGTCACCACACAACACTATCTTGTCATTGTGACGTAGAGCCGACTGAACACGTGACAGAGATGTATGCAGCTCATCCAACAGTTGAACCGTTGGGGAGGGGGGTAGGTAAACACACCCAACGTAAACACGCGTACTCTGGTTCACTGTGACCTCCAACCAAATGATCTCACACTCAGTTTCAAAACATCCACTACGTCTCGACTGCAACTCCCCTGATACAGCAATCATGACCCCTCCTCCTTTTTTAGTACGCAAGTGAGGGATGCTCCCACGACCCCGCCTATGTACCACATATTGCTCATTTAAGACTTCACCGTCAAATAGTTTGTCAGAAAACCACGTTTCCGTAACACAGATTATATCGTAAGTTTTATTGTCTGCGAAGTGCATGTTAAAGTCACTCAATTTACTGCTGCCTGATATCCCTCGTGAGTTCATATAGCGCAGCGTAAAAGACTGCGAAGGTCCGGGATTTAATTGAACGTCTCCACACATTGCAATAAGCAATAAAATTAATGATGTGTTAAGTCCCACAGGAAGATTAAGGCTTTGACTTGAGGTTGATTGATGTTTTAGTTTACCATGGTGGCACTGATATCCACCCAGTACATTAGATACGCACATTGTGTAACTAGAAATCACACATTTGCACGGACCGAAAAAGCTTTTCAGCCCAAACACACTTCGCACAAAGAAAACACATGGTTTCTGATCACTGCTTGCTTGAACACACGCAGAAACTGCAGTTTTAATTAACTACTATAAATAATATAATCAGACGGAGCACTCCGAGCGCGGGTACACTGCGAGTCGCCATCTTGACTCGACCTTGCAGGTTGGCATCTTATTAATTATTACTTAGTTAACTACTAATAATTAATTAATGATACTAAGCAACATACCGAGAGATAATCTATACAAGTCCTAATGTTGTAACTTAATAAAAGGGGTTCTCACCCGCTACACCAAAAAAATATGTTTAACTAAGGCTGATTAGCTATGAAATTAGCGACTAAATGAGAAGAAATCGGGTTCACCATAACCCGGGGAAAAAAATATCAAAGTTAGTGATTTTCGAGCTAGGTCCCATCGGCGAAAATCTCCCATAAGAAATAGCATTGGGACGACCTGTATGCCTTGGGACCTTGGAGGATTCTGCTCCAAAAAAAAATGATGTAATACTTTTCGCTGCGTCTTTCTTTTCTGCGTATTTCGTATATTTTGGTTTTGTAATCGGAGCTTCCGTTCAGGTACAAAATAAAGATGTGTAATCGGGTGCTCCATTTCGTTTTGAGCGTTGCTGTGCGTTGCTGTGCACGTCGAGTCGGCGGGTGTCGACTGTCGAGTTGGTGTCAAGTAAGCCAAGCGAGAGAGAGAGAGAGAGTGAGAGAGAGAGTAGTAGTATTGGGAGGGGAAATAGTCAACGCATGCACAATGAACGCGGTCTGCTATGCGGTGTCGAATGGAGTACACCAAGGCCGTCTAGATATATCGCTTCGAGTACACTCGCACCAAAAGCCGGCTGACACCAAGAGTCACCGCGGCAGTTAACCAGAAATTTCATTAATTAATAACAATTCACAGGTTTCAACTTACGATGTTTAATGGTTCATTATCGATTGGTGTGGTGCAGTAGATCATATGGTAAAAAATAAATCTAGCGGGTGAGAACCCATTTAACGCCGTCAATTTGTAAAAAAAAATACATGTTTGTTATCAAGGTGTTTTTTTGTTTTGTAAAAATAAATAAATAAATAAATTCACATTTAGAGTCCACCCACTCAGTAACTAAACTGATTTGCAGTGGGGGACTTTAATTTAAAGTGTCTAAACCAACCCTGTAGGCTTCGAGCACCATCGACGAGTGAGCGTTAACCAATCAAAGATCGCTATTTCAAATATGAAACACATGAATCAGTGATTGGACAGTGCAAACACCTGCGTAAGTTTTGTAAGAGTTTTATGATATGCAAATTATTTGTTTGATACATTGAAAAAAATCGCTCATCTGGCAACGCCTCGGAGCGTTTTCCTACTATTCTAATTTGAATGCAGAATATGTTTTCTCGCGCCTCGCTTCCTATTGGCCGAAGTAAAATACTCTAACCAATCAGAGCATAACTGTCATTCCAGGCAACAGCCGATATATTCGATATAAATATTTATCCTCCAAAAGAGAGTTGTGCGTATCATTGCTGGTGTATCCAGGAAACATTCTTGCAGAGATCTCTTCAAGAATCTGGGAATACTTACGCTGGCATGCACCCTGATCCAATCCGCTGCAATATTTGTCCGCACCAACCCAAATCTCTTCCCTCTTAACACATCAATACACTCCCATAACACCAGAGCCAGTCTCCAGGTCCACAGACCTTCCCACAACCTGACTCTTTTTTCTCAAGGTCCTGAATACCTTGCATCCACCCTCTACAATAAGCTCCCCAATCTCATTAAAACATCTCCCACCCTGCCCTCCTTCAAACACAACCTGAAAAAATTTCTTTTATCCAACAGCTTTTACTCTTTAAAAGACTACCTCTGTGAGTGAGCCTGCTTGTTAGCAACTTATATCTAAGTAATTGAAATATAAATGTATCGTTATTTCTGCATCCACATTGTACCATATTGTATATCGATCTTGTCACCTTTTGTCACTTTTTGCTTTGATCCTGAACTCAACTATGTGCCCTAATCTAATCTAATCTAATGTAATCTAATCTAATGTCTAATGTGTATCTAATGTATCTTATCTCATTTTATTCTTAGTATCAACTGGTTTAACCTTCCTGTAATCATAGGCTACTCAAATGCTTACCTTTTAAAGGCTTATATTTAAATGCCTGCCTAGAATTAGAATTAGAATTAATATTTCGATATAAGCATCTTGACGAAACCAATATTTGTATCTTGTACAAGTCGAATGGTGAATAAATATTATTATTATTATTATTATTATTATTCTACCAGTTTGTTTACATTTCTGACGCTAGGTAGCAGCACACGTACTATATTAGTAGAATAGCGTACTTCTTCATCGGCGAAGAAGCAGACGGCACTTTTCAGGCTGGTCCACACCTTTTTTTAATATAATGTATAAGGTTTTGACATTGTTTTTAGGGCTCTAGTTCACATAATTTCGTTTCGTTCAAGACAGGTCTAGTAAAGTGAAGTACTTTGTAGCGTTTTATTCTCAGTTAAAACATCATTGTGATACAATACAAATTAATTGAAATTCGTATTATCCATAATTATAATAGCCTTGTTTACAACAATTCCTGCACTTCCTACAATTAATTCATAAGTATTATTAAAGTAGATGGTCCGTTGACTTGAGATTTTCGTAACTCGTAGAATTTAATACTCAATTTCTGCAAGTAGTAGTGTCAAGACGGTCCCATGTATAAATTGAACTGAACTGGTAAACTTGGCGAAGAAGTCCAATAAAGATATTTCAATTGTTCCCAATTTTTCCTATTTCTCCCGGAAACAATGGGAAAATATCCGATTTATCCACGACTTCAATTTTTCAGGAAAATTTCAAACCTTTAACCGTGCAGTGCAGAAAGACGCAATTTTTTCTCCACGCCGCCCAGTCACGTGTCATTTATAAGTTACGGTAGGCCCTCTCGGCTAAAACTTGAGCAATATTATTTGGTTTTCCTCGAAACGTAAATCAATTGATCGTACTCTTATAAAGCCACTATTCATTAGTAGATTTAACTCCAAAGTAGAATATATAATCATTCTCATTAAATAGTTTCCACATCAAGTCTCAACCAATTCTGCCGCCAAATGTTTCTGCACTGAACTATTGCACCGCCCCCAGAGACCGTGTAGAAAAACGTGAACTTCAACTTTTGTGCACTGGATGACGATACTGCACGATGACAGACGAACGGTGAAAAGTGCAAAAGTTCCGATTCGTACAGAAAGTACAGGACAGGCGAACGAAGCTGCTGCCGTAAATTTACTACATTTACGAATTAAATGTATTATAAGTTGTTTGTTGTTGTTAATCTTGTGTCTTCTAGTGGTAGTAAAAACCCTTCCTCTGGCTGTGTATTCTAGGACGTAGTATTGTATTTTGCGTTCCATTTTGGTAATAAAATAATTTTAGTTTTAATTAGGTTGGGGGATGAATTTGTTTGAGAGATTGGTTTTGGTAGGATTAGCCAAATACCTTAGTAACCAGCTGCGCTAGTTGGTATATAAGGTATTTGGACTAGCGGGAACATAGAGATACGCGCGCATTCTATCGGCGAAACATCAAGAATGTCGGTAATGCCGTCGTCCACTGCAATCATTTACTTGTGCTGATACCTAGCGTCAGAAATGTAAACAAACTGGTAGAATATATCGGCTGTTACCTGAAATGAGAGTTATGCTCTGATTGGTTAGAGTATTTTACTGCGGCCAATAGGAAGCGAGGCGCGAATAAACGCATTCTGAATTCAAATTTCCGTGTTAGAATAGTAGGAAAACGCTCCACGTTGCCAAATGAGCGATTTTTTTCAATGTATCAAACAAATAATTTGCATATCATAAAACTCTTACAAAACAAAACAAAAAAACACCTTGATAACAAACATGTATTTTTTTTTACAAAATGACGGCGTTAAGTTACAACATTAGGACTTGTATAGATTATCTCTCGGTATGTTGCTTAGTATCATTAATTAATTATACGTAGTTAACTAAGTAATAATTATTAAGATGCCAACCTGCAAACAATTAATTACTGCCAACAAAAAACAGTTTTAGTTTGTTTTAATTAAAACTAATTGGCCGATCTAAGTAATGTTTTACATTTATGTCCACAACAACAATGTTGACACTCTGTAAAAGTTTTGGAATTGTAACATTAATCGACATTTTGTAAAAAAAATATTAAATAAATAAAATAAATAAATAAATTCACATTTAGAGTCTACACACTCAGTAACGAAACTGATTTGCAGTGGGGGACTTTAATTTAAAGTGACTAAACCAACCCTGTTGGTCCCAAACACCATCGACGAGTGAGCGATAACGAATCCACAGATCGATATTTCTAATAAGAAACATATGAATCAGTGATCGGACAGTCACTCAGTAACGAAACTGATTTGGAGTGGGGGACTTTAATTTAAAGTGACTAAACCAACCCTGTAGGCCCCAAACACCATCGACGAGTGAGCGATAACCAATCCACAGATCGATATTTCTAACAAGAAACATATTAATCAGTGATCGGACAGTCACTCAGAAACGAAACTGATTTGCAGTGGGGGACTTTAATTTAAAGTGACTAAACCAACCCTGTAGGCCCCAAACACCATCGACGAGTGAGCGATAACCAATCCACAGATCGATATTTCTAATACGAAACATATGTGATCGGACAGTGCGAACACCTGCCGACAAATGTCAGAATCAACAAGGCTGATTCAGAACAACTTTGAATTTATTGAGTGCTTCGTTGCTAGGACGGCTCCAAAGTCACCGTTCTTTTATTCCTAACACAAGAAGTGATGGAACTGAATCCTTATTAGAAGTTAAAAAACTTCTGCCTGTACCGGAATTTAAACCCGGGACCTTCTGCATTGGAAGCGGGGATGCTAACCACTGGACCAACGAGCCACCGAATTATTTTTAATTTACGGGAATTTATATTGTATTTTGTACACAGTTCCACTAAAAGTCTCTCATTTGAACAGCAAAAACGGGCATAATATGATTCACATTTGAGGACCATGCGGTGCTTACGGGTCCCACAGCCTAGGGGCCCCCTCGACAACCGCATATTTGTAATAAATGTTTGTATAAGAAACGTATTCACAGATTTCTCATGTGATCTTTCCATTGACTGTTGTCAACGAGAGCTGTTGTACATTACAGCTCTGAAGTGTGATTGATCCTTTCTGCTTTTTTTATATGTTTTTGTCTAAAATAATAATTTATAGTACTCGCACTGTCCAATCACTGATTCATAAGTTTCGTATTTGAAATATCGATCCTTCATTGGTTACCGCTCACTCGCCGATGGTGTTCGGAGCCTACGGGGTTGGTTTAGTCGCTTTACATTTAAGTCCCCCACTGCAAATCAGTTTCGTTACTGAGTGGGTAGACTCTAAATGTGAATTTATTTATTTATTTATCTTTACCCTAACTATGTGCTATGATTCTACTTCATTCTGGGTAACTTCCGAGTCGCTTAACTATTTGGTAGTATATAGGCCTACACATTTTATACCAAATAGGTTAAGGAATGACAAAGAATACAATCTAAACAACGTGACAAACGAAAGTAATCTGGTGCCAGAAATAATTACTGTACTACTACAGCACTACATTTTAGTTTTCAACCCTTAAAAAGTATGGGGCCAAAAATCGAACTTGCATACGGGCCCCGTTATTTTGATTCACGCCACTGCCTGGCGTGATCGTACGTGTCAAAGAACTTAGTTGTGTAGTGTTCATATCTTTCTTTGGAACTGCTAGGGACGTGGTTTGACTAATGACGTACCACGGGGGGTAGTCAATAATCAATAGTCAATAGTCAATAATCAATAGTAATTTATGTAAATGCGGCTTTAGAGGGAAAGGAAAGACGGAAGCTATAGTTTAGTTTATTTTATCGTACATTTTAAATTTATTTGGCAATACTTGAATGTAACTGATTCTTGTTGTTATTTCGTTCTTCAAGAATACTTCCAAGAACAACTTAACGGTCTTTAGAATGAATGACAATATTTAAACGCCAACATGCGGTTTTGACAAAAAGTGTGATCAAAGAGAATACAAAAATCATGAAAAAAAAAATGTGGGCACTATTTCTGGGAAAATGTGTTTTTACATAAGCAGATTATGATTCGCACTATGGGTAAGCTCTCGCTCCGCTCAAGGGACGGTCAAATATTATTGCATTGGTTTGGGCCTGTGTGTTCACACTGAAGGGTTCGCTCTAGTCACGGTTCGCTCACTTGAGCGCGGTGAAAGTTTGGAAGAATCTTTGAGTGGAGCGAGACTGTCCCTTCCCTTGACCTGAGCGCCAGTGTGAACAGGTTGCCTGCGGTCAACCCTCGCTCACCCTTCATTTATTGTATACGTTGACAAATATTTTTGTTTGCATTCGTCATTTCTACAGTGGAAGAGCAACTGATTGAGTTGGTACGTGAGAGACCAGATCTCTACGACATGGGTTCTGCACGTTATAGTGACAATGTTGCAAAAAACAAACTTTGAGAAGAGGTGGGAAAGGTTTTGAATAAGTTTGCATATTGTATTTTATTAACACCTTCAAAGTACACTCATGTTTAGCTGTTTACACTTTATGCAATTGCCATGGAACAGCACACACGGACATGAACTCAACTCTACTACCACACTACGACTGTGCAACTGACTCTTTTTGAGCGCGGCGTGAGCGCGGCGTGAGCGTCTAGTGTGAACGTCAGCCTAAATCACGTGAGCGTGATCGTCCCTTGAGCGGAGCGAGAGCTTACCCATAGTGCGAATCATCCTCTAACGGGCAGCGTCGCGCAAAAGGTTCTCGGTTTTATACCTGCTACCGGGAGTCTGAGCTTGGACGTCGAAGGCGAAGCTACGTCCGTTTCTTTCACGCTCTCTCGGCTTGTTCGTGGTGACACTTCATACTGCCGCAGGGTGGGTTTGAGTCAGCCGAGTTGAGAGAGGCTGGCATCCTATTGATAGTCCTTCTAATGGCTTTACTACCCCGCCAGACACTGTGACGAACCGTTTCTTGGAACTAGCCACTTGCGAATACAATACGAAACATGATGTTTACAACGCTTTCTGTTGCATGCTCTCTCTCAACTCAGGAAGAGAACTGTACTGACTGGTAGAGCCCTGCGCAGTATCCGGCTTGGGCACTGATAATATTATTTTGGCGGGTTCGTGCCTACGATTATAGACTATAATCAAATCGGGCATTTTCGGGCTTTTATAATATGTTATCTATTTTGTCTTGTTGGCAGTTGAGCGGGCTAATATTGGCAGGTGACCGGGCTGATACGGGTCAATTTACCTTCACCCGGGCTCGAGCCATGCCCGGTTTTTGATTAGATTACTCACTAAGGGCCCCGGGTCAGGCAGGGCTCGCCATTATGCCGGGGCCGGGGCTTTAGAAGTAGGTCCGTGCAGGCCTCCACAGCATCGGTTCTGGCTTGGCTTTTAGTCCAAGCAACGAACAGTTGGACCCGGAACTAATTGGTACAGAATTTTTTTTTGATCAGAAGTTTTTACTTATGTGTACCTACTTGCGCATAAGAAACTTAACTGCTGTTCGATACCCTTAATTAGCATAATTAATTGAAATGTTAAAACGAATTAATGCTCATGTTATGGTTATTTTTGAAGATTTTTGAGAAGTTATATTTTCACCACATCAAACAATCTATTTTGAAATTTAAAAAAATTACTTATAACAATATAAGCATTGAGTTTATTAGTGTAGGGTATAACCCTTCATAAGATATGTCTCTGGACCAAGGTATGCGATGCGTCTAAATCATCCTCTGATGACTCTCGAAGGACACTCAAGAGTTGTTGGAAAAGCAACAAATGATCAACTTCAATTGTATCTCCATCAACGTTCGCGGCTTTAATTTTCGTACGTGGTTGACAAGAAGTGAAACGTACTAATCTCGTTTACATAGGAATTAGTTGAGTGAATATATCGTTGTAATAATAAATGCAATCACTGTATTCGTCAAATAGTCATCAACTAAAACTTCGTTTGGTTACACTGGCACAATCTTTGCATTATACTGTTTTGCTTAGGTACTTAGTTAAAAAAACTACGTGGTAATGACAGTACCCATTTTGTTAAATTCTGATATTTGAGCCTGGAGTTTTATATCAGAGTAATCGGACCCCCTCTCTAAAAAGTGAAATCAGTGTAAAAAATCAGACGTAAAATTGGGAAATGAGAATACTTTTTACCGCCCCCCCCTCCCCCACCCCCCCCTCCCTCTATTAGCCCAACACTAGGGTAGGCTATATCGTATTTCATCACTCTAAAAGTATTTCTACTAATAACCACGTAATAGCTTTCGTTTGATACGTTTGAAGATATATTATTCATTTATCCCCCCCCTCCCATTCTTTCTGCCCCCCTATAAAAACTTTGGAAATGTGTTCGAATGACCCTGAGAGTACCAATATTAAAATCGACGTATCAGAAGCTTTCTTTTGATACCACATTGCATAACATATTGCATATGTTCAAATTTGTACAAATGTCAGTTATTAACGTGATAATTAATTATTATTTATGCTGATTTATCATATAAATAATATTTTGATTGCAGTAAAGTTTCTACACATGTTTTGCATGTTAATATTCTTATATTTAAAACTGTCAAAACAATATTCAATAGTACCAATTTTACACGGGAAGCATTTAATTGAAATTGTTATTATAATTAATGATAATTAATTAATGATTACCGGAGTACTTATATTGATGTAAGTAATTTTTAAAATAACAAAATTAATTGCTTGATGTGGTAAAAATATAAATAACCAATAATCTTAAAAAATAATCAATATGAGCATTAATTAATTTTTACATTTTAATTAATTACGCTAATTAGGGGTGTCGGACAGAAGTAAAGTTTCTAATGTGCATGTAGGTATACATAAGTTACAACTTCTGATCAAAAAAATTATGTACCAATTAGTTCCGGGTCAAGCCTATTTATACGGTGCGTATCTTGGTCTGTCTGCAAAACAACTGTTATAGAATGGATGGGTTGACCAGGAAGTCTGTCTGTTGTTATTGTGCGGTATGACAAAACATCCTCGCATAGACTAGTGTATGCCTCGAGGACACACCTTCCTACCCCTACGTCTGGCATGCCATTCCACCACCTGCCAGTGATGCCTCTCGCTCGAATCTTGTCTCCCGCTCCGCTCGCGGAGTTGAGCTTCATGAAACTGCCACCGCGCGGAGACACTCTCCACTCCGTTACGCACAGTTACGCACAAACAGTTGCCACTCGTTTTAAAAAAGACTAACTAAGTTATCACCATAGAAAACATGTTATAGCCCGAAGAACTCACTCGCCTACATTTGTTATGTTTTGCAACTCTGTACATTCAAAAATATTAAACCTGTCTTCAGAAAACTAAAATGGACCGAACACACCGTACAATTTAACTGACGACACGTAAACATGGATTTTTGAAACGAAAAACTATAATATCCATAAGAACGGGCATTAAGATCTCTGAAGAATGATCATATCGTCGGCCACATACCATTTCTTTGGAGCACAAAAAAAAATGGTAAACACGAAGTTGTGCTGGCGCATCGCTGGTCTCCGCGCGCTTTTATTCAATCGCGCATTGCGCAAAGCAGCATTGCTATTAGTAAGTATTACATGATTTCAACAACAGCAATTCTATCCACGTGGTTTTTTGCAGATCCTATGCATTTGCTACGAAAGGGCGTGGGTTCAAATCTCCAAAGCCAAATACATGTTATTTGTAATTCTCCTTTATTTTCATCTATGACTTCACTCATCGTCTCAAATAGCGTTATTGCAATTTGTTGTGCTGGAAGGGGGGGGGGGGGGGGGGGGGTATTGGGATCTCCAGTCGCCAGTCTTGAGTTCCGACAACCGTCCTCGGTCGCTCCTGCGTTTGGTCCTAAAAGCGTATATGCCATGTAGAAGGGGCGTGTGTTCGAATCCCCGGGCGTAGGCCTACTATTAGTTAAATATTTATCAGGATATTTATCTCTATTCACAAAAATTTCTACACTATTCGTACAAAGCCACTTCCCGTTTAAGACTGAATTGGACTCGACGAGGTACAAAAAACAAAACCAATATCTGCATTTATCACTTTTACTACGTGCTACAGATCATTGCTGCAATAAGCTTATATGACTGAAAACTCACTGACCGCGGCCCCAGAAGAAACTGACACAATCATGGTCTCATTGTTATCAAACATGAATAGCATTTTAAAAGCTCATCCTGTCAAAACCGTAATTTTATAGGGTGAAAGCGGGTTGCCTGAAGACGTATTCAAGCATTTAGCGACAAAGGAGTTGCGTCAGGCAGGGGTATACAATTACAACCATGGGGTAACATTTCATAGTCCCCAAATTCGTAGTCACAATACCGGGGCTAAATGCCAACCCCACAGAATTCCCCTTGAATTTCAACTAAGAACATAGTGTGAATCGTTTGTGCTGCGTTTGTGCTGGTTTGTGCCGCAAAACGTTTCGTTTCTGCTGCCCTCTAAGTACACTTTATTAAGGACTCTAGTAAGGGGAGGGAGGGCAACTAAATGCCAGCACCCCGTTTATTGAATTTCAACTAACAAGAAGGCTAAAGTCAATCGTTTGTGCTGGTTTGTGCCTTAAAATGTTCGTTTGTGCCGCCCTATTCATTTATTGAATGTCAGATATATGTATGCATGGCTATTGCCCAGACATTATAGTACAAGTGAGAGGCTAGTTATTGAACTAACACGTCTTACTCGGTTTATGCATGGATGCATATTAAAAAGCGCGCAACATTATGTTTTTCTAAATGAAAACTATGCGGCTTGTGGTTTCATAAGGATTAAGGACTGTATAAAAATCAATTTTTAGTTTGAAAAGATTAGAATAGTTGTTATTTTTAATAAACATAATTGATAAGCAAATTTTAACGAATGTATAACATTTTCAAAGTAACGGGCGTTTTGTTTCAGTAGGTCTACAATCAATATCGTTTGAAGTTGGAAACTATAGTTATTGAACAAATACATTTTGATTTACTTAAATATACATGAGTGTTGATTTAGTCTCAATAGCCTATCAAATACAATTAAATGCCTATCCTATCTCTTTACAATGACGCGGGTCTAAATTACTCGTATTCATGTATATAAGGTTGATAAGTATCTCATAACCAAAGGTTTGAAAACGCTAGATCAAACGGGGAATCGAACCCTAAACCTTCCATCCGCACTTGAAGAATAGGATAATTCCTTCTATCTAGATCAATGCTGAAAATTATTGGAATGTGCCTCCGGTGTCGGTGCAATCTTAGATGTTAATTAAAACTGCAGGGGCGTAGTGAGGGAGGGATCAAAGTGCTCGACCCCCCCACCCCCCCAGAAATTATAAAGGTCAATATTCAATATAATTTACTCATAACATTAACAGTGTTGTACTCTTTTCATAAACCTTTTAAAACTTGCGTCTAATGTCAATTGCGGCTGCAAAACCCTGTTATTATTGAGGAAGAACACCCCTCCCACATCAGATAATATATATTCCTCCCCTCCACCCTGAACCACAGAACACTGGTTACGCTCGTGTTCGACTATTTTTATATATATATATATATATATATATATATATATATATATATTTTAGGTGAGTGTGACCGACGTGGCGTAATAACCCGATATATTTTTAATTTTACAAACATATATATACATATATATATATACGTGTGACATACACATGATATATAAATTAACGTGTTGATGTATATACCTACTTCAAAGATTCCGTTAGTATTTCGTGTGGAATTGCTTAATTTGAAAATATACCCGCAAACAAACTGTATATATTTGGAAAATTCTGTTTTGATCCAGTCACATTTTTTGCATCCAACAGGCCCCCGCTGCCGTCAAGTATTAGCTAGCAGGTGCAGTCTTCTTTTTCAATAGATAGAACGGCCATGGCACATGCTGCCTCGGCATTCTTCTTGACCATTCTGTTCCTTGAAAGCAAAGGTCTATGTGAATATGCAGGGACTTAAAGAAGGCGTGCCCAACCCCCTCAACGATCCAATCAGACGAAACCTTGTAAAACGCCCTGAATTTCAAAGCGTGACGGTTAAAATCTCGAAAGTGCAAAATTACGAAAGTGTAAAATGTCGAAGGTGTAATTTTACGAAAGTGTAAAGCTTCATAGGTCCAATTTAACGAAAGTACAAAACTACGAATGGCCGAATCGTAATCGTAATGTCACGAATGTTCAATTTTACGAAAGTGTAAAACACCGAATGTCTAAATCACCGAAAGAGCAATTCGTCGAATGTGCAATATACCGAAAGTGCGTTTTCACGAATGTCATATTTCTCGAATGTGCAGTATCACGAAAGTACAAACTACCGAAAGTGTTATTTCTCGAAAGTGCAATTTCACGAAAGTGTAGAGTAACGAAAGTGCAATTTAACGAATTTTCGGTGTTTGCACTTTCGAGATTTTGCACTTTCGACTTTTTGATACAGTGCCGATGGTGTTGGTGGTGGTGTTGGTTGAGCTTCAAGCAGCTTTTCTTTGCAAGTTGGAGTTTTTTGCTGTTCTGAATCTTGTCTGCATCTGTTTCGCTTTTTCCTCAGACTTTCCAGCCTTCTGCTCCAAAAGGGTTTGTAGTTTTTGCGGGAACCCCTGGGAATATTATTGCGTGCAGCTTCCAGTATTTTCTCCTCCAACAGTTTTGTGTCTCGATGTGGGTTGCCCGAAAGACGGGTAGTGGTGGCCAAAGTTTCCATGTTTTTTGTAAAGTCATTCCATTTGGCCTTTTGGAAGTTCCACCTCAGGTAGGGTGGTTGCTCGTTTTTGAAGTTGCACTGGATGGTGCTGATTTTGATGACCTTGTGACCCAGACCTGAGGGTCAATCAAGATTTTCTTGTTTCAGGATGTTCGCAATTGATGAATGAGCCATGGCCTGGTCGGGAGGTGTGGCCAGTGGCGGTTCTAGCGTTAGGGCACAAGGGCACGTGCCCCCCTCCTGGGACTCACGGAAATATCTTTAATTATAAGTTGTTATTTGGTACATCAAATACGTTGAAGTGGCAACTTTCAAATTTAAGTTTCGCTTAAGATATATTCATTTTTGTGTGCACTTTGTTTATTTTTGGAAGAATATTGGTCGAAGAAGTAATTTCATTGCTTGCGCCAGCTAAGATTCTGCAGTGTCCACTGTCCAGGCTAAACAGCGTTGTGCCCTCGTATTTCAACAGTTTAGACCCCCAGGCACTGTTTGGAGCTAGACCCTTATGGACGAAATACATTGGCAGGGGGCACATCTAACGCGTAGCCACCACCGACACCGAACATGAGAGAGAAAAGAAACCCAACCCTGCAGGCAGAAGACCTTTTCTGAGTAAACACCAAGAACGGTAATATAGACCTCGGCACGGTCTTATTAGGGAGTCAAATGATAGAAAATGTTACTTAAATTCAAAGTCTCCTTTTTTTAGTTTATAAGTGTACCTGGCTAGAAAGACATGGCACTCCTTTCATTCAATAAGCGGATACACAACAAGGAGTGGTTACTAGAAAACGGTCATGTATGCTATTTTAAAAACTAAATTACTGGCGAAGTGTGTTGTTGTCACAGTACTGTCAAACAGTTAGTATTGGGTTATCGTGCGAGTGAGTTGTGTTACTGCCGTGTTCGCATTTGTGTATTATGTTAATGTGTTGTAATATTGTATTGTTTTCGTAAATATGAATACTGTGTGGCGCATATTCTAAATAAATAAATAAAAAAATAAATTCACATTCAGAGTCTACCCACTCAGTAACTAAACTGATTTGCAGTGGGGGACTTTAATTTAAAGTGACTAAACCAACCCTGTAGGCTCCGAACACCATCGACGAGTGAGCGATAACCAATCAAAGATCTATATTTCAAATACGAAACATACGAATCAGTGATTGGACAGTGCGAACACTTGTGGACAAATCCCAGAATCAACAAGGCCGATTCAGAACAACTTTGAATTTATTGAGTGCTTCGTTGCTAGGACGGCTCCAAAGTCACCGTTTACTTATTCCTAAGCCAAGAAGTAAAGGAATTAAATCCACATTAGAAGTTAAAAAACTTCTGCCTGAAGCGGGATTTGAACCCGTGACCTTCTGCATTGGAAGTAGGGATGCTAACTAAACAAAATCAAAAACTAGATATTAAAAAACTGGGACCTCCAGTACCTCATCTTAATATGGAGCAAACGTCGAAGGGGAAAAATAGAACTTATTGCCGAAAATTCCTAACTAGCTAGGTACCGGTACTCTCTGCCTTAGCCGTGCTGACAATTGAAAAAAACTTATAAATACGATTCCCGACTTCAACAACGTCGTAATCGAGAGGTTTGCTCGAGACAAAAACAGAAGAATGGTTTTATCTACCCGCTACCGATAGGTGAGTAACGTGTCGTTCTTACATTTCCTTAGTCAAATTACACTTTTTAAGTGATGAGGGGGGGGGGGGGGGGTAAATAACGTTGTGCCCCCTGCAATTTGGATGTTACGAGCCGCCACTGGGTGTGGCTCTGTTCTCCTCGTCCGGATCCTCGAGCAGGGTGCGTTGAGGTGTGGCTCTGTTCTCCTCGTCCGGATCCTCGAGCATGACAAGTGCGTTGAGGTGTGGCTCTGTTCTCCTCGTCCGGATCCTCGAGCAGGGTGCGTTGAGGTGTGGCTCTGTTCTCCTCGTCCGGATCCTCGAGCAGGACAAGTGCGTTGAGGTGTGGCTCTGTTCTCCTCGTCCGGATCCTCGAGCAGGACAAGTGCGTTGAGGTGTGGCTCTGTTCTCCTCGTCCGGATCCTCGAGCAGGACAAGTGCGTTGAGGTGTGGCTCTGTTCTCCTCGTCCGGATCCTCGAGCAGGGTGCGTTGAGGTGTGGCTCTGTTCTCCTCGTCCGGATCCTCGAGCAGGACAAGTGCGTTGAGGTGTGGCTCTGTTCTCCTCGTCCGGATCCTCGAGCAGGACAAGTGCGTTGAGGTGTGGCTCTGTTCCCCTCGTCCGGATCCTCGATCAGGACAAGTGCGTTGAGGTGTGGCTCTGTTCTCCTCGTCCGGATCCTCGAGCAGGACAAGTGCGTTGAGGTGTGGCTCTGTTCCCCTCGTCCGGATCCTCGAGCAGGACAAGTGCGTTGAGGTGTGGCTCTGTTCTCCTCGTCCGGATCCTCGAGCAGGACAAGTGCGTTGAGGTGTGGCTCTGTTCTCCTCGTCCGGATCCTCGAGCAGGGCAAGTGCGTTGAGGTGTGGCTCTGTTCTCCTCGTCCGGATCCTCGAGCAGGACAAGTGCGTTGAGGTGTGGCTCTGTTCTCCTCGTCCGGATCCTCGAGCAGGACAAGTGCGTTGAGGTGTGGCTCTGTTCTCCTCGTCCGGATCCTCGAGCAGGACAAGTGCGTTGAGGTGTGGCTCTGTTCTCCTCGTCCGGATCCTCGAGCAGGACAAGTGCGTTGAGGTGTGGCTCTGTTCTCCTCGTCCGGATCCTCGAGCAGGACAAGTGCGTTGAGGTGTGGCTCTGTTCTCCTCGTCCGGATCCTCGAGCAGGGTGCGTTGAGGTGTGGCTCTGTTCTCCTCGTCCGGATCCTCGAGCAGGGTGCGTTGAGGTGTGGCTCTGTTCTCCTCGTCCGGATCCTCGAGCAGGACAAGTGCGTTGAGGTGTGGCTCTGTTCTCCTCGTCCGGATCCTCGAGCAGGGTGCGTTGAGGTGTGGCTCTGTTCTCCTCGTCCGGATCCTCGAGCAGGGTGCGTTGAGGTGTGGCTCTGTTCTCCTCGTCCGGATCCTCGAGCAGGGTGCGTTGAGGTGTGGCTCTGTTCTCCTCGTCCGGATCCTCGAGCAGGACAAGTGCGTTGAGGTGTGGCTCTGTTCTCCTCGTCCGGATCCTTGAGCAGGACAAGTGCGTTGAGGTGTGGCTCTGTTCTCCTCGTCCGGATCCTTGAGCAGGGTGCGTTGAGGTGTGGCTCTGTTCTCCTCGTCCGCCCCTGCTCGAGCAGGACAAGTGCGTTAGAGTGTTTGTCCCACTGGGGTAGTAGACTCGTAGTCCCAGTCAATTGTGCGGAGCATTGATGTCGCCGATTATGATTGTGTTTCTTGACACATTGATGGTTTCAAGGGCTACTGGGATGTTGTGTGGCGGGTTGTACAGCATGTGAATGGTGTACTTTGTATGTCCCATCCAGACGTCCAGGGAAGCGATTTCGATCTTGTCGCCACTAAGCTCCATTTTGTGTGTGACTGTGAAGGCCGAGACAAGGGTAGACCTCACTCCGACCTGAAGAGATCGTTCTGCTCCTCTCCAGGATGTGAATGGCGTAGTTGGGAGTTTTAAGGTCACTTAGGTTTTTGTCTGTTTTTTCTGCCATTATGCCAGCCTCCGAGATACAAAATACATCAGCATTTTGTTTGTAAATAATGTTGTAAATCTCGGTCAGTTTTTTGGAGACGCCTCCTGCGTTCCAGTATATTACAGTTGGTTGGTCCTGAAAAGGGCCGTTTTTCGCTTGGTGAGCAGCGGATCGAGCTATGATGGATAGCGTGGCGTGGTGCGGCGACTTTTAGTTACGGGCATTATTATTATTATTTATTTATCCAATACAGATGTATACCGAGGTATACGTTCCAGAGATACATGGATATAATAAAATACAATAAATACAACATTATGACAACAACAACAAAGTACACTTAAACATTTAAGAATATAAAAATAAAAATTGAGCAATCAATTATAAAATAATATTAACAAAACAATTGCATATACACCATGCAGCGTCAAATTATGTAATATTATTGAAACATTTTATGTTTAATTGAATGCACACTATCATTAAAAACATCGACATGGCTTAGTTGTGAGCTGTTGCACAGACCAATAACTCTAGGAATGAAAGAGTATTTCTTAATATCTAACCTAGCAGTAGGGGGGTGGAAAAGCGCAGTATGGCGAGAGCGCCTGACAGGTAGCCTACATTTATGGGAATGGCTTCTAGTAACTCAGGGCAATCCACATCTCCACATATGACTTTTTTAAACATTACCACGTCCAGCATTTTACGCCTTGCATCAAGGGTTTGTAAGCGGGAATTCTTGCACAAATCAACATAGTCGTCACGATGATATGTAAGACCATTCCTATAACATTGCCACTTCACAAACCTTTGCTGCACGCGCTCCAGTGCGTTATTCATAGTTACGTGGTGAGGAGACCAGACTATACTGCCATATTCAATAATAGGGCGTACAAAACTAATATACAGACGGCGGATTACATCATCATCAAACTCTTTGCCACAGGTACGTTTAAGAAAACCCATAGTTTTGTACGCCCGAAGCAATATCTTGGCAACATGGTGGTGAAAAGAGAGATCACTGTCGATCTGCACACCCAAGTCACACACACTGTCAACCCTATTAAGAGACACATTTCCCAAAGAGTAATTGAAACGTATGCATTTCTTTTTATTCGTGAAGGAGATCACTTGACACTTATGCGGATTAAGATCTAGACGCCACACACGACACCATTCAACGAGGTTATCGAGATCATTTTGCAATAATTGGCAATCAGTGGCATTGTTAATCACGTAAATAAGCTTCACATCGTCTGCATACATCAGCAAGGTGGCATTCTTACAACAGGAAGGTAGATCACTGACATATATATTAAAAAGTAAAGGACCTAATATTGAACCCTGCGGTACACCAGATGTAACAGATATAGAGTCTGACGCTTCACCATCAATGACTACCGATTGTTTACGATTACTTAGGTAACAGGTGAGCACTTTAAGAAGCTGGCCCGACACACCAAAATTAGCTAATTTCTTAATTAAGAATGTGTGGCATCTGTCCCGTATCCAGGGGGCACTTGATCTTAGACTTTTCGGTCGTGTAGTAGATCGGAAGCGTCGTCGCATAGCCCCCCCGAGGGTTGTCCTATCACCTATCACCCACCAGGGTTGTCTTCAGTGGCGTAACTAGAGGAGGGGGGGGGGGGGGGGGTTAGGGGGTTTAAACCCCCCCCGAAACTACATCGAGAATGATTTTACTTATACTACATTTACTTAATACTATATTGTAAGATGCTTAAACTACTTCAGTGTATAACAATCACAACAAACAACATTTTCATTATATTTATCATACCACTTCACTTAGATAAGATAATGTCTTTCAATAATTCAATTATATTATTTATGTGTTTATCTACAACTTATACACCTTAGCCTCGAACCAGTAAAAGTAAGGGTACCTATAAATAAAAATGCGTTAATCTAATATTACAATATCACGGTCTGTGAATTAAAATTTAAATAACGTATGTGACCACAATGTGTCACTTATGTTGAGATTATATTGAACAACCATAAAACATTAAAAACACAATTTCTATGCGATTCTTATTTAGAACTATAATTAATACCTACTGTAACACAGTAACTTCAATATAATACAAACAAATGAGTAGTGGTTCGAGTAGTATTCTTTGAGTCTAAGGCACGAAATAATTATAGAAGTGAAAAAAAATTTCGCCTTTGGCGAAATGGCCTTGGGGCTTAGCCCCAGACCCTTTTCAGTCCCCTCATCTCACTTTTCCCTAATAACCCCCCCCCCCGTAATAATTCCTAGTTACGCCACTTGTTGTCTTATCACCAACACATCTTACGGGTCCCTTATGGGAGACCGTATGACAGCAGCGCTGTGAGCGTTCCCACCCACACAAATGTCAATATGCCCCTTAATTAAGGTGACCATACGGCCCGGATTTCCCGGGACAGTCCCTTTTTTTTACACTCTGTCCGGCGTCTTTTTGAAAAGCACTTAAATGTCCCGGAATTGTAATACACGTTGGTAATGTCCCGGAAATTATCGATGCGGCAAGTATTACAACAAAATGCGTGATATATTGAGTTACTTGTGATGGCAGCTGTACACGTAGCTTACCGGTACCATATCAGCCCCTACCGTCTCCCCACCGCCTAGGCTTTGACTCGCCGCCTCCCACAGGTTCTGACTTATTGTATTTGGCATGTCATTAGTCGCCATTGAACTTTGATACTGTATGTGTGTTTGTTTGTGCTGTGACAATGCCACCACCAAAAAGGAAGTGTAAATTTAACAGTGAGTTACAGTAGTTAGTCTGAAGCCCAGTACTCATTCTAAAACACTTAAAACCACATAAAAAACACACTTTTTCAAAAAATTAGCTGCGGCGCTGTTGTGGGGGGCATCCCCCCCACACCCCCCATTGTTGTCGCCGAAAGTTGTGTTTGTCCCGGAATTTTGATTTGTAAATATGGTCACCTTACCCTTAATTGACACACACAATTATGATGTCGTGTAAAATGTAAATACAGATGGCTGTGGTACGGCTTAACTTTACCTGCGCACGAAGAGTGTGGTAGACTGTTATTCCATCAACCATTGTACTAAGTTTCACTTGTTTTTTGAATTCTTCAGCTGATTTGTATTTTAATTACATTACACTTATTAATAGGGTTGCACGATGTCAATTGACCGGTCATTTGACCGGTCAAATACTTTTGGTCAATTGACCAAAACACAAAACATGCTAATAACATGCAGCTTAACTACTGAATGTTGTATTGTATTGTATTGTATGTGACATTGAAACTGAAATAATAATAACAACAACAACAAGTGTATAAGAGGGCTGTAATTCCAAAAATAGCCATGTTGCCGTGCTTTGTTTCGGACAAATATTGAATGTGCACCAATCAAAGAAAGATACAACAATGGAGTTGCCTAGCAACACGTTGTTTGTCTGCGTGTTATGTCACAGTCCCCTCAATCGGGTCCTGTGATATATATAAGCAATAATAATCGATTAAATATTACTCAATAATAATTTACGTTTAATAATCAATAAATACTAAATACAAACTGAAACAGAAGGCCTAAATACGCAAAATCATATCGTGTTTACTGGTGGCCAGCTCAGTGGTGTAGTGCCAAATTTACCAGTACGTATACGCTTCAGTGGGAAGCTGGAGGGACACATTTTTTCAGACAAAAGAACATGGGGGGGTTTGGGGGGCAGAGCCCCCCAACAATGGCGCCGCAAGCGATTTAAAAAATCAGGCTTTTTAGAGTGTGTTTTGAGAGTTTTAGATACCAATACCGGACTGAATGCAATCCCGAAATACTGCAGTTTTTGTAGTGCAAAACCAGAAAATCACCAAAAATAATTGGAACACTGAAGAGAATTGTTCAGGAATACGTTTTGGGGCTTGGGAAGTGGTTTGGCAACACACACGCCGCCCGTGGCCCGTATAGGTATATCTGTTGATACTGCTGTTGAAAATTGACACCGCAATATTTTTACCAAGCGAGACAATTGTATCCCACTTGGTGTATAGGCGGGACGCGGGACTTAAAAATGAATATCGGGACACCCAGATCCAAGGGTGGTCTTAGAGGATTTGAGGCCTTGTGCTAATTAAATGCCAGTGCCAGAGAGCACAATTTTATCAATGGATAAAAGCCGACAATCGTGAATAATGTGTCCGTCATTCGAGGCATGTTACGACCGTATCATTGCGTATCACTCGTATCATTACCAAAACCAGTGTGTATACGAAAGTTTTTTAGCCGGAGCAGTGTGTATATGGCGTATACGCCCGTATACGCACCACTACACCACTGGGCCAGCTGATCTGAATGAATACGCTGAATCGGAAACATGCTGACATGTATTGTTAAATAAAATATTCTAATCGAAATGTAATCGATTAATCCGGCAACCCTAGTAAATGCAGGCCTACATATATTTTAATTTTACAGGCACAGGTAGATGGATTTTACTTTTTTGAATTTTTTGTATTTGACGGTCAATTGACGGTCAAATGACCGTCAATTGACCAAAATTGTATTTGACCGGTCAAATCCCATCCATACTTATTAATAATTAACTTTTAAGTGCTTAAATATGTCAATAATAAAAATAACTGTAAATAATATATTGTAATGTTCGGGGTGAAACTTGTTTTTTTTTACACTTTTTATTTTATGTACGTGATTTATGCTATTTGATCCAAGACATGATGGAGCAATACTCATAACATTTCCTGTTTTGCAATTAGGTTAATGCTGAGATTGCTATTGTGTCACCACCAAGCTTGGGCAACGACAATGAACTATACTGACACATGCATAATAATCATAAGAATAGTTTGGTAACTTTGCTGTGTCAGGGGTTGTTCGGGGGACCCAGGCTTGATTGTGGATAGATTTGGGTCTTGGGATTGTGTGGTGACCAACGTCATGTGGCGGGGAAAAGGCCAGAGAGAGGGGATAGCTGGAGGGGGTATATAAGATGGGTACATGGCTCAAACCGGGGTCGAACTGATCGGAGTGTCGAGGGAAGATGGTCGAGCACCAGTGAGCACGTCGTAACTACGAGGGTCAACGTAGAAGAGCAGCAGGACGGCGAGTCGAGGTAGCTGCATTGGAGACTCGAACGTGGAAATGACCGTCGACGGGCAGACTACGAAATGACCAGGTACAGCTTACGAGGTGCGGGAACGAGATGGTATTGTGTAATCTTATGTATATAGCCTAAGCAGGGTGGCCACATCATTGCCAGGGTTAGGACAAATGTGTTCCATAATTAAAATACGGTTCCTTATTGTTGTTTGAACCAAGTCTAGTTATTTCGCATCCTGAAATCCTAACGTCCTCAGACATTGCATCGATCCCAATTGTACAAATTCACACGAATAGAGAGTTGCGTCCCCAGCAAGCTCTATCCATAGATTCCATGCTCTACCAGTGAATCCTGGTACACAACAATATTAGGCATATAAGATTTGCAGCACTTAACTGAAGCTGAGCTAGATATAATAGTCAAACTGAACTTCATCGCTCACAGCGCACTCTACCTGTCATACGGTCTCCCATAGTTGGGGAAAATATTGCCTTTCTTCATGATCATTGTTAAATTTGTTTTCAACAAAGAATGATGCCGAGGATAGGGTTTACGACAAATTAAACATCACAAGAAAATACTAATAGTTTAATCAAATACATTGTAGAATTTCATTTTACAGATTCTTTACAGATAAGTGGACATATCACTTGGAGGGATCTCTCACGAAAGAAACATTGCCCTTTCTTCCAAGTCAGAACTCTCGTCCAATGAGAGACTTCCACCATCGTCGTCGTCATCATCATCATCCGAACCCAAGAGCGAACCCAGGTCCTCAAAGTCTACGTCGTCGCTGTCGCTCTCGTTGTTCTCTTCATTGTTGTCTCCGCTCTGGTTCTCCGTTCTGTTGGTACTACCTGTAACACAACGGGTTTAAGTCAACCATGATTTTAGGAAATACATTTTTGAATAGTGCATGGTATTTTCGAGAAATTGCCGCAAAAACTAAATAAAAACTCAGTGAAAAAATGTGTGAGGTCTACACCTTGACCAATGTAATTTAGAGCATGTTGACATAAGCTTTTCAAAACTTTCAATGGGAGATTGTTATTGTAAATAGTGTATGTAACAATACAATAGTCTCGTGTGTGGATTGTTGGTCTAGACTCCAGTGGGTTTATTCTAGGGTTGCCGTTTGATAATCGATATATCGATCGATACGATTATTCGCCGAAACGATCGATAATCGATTCAGTCTTCCCGAATCGATTATCACTATATCGATAATCGATCGATAATCGAATGGCTCGCCCGGCCGAGATTTTAAATTTACCGCTCGTTACGCTTGGACGTGCCTGGCAGCGTAGTAGCTTCAACCCCCACTCGGTGTGGAAAAACTTAGGTTTTCGTGTCAATGAAAAAAAGAAATAATTGACAGTAAGAGTAGTTTGTAGGAAGTGTAATGATAAAGTGGTTTACAGTGGCAACACGACAAATCTTCGTACACATTTACGAAAATGTAATGCTTACGCGACATCAAATTTTTATTTTAATGTAATCCCAATTTCGGACTATTGTCTTTTTCCGGTCCATTAAATTTATTTGTTCGCGAGTGTATTGTTCTCACGTATCCGTGGTGTGTAACCGGCTGTCATGAATCCTGAATGACAACTGCGCATTTCCCAGCGCAAGCCGACCACCCCTCCTGCATTCCAACTTCCTTAGCCCCTCCTACCGGCTCAAGGTCAAGCCAATGACAAGGCAATTTCCACGGTCCACCCCACTACTACAGCCAGCAGTCTCCAGTTTCATCTTCGATCTCGGCAGAGAAGCATCTTGTGGCAAACAGCACAATACCCCCGAAAACAATATACTCGCAAATGGTCCGCCTCTTATGCGAAAAATAACGTAATTTTGATTTGATTATCGATCGATATTTTTTTAAGTCGATTATCGCGATCGATAATCGATTTTACTGGTCTGATTATCGATGCTGAAATTCATATTGAACGGCAACCCTAGTTTATTCCTACTTCCAATGCAGGAGGTTGAGGGTTCTATTCCCAGTTTGGGCTAGGGTTTATTAATTTAATCTATCTATATGATGCAGGCATACATACTGTAAACGGTGACCTTAAAACCATCACAGCTCAACGAAGCACATAATAAAACTGTATAAATGGCCCCTAACTGAAAATCAGTTCTTGTGACGAGTGGGTAGACTATAGTGTTTGTGTACTATTCAGGTCTGGGTAAATTACTTTTAAAAAGTAGTGAAATTAAATTACTTATTTACTACTTAAGCCAAAATGTAATAAAATTAGAATCATATTATGTAGATACGTTTCTAAAAATGTAATAAATTACGTTACATATGAAAAAAAGTACTGTTTAATGAAATTAGCCTACTTAAAAAAATGAGTTAGGCCTAAATTACCCTTAAACTTAACATGCGTCTCCCTTTGGTTTTACGTTATCGCATCTATGGGAGGAAATTTAAATAGGCCTAAGGACTTTGAAAAGTCACGAGTGAGGTAATTGAAGTTCTGTTTAGAAGTTTATAGGGATGTCAACGGGTGCCCGGGTACCCGTTACCCGCACGGTACACTTAGGTACGGTTCCAACTTTTCAATACCCGTTCCCTTCTTCTGTTCAAAATAAAATCATTTAACATTGCGATATTTCCCTACTGGCGTCTTTGTGCGAGAGTATGAGCCGCGCTTTTCAATTTGCCGGCATTTAACTTGACAACCCCCCCCCCCCCCCCCGATTAGTCATCGTCGCAAAAAAATGAGACATAAAGCCCAATTAGTATCATCTTCTGTAGGCCTATGGAAGAATGCTGCGGAACGGTTGCGAGTCCGAGGGAGCGCACCCGCCCGTCGTAGCTTTACCGCAATCATGTTCGAGCTTGGACTATGACGTCAACGCTTTGACGCGGCCGACCACCGCCTACTGTAGCGGAGACGCAAGCTTTGAAGCTTTGTTGAATACTTCCGCAATAGTTTTGCATCGAAGACAATGCAAACTGATACCGTTTAACAACATAATGTCTCTTTCCACAACTTTGCGAATCATTTGACACCCATGACGTTAAAACGCGTATTTAGTATTATTTACTAGCCGGGTAGTCCGGGTACGGTGCGAGGGTACCCGAGTACAACTATTTCCGGGTATTGACATCCCTATATTTCTTTAACAGTTTATAATAAAATATCAATATCTTCTTTGACTTTGTAAAAATTAATAAATATGCTACAGAAAAACCTAATTAATTCAAACTCTCTTAATTCAAATTTAGTTCAAAGTAGTGATCAAGTCTGCTGAAGGTTATAGCTAGAGGTAGTGAAAAATGGTGATAAGGAAATTTGCAAAAATTTTAAAATGTCTGTTTTATTGCCTAGAAATGAAAGTAATATTGTCGATGAATGATATCATTTAGAGATGGAAAAACCACATTTTGAAATCGCGAATTTTGCGAAATGTCACTTATAGCGCGAAATCGCGAACGAAATTATATGAATCTGGTCAAAACGCGAATTAACTCGCGAAATCGATCATTTTAGTGCGTGTTTTACTCTTTTTGTGGCAAAACGTGGAAATCAGTTAAAGATTCAAATGTGGCGCCGAAAATTGAAATTGTAGCTCGTCGGTGGAACAATCGATAAGTCGATCAATATAGTTCCCGTTCCCACACGTCGCCCGCCCACCCGAGGCGATAGCTACGTAAGGGGTCCCTTGGGATTAGTTAGTGTTGATACTTGTTCAGGTGAGCTGTCATTTTGCGTGTGATTGTGATGCCGCCGAAAAAAATAACAACTTTGTCGCGGGCCCGTGAATTTAGAGAAGATAGTTTTTATGTTCTGGATGGGACTGTTCTTATGTGCAAGTTATGCAACGTTTGTCTGGAGGTAGACAGAAAAGATACCCTTCTAAAGCACTGCAAGAGCGAAAAACATATCACAAGAAAGAATAGGCCAAGGCCTACGGACAATGTATCGGCCAGTACTAGTAATCCACGGCCAATGCTGAGGCATTAACAATTCTGTCCTTTGACACAGAAAGCTAGGAGGGTTAGGCCTATCTTAGTAATAATCTATAGTATGTGCTGTGAACAGTGTTATTAAGCGAGCGAAGCGAGCGTTTCCACTTGACTCTTATGGCACTTCGTTCTGTTTTTTGTTTGTTTGTTTGTTTGTTTGTTTTTTTTTTTTTTTTTTTTATGTCCGTCGATAGCGGTCGAACGGAAAGTCCGATCAACTTGAAATTTGGACCATCCACAAGCCTCGATGTGGATTGAAGGTGCTCGAAAAGTTATTAAGTTACACCATAGTTACCTACTGCAAAATATTTTTCTGAAACAAAATGGCGGCAAAATGTGAGATAGCCAGATTTTTCTACAGATTTTTCCGGTTACGAATATGTTAATGTAATGGCGATCTGATAAATATTGGCAAAGTTACACAAAAGTTACTCGAAAATATATTTTTGAAACACAGTTACGGCAAAATGTGAGGTGGCTATGTTATAGTAAATTTTTGTCCGGTTACGAATATACTAATGTAAACGCGATCCGATACGTATAAGAGGCAGAAATTACATTTCTATTGCTGTCAATAACTGTTAGTAACGGTGGCGGACCGCGGCGAAAACATGACCACGAAAATTCTTAGCAACGCACATTGCACTGCATCCAACAATGTCGGGAAGTATAATAGCTATGGGAATTAGAAAAATTTTTGCAATGTGCATTCTTGAATTGTTGTTAATTGTTGTTTGTATTAGCATTTAAATCTTTTCGCCAGAAAGTTCGTAGATATTGACGCGCTCGCTTATCAACGCGTCAAACAGAGCGTTTTCCTAGTTAATTTGCATACAATATTAAAGTTGACTGTACAGACACATAAACCTTGTTTAACATTAGTTCATAACTCCCAACAATCCCTCCTTTTTTTTTTTTTTTTTGTGATGCTTGTTGTTTTTGAGTTTAGGACAATTTTAATGAAATCGCGAAAATCGCAAAATTTGGTTTTTTGAAAACGAAATTTGGGTTTTTATACCACCATTTCTCATTACCTCTAGTTATAGCATAAAGCTTAATGTTAAATGTTCCTTTAATTAATTCATAATTTTGTAATTCAAATAGGGGTTTAAAGGTCCCTTGCAATTCGAATTAAAGAGGTTTTACTGTATTCTACTATTCAAGAGCTTCAAGAACTAGATGGAATGAAAGGTATTGGGCACTGCCGACGGTAGCGGTAATGCGTTTCTAACCCCAAATTACAATGAAAAAAGTACGCCTACTTAATTCCGTCATGTCACTACCCAATTCTGGTAGTATTAGTGGGTCCGGGCGAGTAAGGTGGGGCCACCAACCTAGTCTGAGCTGGGCTCTCCGTCAGACGTTTGTACGGGAGAAAGCTCACCTTGGTGTTCCTCGTCGGTGGCTGAGCCCGACTGGCTTCCGTCATCGCTGCCGTCCATGTCCTCATCGTCCTCGTCTTCCTCCTGTGTGAAAATAACAACAACAAGCGTACACTCATCTGCAAACACGACGGGCAAACAGGGTGGGTATGTTGGGTGGGGTGGGTAGAGTTTGCACCACTGAGGCAAAACAGGCATGGTGACTTGAGATGCACATTTACTTCGTCTAACTCAGGGGTGCCCAACTTAATTTAGAAGTGGGCCACAAAGCATAATTATTCAATGTTGGCGGGCTACATCAACTTAACTATATATATATACACGTATATAGTCCGCTGCTTGTAAATGTGCACTGTGCAACACGAAAACTAGCGCGGACAGACGCTTGATTCTCATTTACCGTCTTTTTAAACATACTTTGCTGCGAAACAAGATTTACTTTTCCAATTCAAATTAATCCTTCATTTTATTACACTCGTTTTTGTGCTTCGAGTCATGACGCCTTTGCAACATCACAACTAAAAGGGTGAAACATATTTGTGGGGACACTTGTATAACCAGTAGCATTTGTTATCTGTGCCAGTAGAGTCCTCGCCAGTTAGTAAGTCGGATGTCGCCACAGAAAACAATAATATCCCACCCCCTCCCCTCCTCGGTTTCCAAGAAACTAGGCTTGAACGAGAACAAAACTAGAAGTAGAAACAAAAGAATTATGATAATTTTTTGCTGCTAAGTCTATTATATAGTTATACACATATCCACCGAATAAATTTCAAAACAATGTGCTTTCAAATACAATTGAGTTTTCTTCGTGGGTTTAGTTGTGAGACTAGAATGTAAATGGGAGGTGTGGGCCAGATGAAATGGCTTGGCACATTGGCGCGGGCATGCCGCATGCGGCCCGCGGGCTGTATGTTGGGCACCCCTGGTCTAACTCATGGCATATTGCATTTTCTGCCTCAAAAGGGGTGCAGCAGTGGAAAACATACCTATTTCTGGGGCGGCATCCGGTCTAATTACACAACAAGCTCTGCACTGATGTTTGTGTGAGTTTATTAAAACCTGTCCAAACCAAGCTCTAAGACATCAATAACTTTAAACACGAAAATAAGTAAGAAATACTAGGGTGCATAATATGCCTTACTCAGTGTTGGGTAAGATACTTTTTTGAAGTATCTAGGTATAGGTAAAAATACTTTGGTTGATATGTATCTAGATACAGGTAAAGATACATTTTTTTAAATGTATCTAGGTAAAGATACAAGATACATACAAAAAGTATCTGTAGATACAAGGTATTTTTTAAACGGAACTATGGGTTCATAGGATATTATTATCCAGGAATACGATGACCAGAGGTCATTAGTGAAAATATGTTGAAATATTTAACTATTGAAACATGACACTGTACTGCCATTATTCCTTGTCTTCGACAAGGTTTCCGTTTCCGTTTGTTTGTGAATGTGATTTTAATCCTTACCTACTTATAGTTCGTGGTTCAATGTTTTCCATATTTTATATGTATGATAGGCAGGCTGCAGGCTACATACATAATTTATGCAGGTGTCAAAACTTGTGATTGTTAAGCAAATGGAAGTCTCTCTCATTACGAATATGCAGCTAGGCTTCGATTTAAAGTGGGCTCAAAATTATTTGTATTTGTTTCAACAAATAAATTATTTAGCAAGTTTTCAGAACCAAATTAATTTTATTTCAATACCCGTAATTTACACAATTTATGCATTTGCACAACATTGTGTTTACAGGTTTGTTCCACACACATAACACATGTTCCAATTTTGATTCTTACATTTTGTTCTTTAATACCAGCAATGTTTCGAACATATCGTCTGTTAACCTATTTCTACAAGGAGTTAGAATTTGCTCGCCTGTACTAAATGCCCTTTCAACAGGGGATGAGGATAGCAACATCGTATTGTACTCAAGAAAAATATGTTTGATTGACGATAATGCAGTTTTCGACTTTTCGCGTGATTTTCTCGAACAAGAAATGTTTGTAAATTTTACGATCCCCAGCATTTTCTTTTTAAAGATTGAATAAACTTCGAAAAGTATCTTTTTACCTATGTATCTGAAAAAGTATATATACATTGTAAAAAGGATCGAGATACAGATACAGGTACAATAAATTATAAGTATCTAGGTATAGGTAAAGGTACACACAATGTATCTAGATACAAGTACCTAGATACTCCACAACACTGGCCTTACTGATAATAGCACAGAACACTTCATTGTTCAAACAACTAAAATCGGGAGAATGAGTGGTAATTTGAACTACCCTTTTCTACTATATTATAGCCACGACATTTCTTGATTGCACACAACAGGTGAGGGGGTGGAGAAGCGAGGGCTCGCACACTGGACAAAGCTCCAAGACGCCATAATTTTTGTTTTTGATTTGATTTGTTTTTGTTTGACAAAGGAAAGTACCGGTATGGCGGGTAATGGAAAGTTGGAACTGTACCCGTTCACGTACACACTACGACAACTGAAATAAGACTACACACCCCTTCGTCGTCATCCTCTCTCCTTCTCCCCACGTCGTAGATACGGACGGCCGACTCCTGGACGCTGTCAAACATCCCTTGGTTCTCGACGAGCGCAATCTGCATGTCTTTGCTGTTGATTGCCAGGTCGTAGATGTTCTTTTTCACTTCGATTGTAGCTGCAAATCACAAGACAGCAATAAGCTAGGTACTAGCCGAGGGACAACGAGGATTATTGATTGAGAAAGATATTGTCTCCATCAAGGGACAATCCTATAACGATCACTCAACTGGAATAGATTATTAGAGCACCAACTGTGTCTCATACTTTCCACATTATTTAAAAGATAGTTTGTTTGAATTTTAGGCCTACTTGTTAGATGAGCGTAGCGAAGCGGAGTGAATCACTCCATACAACTTGATCGGCGCTTTGTCTCTGTGTGTGTGTGTGTGTGTGTGTGTGTGAGAGCCAAATTTTGTTCGTCGCGCACAGGTCAAACGGCTTGACGGATTTGGCTGAAATTTTCCGTGAACATTTGTGACCACTAAACTCTATGCTGTTAACTTATTGGTCAAGATGCCAACCTACAAAAAAATTAATTACTGAAAAACAAAATTTGTTTATTTATTTAATTAAATTTAAACTTACATACGGATTTAAATGATGTTTGACTTGAAGGTTCAAATCAACGGTACCAACACTTGACAATAGTTTCAAAATTGTAAGTTTATCCGCCATGTTATAAAAAAATATTGTTTATTTACGACAATAATTTCTTCATTTTTCCAGTGTTCCACCGATATGATTCGCATTTGCGGACTATTGCAGTTTGATGTACATAGTATACACCAAAAATAGCGAACGCAATCATTCCTTTCTCACTATTATTTGGAATCTCGATAGCTGTCATAGAATGGCTACAATGACGTAAGATGCCAACCTACAAAAAATTAACTACTGAAAAACATTTTTTGTTATTTATTTAACTAAATTAAATCTTACACACAGATTTAAATGATCTTTTACGTGTAGGTCCACATTTATAGTACCAACACTCGACAATAGTTTCAAAATTGTTACTTAAACCACCATGTTATAAAAAAATATTGTTTGTTTACGGCAATTAATTTCTTCATTTTTACAGTGTTCCACCGATGTGATTCGCATTTGCAGACCATTGACGTTAGATGCACAAAGTATGCGTTCGAAATGGCGTGCGTACTCAGACATTTCTCATTGTGTATTTGGAATTTTGTTAGCGGTCATAGAATGGCTACAAAGGCGTGTTATGTTTTATGACTTTCACGGCAAACATGCAAAAGTGAACAACGAACTTGGTTGACAAATTAAAAAGCGTTTATTATGGTTTAAATGTGTTTATTGTATGATTAAACAATATCACGTTTTAGATCTAGCCTGTATCTACTTTATGCAAGTTTTTATACACAGATAAGTTCAATAGTTTATGAATTAGAGCCTATTGAGAAGAGCACGGTTGAATGAAATTATGCGGAAATCCATTGAAAAATCAACTTGAAGGTTTTAATTTATTTAAATAAAACTTCTTAACGGATTTAAATAATATCTCGTGCAATTATAAGCAACATATCGAGAAAAAATGTACACAAATTCTAAGGTTGTAACTTAAAGACTTAGTCAGATGAAAAACTAAAAAACTATCATTTGTATAGGTCCACCCTCAAATATGGAAAACATGACTAAAAGATACCATTACTTTAAAAGCAGGCAGTTAAAAAATTAAAGAAAATGCGATTCTTTGGCTTGTTGCTACCAAGTAGCACCTAGCAACTCCTCTCATGGTAATTCCCATTTGAAAAAAATGTTGCCTCGAGATAGTAAAACCACCGCTAAAATAAAGCACTTATCAAAAATCGATCAGGAGGTTTAATGTGCATCGTTTCCCTACCGATAACATGCTTCTTAGTACGAACGTGTACTTCTACAAAATGCCCTGCAATTAATTTTCTTGTGACTTGATGTGAAGAAAAGTTGCAATCTGTTTTGAGCGGTACTGTCCGCAGTCGCCGAGTGTTTCGCGGAGCGCTGGCTGGACTCGTATTACACAATGAGTGCTCTGTCTATCAGGCAGGCATTAGCGACCTCAGAACTGATACAGTTGTACTACGCTTTAGAAGAAAAATACAGCAGAGCTTGCAAAGTGAATCTTATAGAATCGCTAAATGTTCACTATTTTTTTCTTGCATTGAAGCAACCTATATCAGTTTTATTTTACACATAACTGAATTTCATGCACTTATAACTCATTGGTGATTTTTTAGTATATCACCTGACTAATCCTTTAAACTGCCATCTTGTAAACAAAAATTATGTATATTATTAAGGTATTTTTTTTTTGTAAGAGTATTATGATATGCAAAAGATTTGTTTGCTCTGACACATCGAAACAAAATTGCTCATCTGGCAACGCGGAGCGTTTTCCTAGTTTAAAACCACTTTTTTTAAGAGTCGACAGAAATGAACTTCCATTATCTATTTATTTTATTTTTATTAAGGCCAGTGTAAAGCACAATGTCCTCTTTAGCCTGATAAGTGATGATTGATGAATGATAATGAGGAAGGGAGGAGGGGAAGCCTGGTACCGGCACGTAGCCTACTCCTGTCGAAAACTACCAAGGGAACCATCGGCTTTACGTCCCATCCGAAAGGACGGTGTAACTTTGACCAGTCATATAGGTTCCTCCACTAATTTGGACTGCCGAGCAGTTGACGAGAAGAACGAAGCTGTTACACAAGCTTTCGAACCCTCCAATCTGCTCTAACCAACGGTAACTAGTGTTTCAGAGGCGAGTGGTCACCCATCCACCTCCTGACCTAGCCCGAGGTTGCTTTACTTCGGTGTTTGCATGGTTCCACTATTGTTGTTGCACTCTTAAGGCCCCGTTTGCATAGATGTCCCCTACATTAGGAAAGCCCCTAATCGTCACCGAGTTTGTTTTTCTTACAGGAAATAACATGTACATATGGCTAAAACAATTTCATAGTACCAAATAATTCTTCTAACTAGGAGACATCTTTGCAACCGGGCCTAGCTATTGTGTCGGCACCACAAGAGATTACACCAGAGATATATATAACACTATGGGTTGTGAAAGCCTCACGGAAACAAGCTATCTTCTAAGGAAACACAGGATTTCACCAATAAAGTAAAAGAGTAGGGCTTACTAGTTATGAACAGTTTCAAATGAAGGCAGTATCTGGCTATGTTCAAAATATGTTTAATGTGGCCAATTTACAATAGGTAATCCTTTACTCAAATTTGATTTATTCGACTATGTTTCATAGTTAAACACTTGGAATGATGACTTGCAAGGGAAGAAATGAAAGATACAGCTGTTGATCTTGAGATAGCTTATGAGTAGAGCATCTAGGGTGAAGCATCTAGCATTAAGGAAATGGTCAATCTTGGGTCCCTAAAGCAATTCGATGTTCTCAGGTAGGCTGTCAGAAACTAGGATGGCCAAATATATCAATATTTCGATACGATATTGATATGTCCGAATTATTTTGATATCGATATGTAACTAGCATCGAAAAATCGCTAAAAATGTAATATTTTTCTTGGCGATGATTTCAACATTTGAATTACCCACGTGGAAATATATCCTTGTCACTTAGCACACATGCCTTCGTACATTCACCTCAGCGCCTCCTGTGTCCCACCCCCTTCCTCCCCTGGTCAAACATGAGCGCATAAGGGCCACCAATCACGTATGACTATTTGTTTGTCCTCCAAAACCGTGAAAACCGTGCCGTTATGTGGGTGGGGCTCACCCACCCGGATAATAAGACCGACCGAGCACATGGCAAAATTTTCAGAAGCACGTGTCTTTGCATAATGGTTGAAATGAAATAGTAGCAGGTGGGAGGGGGGCAGGGGGAGAACTGGCAAGAAAGACCACCTGTAGTTCAACACGACAATTCAAGAGATTTTGCCCTCAACACAGGTGCATGTTGTCATATCTCAGTCTTACAAGATTGCCATCAGTCAGTGCAGACTGCAGTTGTTAATTAAAGGCCCACTAAACCCTCACAATTCGTTTAAAACGTGTAATTGTAAGCCTAATCTGTGACGGTTAGTGCGTGTGTGTTAAGTTGCCTAGTGTATCCAAGCTCTTGAAATCCAAGAAGTAATGTTTGGCCCCAGGCGTTGTGACGTCTACAAAACGCCACGCTGCTCGCTGCATATGGAGCATCTTCTGTGTTTCGAGGCCCGCGCAAATATATCTCGTCGTCCAGATCCATCTAATTCACTTGAGCACAAATCAAACATACCACTGAATTCGTCTTACTTTGGTCTACACGATGAATGTTTAAACAACCTTCTACCATTTATGAAACTTATTCTATAAAATGCTAAACATGAAGCAATTACCACATAATTTAGATGGAAGCACAACCAATTTCAAGCATATCTAATGAGAAGCTAGTTTTAAAAATCAGAATTCTAACCAGCCTATCATGTTAATTGATATGTTTAGATATTACAAGCAGAAGACCAGCAAGAAATTGATAAAAATTTAGCCGATTATCGTATGTATATAATAATGCGTGTTGTCCGTTTACTGCCGCGGAGTACAACTCGGTGAGCGTGGGCAAAGCCCCCGATGGCCTGTCAAGCTTTTAATAGCTTGGCTGAAAACATCGACACATTTGTACACTGTACAAAATGAAATGTATCAATTATAAACTTATTAGTTGTATGTCTCAATCTATTGCTATTGATACTTTAATAAAAAAAATAAAAAAACGCATAGGCTATATAATAAATTGGAATAACTGAACAAACTATATTTTGAATTTGAAATACAAAATAATATTACAGTTATTAAGAAGAAACAAAACAGCTTGAGCATGATATTATTGATAGGCCTACAGTATTAGTATTGCGGTTATCAAGATTTGTAATTTTAGTTTCTGGCAATTTTTAGTTACAGAATTTCCATTGATGCCAATAATAAAATAAAGTCGATATATAAATAATGATATAAAGGCCGATCCCCAATTGAAATAAGAGTTGCAATAAGAATCCGTGAAATAGTGAAATAACAACCAACTGGTTCACAACAGTCTCGTAGTACCTTATTTCACCATAGGAGAGCGTTTCAATCGAGCACTTTTCAACCGGATCTGACGCCATAGTCACGGCCTACTCCAAACCTATAGCAGGCCGTGGCTAAATGTGGCTTTGCACTGCGACTTTTTTCCACTCGCAGCGCCAGCACCAAACTGATGGACAAACATCGAGCTGTCAAAATAATAACATTGCAACATTATGAAGAAAACGAGGTATGGCGATAGTAACTGCTCACCATTAAAACGATTAATGATTTGCAACCAAGTTGTGAAAGTTTTGTAAGTTTCTCGTTTGTTTTGAAGGTTTGTTTTCAAAATCAGAATATTTTATTGTTTGACAGCTTGATGTTTGTCCATCGATTCATTTAATTTCTTTCATTGTTGTAAAGCAAGCTTGAAAGAAGCCTACCTAACGTGGACGACGACGACATTGACATTGACATTGACATTGACATTAACATTAACAACAACAACAACAACAACAACGACGACAATATCCAGTTCGACTGGAGTAGGCCTTCTCTTCTCGAGCTCTGATTGATTCGTCATAAGGTGCATCATGGGAAGTTGAAATAAGAAATGGAATTGATTAAATTCTTATGACTATTTCAATCCACTTGACAGTTGTGAACCACAGCATTGTTATTGCATGTTCCAATTCGCTTAAACCTTATTGCTATTTTACTATTGCAACTCTTATTTCAATTGTGAATCGGCCTTAATATAATAATATGTAAAAGTAATAATACCATCAATGATAATAATAATAATAATGATGATGCAAACACGAATAATATGTAAATCCCGCACACGCCCACAACCAAACCATGACACACACGACTTAATTGTAGTTTTGACGTGTTCTTTAAATGTAATATATTTGTATCAGTTATTATTATTATTTCCAAGCCTGACTGGTAGAAATCCCACGTAGTTTCCATATTGGTTGAGTTTGAAGAGCACTGATTGAGATACGACACACAGACTCCACTATACATATAGCAACGCAAGAGAAATCAGTACAATGTTATTATAGTCAATAGTAAAGACTAGTAGTTTGACTGATCTCGATCTACGCAGCTCACTGGATATATTCGCGGACATATCAGGCAATAGCCCGCAACACGCGTTGTTATATACACACGATAATCGGCTAAATTTCCATCAATTTCTTGCTGGTTTTCTGCTTGTAATATCTAAACATATCAGTTAACATGATAGGCTGGTTGGAATTCTGATTTTTAAAGCTACTTCCTCATAACATTAGCTTGAAATTTGTTGTGTTTCCATCTAAATTATGTGTGGTAATTCCTTCATGTTTAACATTTTATAGAATAAGTTGCACAAATGCTAGAAGTTTAAACATTTGTTGTGTAGTCCGAAAAAGACAAATTCAGTGGTATGTTTGATTTGTGCTCAAGTGAATTACGTAGATGGATCTGGACGACGAGATATATTTGCGCGGGCTTCGAAACACAGAAGATGCTCTATATGCAGCGAGCAGCGTCTAGTTTGGTCCGTATACGTCACAACGCCTGGGGCAAAACATTTTTTCTTAGGATTTCAAGAGATTGGATACACTAGGCAACTTTACACATGCATTAACCGTACAGATTAGGTTTGCAATTACATGTTTTTAACGAAATGTGAGGGTTTAGTGGACCTTTAATTCAATAATGTAATGTATTCAATTAAATCTGTAATTTGTGGTATGATTCATCCTATTTCTTAATATAGACTTTCAAACCGTTGTTATATAAAAAAGAAAAAGAAAGAAAGAAACACTGTCTTCATATGTCATTACATATCACAATGCCCAGTACTGTTCCCGTGGGGAGGGGGTGGGGGGAATACATTTTTTTTTTTTTTTAATATCGATAATCTAACCTTACGTCTAGGACTGTGCGAGCAGGGATTTTTCAAGTCTAGCGAGATCGAGCAAGATTCAGAAGATATTCTTGAATCTCGAGCGAGATTCGAGATCGAGCGAACAAAAAATTTTCATGAATATCGAGCGAGATTCAAGATAAAAACATACTTTGCTTATTAAGTTATTACCTTTCTAGAACCGTAAAGGCCCGAATACAGCGCAATGTTTTTTTTCCGAAAAAAATATTCTATAGGGGTAATCGGGGTAGGTAGGAACACTATTTCAAAGTTTTCACTTCAAAAAATCATAGAATGTTTAGTTAAAAAGTTAGGACTTCACATGCTGCATCATATTTTTCTTTGAAATATTGTCTTTTAAACCATATGTGCACTACAAATTTCCAAATGCATTTCGCGATGTTTGAAATTCCCGCCTAAAGTCGATAAAGTAGTAACTTTCCATACCGGCAAGTCGATCAAGTAGTCCCATGGCGTTTTCCACTGGTACGCACCGGGTGCAATCACGGGGCAATCTGTAATGTCACAGTGACGTCATAACTCCGGCGCGGTGCAATTGTCAGTGGAACACGACCTTAAAAAGGGAGCATCTAAAACCGCGCAAATCCACAGTAATGTCCAAATGTGGCTGAATTCCAATCGTTTGTATTTTTCCTTTCAGTGGAAATCGACACAACTGAGGGTGAATTATGAAATATGATACATGATGGAACATGTTATAAGCATGTCATTATCATTATTGCCGGAAATAGGTAGAACTGGCAGCCTATAGGCCTGCCGATACAAGTGAGGTTATGTCTGACCTCTAGAGTCTAGGGGTCAAATACTTAGTCGTTCCTCGCGCGCTCCTCAACTCACCCTTTCCTCAGACGTGCCCAACCACCAATCACAGAGCAGTCCACTTGGCAATGCTGCTCTGTGATTGGTGGTTGGGCGAGTCTGAGGAATTGGCTGAGTTGAGGAGTACGTGACTCCATGCCATTGGTCCAGATGGCAAAAATGTCATCGATGAAGCGGAGCCACAAGATGGGGGTTATTGACTGTCCGGTAAGGAAGTCGGTTTCAATTTTCCCCATGAATACGTTGACGTATGAAGGCGCCATGCGGGTGCCCATCGCTGTGCCTAGCACCCAATTTCTAATAGGCCTCGCCCGTATGATCCTAACGCTCAATAACTTCACCTTCCAAGACAAACACTACTTGCAAATTAAAGGCACGGCGATGGGCACCCGCATGGCGCCTTCATACGCTAACCTTTTTATGGAGAAAGTTGAAACCGACTTCCTTGCCGGACAGTCAATAACCCCCATCTTGTGGCTCCGCTTCATCGATGACATTTTTGCCATCTGGACCAATGGCATGGAGAGCCTTCTCCCATTTCTAGATAACCTGAACTCCATCTTTATGGTGAAGTTCACATGGACCATCTCGGAAAGCCATGTGACATTTCTTGATGTGGATGTATTTCTTGAGGAAGGCCAACTTAGAACAAATGTTCATTTCAAGCCCACCAACAGCCTTCAATATCTCCACTTCGACAGCTGTCACCCCTCATCGATAAAGCAAGCCCTACCTTCATGGCAACCCGGGGTAGGAGAATATGTTCTAACAAAGAAGACTTGGCCACTTATTGCGACAAGATCACTAAAGCCTTCACCAACCGTGGCTACCCCCCTCAACTTGTACAGCAGCAAGTGACTCGTGCTCAGGTAACAGGCCAGCCAATTGCACTGAAGGGATCATCCCCCTTATGACCCAGTGGCACCCGGGCCTATATGCCCTGAATGGGATCATTAAGAGAAACATTCACCTGCTGAAATTTTCGGCCCTCACTCAAAATCTCGACATCCCACGGGTCACGTTTAAACGTCCGCCCAACATCCATGACTTATTAAAGAAACGTAACCCCTGGCGCAAAACCAATGCAGCCCAAGAAGCCCTACCACCAGGTTCATACCACTGTGAGAGCACTCGCTGCAAAACATGTCCGCTCAATCTCCCCACCGAGTCGCTCACAGCGAGAGCCTCCAACAAAACCTACCCCATTCATGGACACAACACATGCAAGACCAACAACGTCATCTACCAGCTGAGGTGCAGTAGATGCCCAGCTGAATACATAGGCCTTACTAGTTACTACCAATGCACTCAACATCAGGATGAACGGTCATAGACATGATATCACAGCAGGCAACACCGACAAGCCGGTTGCCCTGCATGCAGCCCCCCACAACCTGACATTCAATGAATGTTTCCATGTCAGTGTTGTGAGGGCTCTACCTGCTAGCTGCAACGAACATGAGCTGAGAAGATGGAAACTGGCACACCAGTGGATCACTAACTCCAGGCTCCCCCCTAACCTCAACATTCGTTAGGGTCCCGCCTGTCCACTACACCCTCCCCTTCTAGCTCTCCTCCCCTCCACCCACACCCAACAGCGCTACTGGCGTGATGCTTGTAAATATCTGTACATACCTAGGTTAGTCATCCCTCTGCACTCGTCGAGTGAACAAGGCCCTGTTTGGCCGAAAGAGTTTCGACGTTTTATGTCTGAATTCTTTTATGTGTAAACCCTAATTTTATCTACGAGACCCCGGCAGTCACCAACCAGGTAAGCTGTTGGGTTCCCTATATTCTTATCCCCTACTTGCACATATCTAGCCGTTTGGCCCCTCCTACCGCACACTTATTAATTGAAGAACTTCTAAGGGAGGAAGAGGAAGTCAAGGGGTTGGGAGTGGGGTGATATCCAAGATGGACGTTGTCAATGGAAAGTGTTGACTTGGTCTGTGGAATTTTTACCAGCAAGCAATTTTGCAAATAGTTTAGACTATTTTTGAAGTCTATGGCATATTACTAGAATCCATGTTTTGGTAGTACAATCATGAAAATAGGCCGCCTAAATGTTGTATCTAGATTATACAAAGCCTAGGCTAGGGTAGGCCCAGGCCTACCTTCCGTAAGACGGTCTAAGCCTAAGCTCTTCATAATTCTGTGGTAGGCGGTAGGCCTGTTAGTATTTATTACGAAATTTGGTTAAAATATAAAAATAATGATGAAATATTGTGTACGTCGTAGAATCTCCACAGAATGTTTCTGTTTTAATATATTACGCTTTCTTTCTCGCGCCTGCTTGAGACTCGAATTTTCGAGCAGATACACAAGCAGAATTTTTATCTCGATTCGAGCACAGCTCTACGCATTGCTCAAGAAATTGAAAATCGACACTATTGACTTGCACGTCCATCTTCTACATTTCACACACAGTCACCCCCACTCGCTAACTACGCTGGACCTACCTATGCTGGATGGAGTAGTCGTGCGCATCAAACGTCTTGAAAGAAGAATCAACACTATTGACTTGCACGTCCATCCTCTACATTTCACACACAGTCACCCCCACTCGCTAACTACCCTGGACCTACCTATGCTGGAGTAGTCATGCGCATCAAACGTCTTGAACGAAGAATCGAAACTCGTTTCTTCTTCCATCTCCTGTTCCAGCGATATCGAGTAGATGGCCGATATGCCGGGGTCTGGCGAGAAGAAGACCTGCGATTGGTCGAGGGACGGAACTGTGCGTAGTAGGTGGAACGTCCGCAGATCCCAAACTTCGGTGTTGGAGACTACCTGTATGAAATAAACAATTCCAAGACATTTAGCCTATGTAAGTTGTGTACTGTGATTACAACCTAACAGTTCGCACTGTAGGGATATTCAATAAATATGAATGCATACCAATGTGTTAAAAATATGTAGCTTCTGTTCCAATTAGTTGAGATATGTATTGGTAGTTTAAGGTCCGATTGACATTATTAATTACTAATTAGATAACGAGGAATGGATAATTGAAGGAACCAGATATCCTAGACAATACATTTGAGTGTTAATGTGCATTGGTGTATTTACCATACAGTATTGATTGGTTGATAATGGCTAGGCTAGTTAGATTACTTAAAAAATTGTGTTTGAGGAAAGGGGAAGGGAGACGAACATCTCACCTGAAAAGTGGTAGGCGGCTTCATGAGAAGTAGAATACAACACTTGAAATAATACCAATGTCTGAACCCTTTTGGCCTACATGGATGGCCTTGGTCACTCCACAATTGGAGAGTTACTCTCCAGTAGATCTCCGATGATCGAGTGACCAAGTCAGTGTAGGCCAAAACGGTTTGACATTTGTAAAATGTCATGTAATGTACTGTGTACTATCTTCTACTTTTCATTTTCTTTTCGTTTTTTTGCATTTTTTTCCTCCACCCCCTATCGCTGCTCTTCAAAAACTCCCTTGCCAGTCTCCGTCAGCAGAATAAAGACCTAGAAGTTCAATGGAACCCTAGCCACTGCCAGGTCCTGGGGAACGAAAAAACTGATTTCTTGGCCAAAAAAGCCGCGCAAGCTGCTCCTCCACAAGCCGCGGCTACGTCCTACAGAGGTGCTAAAATCAAGATCACGACAGCCATCAAAAAGGCGTACAAAAGCACATATGAAGAGGCCTTACGAGCCAAAAACTGGTGGGCAGAAATCAAGAGAGGGCCTGATAAGAATTGGTCAAGAAAGACGGCCACCGCCCAGTTCCGGCTTGCAACAGGCCATGACGTCCTACAGCATCACCTGAACCGCTTTAACATCAGCAAAGAACCGGCAGTGTGCAAATTGTGTAGCTCTGATGTACAAGACAGGGCACATCTTTTTAGATGTGCTGCCCTCAAGGTTTTTATCGACTCCCTGCCCAATGAAATGAGCAGGCCAGAAAAGGAAGCTGTTTTATATTGGATAGTTAGACAAAAGAATGACTGAAAAAGCCATCTTGGCACAAGGAAAAAAAAAAAAACTTTTCTGGTGGCTGCCTACCTTGTTTCAGATGAGCCATTGATGTCCTTTCTCCAAAACCGATAGAGGTGGCTCAGCGGTAAGACGCGAGACTCTAATTCGGGAGGTCGCCAGTTCGATTCTGGCCACCGGCAGACCTGACTGAAGGTTTTTCCCCGAGGTTTTCCTCAGTCGTAAAAGCGAATGCTGGGATTGAGTCATACTAACAGCCCTCGGACAATTCTTCCCAACTATCCAAACACTCTAATAACCTAGTTTGTCACCTGAAGAGGGGCACACCCGGTAAAGCTGGTGTGCACCCTAGAACGGGTATTCCTACAAAAATTATTATTATTTATTTCTCCAAACACAAATAAATATTAATAGCAAGTTTAATGTATTTTTATTTAGTTTTCAGTTTTCCAACGCCATACAGACTGCATATCTCAAATGCTTGTAACTCCTAACCCTGCTTGCATAGTAGGCTACCTACATATGGATACTAAGTTAAAATAAAGGGTTATGAAAGTAGGTGCCAATCGGCTGGAATGGTATATAATGTGAGGAAAGGATCCAACAGCTTACCTTTGTGTAAGATGACGGATTTGCGAATTTGAAGTAAACATAAAACATAATACAAATATAACGAGAGCAGTAGCCATTTTTCTCTCGAGTGAACAAGACATCAGTCGAAACGTCTCGTTATATTTGTATTATGTTTTATGTGTAGCCTACTTCAAACTCGCAAATCCGTCATCTTACACAAAGATTAGCTGTTGTATCCTTTCCTCACATTATATACAGTGGAGCCTCGATTATACGTTTTCCAAGGGCCAAACCGAAAAAAACGTATAAGTACAAAAAACGTATAACTACAATTACATTTGTTTTCGTTTGTAATGAGTGGAGATGGTGACTCTCGGCAGTCTCCTCTTTCTGCAGTACAAAAATTCCCTTCACAGTGTGTTCTAGCGCACCTAGGAGCGGGGGGGGGGTTAAAATGGTGCTTAGGCTAAATTATTGTACATTTACATGTTACGTCGTGAAAATCGGTGTTTTTATTTCGAATAGTCCCGTCCGAAAGTGATATCTAAATCATTTTATTCCAAATATTGTTGCTCGCCATACCGTTTTTCAGCATCGATCGCTTTATTTTTCCCGTCCGAGATCAATATTTACCTCGATTAATCGTTTTTCGGTTATAAATGTCAACGCGGAAACAAGTTTCAGCGACCGCTACGTAAGTGTTTTTTGGACGCGACTGTACGGCCGCGCGTCACCGGGAGACCGCTATCACGGGCTGGCGGCAGCTGTCGGCTCAGCGCCCGCGAGGGATGTATCACACAGAGCCCGCGCTCGGCCCGCAGGCCTATTACGTCGGCAAGGTCGAGGGCACGGATAATTATTTTAAATCAACAAATTGATGAAACGATCAGATCAATACGTGAAATGTTATTATAAAATCATAGGATAGTAATAAAACAACAAATCGACAAAACAAGCCATTATGAACACTTGGTATCAATTTAAAAACACCAACAAACTTGGAACTATCTGCATGGACAGACGCTCTGTGAAATGTAGGCTAGTATGGTGGGAGGGGTGATGAGGGGCTGCCTCGGGGCTTGGGCTACCTGCCAAGAGCCGGACGTGAGCAAGGGTAGCGAATGGGAGGAGGGGAGGGGGGCCAGGTGGGGTGACCGCTTGACAATAACAACATTCCATTCTCGCGCATTCACAGCTGCATATCCCGAACGAGATAAAGCTTGCGCTTCCAGGAAGTGATTTCGGATGACAAATAAAACCAATTAGCGTATAATCGCTACTAAGATGTCTGGGGGGAACAATTTCTGTCGCGTATAACCGAAAATAACGTACATATAACCAAATAACGTATAATTAAATTATTTTAACATTGATTCTTATGGGAAATGGCCGGGACCATATGGAAATCACGTATAAATACGAAAAACGTATAAGTACGAAACGTATAATCGATGCTCCACTGTACCATAAAATAAAGGGTTTTGTTTTTGTTGTGTTGGATACCACATGCGAGAGTAATTTTTGGAGTGTTGGAAGTATTATTATTGGGAATGTCGGGTTTGGGGGTTATTTAATATTTATATATCCTTTTAACTCGTACATATAACAAGTCCTATTCGAACATAAACACAAAATCTAAAGCACAAACTCACCTCTAGCCCCGAAGGATGGAATATGCCACTGATGGTTTGGTTTAGCTTGTCGAACTTGTGTATTTCCTTGCCGGCCTTGACATCCCAGAGAACTCCGTCTGAGAGAACCAGATCGTCTGTGGGGTTGAACGTTGCTCGGTTCTTTGTGTACTTATTCGAGTTCTTTGGTTCGAGTGTGAGGACATTTCTTCCTGTCGTTAGATCGTATATCTAGACACAAGAGGACCTCAAGGTAAAGAAACATGTTTTGAAAGTTCAGCAGGTCACTGTCAACTCGGTAGCCCACGTTTCGATGCATTTTGGATTTTCAGATTTATTACCGTATTACACCAAATACAATACATGTGTGGAATTTGAAGTAGCCAGTGGGAAAAATATATCTTGAATATAATACGACCAGGGTGAACAACAATACAACTGCCGCCTTGCCGGCGCTGTGCCAAGAGCGAGCCAGGCAGCCCTGCGCTACAGTAAACCTGCCTAGAACGGGCTCCGCCTGTGCTCGTGCTAGCAGTCTTGAACAGAGCACGACAACGCATTCTAGTGGAGATGTTGCGCAGCGGAGCGCTGGCGTGGTGTATAAAGTCTCCAGTAGAGTGCGGTAGGTTCGAGAACTCGCCACGGAGTCGTGATCGGCGATAGTGCGCACGTTTACGCGCGCGGAAAATTTGAATTCTCGCTTCAAAAACCTTAGACCGCGAATATACGAATACGATTTTTTTTTTAGGGGAAAACCTCGTATTATATTTGGGTCAAATCGGTATTAAGACAATACTTTTAACTTTTCCTAACTACTACGTAAAACTTCTTTATAACGAACTCTTGCGGGCCAGATTATTATTTTGTTATAAAGAACATATCTTTATAAAGATGATACCTTCACATGCATAAGAACCTTTTGGGCCCTCAAAAACAGTTTGCTATATACGTAGAAAATTTTGTTATAAATACGTGTGTTATAAAGACGTTTGTTAAAAGTTTCACTGTATTCTTATTCTGGTTGTTCACTCCCTGCACATTCACTAAATCTGATAACTTGTATTTTAATAATTGTTTTCAGCATTATTGTTGAGAAAGTATTTTATCTATTGAATTACAAGAAGCACTAATCAACATTGAAATGGTTTTCTTCTGAAGTCATACAAATCACAATTACACAACTAGAAAATAGCAAAAAAAAATGTCTTCCGGCAATTGGGGCTCTGCACCCGGCTCTTAGCAGGGGGCATTAAATTCATACATTTCAATATGTTATTTTGCCATATTTTTCATTTTAAATTATGGTTGTCCCCAAGTTAACAAATTTCAACCCCCGATTATATCATAAAACATTATAAGCTATGGTACATCGAACACTGCAATCAAAATCAAATCCAATGCATAATATTAGGCAAAACAACATCAGTAAGTAGTCGAAGCATTTGTCTACTTTTTTAGTCCACGTCCTCTCCTGGCTCACTTTTCCTCCATGCCTTCTTACTTGGCCCTTTCCTTCAAAGAACTAGTCTGTCATCTTCATAATTCACCCACTCATCGTCTCAATTAGCCAAGTTGCAAAAATATGGGACGTAAAACCCAAATACAATCATCAATCTTAGACTTCTAACCATATCCCTAATCTCTCTCTAATCTTGGCCATTCTATTGTGGAGTACAACTACCTACATGGAGTATAAAATTCAACTTACTGATGCAAGCTCTCCTTTTGTGCCAATGATACGGTCTTGTATTAAACCTTTGTTGAACTCAACGCACTCATCCTCGTCGAAACTAAACCTAGGACACAGAGAAATGTAGGCTATCAGTACAACTGAAATTGCAAGTTACAAAATGAACATGTCTTCTAGATAGCTAAATGCTACTACGCATTATGGAAGTAAGTACTAGGGATGTCATAGGGTACCCGGGTACCCGGGTTACCCGGATCCAGAAATTACCCGAATCCATTTTTAGGATCCGGATCCTTATCGGGTAGTATTATTTGTAAAAAAAAAAAAAAAACAAAAAAAAAAATACGCGACGATATTTCTGCGGCTACTTTTCTTGAAGCTACAGTGAATTCCTGCTTGTGGGCGTGGCCAGCTGGTCGCTGGTTAGTACGCGCTGTCATTACTGCGGGCGAGTTCTGTGAGGCCATATACACTCCCCTCCCCCCGCCCTTCCCGCGCGCAGCGGCCGCACAGAGCCCAACCCACACAGCGGCCGGCAGCTGGCACGGGCAGAGAACGACCTTCAACCGCGTGGTTTCGGGGGGGGGGGGGGGGGGGTGTAACAAAGATAAGATGACATAATTTAGGCTTTTAGGATTCGGGTAACCCGGTTCTTGGAAGGTCTGGAACCGGATCCGAATTTTCCTACCCTATGACATCCCTAGTAAGTACTGTGTCTGTCTCTAACCTATGCATGTGGAAATATGAAATGATTTATTTACATATTACTTCACACCCGGCAAAATATTAAAAAATTTGTATTTTTAATACAAATAACTTTAATATGTACATATATTTTTGAATTTTTTCTTTAATACTAAAAATAAATGTTCACACATTTAGACTGGGAAAATTAGCAACAGTATCAATGTTTGGAATAAAAAGTAGTATTTTAGTCTCAAAGCGGCAAGAAATAACATCATTCCTTTACTGTGTTCATTAACATCACAGATTAGATGAACGTATTCCGATGAGCACAGGACTCACTTCATGTTGGCACTGTTATCACTGATGGACCACAGGATCGAGAGAGGTCTTCTCCAAGTACACGATGTCAGGAGAAGTTGGTTTCTTTTACTCATTTCTAAGTAGCAGACGTAAGACTCGTGGCATTGGAACGAGGCCTCTTCCTATGAGCAGACACCAAATACATCAGCACGAGTATAGAGATAAGTTTAATTACATGGTTTCAATATAGGTGGGCCCAAACAGCACGAAATGAAAACTCAGAGGAACGTACACCAAAATTTCCGAATGGTTTTTTAGCGAAATTTTCCCAAATGTAGAAAAACACATTATTGTGGACAAGACAACCCCTTGGGACCCAAAAAACGTCAACAAATATTTGCAAAATGGAGCAAAATAAGACTGTTTTGACATTTATTAGCGAAATACAAGCATTAATATAGTTTTCCGCTAAATTTGAGCGAAATCGGCAAGTTTTCCCGATTTTCCGTGCCATTATTATGTGTCTTGTGCGAAAATGCGTAATTCGACAGCTCGGCTAGAATTTTGTTTTTCCGAAGTTGGTACACCGCCGAAAATCCAAAGTTCCCGATGACTAATCGAATTTTTGTCTGTTGGTCACACTGGTGCAATAATTCTTTTCGACCTAATCGAATGCATTTTTGCTTCGACTTTCGACTTCCGTTCATGATCGATCGATCGATCATCTATCGTAACGTGTTGTCTTTAAAAATTTCGTCATGCCAAAGGTGGTTGACCGTCAGCGTGAGTTTGAAAGTGAAGGTTTTTACATTTTTGCTTAAAAAATTCAAATAATGATGTGCAAGTTTTGCAACGCGCAAAAATTCGAAACTAGGCTTAGGCCTATGTAACTTCAATACATACCTAGGCCTCACTATTACACTGTGAAGTATGTGCATACAAGGTTATGCGGTGCCTTGCAAACTTTAATTGTTTTTACTATGATAGTATAGTAGTAGGTAGTATTTAAAATGACTTGAGGCTACGCCTTGTAAATTAATGGAATGTTTTGCCATGTACAAATTTCTTAAGGCTTTGCTGTGTTAAAATAGCTGTTTTTTTATATAGCGAAATGGAGCAATTTTTTTGATTTTATATAGTGAAATTAAAGATTTTTTATAATGAAATGAAGACTTAATAGGCAAACAATACGTGGTGGAACACGGCATGGTTTAAACTCGAGTTTATAAATAAGCGTAGCTTTGTTAAACCCGAGTTTAAATCAGTTTGGTGGAACCGGGCCATAGAGGGCTAAATGGGCAATGGAAGTCCTAAATTTTAATTTTCAAAATGTTATTGTAGGATATGAGTTGATAGTACTTACCGCTCCAGAGTTGAGGTTATACATCTTGACTTCCCCTTGGTAAGTTCCGATGAGAAGGCTGTTGTCATTAGGCTAAACAGAAAATATGTAGGCTATCAGTGGTAAAATCTTAGAGTTAATAGAAGATGCAAAATATACATATTTTGCTTTTAGCTTGGCTAGGTAAATGTAAGTATGAATTGAATGAAAAGAAAGTTGTGACTAGCATTGAGATTTAAACTAACCGCCTCGTTACACGGTAAGAAACTCGCGATAGTTTCTCGCGCGAGTTTCTTATCATCTCAGATACACTCTCAGATACACTCAGATCCACTCAGATACACAATCTTCAAGTGGAAGGTGTGGGCAAAAGGGAAGAAAAAAGCCAGACTGAGCTGAAAGTGCTTACTGAGGCACACCTGAAGAAGCACTACCCTAAATCCGAATGGATACATGTCTTCACAGACGGCTCCCAAGACAGCACGGGAAGGAATACTGGCTTCGGCTTCCACTGCATCTTCTTTGAAGAGGCCCACCTTATGGCACCAGGCTCGAGCATTTTTGATGCCGAAATAAGAGCCATTTCAAGAGCAGCAGAAAAAATCGCAGAAACGCCAACATTTCCACTCAGGAAAACAAAATGTGTTATTATCTCAGACAGCAAGGCCGCCATCAAGAACATCTGTCACATTGAAAAATGTGAAGAAGCCTCCCTGTCACTTCAAAAAAGTCTAATCAGAAATGTGATGCATGGCAAAGTGCTAAAAATCCAGTGGGTGCCAAGCCACTGTAACATCCTGGGCAACGAAAAAGCCGACGCACTACACAAATTGGGCTCGAAGAAGTCGGCACCCGACACGGCGAGTATCTCCTTCAACTCTGCCAAAAACCTTGCTAAGGAGGGCCTCAAGACATCATATGAAAGACTTCAAGAGTCCAAGACGAACCACAAACTGTGGCGAGACGAGGTGCTCAAAGGGCCGGACAAATCATGGTCAAGAAAAGTGGCAACATCGCAGTTTCGGCTGGCCACAGGACACGATGTCCTGCAGCACCGCTTGAGTCGATTTCAAATAACAAAGGAACCAGCAACTTGCAAATTATGTACATTAGGTTTTCAGGACAGAGCACATCTCCTCAGCTGTGCCACACTTAAATCTGACATTGACGCCCTGCCAAATAACCTGAGCGGGCCAGAGAAGGAAGCACATATTTATTGGATAGCTAGGAAGAAAAATGATTGAAAAATCAAACTTTCGGCATAAGATAAAAAAAAAGATACACGACAGATAAATTGCAAGCGCCGTTAGCCCTATCTATTGGCGTTCATTACAAAACTGTTGGTTACAAGAGAAGCCGCCAGAATAGGCCTAGTAGGCCTCACAGACACCGACGTTCAAGAAGGCTGTAGTAGGCCTAGCTAGAATTTTGTAATCAACTATGTAAACAAGCTCACCAAGCTGTCATTCTGACTTTTTGATTTTCCTAGATTGATTCTTGAATTATGTCAGCCATGGCACAACCACAGGGAGAATAGGCCTAGCCTAATTTTGGTTTACTAGACTATTGATCGACCAAACCACATCTCCCTTGGCCAAAACGGACGAGTTCAAGTCGACTGGAATGCAGGTGATAGCGCATAAACGCGTGCTCCTCGTGTGAATGGTAGTGGCAAAACATGGCTTCACTTACATTGCATTATTTCAGAAACTATTAAAGCTAGAGCAATATCATAAGTGGCACAAGAAAGATGACAGTTATACCTTGACGACGATAGTTGTATATTTATGACAGGTTTCTTGTGAATGTGAACCATACAAATTGCGATCGTATAAAACGTAGAAATCATCGAAAGGTTTCCACTAACATTGCTCTGCTTTAACGACTTTATTTTATTAACTGTTAACGTTTGACAAATATAGTGGACATCATCGTGTAAAGGAAGGTTAGACAAAAGTATTTATGTGATTCAATGTTTGATGCGCGTATTGGTTATCTTGAAAGCATGATTTGAATATTGGCTGAACTCGCCATGAAATGTCGTCTACTACTCAACTACAAGCGAAAGCGAAACGTTTATAAAGCCACCTTCGGCATTGAAGTTATTTCGTAATGATTAACACTAATTACAGAATATTGAAAACTTTGATAATCCAAATCAATAACTTCAACACAAGTTTGCATTACAAAAAAAAGTTTATTATTTTTATCAATCGAATAATCAATCATCATTATCAATCAAAATACCAATCAATCAATTAAACTTTTTGACACTGCGTGATCAAGCCGCGTATAAGACCCTAGCCTAGTGGGTGGGTCATGTAAAAAACAATTAAAATAGTACTGAAATGTATGCTTCCTTAATGCATTATAAAGATCTGCTTATAGTATTGGATAATTTAACATACCATGCCGTCTTATCGCTCCTCGTCTGTGTCCTCGTCCGTGTCTTCTGTATCAGAGGACGAGTCGTCTCCTAGATTTATTATCATGCTATCTATTTCATTGTCGATTAACCCGTCCGGTTCCCAGTACTGGTCTTCAATGTCTTTAACGTGTTTGCAGCAAGCAGCCCATTGTTGTGGGGTGTAATTAGAAAACTCGATCTCGCACAATTGTCGAACGCGTTCTAATGATTGCCCATCGTTTTTGCTGCCCACTTGTCCTTTAATATAACCCCAAACAAGCTCTATAGGGTTTAAATCTGCGTGGTAGGGTGGAAGTCGTATAACAGAATGTCCGTGAGCAGTAAGCATGTCGTCTATTTAGTATTGCGGATCAGACGGTGTCTTCGTAACTAAATCTAACAGTTCAGGCTTGCGCATTTTACCATCAAAATTAATTTTATTTAACACTAGCCAATCTTGAATGACTTTCTTAAGGGAAGCAGTGGTGGGTTTTCGGTTTACTTGGACGCAATGGTAGAATGCATTATCCATAACGATAACAGAGTCCGGGGGAATATTTGGTATAAACTTTTCCGCGATCCACTTACTAAAGTTCATGTCATCATGATAATCACCTGTTTTCTGTTTCGATTTAAAAATAAGTAATGCGTTCGGTACAAATCCGGCTTCTCCCCCACCGTGGACAACTATTAATCTATAGGTATCAAGACACCCTGTTCTTCTTCTGATTGCCAACAGGAAGGGACCGAATGTGTCGAATGTACGTATGTTTCGTCAAGATAATGTTTTCTTTAACTCTCGAAAACCTCGAATTTTACAAAGGTATTTCGCGCGCCAACTTGTGATTTCTTGTCTTTTAATCAAAAAATTCCTCTTTGATTGGCATTTTTTCCACCTGAAACCGATTTCTTTCACTACTTTTCTCAAAGTTTCACGGCTGCAATCGAGTACGTCTTCTTCTTTCAGCATGTGTAATAACGTTCTAATTGTGGGTGGTACTTTCTTAACAGTGTAAAATTCGTGGATTTTTCTTCTGATGACACATTTTGAAAAATCGGCGATTTCTATTGCTTTATTTGGTCGAGGTGCCTTTTTACCTTTGTGAGTTGAAAATGTCAGTTCACCTTTGCAGTGAATGCTGGTTTCACCCTCTTTAAGCAACTGTTTAATTAAAAAATCGGAATACCCTGTGGCTTCGGCTACTTCCTTAATATAATTAATTTGAGGTATTACACTGTTTTTGAAATATTGGCATGTACGTTAAATACAATCTCGTCTGACCGGTCCATATCACTCTGTGATTTTCGGCAGAGCTGTTTAATGTAAACTGCAGGCACGCCTGTTGCATCTGCGCATTCGTCCGTGTAATGCTTCTGCACATGTTTACGTTCTTTGGCTTTTTCGCGAAAATAGCACGATACCTTGTACACTACTTCCCGGCATTGTCCTCTAATTGTCGGCTTAGTTTTTTTTTTAGGTGGTTGATCCTCCATGCCTGCTCAATGTTCAAATAAGTACTCCTAATTCTAAAACAAACTAATTCACAAACAAGTCTTTTAATTCTTACATATTGTCTTGATAAATATTGCAACTCAAGTCTTAATTACATTACACCACACGCGCGCACCCACAGCACTTCACTGCGACCAAACATACTGAGGATGTGCCTCAGCAAAAAGGGATGCGATAGGCCTAATCAGGCCTAATGGGTATTGATGGGCACAGTATGCATAGCTGTGTCTGGTTTTAATCATGGATTTCATTAATATTATCCTTTTGGCTTTTAAACAGATAAGTTAGTGCATGTGGTGCAACACACAATGTGCTATGTTGATAGTGGAAGTTTAAGTTTAATGCACTATGGGTTCGAGACTAGATAATGATATTGTTTCAATATTCAACGAAAACCGTTCCCGTAACTGCATAATAAGCATTGCAATAAAAAGGAATGAGCTCAACTGATATCGATGTTTAGGCCCTACTGTTAAATGTTTATGTTACGCGTGTTCATTTTCCAATTCATCTACCAAATATTTATTTAATGAATTATAAACGAAGACTTCCTGATCTCTCGTTCTGACAGTTCGACCATTATTAATAAGACTTATCATCGCCTATCTATCTTTATTTATTTATGAAGTACAGTACAACCTTGATATAACGTCGCTGAAGGGACTATTGATTTTCGACGTTATGTCAAGCGCGACGTTGTACCAGATTATCACAAAATTATCAAAAAATAAAATTACACATTATCATTATGGGGGGGGGGGGGAAGGAAGGGGGGTAGACGTTTGTATGGCCCCCTATCTTAGGTATAGACCTACACACTTCTAATTTGGCCAGGGCTATTGTGAGTCGGCTGTCACCGCTGTTATCAAGGAGGAGGTGTGGGTGTTTGTACGTGGCATGTTGCTGCCACAGGCTCACGCAAGCTTCCCCCCCCCCCCCCCCCCCCCCCCCTCCCAACCATTGACCGCCTGGCGAGTTACGGGCTAAGGGAATAATGGGCAATGTCAAAAATAAAACGACTGATAACCAAATAAAGATAAAATGTATTAAAGGTCTAAATAATGTACCATGATAATATGGCGTGTCTTGAATTATCTAAGCTCTTAGCGCTTGAAGAAGTCTGTTATCTGTAACTGAACTTACTAGATTTTGTATACACATAGTACAATGCCCCGTTTATATTTAGTAACTGCTTTTGGACCTCGTCACTTATTTCGTGCGCCACTAAATAACTATGTACGAACGGTTTCGTATGCAGCCATAGCTTCTTGAAACTTCGGGGGGGGGGGCTCTGGGGCTTCTACAACGCTGTCTACGTCGCTGAGGTCGGCGCCATCAATGGTCTTATTTTCCTCGATTATATCATCAACTGACAGTACCGCGCTTGTCACTAAGTGGCTGTCAATTTCAAAAAATTCTTCCATTGTACAGGCTCCTCCCAACCTCTCCCAATCCCCCGGGGCGATCTCATTAGGCGGGCTCTCGTCATCGCTCTCGTCATAGGCCTCGTCATCGGCCTCGTTGTCAAACGCCGTCAAAACGTCGTGCTCTTTCACGAAACCAGCTTTGCGAAAGCATTTCGCTATTGTTTCTGGTTTGACAGTAGCCCAAGCCCAAGCAATGAATGACATCGCCTAACAAAGAAGAGGGTTAGAGTTGTTAAACCTACACAGCCACGCACAACAATCTACCGAAGGTCGCTGAAATAAAAAGCCGGCGAGCGAGGCCGCAGATGCCGGGAAGCGGAGTGCGTGGCGGGCGGGGGATGCGGGGGGGACTGGAATGTGGCAGCGGCGGGGTAGGGGAGGAGGGGAGGATAACGTTGAAGGGTCGACTCAACTTCAAGTTGGGAATTGCGAATTCCGTGATCGTGTTCGGCGGGAAAATCCATGTTAACAAGGAAGTTTGAATGAAACGACGTTTTAACGCTCGTTTGACTGCTGTACGGTCCGAAAATAGGCGTCGTAATGTCGGATACGACGTTATATCAAGGGACGTTGTATTAAGCTCTAGATAACATTATCTCTTATGGGAATTCGCCGGGACTTTGTCAAAACGACGTGATAATGCGAACGACGTTGTATCGTGCGACGTAATAACAAGGTTGTACTGTATAACTATTTATCATCATTTCAATTATCATCAGCAAACGAGGCATCTCATCTCGCTTCTCGTTTGGAACGTAGTTTTGCCGTATAGCTCTGCCGTAAGCGCCCGGGAGAGATGTGTTCCCGACCCCTGCCGATAGCAACTGACACCTGCTAGCTACGGCCGGCCGTATAGCTCTGCCGTAAGCGTGCGGGAGAGATGTGTTCCTGACCCCTGCCGATAGCAACTGACACCTGCTAGCTACGGCCGGCCGTATAGCTCTGCCGTAAGCGCGCGGGAGAGATGTGTTCCCGACCGCTGCCGATAGCAACTGACACCTGCTAGCTGCACTTCACTACCGGCCGCCCCTAAAAAACCGAATAGACTAGACCCGGATGCGCGCGCAAGCTTTTGCGCACGGAGATGTGCTCGTGGTAAATCTATAGTGCCCTTAATTTTAATGTCCAGTTAAAGTGTTGAGTAAATTTAACTGTCAGATAAGCCAATTTGGTGTATTTCTATTGGCCATTGTCATGGTGAAAAAAATTCAACTAAAAAGTAGATTTTAACTGGACATTGAAATACCGGCCCTTGGCCAAGCAGGACACAGGTGACGGTATATAAACTACTTTTTTTGAATAATTATAGGTTACGGTGCATTGTTTACTTTATTTCGCGGGCAAAACATGATTAATTCCATCAGTAGTGGAGTCAATAGATTCTCATGTGTGCGAGACACCACTACTTACCAAGAAGGTGGCGACGTACTGCCTCCGTGCAGGCGAGACACCACTACTTACCAAGAAGGTGGCGACGTACTGCCTGCGTGCAGGCGAGACACCACTACTTACCAAGAAGGTGGCGACGTACTGCCTCCGTGCATGCGAGACACCACTACTTACCAAGAAGGTGGCGACGTACTGCCTCCGTGCAGGCGAGACACCACTACTTACCAAGAAGGTGGCGACGTACTGCCTCCGTGCAGGCGAGACACCACTACTTACCAAGAAGGTGGCGACGTACTGCCTGCGTGCAGGCGAGACACCACTACTTACCAAGAAGGTGGCGACGTACTGCCTCCGTGCATGCGAGACACCACTACTTACCAAGAAGGTGGCGACGTACTGCCTCCGTGCAGGCGAGACACCACTACTTACCAAGAAGGTGGCGACGTACTGCCTCCGTGCAGGCGAGACACCACTTGTTACCAAGAAGGTGGCGACGTACTGCCTCCGTGCAGGCGAGACACCACTACTTACCAAGAAGGTGGCGACGTACTGCCTCCGTGCAGGCGAGACACCACTACTTACCAAGAAGGTGGCGACGTACTGCCTCCGTGCAGGCGAGACACCACTTGTTACCAAGAAGGTGGCGACGTACTGCCTCCGTGCAGGCGAGACACCACTACTTACCAAGAAGGTGGCGACGTACTGCCTCCGTGCAGGCGAGACACCACTACTTACCAAGAAGGTGGCGACGTACTGCCTCCGTGCAGGCGAGACACCACTACTTACCAAGAAGGTGGCGACGTACTGCCTCCGTGCAGGCGAGACACCACTACTTACCAAGAAGGTGGCGCAAGTGTAGAACCCGTCCATGTCCGGCGGCCTGAATGATCTCACCGGGCAGAACCTCGAGTGGATGAGTCTCCGGTCGAGTCTGCTCGAGATGCGTGTTCCGCCCTCCTGGCGCCGACCGAACCTGATCACCACGTTGAGCGGTGAGAGGTTCTTCACCTTCGGGTCGGGACATCTGTGAGGCCTGCCACATGGACAAAATAAAATAAATATATAAATTCATAGAGAAATTTATACAAATAAATGGAGAGAGAATGTCTTTGTTGGTTTGGACATATGAAAAGAATGGACCTGGCTAGGATACCAAGAAAAGAGTTTGAACGACTTCAAGAAGAAGGGCATAAGAAGAAAGTGGGAAGACTGAGAGACAAGTGGGTGAATCAGATCAAAGACAACGTGGAGAATAGAGGGAGATCACGGAGGAAGTTGAAGCAGAAAGACTGTTGGAAAAAACCGTGAGAGATGGAGGGAACTGACTAAACAGCTCTCTGGTGAAGGAGAGTGTGATCAAGGAAGAAGTTGAAGAGGTGGTTGTGTCAGGCCTGGCTAGTCGACAACGAAGATATTAGCCCAAGAAATGGAGTACTTCGCTACTCCCCAAGCTACCTGATTTGATTTTGGAAACAGGGTCAAGATATATATATTGTAGGGGTGTGCGAGTACTCGAATTTATGAGCTTTTTCGAGCTTTTTTTTAAGCTCGGTACCGAGCCGAGTTTCATTTTCGGCTTGATATTTTTGAGTCTTGCTGTCTAGGCCAAGGTCTAGGCCTAGGCCTAAAAATGTCAGTCGTCGTGCGGTTTTAATTATACTCTTCTATAAACGCATGAAGAATCCAAAAGGCAGAAACGAATATTTAGGTGTCTGCAAGTACGATGAAGTTGGAAAATTTCGGGGTTTTAGGCCCAGCATAGACTTAAGAGAACTTATAGGCCTAGGCCTATACTTTTCTGGGTACCTGGCCTAGGCCTAGCTGGGCTTTTCCTAGGCCCCGATCTTGTGAGAATAAAATGTTACATCTCTAGATGCAGCACGATGTTTCGTTATTCTGCGAGTAGAAAAACAGATGCTTTCTGCTTTTCACAGTAAACAATAAACATCTAGCTCTAATTTTCACGAAAGTTCTAGCCAAACTTTGTTCCACTTTTTTGGAGACAAACTTTGAGCAATGGTAAGGGGACTGCAACCGTCAACTGAGAACAAAGTAACCCCAACTGTATTATAACTAAGGTTGCCCATCGACATCGATTAATCGATTAATAATCGATGTCGATGCAAATTTCCGACATCGATTTTTTTTTCATAAATCGAATCGAATCGTTTTTCACACAAAGTAATAATAATAATAATAAATCTGTACTCCGCTCGTCGACTGGGTTACAACACATTATCAACTTACCAGAGGGGTTTGCGATGAACAAGAAACGATTTTGTTAGGTGGGTTTACAGCATAGCGTTGGGAGCGAAGCGAGAGCGCGAGCTCCAATCGGCGGCCAAGTTCACGTGAAACTCGACCACTGATTGGAGCTCGCGCCTTCGCTTTGCTCCCAACGCTTAGCCATAAACCCACTATTAGTTTTTCGTTTTAGTTTTTAGATTTTTCAAGGAACTTTTTTTACCGATGTCGATTATTTCAGGTTTGATGTCGATGTCGAAAAATTTCCGACATCGCGATGTGACATCGATGTTTTGATTTCGATGTCGATGTTGTAATTTAACATCGATGGGCAACCTTAATTATAACGTTATTTATATCCGACATTGTGATATGGAATTTTGATCTGTTTGTAGCTTCAGATGCAATAAAATCAATATTTTACACGAAATTTAGTTTACTTAAGTATGTCCTAATATTCTACTGAAATACAAATGCATTTTAAAAAACAAGTCGAGAAGTTGAAAAGTTGTGTTACTGTATTCATACACTCTCTAAGCTCCCTAATAATGCAACTACCGTGCGATCTATGGTCGGTACTGTGAACTAAATGGCCATCGCTAGCGCAACCTAAGGTCGGTAAAACAGTTCAACTAAACTGTTTTACCAACCTACTGCGCAACAATAACAGGGTTGTATTGGGTAGGGTTACATTATGTAACCGTATAATAATATAATTATGTAACTTACATAATATGTTATAAACAAAGATGTACTTGATCTTAGATGTACCGAAATTTTGGTATACATACACTTCCTATCGCATTGCATCAACTGAAATAAAATGCAGCCGTAAATTTACAATTAACGCTATTTCAAAGGCTCGGCTCGGCTTGAAAATCAAGCTTTTTTTCTCATACTCGGCTCGGCTCGACTTAAAAATCGTAGGCTCGCACACCCCTAATGCATTGTATGTATAAATAAATTTGTGCTTAGAGTCTATACCTGGGGTGGTTTCGTCAAACTTTTCATCTCTAATTACCTACAAACAAACACGGTGACTACGATGCATTTTGAATGTAATAATGTTTGATGAATTAAAACTATGGTTGACAAACTGAGATTACTAAATCAAAGCTTAACAAAGTTGGTGAATTTGGACCCCACTCAGTTTGAAAGAATTTTTAGTGGGGGACAGCAATAATAGTATTATTATGTGCTTCGTGGCCACGATGGCTGAAAAATCACCCGTTACATTTGGAACCATGGATTTTTTTTTACTTTGGAACTAGACTTTAATCTATCTATGATACTGAAACGGTAACTTCTTTGGAACCGTCATAGTAACGAAGCACAAAATAAATACTATAATATCCCCCACTGAGTATCAGTCAGCTTGTAACCGAGTGGGTGCAAATTTGTTTATTTTATTTATTAATTGTCAGCCTGGTGTCAAAGTGACACGGTAGCATGAAAACGTTCTCCAGTGAACTCACTCAAAGAGGTTGAACTGAGGACAGGGGACGACGGGGTTCTTGCAGAGCGCATGCTGATTGGTTAAGTACTCTGTGATGATCGAGTCCAGAGTGACGTGGGGCTCAATGGGCGGCATACCCTTGAGGGTGAGAGATGACGCGACGGGAGTGTTGTTGATGTCGGCCGAAATCTGCTTCTGTAATGAGCGACACGTGCTGCTGTTGGCCAGCGTGGCTCGCTCGGACTTCCTGGAATAGAAACAAATAACATTAACGTAACAGTACCAGTCTTCAATGGTGTCCCAACTCCCAAGTAGTCGTTGAGTTGAATACGCTGCGGTGGGGAGGTCATTGGTATTTGTACTAAAAACAAAAATTCAATACTTGAAACAAAATTTCAATTCATTAGGCTTATAACTGATATTTATTATATTATTAAGCGAGCGTCTCCACGAGACTCTTATGGCACTTCGTTCTGTTTTTTTTTTTTTTTATGTCTGTCGATAGCGGTCGAACGGAAGGTTCGATCAACTTGAAATTTGGACCATCCACAAGCCTCGATGTGGATTGAAGGTGTATAGTTTTGAGGCAAAATCGTTCGAAAAGTTACAAAGTTAGGCCTACACCATAGTTACTGCAAAATATTTTTCTGAAACAAAATGGCGGCAAAATGTGAGATAGCCATATTTTTTTAAAGCTTTTTCCGGTCACGAATATGTTCTTTTTATGGCGATCTGATAAATATTGGCAAAGTTACACAAAAGTTACTCGAAAATATTTTTCTGAAACACAGTAACAGCAAAATGTGAGGTGGCTATCTTGTAGTAAACTTTCGTCCGGTCACGAATATACTAATATAAACGCGATCGGATACCTATTAGAGGAAGACATTACATTTCTATTGCTGTCAATAACTGTTGGTAACGGTGGCGGACCGCGGCGAAAACATGACAACGAAAATTCTTAGCAACGCACATTACACTGCATTCAACAATGTCGGGAAGTATTATAGCTAGGGATGTCAACGATTACGATTAAATCGATTCGATTAATCGATTATTAATCGAAAACGATTAATCGATTATTTAAAAAAAAAATCGATTTTAAATTTTCGCGCTTTTTTAAATTTAGTTCTCAAGATCTGCCGCCTATTCGAGCGCGAGCGCTAGCGCTAGCATCGCTATTGCTCAGTTTCATTTACAGTAGGCCTAGGCCTAGGCCTAAGAACAGCAAGAGCATAATTTTGCGTCATAATTTGAGCCGAATTTCCAGTCATATTTTGAATAGCTGTGTCTAGTCGCCTACCCTAGACCCAGCATTCGACGCCTACGATCTATAAAAATACGAGTTGTTATGTTCGTTCACAAATAACAAGAGAAGTAAGGTTAGAAAAGTCGCTACGATTTTGAGTTCACATCACGTAAATTTTAATTACGCTGCACATGAAAAAAATAATATTACGCAGCATATTCAGCATACTTAATTACTTATTGGTTAAAAAAAAACGGGAAGTGAATAACTAACTATAGCCCTTCAGGCCTAGCTAGGACAGAAATTATCGTCGAAATCTTTGACAGAACATAACAAAAATACTCCGTGACGTAAAATATATCGATAGTCGAAAAGAAGTCGAATTGCGAACTCGTGGCTTGCGCGGGCAATTCAAACTAACCGAAACCAGACCGAAGTTTGGAAGAAACTTGCTACTATACCGACATTTAACAAAACGATTAAAATCGATTAATAATCGATTATGGAGGTGAAAGTGAATTCGATTATCGATTATAATAATTTAATCGATTGACATCCCTAATTATAGCTATGGCAATTAGAAAAACTTTTGCAATGCGCATTCTTGAATTGTTGTTAATTGTTGTTTTTATTAGCTTTGAGAACTTTTCGCCACAAAGTTCGTAGATATGGACGCGCTCGCTTATCAACGCGTCAAACAGAGCGTTTTCCTAGTTTATTTATATAAAGTCAAATGTCATTACAACGAACTCGAAGGGACCTTACGTTTTTTTCGTTGTAATTATTATTTCGTTAAAATGATCAGTGTTTTTTGTGTGCTGGAAACTTGATTCCCAGTCTCCAAATTGGTTAAAATTGCGTCTCAAAAGCCTAAAAGTCGCATAGCGTGCGAGTAATGGCAGGTAACGCATGGCCCCTGTGTGGGCCGCAACCTGCATTATACATGTGTTGTGGGCAGTAGGCTCGCAGGCGGGTAGTGCATGGCCTCTCAAAGTGAGAACAGATGCGGCTGGCCGAGCGAGAGAGAGGGAGAGAGAACAATGGAGTGCTATCGTGTCTGAACGAGACGCGACAAAGTTCGGTTGGCCGCCGTGAGAGAGAGACAGCGCTAGGCACAGGACGCATGAGTGGAACTTTGGAAGCAAGACCGCGATAGCCGCAGGCGAGTGCAACATGCAAGCAGCCGCCTGTTGACAGTTCCGTTCGTCCCTCGCTCCATAACCTCGATCGTGATTGGTCGGCTGGGGTGGTCTCGTCTTGCGGCGGCCAATGAACTTGCCCGACTCTCACGGATGGCCAGCCGGCCCATATAACGAGGAGATACACAGAAAAACACCAATTTACGCGACTGGGAATTCCAAATAATCGACATTTTAGAAAATAATTTTGCAATATATAACTGAATAGGATAGACATTAAATAAATAAATAATACCAAAGGGAACCAAAATTTGTTCGTTAAAATGATCTTTTCGTAATAACGAATTTTCGTTGTAATGATAACAAATCAACATTGAAACATAGGGAATCGGGTGGGATCACAAATAAATTTAGTTAAAATGATTTCGTTGTAAGGGTGTTCGTTGTAACGACTTTTGACTGTATAAACAAAAATATAGGGTATTTTCAATTAGCCTATCTTTTGGTCAGCCAAGTTTCACAAATACTTGAGAAATCAGATAGGAGACAGTTCCACCGTATTACTAGCTCAAGTCCAGAGCCTGCTGGATGGGTCAATCTGTGCTCTGTTAGGCGGAGATCAAGTAGGGCTGCTATTGGGCTAGCGCTGGCAGTGCAAAGCTACATGACTTGTTTTTCAAAACTAATTAAATGAGCAGAGTGAATCTCTCCATTCAACTCGAAGGGCACTTCGTCTGTGTGTGTGTGTATGTGTGTGTGTGTGCACTAAATTTTGTGCATCGCGCACAGGTAAAACGGCTTGACGTATTTGGCTGAAATTTTCGGTCAACACTCGTGACCACAAAACTCAACGATGTTAACATAACCAGCAAAATTTGTCAAGATGCATCCATTGTCTTGCCACGCAGAGAGAGACATGTAAACCAACCACAATGTGTAATGGTAATTCTGGGAAATATATGTTAGCCCTAGAATCTCAAAATAAGAAAAATATTTTGGTAGTTAAAATTTACATTTGAAGTAAGTTAAAATGGACCTGATATTGTTGCAGGGGATGCAACACCCGAATGTGACCAAGTTTTATGATTGGGTCGGCAAGACAAGGCCATTTAAGTACCATTGGCTTGTGAGGCTGATCCGTATGGGCAGTGCCCCCACGTTGCTGGGCTGTCTGCTGGATATTGGAGAGGAGGTGGGGGTTGTAGAGGGGACGGCACGGATGCCGGAGGAGGGCGTGAGGACCTGCGAGGGGCGGTGGCCGGGGGAGAAGGTGGCTACCCGGGGGCGGGCATAGCAGAAAGGGGGGAAGTTGGCTGAGGTTCCCTGCTTGACTGGCAGGCCTGGAAGGTTGGCCTCGCGGTGTAGAATGGCAGCCGACTCCGTCATGCCTCGAGACAACAGGTGCTGAGTGATCAGCTGGTAGAGCTGCCGGTCGTTGTATAGAATGCGCGTCTGGGCCACCACGTTAGCCTGTAACACGTGGGCATGGGACAATCAGTCTCTGTTTACAACAAAAACATGTACAACCCGGTTAATACGTTTTCCAAGATGCTCCTAGTTCCAAACGTATTAGAAGGGAAAACGTATTTAAAAAAAAGCTTCGGGCTGTTCTGCATGACCACTGCAGTACATTATCGCGCTCTGTGCGTCACCAGGCGTTTGTGTTTATTCGTGCGGCTCAGTCCGACTACTCCGCGTTGAGACAATCACGGCTCTCACTAGCTTGCAAGTCGGACGCCATGTCTTGTTACACTGCTCGTCACAGCACAGCTGCACTTATTCCATGTTGGTGCTAGCAGGGGAGAGGGGGGGGGGGGGGATGAACAGGTGCAAGATTACCAGGTGTTTCTCAACAATATATTGAAGAACATAGTAAAAATTCACAATGAGAGTAAGCATTTCACATTAAAAAAAAATGTTACAACGTAGTAGGCCTATGCCTAGATAAAACTTGAATGTTTATATTGTTTAGCGCTTAGTGAAATAAGTATTTCATGATCCCTGCTTCTGCTATGCGGCTTGTATGAGGATTTGCGTCAATCTTTTTAATAATGCTCAACTTGTCTTCGATAGTGAACGTCTTTCTTTTAATCCCTTTAGCCAACACAGGCGGCATGGCACTTTTTCTACTTGCACTGTACTTGAAAATCATACGAGTAAACTCACGGTACAACCGGCCGAACTTAGCACCAAAGAAGACTGAAGGCGGATGCGAGAAGACAAGCAAGTGCAAGGCCCCGAACAAGCATAAGAATGCCGCGTCATGTGCCGGCTGTACGGCTGATACAAACACTCGAGCGCAGCTTATACAAGCTCTGGATCGCGGCGGGTAAAGACGTATTTTTTCATGTTCACAGTGGGCAAAAACGTATTTCACGAGTTAAAAATGGACTTTGAAACCAATTTTTTGAACGTATTAGGCAAAAATTTATGTAGGTGTTAATACAAAATTAAAAAAACACCATAAATTTAGACGTTTTTGAGTGATTCTGTGTCATATCAACCAAAACGATCTCTGATTATTTTGAAATTTTGTCTACATATTAACACTATTGAAAGTATTAACTGACGTTTGTTTTATATTTTTGGGTTACATAGTTCAAAAGATAGAAGGTCACCAATATTTGACCCCTGGCGCCCCCGTTTGCGCGTCGCGTCAAGCTTTTCTTAATAGCTTCTCTCCTAACTATGGTACAGACCTCTATGAGAGCTCATTTGAAAGCTCTTGATAAGCTCTATCCAGAAAATATCATAAACACACACTTTTATTAGCATCGAGTGAAGTCATATATACTTACATCTGTTACAGGTCAAAGGTCAATAACTAAAATACTCCATCTTGGATTGTTTTGTAACTTTGTATTTCTACATATAAGTGTGATCACTTATAGAAAATTTCAGGCTGTTATTTACAGGAGTATTTAAGATATAAATTATTTTTTACACCAGTATGAATCGTTTAGGCCAGGGTTGCCACCAAGTAATTTTTTAAATCCTCCGAAGATACCAAAAAAATCCTCAAAAATCCTCCAAAACACATTTATTCTACAATAACTTAGCATATTATAAAGTGTGAAAGAATAAAAACATTTTTTTAGGTTATGCGTTATGCCAGATGATCTTTAAGAATTTACCTTTCTTTCCATTATAATTTATATATAAATAAATAATAAATTTATTTATATATATATAAACAAGAAACAAGCGACGCAATGGAGTACAAATCTAAACGAACAGCCGTCCGCGTAATTTTCCACGAGTGGAAACCAGGCAAATAACAGCATAGACTCATAGAGAAGTCAGTCGTCACGTCACGTGCTCACGCTCACGGTTCTGCTTGTTACCAACGAGGCACAGGCAACGCGCTCTATCGTACACTAAACAAACACACACGTTCTGCAAAGTTGACGATAGAGGACGCTACTTACTACTAGACCAATCACAACGCTTTAGGTTAGGTACCGCATTGGCTGTCTCCCACACAAGCTCCACCCTCTGCTTGCTAGTATAGTAAGAAAACTTACAAAAAAACAGTTGAAATCTCGATATTTCTCACGTGTTTTGAGACATTGTGTCTATGCTGCGGGTTCAAGTGTAGATTGTCCAACTTTACTTTTTACGTTATTAAATCATTCTTTATGGCGGAATTTACAAATTATAGTAAATTTCACGGATTTAACAATAATAGTAGAAAATTCGCCAATTTGGCCGTTAATCCTCATGTCCGCGAGGCACCCTAAAAATCCGCAAAAGAGGATAAACTCCGCAAAAACGGCAACCCTGGTTTAGGCGTTTCTGTAACCGCAAAGCTCACTCAACATCCTGAAAGTGAATGTCAACACATATTTTTATGCATTTTATTAATTTATTAAAAATACCCATCATTGGAGGGCCTACATTAGGGTAAAGCTGATTTGATTACCTCACTTCTTCATTCTTGCTTCAAGCTTTCTTGTCGCTGCATCGCTGTCTTCCTTTTTCAACTTTTATGTTTTCCCTGCACGTGCTGCTATTTATTTGTTAAAGCCTTTCAAAGAACATCTTTTATAGATACAACTAATTCATCATCCTGTGCTAGATAAGTGAAGGAAGGTGGTGGTCCATCCATGCGGATACAGGAATCTGATTTGGAGTTCGTTTGAAGTGATGATGATCTTCAAAACAAACCCGAGCCACCATTGTCCTTCATACTGTACTGTAGCAAACTCTGTGATCTCTTCATCTCTTGTTAGGTGTTACTATCACTTCTTTGCTTGAATCTTGAAGTTGGGTAAATGCATGTGGAAACTGCTACACATGTAGTCCCAACACTAGGTTAAAATAAGTTGAATCAATAATTTAAAATTTTAAAGTTTGCCTATTGGTTTGTCAATTTATTTCAATTTATGTTATTCAATTTATTTTTTTGATGGTGCAGCATCTCAATATAAAAATTAAAAAAAATGCATTCCTGTGTCATCATGAACTTGATTTTGGCATTCGAGCCAAATGGCATTTCTTTGCCACATTCTATGGCTGTTGGTGGGTCTGTAAAGAGACTAGCAGCAAGAGCAAATCTCCAACGACCAAATGAGGTCGAAATAATGACTGCCCAAGACTTGTTTATTTGGGTCGAAAATAACCTTACAACTAGTGTTTTCAAGTTTGTATGAATCATCAATCAACTGAAGAATTAAAATCAATAGACAAACTTTAAATTATCGATTCAACTTACTTTAGCGGAACCTATTGTTGGGACTTGCAGTTTCCGTGCATTTATCCCAACATCAAGCAATACTTTGAGAGTGAAACAGTTCTCAACTTTGGATTCAAGCAAAGAAGTGGTAGTAACACCTAACAAGAGATGAAGAGATCACAGAGTTTGCTACAGTACAGTATGAAGGACAATGGTGGCTTGGGTTTGTTTTGAAGATCATCATCACTTCAAACGAACTCCAAATCAGACTCCTGTATCCGCATGGATGGACCATCACCTTGCTTCACTTATCTAGCACAGGATGATGAATTAGTTGTATCTATAAAAGATGTTCTTTGAAAGGCTTTAACAAATAAATAGCAGCACATGCAGGGTAAACATTAAAGTTGAAAAAGGAAGACAGCGATGCAGCGACAAGAAAGCTTGAAGCAAGAATGAAGAAGTGAGGTAATCAAATCAGCTTTACCCTAATGTAGGCCCTCCAATGATGGGTATTTTTAGGGCTGTGCGAGCAGGGATTTTTTAAGTCGAGCGAGATCGAGCGAGAATTTGAAAAAAATCTTGAATCTCGAGCGAGATCCGAGATCGAGGGAGAACCGAGATCGAGCGGGATCCGAATTCGAGCGAGATCCAAAATCCAGTGATTTTTTTATTTATTTTTATTTATTAATTATAAAATCTCTAAAAATGAAAATGCTAGGCCTAGGTCTTGCCTAGGGCTAGGGCCTCACCTAGGACTGTTGTAGGACCCCAAAGAAAGAATTGCCAACAAAAATAATTAGGCCTAGGCAGCTTCAAAAGTTAAAAATAGGCCCCAATTAAAATAAAATTTATAAAGTTAACATTTCTCTATATAGGGGCCTAGGCCTACATGTTGAACAAAATATAGTTTTTATTTTCACATTGATATTCTAAGTTTTAGGTACTATTATATTAATTTTATAAATCCATGGTTTAATCACATTTATATTATAATGAAAATCTTTAAAAAGTAACGACACCTTACAATAGTATTGTACCGAATATAGTACGATGTTTTTATCCGAAAAAATTTCCTCCAAATTCGCACTCTCACAATATTCACGGACTAGGTATTTCAAATGCTATTTCAACACGTTTAAATCTTCCGCACCCTAAATCTTACGAGTTGACCGACAGAGCGCATCATGCGCCATTCTCTGTAATTGGCTGCAAACATCAAGTATTCGCCAATCACGTCAATCGGTTAGTTTGACCTTCAGACTTCAGCGACGAATCAGCGTCAGTCAGTTGAATCCAAACGAAAATGGCAGAAACAGATGTCAAAACATGCTAAGTCGCAAACTACGATTTAAAAAGACGTAAAAAGTTCTTAAATGGAATATTCTGTGCAATTCTTTCCTTTTGATCGTTGATTGGAAGTATTAGTGACATAGACGCAGCGAAACCAATAAAGGATGGTCATTTTCGACGCCGTGCATTCACGTCTCCCGGTCCCCTTTGTTTTTAGGGCCTAGGCCTCCGATCACGGAATAGGCCTAGGCCTAGGCCCTAGCACCGCGACTCTGCTAGACTAGGCATAGGCCTCGCATGGCATCATGAAATTATTACGCAAAACTCGGGTAATAAGTATTACTTCATAACGCAAGGCCCCGCAAAATTACGTCCACCATGATGAAGATCTTGAGTCGAGACTAGTTTGCTCGAGGTCGAGCGAGACTCGTTTTTTCGAGCAGCTGGAGATCGAGATCAAGCGAGATTCGAGCAGTACTTTTTTCTCGCTCGAATCTCGAAAAGTCGAGACTCGCACAGCCCTAGGTATTTTTAATAAATTAATAAAATGCATAAAAATATGTGTTGCCATTCACTTTCAGGATGTTGAGTGAGCTTTGCGGTTACAGAAACGCCTTACGATTCATACTGGTGTACAAAATAATTAATATCTTAAGTACTCCTGAAAACAACAGCCTGAAATTTTCTATAAGTAATCACACTTATATGTAGATTAATATTACAAAGTTACAAAACAATCCAAGATGGCGTATTTTAGTTATTGACCTTTGACCTGTAACAGATGTAAGTATATATGTAGGGTTGCCATACGTCCCGGATTTTCCGGGACAGTACCGGTTTTCATGATGCTGTCCCGGTGTCCCGAAAATACTTTTCGGGACACCCAAATGTCCCGGAAACACAAGTTATGTTAAAATGAAACAAATCAGGTAACTTTCTGGTTGTTGCTTTCAAATACTTCGCGCGTTGCGGGTTCGTTACCGAATGGCTGGGGGCATCGAGGTTTGGACTTCTGCCAACAGAGAGGGTGGCAATGTGTCCAAAAAGAAAATAGAAAAGGAAACTATTTTTCAAATTGTTGAATTCGCTCTCTCGCTGCCAGGAAGCAACGCACCTGTAGAAAGGGTATTTTCAATTGTGAATGCTCTCTGGACTGACGAAAAAACAGGCTCAAAATCGAAATTGTGAAAGCAATCGTGTGTTGAATTCTACATGTATTTGCAAACAAACGAGAAACTCTTAGAGCAGATTCATTCTTTTCAAAAGTATGTGAAATGAATGACATTCAAGTCTATTATGCTGGCTTAAAAATACAGTTTAGTTGGTGTAAGATATTTGCACGTAAAAAAATTAAATGTCAATGTAAACCATTAAATTGTAACAATGCAATCAGCAATCATTTCCGGGCAATTTCTTTATTATACTTTCTATTTCTATGAAACACATAATAATAACATACTTCTGTGTTCAATAGAACTACTCGTAAATAAATTGATTTTGAAGAGCAAAAGGATGTAAGTCATAGTAACCAGTGTTATATATTTCATAAAAACCGTAATTTTCCTGCCGCAGAAAGCTAAGGTGAAATGAAGCTTACGTGTATAAAGATTAAAGATGGATTTAGGTAGTTCTAATGAAATAGAATATTTATTGACATCTTTGATTGCAAATAACACATTTATACACTATCGGGAATCGGGATGGCTGCTGCAGTAGGCTATAGTATACTGCAGCAGCCACCGATAGTGTATAAATGTGTATTACTAAATCTAATGTACAAACATTAATGTAACTAAATAGTAACTTGTAGTTATAATAAATATAATAATATGTATAATATATAGAGCTGATAGCAGCGTAGTTTTTTTTCTGGCATCTGAATTATTATTAATTATTTGTCCCGGATTTTGTATTTGAAAATATGGTAACCCTATATATATGACTCCACTCGTTGCTAATAAAAGAGTATGTTTATGATATTTTCTGGATAGAGCTTATCAAGAGCTTTCAAATGAGCTCTCATAGAGGTCTGTACCATAGTTAGGATAGAAGCTATTAAGAAAAGCTTGACGCGACGTGCAAACGGGGGCGCCAGGGGTCAAATATTGGGGACCACATATCTAAAAAACTACTTATCGTAAAAATCTAAAAAAAAGGGTATATGAACTACTCAAGATAGTATCAAATCATGTGCCAAATTTCAGGAAAATCGGACAAAGTCATAAAAAAGTGTTTGGTTGATTTCACTTGGAATTACCCTTTTGGCTGGAAACGTATAAAAGGGCTGTCCTGTAATCAAGATGGGCTGTAACATAACATCCGGCATCACGTTGGCTAGCACGTGGTAGTGGACCTTGGGGGCTTCGGGGTTGTACAGGCGCAGGCATGCGGGCAGTGATCGGGTGGTCTTTGACCAGTACGGACAAGGCGTGTGCTGTGTGGAGTTGCCTACCTAATGTGGTAGTGTTACGTCGTATACAAATTTAAGTATAGTTGGCGTGTGATTTATATATCGGACGTTAGTTGAAGGAGGCCTCTCGCGTGGTGTGTTGTGGTGTTGTGGTAAAGCTCGGTTGTTATTGTTTTTGGCACTGTTAAGTGTCTGCTGTAGTGCGTGTGCTGCCGTGTTTCCTGCTGCTGGCTGGATTCACCAGGCTGCGAGTGCAACTGGCCAGCGGCGAGGCAACGTGGTGAGTAGCAACAACGCACAGAGACCTGAAGGTCACAGGGCACTTGTTTCTGAACAGTTTTTAAGTGAGCAAAGCGAGTGTATCCATTAGACTTTTATGGCACTCAGTCTGTTTTAGGGATGTCATAGGGTACCCGGGTACTCGGGTTACCCGAATCCAGAAATTACCCGAATCCATTTTTAGGATTCGAATCTTAAAAGGGTAGTAATATTTGTAAAAAAATGTATATATTTTACGTGACGATATTTCTGCGACTCCTTTCCTTGAAGCTACAGGCTTGTGGGCGTGGCGAGCGGCCAGCTGGATCCGTATTCTGTAATTCCATTCCTGTGTGTACGAAACAGATTCGGTCGGAAATCACAACAATTTCGGTCGATTGCGATAATGTAACATTTTTAATGTCCAATACCGTCGGAAACGGATTCTGAGGTACCGAATCGGATTAGGTAGACTTTTATACGTGGAAATCATAAACGTTACATAATTTAAATAAGTTTAAAAAGCTATTATAAGTGAAATAACATCGGAAACTTCACGGTGCGAAGTAAAAGACCATTTGCAAGCATAAGATTTTGAAAGGTCAACGAACGATTTCATCCTACCGGTAAGTTGACAATGTTGTTATGACGAGAGTGTGGTTATGGTAAGCAAGTGTCACAGCTGTCAGTAAGAACTTGGGCTAGTATACACTAATTAATTTTGTCAGCCTTACTTCATCAAGAAAGGATCATAAAATGTATCGAAGTACCTAGGCCCTAGGGATACAACAGTAATCATGTTGAGTTGACACATGCATTTTGATGTTATGCAAACTAGGTAGCTTATTCTGTGGCTTGTAATCTAGGGTCTCTACAGCTATTGGTACATGGGATGAAGGCCCTAGCCTAGTAGGACTACTCGTTTCGTTTTCCCCATTCATATAGGCCTAGGCCTAGGCTAATCTAGGACTAGGCGAGGTAGGCCAAGCGGTAAAGCTTGCGAACAGCTGCTCAGCTGTTATTGTGGTTCAACGTCAGCGTTTATCAATGCGTCAAACAGAGCGTTTTCCTAGTAGTTAATAAATGGACACATACCGTCTTTACTATATTTATTTTAAATAAGGCTTAAACCAGGTGAAACACGATTAGATGACATTAGAAATCAAATTTGTAATGTGGAAACATATTATGTGAAAGCTGGTGATATTATATTGAGGGTGTATGCTATCTGTGTTTACTGACCTGTAGGCTGCCCTATAATGCCCACACAGACTCTCATGCCTGCCGGCCAGAGCTAAATGACTTATCATATTCCAAGACAGTCGAGAGCGTGCTCCCAATACTGATGTAACTTACTCTGTGCATGTTGGCCAGAGAAGATTCGATCTCTTGTCCGGATGGCTTGGTTTTCCCTGACACACGCTCCATGAGCTCCAGAGCGTGCTTCTGAAAGCTGACATGCTCCTGTCTCTTCTCCTGCAGTATGGGATCTCGCATCAACACTAGAACACGAACGCACCAGTCTTACACTAAAATAAGTACGTAATCACAAATACCAGAGGCACTGGTAGACCCTAATAACAATGTCAATAGGTAGTGATTTAACAGCCAAGGGAAGTCTCACTGTAAAATAATGGTCGAATATTCGAATTTCTCTAATAGTTCTGGAAATAATTTGATTCCAAACTCGAATAGGCCTACTAACTATTTGAAAATTTGAAGTACAGTAAAACCCGTAACAACGTCACCGGTTACAACGTGAGCCCCGTCTTTACGAGAGATATTCAAAACAATGTCAAACTTCTATAGGGAAGTCTGGTTAATTAAACTGGTTATAGCGGGAGCTATTATAACGAGAGTCCCGCTGTAACGAGTGAATTGTCTGTTTTTCAGAACCACTATAACATGTATTTATGATCGTTTATACCGAGCGAAATGTTTCATTGATTGATAACTTCTCATATTTCACAAGCTTTTTAAGAAATTACTAACTAATATAAAAATTAAAAATAATTTCAGATGATGTATGTATGACAGCTAAGATAAAAGAATATTTACTGGAGAAAGCTTATTCTACTCTGTGGGGGAATACTTGAATGGGATGTGACCTGGATGTTAACGCAGATAAAGCGAATTGCTGTAAGTAATGATCTTTATAAATGTAAATCATAGGTTATGAATGAGTTTTATAATGATTCTGACCCTGTGCATAACTAGTACATGATATGTACATAATATAAATATAATGTATATGTTTGTATATGTTTGTATATGTTTGAATATGATGGGATAAATTTCCTATCCCCTACCCGACTTCATTGTTGGACACAGGGAGCAGATATAAAAAAAAAAAAATTATGAGAAATCCGATATCTGTATGTAAATGGGTATAAGGATGCTAATAAATAAAATACAATACAAAACAGTGTTACAAGGTAAGCGTGCTCCATATGAGATGTGTTGCGACTATAAACACGGCGCCCGACCTACCGCACTGATTGCAGACACTAGGTACCGCCTAGGGATGACTTCGGGTACCCGGGTAACCCGGGTACCCGGCTCCAAATATTAACCCGGAGCCGTTTTTCGGGTCCGGGTAATTCTTTAGTCGGTTTCTAGGCTAAATTTACGCGCCAGTATTGCTGCGGTCGATTCCGGTGGAGCCAGCAGGTACGGCAGGCGCCTACCCTTCCACAACACGTGACTCGACGGGGAACAGAACAGACGCGAACCGACTTGCATTCGTTACTGTTTGTTCTTTATTTAACATTCTGGTGAACATTCTGGCTAATACTTGTTCCATTACTATTTATTTTCCTTAAAATATCATGTTTTTGTACGTGCTTCTGTTGTGTATTGAGAAAAGTTTTTTTTACTCGACGTGATTACTGCAGGCGTATTCCAAGACTCACCGAGCGGGCGGCATGCATATCATTCGTCCCTCGTCTTTGCTCCCCGCGCACTTCACAAGGCCTAGCGAGGACCTTCAAATCAAGCCTACACATCGAAAAATACGTTTTCAGGATCCGGGTACCCGGGTAATATGAGAGCTGGAACCGGTTCCAAATTTTATTACCCGATGTCATCCCTAGTACCGCCCCTTTCCTCCCACCCATCCGCGGACCGTGAAGATAGCACACGCTTCCCTGCGCACGGCGTCCTCCCATTGGTTCCAATTCAAATTGATGAGACTAAGATGACAGTTGACAAGATGAGGAAAGTGATCATTTCATGTTCAGATTCAGTGCATCAGCCTTAGTCACGCGATTGTCAGCATCTTATTTTTTCTTATCTTGAAGTTTTATTATCGGTAGCTATGTGGAAGCGCAAGTGCATTAGTTTAGTGGAAAAATGGGAAATTTTGAATAAGATAGATGAAGGCAAAACATCAAAGTCGGAGATAGGTCGGCAATACAAATTAAGTTCATCGTCGTTGTTTACATTTTGAAAAATCGAGGTAAGATAGAAAATACTGTTTTTCGGGAAAGAAGCATATATATGTAACACAAACGTTTAAGAACAGCCCAACACGAGTACTTAGAGAAAGTGCTATTTGAGTGATTCACACAACAACGGGCCAAGGGAATACCCATCAGTGAGTGGGACTATGCTTCAGGGCAAAGCAGATGAGCTAGCCTTAAAAATGAACAAGGACTCTAAGTGTTCTAACGGTTGGCTTAACCGCTTCAAGACGCGTATGGGCATATCATGTCACAAAATTAGTGGCGAGGCAAATTCGGTGAATCCGACACATATTGAAGAGTGGAAGCCCATCCTTAAAAATATTCTAAAGTGCTATGAGCCCAAGGACGTATATAATGCTGATGAGTCAGCGTTGTATTACAATCTGCTACCAGACAAAACACTCGCTGTCTTATGTATTGGGGCAAAGCGGAAAAAAGAGAGGCTCACATTCCTTCTGTTGCAAAAAAAAGTTTCGGAATTGTAACTGTAGCCGCCATTTTGTAAAAAAATAATTAGTGTCTATTTACGGGAATGTATATTGTATTCCTTACAGTGCTCCACTGATATGATTCGCATTTGAGGACCATTGAAGTTAGATGCACATAGTATGCAGCACGAATGGCGTACGCATACAGACCTTTCTTGCTATACATTTGGAATTTCAATAGCTTAATACTACATGGCAACAATGGCGTGTTATGTTTTATCACTTTTACTCCAAACATGCAAAAGTTAACCACGAATTTTGCCGACAGTTTAAAATGCTTTTAGTATGGTTTAAATGCCGTTATTTTATGACTTAACAATAATTAGTATCTCGTTTTAGATCTAACCTGTATCTACATTACGCAACTTGCTATACACAGATAAGTTTACTAGTTTATGAATTGGCGACTATTGAGTAGAATACGGTTTAATGAAATTATGTGAATATCCATTGAAAAATAAACTTGAAGGTTTAAATTTATTTAAAGAAAAGATTTAGGCCTAAATAATATTTCAAGCAATTATTAGCAACATATCGAGAAATAATGTAGGCCTACACACGTTCTAAGAATGTAACTTATGCTGCCATCTTGTAAAAAAATTATATGTTTATTACAGTAGAACCTCTGTAACACGTTTCACCTTACCACGTTTTTTTACTATTACACGTTTTTTTTTCTCCGGTCCCAGCATTTCCTTATGGCTTCTAACGTTAAAAAGTTTCTTCAACACGTTTTCCTATAACCCGTTTTTCACGTTAACACGTTCTGAAAATATGGTCCTGAACGTGATATAATTCACGATAACACGTTTTTGCGCGATGCCACTGCGCAAAAAAAAAATAAAAAAAAAAATCCGTAAATATTGTAGTTCAAGGTATCTTTTTGCATTCAGCGATCCTGCAGTATGCATTCAATACCGCTCAGGAATGCCGGGCTGAGTGGGGGTAGCCCACCCACAAAGATACGCCGGTGTCAGGGTAGTTCGCGTCTGTGCATTGTTGGCCTCTCAGCTCCTAGTGTTATTTACCGCTACGTGTTGTTTTGTCGCGATGGCAACGAAGAGGAAGCAGCAGTCGCTAACTTTAGCGGAAAAGTTAAAAATTTTGAAAGAAGTCGAAGATAGTGTAGGTATGACACGTGTTGCTTTAGAAAAATAATTAGGGCTCGCTCCGTCAACGTTAAACACCATCATGTATAAGCGGAAAGAGATTGAAGAGAATGCGTCGAAATGTAAAGTCTCTACTACCAAGAAAGCACGTGTGCGCCCATGACTATTCAAAGACTTATAGACTGTTCTGGTGCAATGGTTTAAAACCAAAACCGGGCAGCCAATATTAGGGGTGGGATAACTAACCGGTTAACCGATTAACCGCCCGCGGCTGGAGAACCGGTTAATGATTTTCCCGCTCTATTAACCGTTTTTACACAACAATGGCCCGCAAGCGCAAACACAACACAAAATGTGGAAAACCCAATGTTTTTTTAATGAAGTGTAGCTGGCAGCTGGCCGTCATACTGACGTGAGTAGGCGGCTCGCACGCGCATCTAGATCGCGCACGACGCTATAAAATGAGGGGGGGGGGGGGGGGGCAGAGAGCGGGCAGCGTCAGACGGCTGCCGACTGCCACAACCGTATCCAATTGCAATACTTCTCTGTGTGTGATTTGCGACTTGTAGGCCTAATTGTGCTTGTTTTATTTAATGGTGGAGTAAAGCTTTGCCGGGCAACAGGGAATTATTGTCGGGCGGGTCGATAAAAGATGTGTAGACCTTTGGTTACCAAGTAGGCCTAATTTGTGTAGACAGCCTAACATTAAAATAGAAAAAAAAACTTTTTTTTTTATTTTTTTTTTAAGATGTAGGCTAGACTAGTATATTCGATTTTTTAAGAATTTCGGTTAATCGGTTAACCGCGGTTAATATCGCCGATTAACCGATTAGGTAATTAACCGATTCATCCCACCCCTAGCCAATATATGATTTAATTATATTATTAATTTTTTGCATAGTTCTATTTATTGTCCACCTTTGTAAATCAGTTTTAATAATTGAATAGGAATAATACGAGGGCGAGCGGTCGCACGTATTTACGAAGTAATGCTGCAGTAGAAAGTCACCGACCGCCGACGGGCGATCGACACCGGTCGGCCGAGGTGGGCTAGCTGCCAAGGCTGCCGCCGGCCGGCCGGTCGATCTCGCTACTCATTGTTCGCGTGTGGGGGGGGGGGGGGGGGGGGGATGCTGGTACGTCGTAAAAAGCGCTAGAACTAACAATACAATTATCATTGTAGGTTGATACTTGGGCTGCCAAAGCTTGGGTTTACATATCAAAACTGTTTCCATGTACAGACTATACATCACATGGTTATCTTCTTTCAATCATTAGTGAGTGAATTTTTATTTCTATTACATGTCACTGTACCACATCTCGGCGATTCTGCAGTCAGCGAGGCGGATTTCTGACCGGAAGCCAAATCTACCATCTGTGGATTGTCACGAGCCCTTAGGTAGGCTAGGCGCGCGGGTAAAGCCGGTTTCCCACAGGCGCGAGGGTTGTGGAGCAGTCCGCACGTGGACAAGTGCAAGTTGGCAACCCGTGACTGTTCCCACTGCCTGCAATGGGTCAGATATCTCGTCCGCTCACGCCCCCTCGAACTCATGTGGGGCCTGTTGGTCCGAGGGTTCAGCACGGAGGCGTTTCCTTTGAGGCGCGAGGGTTTTTACCGACAACCGACGGGAAGGACGCGCCGGGGCCACAAGTGTCGCGCATCGCCGTTCCCACTGTGCGTGGTGCGTCGGTTTTATGGTCAAGTGTGGCAACCCTCGCTCCGTGGGAAACCGGCTTAATCTGGCTTATCAAGGGGAGGGAAGGGAAAGACCTTTTTTGTCGTAAGTTCCTTGTCTCCTGCCTGTCACTTGATGCATTCGTGCTGAATTACACTACATAGTAACAGCTGTTTTAGGGCTTTAAATCAAGATTTGTTTGTACATGATGGTATCCATAGGCCTAGTGTATTGTATCAGTAGGACTCTAATACATTTGGTTTTTTGAACTTTTGTTTCTGTAACCCGTTTCTTACCTTAACCCGTTTTTCCAACCTATCCCCCTGAAAAACGTGTTAGAGGTTCTACTGTATTATTATCAAGGATTTTTTTTTAAAGTAATATGATATGCAAATAATTTGACACATTGAAAAAAACTGAGTCAACCTGCGTTTGACCAACTTTGTAATTCTCAAAAGTTACGTACGTTAATTGGTTCTAAACGGGCCTTTATGATCGAAATATCTTAAATTTTGCTAATCCAGTTTTTAGTTCTTACGAAACCACATCAGTGATATCACCCTCATTTGTCACTTTTTAATACTGTGTAGCGTTCTCACAATGTAGCTAAAAATTGTTAATTTGGCACGGTTTTTACAGTGAGACTAGCTTTCCACCTTAAAGAAGCCTTATGATATCTGCTTTTCTATCTGTAATGGACAGTTCAATGCAGAAAGATGATGACGTGACTCACGCTGCAGTTGACCATTAGTGAAGAGCGGTAGCTTGCTGATGATTTGTCGGACTGTCTCCGATCTAGCGAGGCCTGCCAACGCTTGGCAAGCCAGTGCCCGAATAGAGTCAGCATCAGTGATTGGGGTCTTGACCATCATCAGATTTAGAAGTACCTGACAAACACATTGAAAAAACATCTACATTACAAGTTCCAACAATACAGCCACAATTTCCAAGTTCTTAAAAATATTAAACTGGAAACCTGGAAAATACCATGAGATGTTATAGCAGGGGCTGGTAAATATTTTTAAATCTAGGAGGAGCCAGAGCAAAAAGTTAGAAGCCAGGGACTTTACGGGGGAAAACCGGGGTCTCAGCTGCCGGAGGCAAATTCGCCGTGGGAGTATTTTGTTTTGCAAAAGCAATTAGCCTACCGTAAGTGCACGGAAAATGGGTTGAGATTTATTATCCACTCTGCTTGTATGTACAGATTTAAACATAGTCCCTCATTAAATTGAACTCGTTTACTTCGAAATTTCACGTAGATTGAGTAGGTATTTAATATTTATGTGTCAGGAAAAATACATGTTATTTTCATCTGTTAATTCGAAATTCGGCTATTTTGTAATTCGAAATGAATTTCAGCACAAGGGTACTGAAATGCATTCATTTGAATACTTAATTCGAAGTTCATTTTGAAAGAGCCTGTAGTCGAGTTGTTCCCAGTAGCGTAGATTGGTGTTTTTCCATATATTGCCTAATTATTGCCTAATTAGGCTGGCCTCCTAGCAGGTATCCACGAGAGCCGGCAAAGTCATTTGGCGCCGCAAGACGAGACCACCCCAGCCGGCCAATCACGATCGAGGTTACGGAGCGTAGGACGAACTGAACTGTCAATAGGCGGCTCGCTTCCACCCAGCCGACATGGCCACTGTAGTACATAGTCGCGTCTCGCTCAGACAGACAGCACTCCATTGTTCTTGCTCTCTTGCTCCGCCGGCCGCATCTGTTTTCACGGCATGCGCTACCCGCCTAGTGACTCTACCGCACGCAACACATATGTGTAATGCAGGTTGCAGGCCAACAGGGGCCATGCGTTACCTGCCATTACTTGCGCCAATGCTACGGGACTTGTAGGCTTTGTAGAGGCAATCTTGACCAATTTGGGGACTGGGAATCAAGTTTCAAGCACACAAAAAAAACACCGATCGTTTTAACGAAACAATCACTATATCGAAAAAACATACGGTCCCTTCGAGTTCGTTGTAATTACATTTGACTGTATTTATTTGACATTAATAATAATGCATAAGTATTAGGTAAAGACCCAAGTAAATGGTTTTATTTTTTAAAACAAAATGTAAAATATGTTTTTGATGCAAAATGTGGACGAATTGTTTGAACGTGGACCCGAAAATACATATATTGAATTACGAAAAGCACCTACATTGCCGTTAACTGAGAGAAGCATGTACAAAGTATGCGAAAGCTGTGTAAAAACACAGTTTGGGAGGTCGTGGTAGTTCCAAATAACACAAGGGCTGAGGCAGGGGAGTGTGTTGTTACCATTGCTATTCATAATAGTGATGGATGACATACACAATAAGGTAAATACTAAATATGGAAGAAACAGAAGAGATGGAGGTTATGATGTTTGCAGACAACTTTGTGGCATGGTCGGAGTATGAAGAGGCACTGCAGAGATACACGGACAGGTGGAAGAGGCATGTTGAAGAGGCAGGCATGAAAATAAGCATAAGCAAGAGCAAGGTGGTAACAATGCCAGGAGAAGGAGACGTTGGGAACTACCATGCAGAGATACGGATTGGAGATGAGACCCTGGAGGTGGTGGAGAGCTTTGCCTACCTAGGAAGTGAAATAATGTCAAGCGGGAAGATAAGAAAGGAAATCAACAACAGGATACAAAAGGCCAGTAACTTCTATCAAAGTGTGAAAGGTCTGGTGTGGGACAGGGAAATACCGATACAGGTCAAGGCGACACTGTACAAGACCTATTTCATACCGATCCTCACATATGCGGCAGAAACCTGGAATATGGGGGATAGAGAAGAAAGTCAAATACAGGCGGCGGAGATGAGATTCCTGAGGAGCACGGTGGGAAAGACAAGAAGAGACAGAATTAGAAACACAAACATTAGAGAAATGCTTGGTGTGGAGAAGCTAGGGGACAGAATGGGAAGGACAAGGCTGAGATGGTTTGGACACATGAAACGGATGGCGGAAGACAGGATGCCCAGGAGAATATTTTAACAAAGGATCGAAGGAAGAAGAAGACGGGGAAGACTAAGGAAGAGATGGAAGGAAAAGATTGCTGAAGACCTACAGGGGCCTCATTCCAGTTCATTTTCAAACTTAACCCCGGTGTTAGTCAATAGCCAATCAGTAGTCAGCAATTGAGACGCCGATCGAAGGAAGACATTGTTGAAAAAACAAGACAAAATAAAAACAATAACAAACAAAAACAGTCCAATAACCTCAAAACGTCCTCAAATTTCTCAATAAAACGTCATATTTACATATGTAGGACCTATATAATGTACTATAAATACACAAAATTGTTTACAAACTTCAATAAACACATAAAAAAACGTATCCAAGAAATAGGGTATTCTCAATAAAGAATTGAAATGTGACATTTGTGAAACTATACACACGAGCATTGAGAAAATGGCGGCATTTCAAAGTATTGTTGAGATAACTCTTCTTAACCCTACTATCAGACAGGGTCATATTTGCCTCCGATTTATGCAGGGAAGCCTGTGTAGGAGTTAACCCCGGGGTCATTTTAGCATGGGGTTAGCGAGAGTTAAGGAGGGTTAAAAAAATGTACAGGAATGAGGCCCCAGAAGAGAGGAGAGAACTGGGAGCAAGTAGAGGAAGAACGATTGTGGGAAGATAAGAAGAGGTGGAAAAACTTGGTTGCGAAACCCAAGCTGACCCTGCCAGAAGCAGGAAACGGCGATGGATAATGATGATGATGATTAGTTGCCAGTGCCAGGATTCACAAGAGGTCCTAAGTCTTTTTCTGGTCTTAACTCCAAGACCCGCTTAACTTTGGACCGCCTGTAAAACTTGACCCAGGTCACATGAAGAAGTTACTAATTCCAGGTGGGAACAAGGACACAATGACCATTCCAATAATATGAATATGTTTTAAAGTCTGTTCTAAGATATTTTCCTGGATTCACAAGAGATTCAAAGTTGGGCCGGTCTTAGAGTAAAGACCAGAAAAAGACTTAGGACCTCTTGTGAATTCGGGCCCAGGGTCTTAATTCTAGTCGCCTGGGATTGTTCAATCCCTGTGTTATAGCACCGATTTTTAAGTAATCCATACTGTAGGCGTAGTATGGTATGTAAAACGAAATTTGACCGCTGAACCGAATGAAATAATTTCTAGGTAAACATTTTGAAAACGTTTCATAAGATTGTTATAGTTTGTACAATGAGACTTGATGGATTTCGTTTTCAGGGACAAAAGACCAGATTTCTTCACACATTTTGAAAGGAGTACCTTCAAACTTATTACATATATTATCAAAGTTATATATTAAAAGCATAAATTATGTTATCTTTCTTGGTTACCCCCCCCCCCCCCCCCCCAAAACCACGTGGTTGAAGGCCGTTCTCTGCCCGTGCGTGTCAGCTGCCGGCCGCTGTGTGGGTTGGGCTCTGTGCAGCCGCTGCGCGCGGGAATGGCGAGAGGGGGTGGGGTGGGAGAGAACTCGCCCGCAGTAATGACAGCGCGTACTAACCAGCGACCAGCTAGCCACACCCACAAGCAGGAATTCACTGTAGCTTCAAGGAAAGTAGTCGCAATAATATCGTCGCGTATTTTTTTTTTTACAAATTTTACTACCCGATTAAGATTCGGATCCTAGAAATGGATTCGGGTAATTTCTGGATCCGGGTAACCCAGGTACCCTATGACATTCTTAATTGGTATCAATATCATCAAAAATTCAAATACAAATAATTATAAAAACATCATACTTCACAAATTCCCTTTCGTTACTCCCCACACGTGAAAAACACTCCATGTTACATTACCAGTGGATGTCCTTATGCCTTGCCAAATTTTAAATGAAGTGGTAGATCAGTATAGTGGATCAGTGCCTAGTACATCTTGTAACACTTACCATTATACCATTATTCGAGCGAACACTCTCCCACAGTTTTCCAATGAGCTCTTCACTTGTACGGAATGTCTTTTTCTTCATGGTTCCCGAAGAGAAACGTGCCATACTACCACCAATCTGGAAGTACACAAAACTATCAATATATCTTCGTTACCCAAGGGAGATTGCCAGTTTTGTTCAGCAAAGCTACATTTAAAACCAAGATGAACATTCATCAATAAACATCAAGAGGCCTTTGATCATTTTCCACTAAACATAGTTTTGTGTCCACATTTCAAGAATATTTACATTTCAATTACCTATGTATTTATAAATTTATAATGTCTTCATGGTACTACTAAATTGTAGCCTACCTACTTACTAGGAAAACGCTCTGTGTGACGCGCTGACAAGCATTGATAAGTCCATGTCCTCAAACTTTCTGGCGAAAAGTTCTCAAAGCTATCATCAATGTTCAATTTAAGAGATAAAGATAAGTGTAAAACAACAAGTAGCAACAATACAAGAATGCACATTGCAAAAATGTTTCTAATTTCCATAACTATTATAGCCTACATCCCGACATTTCGTGTAGTGTTTTCTACGCGGTCCGCCACCGTTACTAACACTTCTAGACAGCAATAGAAATGTAATGTCTGTCTCAATACGCATCAGATTGCCTTTAAATTAGTACACTCGTGACCGGACAAAAATTTGCTATTGCATAGCCACCTCACATTTTGTCGTTAATGTGTTTCAGAAAAATATTTTCGAGTAACTTTTGTGTAACTTTGCCAATACTTTTTAGATAGCCATAAAATGAACATATTTGTGACCGGAAAAATCTTTATAAAAATATTGCTATCACACATTTTGCCACCATTTCATTTCAGAAAAATATTTTGCAGTAACTATGGTGTAACTTAAGTTTTTGAACAATTTTGCCAAAAAACTATACACATTCAATCCACATCGAGGTTTGTGGACAGTCCAAATTTCAACTTGATTGGACTTTCCGTTCGACCGCTATCGCGAGACATAAAAAACAAGTTTTTTTAACTTCTATTAAGGATTCAGTTTCATTACTTCTCGTCTTAGGAATAAAAAAATGGTGACTTTGACAATGCCTTTGAATTTATTGAGTGCTTCGTTGCTAGGACGGCTCGTGCTAGCAACGAAGCACTCAATAAATTCAAAGTTGTTCTGAATTGGCCTTTTTGATTCTGGCACTAGTCCGCAGGTGTTCGCACTGTCCAATCACTGATTCATATGTCTCGTATTTGAAATATCGATCTTTGATTGGTTATCGCTCACTCGTCGATGGTGTTTGGAGCCTGCAGGGTTGGTTCAGTAGCTTTACATTAGAGTCCCCCACTGAAAATCAGTTTCGTTACTGAGTGGGTCGACTCTAAATGTGAATTTATTTTTATTTTATTTTTTATTTTTACAAAAACAAAAAAAACAGAAGAAGTGTCATAGAAGTCTAGTGGAGATGGAGACGCTCGCTTAGTAACATGTTCCTTTTTTTATTTATATACTACAGTCAAAAGTCGTTACAACGAACGCTCTTACAACGAAATCATCATTTTAACGAAATTTATTTGTGGTCCTGCCCGAATCCCTATGTTCACAATGTTAATTTGTTATCATTAAAACGAAAATTCGTTATTACGAAAAGATCATTTTAACGAACAAATGTTGGTTCTCTTTGGTTATTTTAAACGTTACAACGAAATGCATCTTCCGAAGTGTGGATTATTCAGAATTCCCAGTCTCCTTGTTAGATGGGCCGGCTGGCCATCCACGAAAGTCGGGCAAGGTTATTGGCCACCGCAAGACGAGACCACCCCAGACAGCCAATCACGATCGAGGTTACAGAGCGAGGGGCTAACTGAACTGTCAACAGGCGGTTGCTTGCAAGTTGCACTCGCCTGCGGCTATCGCGGTCTCGCTCGCACTCACGCATCCTTGCAACTAGCGCTTTTTCTCTCTCTCACGGCTGGACTACGGTCGCTGTAGAACTACTTCGTCGCATCTTACTCAGACACGATACCACTCCATTGTTCCCTCCTCTCTCTCCCTCTCCCTCTCCCCCCTCCCATTCCTCCCCCCCCCTCTCTCTCTCTCTCTCTCTCTCTCTCTCTCTCTCTCTCTCTCTCTCTCTCTCTCTCTCTCTCTCTCTCTCTCTCTCTCTCTCTCTCTCTCTCTGGCGGCGTGTGCGCGTATGTTCGCGACGACATAAAATGCAAAGTTTTAAGTCAGTCCCCTAGTGTGTATAACGCTAAGCCTGAGTATATTATTTTCGAAATTAAATTAAGAAACCAAACAGTACTTATCTCGCTCGTCTATCGCCCCCCAAAAATTGGCTTTTTAACTGAATTTGAGGCTGCTCTATTAATTTATATATCCCACACTATGAGAACGTCATTGTGATGGGAGACTTCAACACTAATTTACTGTCAATCAATCACACAGATACAAAGCAATTAAAAACTATGTTTGAATCATGCAATCTATCTATACTCCCCTTAGAGCCAACTCATCATACGTCTACCTCCCACACATGGATAGATATTATGATGACATCCAATCAAGACAGAGTACTAAACCATGGCCAACTCTCGGTCCCGGGAATCTCCGCTCACGATTTAATATATCTTCAATACTCAATCCGCACCCCAAAGCATAAACCAAAATTAATTTCTCATCGAGCCTTAAAACTCATTGATACTGACCAATTTAAAATAGATTCGATCTCCTTGCCCTGGGATAATATACTGACTGCAACTACTATTGACGATAAGCTATCCGTGTTCAACTCCCTACTGCTACAACTCTACGACAAGCACGCCCCCCTCAAAGTTATTAGGGTAAGTAAGCCTCCTTCACCTTGGCTCAATTCCGAAATAAGAGACCTTATGTCAAGAAGGGACGCTGCTTATAATGTATACAAACGTAACCCTAATGACGACAACAAAGAGACATACAGGACCTTAAGAAATAAGACAAATCAGACTATTAGGACAGAAAAGAAGAGACACACATTTAAGTTATTAGACCCTAAAACCCATATTAAAAAAATGTGGCAAAGTCTGTCACACATGGGCATCGGAAAACAGAAAGATGAGGAACCTCCACTTGAAATACCTTTAGAAACAATTAACACCTATTTTACTACATTACCTGCAAACGTTGATCCTATAATAAAACATGAACATATAAACGATATTGCAAACAATTCAGCTCAACCCACCTATGACCCATTTCACTTTAAACACGTTACTCCAAAAATGGCCCTGTTCGCGATAAAACGAATCAAATCAAATGCCCAAGGTGTAGACCTTATACCCATTAAACTTATCCAACTCATGATTAATGTTTCCCCTATCTTAATCGAGCCGATTGTATATATCTTCAATTTTTCTCTAACACATAACATCTACCCTTACATCTGGAAACAAGCCTTTGTACGCCCCCTACCAAAAAATACTAATCCTTCCACAGCCAATGACTATCGCCCGATTAGCATTCTACCTGCTCTCTCTAAAGCTCTGGAGTATATTGTCCATACTCAAATTTCGGATTTTTTTAAAGAAAATAATATTCTAGACGTGCATCAATCTGGTTTCCGATGTTATCACAGCACGTGCACTGCACTCATTAAAGTGACCGATGACGTACGAACTCACATGGACAATAGACAACTTACTATTCTGACCCTTCTAGACTTTAGCAAGGCCTTTGACTCCGTTGACACTGATATTCTTATAAACAAACTTAAATCCATCAATTTTTCTCCCTCCACACTACAATGGATGAGTTCGTATCTTCGCGGCAGGCAACAGTGCATAGAATCAGGCGACAAACAATCTAATTGGCTGCCAGTGACGGCCGGTGTGCCGCAAGGAAGCGTTTTAGGACCTTTGCTATTCTCACTGTACATTAACGATATTCCTAAGTCATTAATTTATTGCCATCACCACCTGTATGCGGACGATCTCCAAATTTATATACACGTTTCTCCATTACTAATAAACCAAGCGATTGACATGATAAATAAAGACCTGCAATCTCTAACGAAATGGGCAAATAGAAACTGCTTGCACATTAACCCTAACAAATCTCAAGTTATTATTTTAGGTTATCACAAACTGTTATCAAAACTGGATCACTCAGCAGTCAAAAAAGTTTCTTTAAACGGCTCAACAATACCATTTCAACAACAAGTTAGGAACTTAGGACTGACTATGACTCATGACCTTTCCTGGACAGAACACGTCAAACACGTATGTCAAAAAACGTATGCCGCCCTACACTCATTGAATAGACTTAAAAACTTCCTTCCGACTAGACTAAAGACAATGTTAGTGCAATCTCTTATCATTCCTCACTTCGACTACTGTGACGTTGTATACAATGACCTGACCGAAGACTTAGCAATTAGACTCCAAAGGGCACAAAATTCGTGTGTCCGATTTATATTGGGATTTCGAAAATCAGACCATATATCTCCGGGCTTTAAGCAACTCGGTTGGGTTCGTTTAAAGGATCGCCGAAACCTTCACTCCGTATGCCTTGTACACAAGATACTTTCAACATCGTCACCCTCTTATCTCGCATCTAACTTTCAACTTCTACACTCAAACCACAAATTTAATACCAGATCTAGGTTGGGCACGCAACTCACATTTCCCATTCACAGAACTAATCTTCTTGACCACTCATTTACAATTCACGCTATTCGAACTTGGAATGCTCTTCCGACAGACATCAGAGACAAATTTAAGAATAACTTTAATGCTTTTCAAAGTGCCACTATAACATATTATTCTAGTCGTATATATAATAATGTCAATGACGCTAATAGTGCCAAATAGTGTCAAAACAATCAAAACATTGTTGATTGGTTTTATAAGCTGGGTTATTGTGCTATGCTATCTTACGAGGATGTCGTCTTTATCAGCTACTCATTACTATTACGAAACGGTATGAAAGTGATGGATAAATGTGGTGAATGAATGGTAAACTTTTATTATTGTTCATTGTATTTTCAATTGTTCACGTCTACGATTAATTATCTATAGTCTACCTGAGGAGTATTATTTTTTATGTTTAAAATTACCAATAAGTTAAATTAAGATGAGAAATTTCCATGCGTCTATTACCATCATAATTATTTCTTTTTTATGTTTATTCCTTTTAAATATTCACACTATGTCTCTCTATAATGTACTTACTGCATTGTATCACCTTATTGTATTGTATCACCTTACTGTATTGTATCATGTACTGTATCATCTTAAAAGGGTTGGATGGAAGATAAGGTTTAGCTAGCCTTAATCCCGCCTTTTAATAAAAGACCTTAATCAATCAATCAATCTCTCTCTCTCTCTCTCTCTCACCTTCTGCTCCTCCCACTGACTGGGAGCACATCCGAGCACTCCCGTTATATAATTGTAAATTATTTATCAGCACACCCTACGAGGCTCGAATCACTGACGACTTACAACAGATCCATGCATACTTAATCGGTGATCTTTTGGACAACAACGGGCATTTTAAGAGTATACAAGATTTTGAAGACATCGAGTTATCAGCACCAACACGTCGCAGGTTAACAAACGTGCTATTTAGGTTAGCCGTCGCCTTCAACGAGATCTTCCCAGTCACGCACGAGAGTGGAAAGCCGCCGACATTCAGTTTTCGCGCCCATCTCCATGACGATATAATCACGTTTCCAGCCCCACGTCGAATTATGTATGATGAATGTGTCAAAAGATCGATGCCTGGATTCATACTAACAGGCAAGTGTGCCTGGACGGATGATATTGTGTCGTGGGCAAGTATTTATCACCCACCTAGTGATCTAGCCGACGGCGATGTGACCTGGCGACTACTTCACAACCGGTTAGTTACCCCGGTGCGATTGCACAAATGGAAAGTGCTCCCTTCGCCCTTGTGCCCCTTCTGTGGCCTCACTGGCACTGCAGTGCATATGTTTTTTGAGTGTTCTCATAACAAAGAAATATGGTGTTTTGTTTGTTCTATTTTCCGCCAACTTTCTTTATTACATCTGTGTCAGTTTTCGTTATTTCTCTTAGGTTTTCCTATCGATAACGACAAAGCAAAAATTCTTGCTAATTTCATTGTTGTACTTGCTAAAAGCACGATATACAGAACCTACGCAAATTATTTGAAACGTGGGTTAACCAACGAGCCTCCCAACTATCATACTTTCTTTTGTTAGAGGCTACGTTTCAGACTCAGACTCGAATTTGCAAAATGGCAAATATGGTATCACAGATTAAAAGCTCTGGAAGACGAGTGGTGGGCGCACAAAGGAATTTTGTGCGCTGTCAACGCCAATCACTTAGAAGTTAAGTTCTAAATGGTTATTTCAGTTCTAGTGTTTTGTAATTGCCATAATATGATTGTGAATCTCTGTTTACTATTATTGAGAATCATGTTCAGAATATCACAAAACTCGTGTTTGTTTACTGCAACTTGTAAATAATAATTGTGTCATGATCTGGTAATTTTTCGTTATCCATGTATTTATATAGGGCCTATATGCACGGTTGATTTTGGTTTTGCACTCCTGTGATAATTATGTAATTATGTATTTTCATAACTGTTCTCAAGTCAAGTCAAGTCAAGTCAAGTCAAGTCAAGTCAAGTCAAGTCAAGTCAGGTCAGGTCAGGTCAGGTCAGGTCAGGTCAGGTCAGGTCAGGTCAGGTCAGGTCAGGTCAGGTCAGGTCAGGTCAGGTCAGGTCAAGTCAAGTCAAGTCAAGTCAAGTCAAGTCAAGTCAAGTCAAGTCAAGTCTGTCTCTCTCTCTCTCTCTCTCTCTCTCTCTCTCTCTTAACTGTACTTAACTGTACTTTCCCTAGAACCTACGCATCATACTTCTACGTCACATACCTGGATCGACCTTATGGCATCTAACCGAGACAAAGTACTCAATCACGGCCAGTTATTGGTTCCAGGTATCTCGGCACACGATTTATTGTATCTACAATATTCAATACGTGCGCCAAAGCATAAACCGAAATTAATTTCTCGGCGTGCTTTGAAAAACATTAACACTGAACAATTGTAATTAGACTATAAATTCGCCCGGGAATAATATTGTAACTGCACCTACTATCGACAATAAGGTATCCGCATTCAACTCTTTGTTGTTAGCGCTCTACGACAAGCAACCTCCACTTAAAGTAGTTAGAGTAAGTAAACCTCCCTCACCCTGGCTCTCAGCCGAAATACGAGACCTAATGGCTAGACGAGACGCAGCATACAATAGACACAGGACCAACCCTACTAACGACAACAAAGAAACATACAGACTCTTACAAAACAAGACTAACCAAACAATTAGGACCGAAAAGAAGAGACACACATATAGCTTAATTGACCCTAAAACTCCTATTAAAAAAATGTGGCAAAGTCTCTCACATATAGGAATTGGTAAAAATAAGGAAGAGGAAGCTCCCCTGGAAGTACCTCTCGAAACTATCAATACCCACTTTACTACTCTACCTAATAATATTGACCCTACTTTAAAGAATGTACATATTAACGATATTCTAAACAATTCCACCCAGTCCCCATATGATCAATTCCACTTTAAACATGTCACTCCAAAACTAGCCTTGCATGCCATAAAAAGAATAAAATCAAATGCACAAGGAGTTGACCTTATCCCAATAAAACTCGTCCAGCTCATGATTAATCTATCTCCCATCTTAATTGAACCAATAACATATCTTTTTAACTTCTCTTTAACACAACTCCTACCCTAACATTTGGAAGCAATCCTTAGTCCGTCCACTACCCAAAAAAACAAACGCCTCCACACCCAATGATTACCGACCAATTAGCATTTTACCCGCTCTCTCTAAAGCTTTAGAATTTATCGTACATACTCAAATCTCAGATTTTCTGAGGGCAAATAATATTTTAGACGAGTTTCAATCCGGGTTCAGATCGAATCACAGCACCTGCACAGCTCTCATTAAAGTAACTGACGACATTCGTAATAAAATGGACCACAGACAACTTACTGTACTAAAGGCGGTTTCACACAAAAACAGAAGACATAAGATTTAAGGTTTAACGCATAGTACTTAAGGGGTGCTGGTACACATAGAAACGTAAGCACAAAGAGTTTATGAGAAGGCATAGCACTCGTTGAAGTTCTTTGGAGGTTGCGGTCGAATACTGTACTGCATAATTATTCTATATATTATTATTATATATATATATATATATATATATATATATATATATATATATATATATATATATATATTATTGTTTATTATTATTTTTTGGTGACGTAGGCCCCTACATGACTGTGGTAGTCATAACCTTTTAAAGTAGATGCTTCTTTGACTCAAGTTTTTTGTGCGAGGTTTAAGCATAAAGTTGAACATTGGTCAACTTTCTTATGCCTTAAAACAGAAAATTATGCATTAAAACTATGTCTTAAAACTAGTGTATTTGTGTGAATGCTAGTACGTGTTTCCTATGATCCAACATTACGACTATGCGTTAAACCTTAAATCTTATGTCTTATGTTTTTGTGTGAAACCGCCTTAACGCTACTTGACTTTAGCAAAGCTTTCGACTCCGTTGACATAGACATACTCATGAGCAAACTTAAATCCATCAATTTCTCTCCCTCCACTCTTCTGTGGATGAATTCGTATCCCCGCGGTAGACAACAAAGCGTAATTTCAGGCGGCAATCAATCAACATGGCTTCCAGTGACGACTGGTGTGCCACAAGGAAGCGTGTTAGGACCGTTATTATTCTCACTCTACATTAATGACATCTCAAAACTCACTTACTGCCACCATCACTTATATGCCGACGACCTCCAAATTTACCTACATGTCTCCCCTCTATTAATTAACCTTCTTCTTCTTCTTCTTCTTCTTCTTCTTTCGAACACCCAGAGTTGGAACTTATGCCATTCTCTGCCTAGTTGCCCAATAAAGGTTTGCCACATATTTCCTCCTTGCTATCTTTTGCCCCTCCATTAGATCCCTTTCTGCTGTCAAAGAGACACATGTCGCAAGATGTTCCGCGTCCTGGTCTTGTTCTTTGCAGAGTGGGCATGTTCTCGTATCCACCACTCCTATTTTGTGCAGATGGGCTTGCAGGTAGTCGTGGCCGGTGTCCATCCGGAAATTTGCCACGTACACCCTTCTTTCTTCCTTATCAATTTTCCTTGCGTTCATTTTCTCCTTCCTTATAAGCGGTTCCCATCTTTTCCCTCGCGCAATTACTTCATACTGTTTCTTTAACTCTAAGCTGACTTGGTTATTGATTGTAGACTTGATGGACTGCAGTGAGATCGCCTTTTCAGGTTGTTTCAATTTAGCTCCCATCTTTGCCAGGTAGTCGGCTTTTTCATTTCCCACTATTGAGCAATGACTAGGGATCCATTGAAGACATACTTGCCAGCCTTTGTCGTAGAGCTTGTAGTACTCTTCCCTACATGCTACTGTTATCTCACAATCTGTATCTCTTTGAGATATCAAGGCTTGTAGTGCTGCCCTTGAATCTACCAAGATCACCACTGGCTGTGATGGCTTAATATTGCCTACTTCGGTTAGTGCAAGGTGGATGGCTGCCATTTCCCCGTCAAAGTTTGTTCCAAATTTGCCAGCCGCAGTGTGTTTTTCAAAAACCTGACAATACACTCCTGCTCCCGCAAGCCCCTTAGGTGGTGTTGCAGATCCATCCGTATACACGTGTAGCCAGGTTGGCACTGGGTACCGGGAGTGTAGAGTACGGTATGTTATCTGTCTTAACTCTTGGGCTGAACATGTTGCTTTCTGCACTTTTTTGTCAAGTTCTAGCATAACATCCAGTGGGGGTCTTACATTGTTGTTCCCGTTTCTTTGGCTAAGGCGTGTACGTGGGCAGTCTGGAATTTGGTATTTCTGTTTTAACATGACTGCAGTCTGTGAGAAGTTCTTGTGTGTCTTTAGTCTCTCAAACCCATTTCCATAAGCCATGTTTACATGGAGGATTCAATACGGTATTGAGTACGATCCGGCTGTTCAATCCTCCATGTAAACACTTTAAACTCGGATTGGATCGGTTGAATCCAATCCCCTAAAAGCTGGGATCGTATTGAGAGATTGTATTGAATCTGTGCATGTAAACGACTTTCTAGTATCGTATCGAATTTACCAAGGTTGTTGTTGTTGTACGTGTGTATTGTGACAGTTGACGGCAATCAGCACGCGGTTCAAAGCGTCATACCGCAAACTCAGACGTCGGACTGTGCGTGTTTACTTAAAAAGAAAACGAGCAGTAATGTCTAAACGAAACGTGTGGTCGTGTGAAGAGGTAACATGACAAAAAACAAAACAAAATTAAGGTTATGGTACAACCGCCTGTGTTACATTAACTAATGCATCCACTTTCTGATAGCTAGATTAAAGATGGCAGTAGATAAGAAGTTCATAAAAACACCGCTAGATTGCAATCGCTTGGTATTGAAAACGAACTGAGTGCGTGATAAATTCGGGTCATGTAAACGCATCGATCTGAATCCAATCCAATCCCAATCCAATACTCAATACGCCATGTAAACATAGCTATAGTCCCTCCAGTAGTCATCCTTTCCCCTTAACAACCTCTCGTGGAGCTTCATTGTTTTGTTGTATTAACAGTCATCGCATTGTTGTCCGCCCATTGTGCCAAAACGACAAGAGCTTCGTTCATTTGTCTTTGGAGACTCTCAATGTCGTTGGACGAATTCCACATTACTACGTCGTCTGCATATAGTAGCACCTGTATACCAGAATTGTCTTTGAGTTCTGTAGCAAGATCATTTATCATGACATTGAAAAGCGTTGGGCTTAGAACCGATCCTTGTGGTAGGCCTTGCTTGAGTTGCTGATAACCCGATTTAGAATCTTGGAAAGAGACTCTTATGAAACGTTGGTCCAAAAAACTTTTGATCCACCCAAGTAGATTTCCAGATACTTTTAACCTACTTAGTTTTGTCAGCAACTTGGGTCTCCATATGGTGTCGTATGCTGTTTTGAAATCCACCATAACAGCCAGCGTTGATTCCCTTCTTTGGAAAGCGTCCTTTACATCCTGCGACAGTCTTGCCAGTTGGTCAACAGTGCTACAATTAGGCCTGAAACCTGCCTGCTTCTCAGCCAACAAATCTTTGTCTTCTAGATGGTCACTAAGACGTTTTAAAACCATACGCTCTGCAAGTTTGCAAACACAACTTGTCAGGGAGATCGGTCGGTAACTGGAAATATCCTCTGGATCCTTATTAGGTTTAAGAATCGGTGTTATTTCTGCCTTTCTCCACTCTGCCGGGACATATTTTTCCCATGTCAGGTTAATAAGCTTGAGTAGGGTTTCTACTGCTTTACCACCCAGCTGAGTTAAGAGTTCTGAGGGAATATTATCCGGTCCAGGTGCTTTACCAACTTTTGTGTTGTTTAAAGCTCTCTTCATTTCATTCATTGTAAAAGGCGTATTATGAGCTTCAATTACTTCTTCCTCCTGCCGACGCTTTCTCAGCTCTCTGCAGAGGGGTATACTTCTTCTTCCAACATCTGTCCTGCTAACAGCCGCATAATGTTTGGCCAGAGCTTTGGCTTTACCTAAACTGGTAGTTATGATTCCAGCCCCACTACGGAAGGGAGCATTTCTTTCTTGAGATCTGGTATTGTTCAAAGTGGATACCATCTGGTGGGTCTTTTTACAATCTGTTCTGTAATCCATCTGCTCGATAAATTCTAGGTAGGCTCTCCTCTTACTATCCAATATTTCGTGGGTAAGTTTCGCTTGACTTTTCCGTAACTCTATTCCGTGATGCACCCGTCCCGTTCGTTCCACGTTTTTCCTGTTCCTATCTCTCTCTTTTTTTAGTTCTGTTAGTTTGTCACTCCAAAATGGCTTATACTTCTTTACTGCTCCTCTTGGCACCGCTTTCAGAGCACAGGTAAGGACTTGATCCCGGAATCTTTTCTCTGATTTATCTGGGTTATCATCAATTAGATCCGGGGTTAAATACGTGTTGGTAATCTGTTTATAATGATCCCATCTAGCTCTTTTAAAATTCCATCTTGGCTTCATGTCAAGCGTTTTTTGAGCACCCTCCACTTTTCGAATCGAAATTGAAATTGCTCGATGTCCTATCCCTCCTGGGTCTTCTATAGGTTTTTGGGAAATGTCCTTGTAGATGTTAGAGTGGGCTATTACCAGGTCCGGCTGGGATGTATGTCCTGCATGGGACAAGAAAGTTGGGGTACTACATTTACTTGCTACGACTTGGTAAGGGTTACCATCAATGAAGTCTTCAACCTCCCGTCCTACTGGAGTAGAATGTTTGTACCCCCATCTTCTTGATGGCGCATTAAAGTCCCCAACAATAACGGTATGTGGTTCTCCCTTAATACCCATTAAATATGGTATATGTTGTTGGGGGGATTGTACACAACAATAACATTGTGTTTGCTTCTGTTCTTCCAGATTTCAATCTGGGCAATCTCAATCTTGTTTTCATTTGTCATTTCATGTATCACTGTAAACTTTGCCTCCAGATTTATTTTTGCTGCAATGATAATGCCCGATGCAATCTGCCTTGCTCTCTTTAGGGCAAACGTCTGATAATTAGGGATGCAATAGTCATTCAGGTCTTCAGATGCTTTCGCTGCCTCTACAATGGCGTAAACATCTGCGTCTTCTCGTAAAACTAATTTCCGAAATTCAACATATTTGGCGGGAGTGAATCCGCCAGCGTTCCAAAAAATAATCTTCAGGTTTGATTTACCTTTGTCATCGTCCTTAAAAGGGCGGTTGGAGGATGTCTGGGAAGACATTTTGGGCAACCAAGGATATGGTGTATTTGTAAGATCGTTTAGCCGTACGTAAACTCCACTCGTTTCCACTTGTTATGTTCACGCACGTTACCAGGGGGCACCAAGTTGTAGCAACTGGAGGCGATCTTACTCCACCCCCCAACTAATAATTATTATTATTATTATTATTATTATTATTATTATTAATTAATTAACCAAGCAATTGAAATAATAAATAAAGACTTGCAATCATTAGCCGTGTGGGCAAATAAAAATTGCTTGCAGATAAACCCCTATAAATCACAAACAATTATTTTAGTTTAGGTTACCACAAACTGTTAGCAAAACTAGACCTACCAGATGTCGACAGTGTATCTTTAAATGGCAACACAATACCTTTTCAACACCACGTTAGAAACTTAGGACTCTTAATGACCCAAGACCTGACCTGGACAGAACACGTAAAACACGTGTGTCAAAAACGTATGCTGCGTTACATTCTTTAAACAGACTTAAAAACTTCCTTCCGACTAAACTTAAGACAATGCTAGTACAATCCTTCATCATACCTCACTTAGACTACTGCGACGTTGTATATAATGACTTAAGTGAAGACCTCTCTATTCGCCTCCAGGGCTCAAAATTCGTGTGTCAGATTTATTTTGAGAATAAGAAAATCTGATCACATAACTCCAGGTTATAAAAAACTCGGTTAGTCTCGCCTAAAGGACCGTCGCAATCTTCACTCTGTCTGTCTTGTTCACCGACTACTTTCAACATCTTCACCCTCCTACCTCACTTCTAACTTTCAGTTTCTTCACTCAAATCATAATTTTAATACAAGGTCTCGATCTGGTACACAACTTACATTTCCTGTCCACAGAACAAGTCTTCTTGGCCAATCTTTTACTATTCACGCTATTCGAACTTGGAATGCTCTGCCGACCGACATTAGAGACGTGTACCAAAACCACTTCTTCGTCTTTAAGAGTGCCACTACGTCGTACTATCTAAATCAAATAAATAATGAAGACAATGGCAGCAGCTGTGACGGTTCAGTTCATACAAACGCTCAATTAAGTTAATGTGTTTGGAAACTGAATCTCATTGTTTCTTTCTTTCTTTCTTTTTTTCTTTTGTTATTTCTTTCTTTTTCAAATTAATGTATTAATGCAATGAATGAATGAGTTTAAAATAATATATAAAATATAAACAAATTCCCTATTTCGTGAATTTCTCGTGAAATTTTTTTGTTTTTTTGTTTTTAAAATTATTTTATTTGAAATCATAACAATTGGACATATAGTATTATATATCTTACATCTTGTATTTTGTATTGTGTATTTTGTATTATGTATTTTGTATTTACCTTAAATTGTATTCTTCATTATGAATTTTGTTTCTTGTATTTTTATAACTATAGCATGGTTTGATGGAAGATAAGGCGTCACTGGCCTTAATCCCGCCATAAATAAAAATACCTTAATCAATCAATCAATCAATCAATCTCTCTCTCTCTCTCTCTCTCTCTCTCTCTCTCTCTCTCTCTCTCTCTCTCTCTCTCTCGCTTGGCCGACAGCATCGGTTCTCACTTTGAGGGCCTGAGCTACCCGCCTGCGAGCCTACTGCCCCAGCAACATGCAGTGCTGATCCAATAAAATCTCAAGTTCTAACAGCGATCAATGGCTTCATTTCTTATAAACTGTCTAACAATTTATGTCTAATGCCCACAGTGAAAATTAGCAAAAAGTTTACAGTAAAGATAATCTAAAAGAAAATGTGTTGTTAACGTGTTTCAAAGGAAGATATAATTTAGGCCTAGGTGCGAGATTCCAAGTTCCAACAGACTACTAGTACATGAACATTAATTTCCGAAGCGAACCATTATTCAGTTGCTCCAAGCGCAAATCTGATAATAAAATATAAGCGATATTATGCGTGACTGATTATTTTTTACCACTCTTCTTGGTAGCTCGACCACAGCAGAAAAGTCGACTATCAACCTATCGACTTTGTGAAGTAGGCTCGTGATTGGTGCACATGCATGACAATATTGATTATCGACCATTTTGTGGAATTGGCACGAAAGTTAAAAAAATCAGTGATGAAAAAATTGAATGAAGAATTGGAATCAGCGGTTTTGCAGATTCTATGAAGAATCGGAATAGGTCCGGTTCTAATACGTTTGCAACATCAATTAAAGAGGGACTAAACTGTAATACGTTTGGTTCTAATACGTTTGCAACATCAATTAAAGAGGGACTAAACTGTAATAGAAAGTGAGAACTTTCAATGCTTGCAAAGTTCAAGTAACAAGGTTTTGAGTTAGGTACCTAAAGAGCTTGCAGCAGTCAAGAGTTTAAAAAGCATGAGAATTTAAGGTTTTCTGTTCATATCCTTAACACAACTTTTAAAATCAAAATTGATCGTAAACACCCCCTGCTAGATATTATTAAGTAGAGAGATAACGAAATAAATAGGCTTACAATGGAAAATGCATTATGTTTGGATTAAATCTGATATTACAATAATATCTCAATTATCAGATTAAATCCAAAAGTAACGAACTTTCCATATCGTTATCTGTGACCCTGATAATATCTAGCAGGGAGTATCGAACCGCTGTTTCGTTTTTATAAATTGTTTTAAAGATACGAACAGAAACCCATAAATTGTCACGCTTTTTGAACTCCGACTCATGCAGGTTCTTGAGACTACACACACACATGCTAAGTGTATGTATGTATGACAATAATAGCTGGTGAAGCTCTTATATTATCTTATCTCACCCTGTGTATGGGAGCGCAGACGCAGTTGATGAGCACGTTGAGAGCAGCCTTCTGCACCTCGCTGTCGCCGACAATCTCCCCCTCTGCAGCCCCGAGGATGATGTTGATGCCGACTGTGTGGCCTTCGTCGGGTAACACCACATTCTCGCACAACACCAGCTGGACCTGGACAAAAAACAACACTGTAGTGGGGCAATCAGAGAACAAAGTAATGACGGCGCAAGTCATACATTCTAGTAACTAATTTTACTTTGGCGTTTGTTAGGGCTGGGCAAGACTCGAAAAGTTCAAGCAGAGAGTTCCTCTCGACACTTGCTCGACCCTCTCTTAGTGGGAGCGGGTTTGAAGTCTCGAAAATTAAGATGACCTTAGAATTTCCGTGACTTTCACAGAGACCTTAAACTTTACTTAGTAGGCCTGTAAAGTACCGTCTATATGCATTATCCACTAGGCTGTGCTTAGAGTGCAGTGAGTTTGTGCATTATCCACTAGGCTGTGCTTAGAATGCAGTGACTTTGTGCACATGTGAATTTGTAGAGAGCTTTGGTAATATCAATAAAGAACTTGCATTGTTACATTGCATAGAAACGGTTGTTGACTGGTAACTAAGGACATAATACAGAGGAAGATGGTGGAAAGTGAGCCTAGAGAGAAGAAGTGGTGTTGAAAGCTACACGGAACAACTTCAAGAACTCGAGTCTTTGAGCCTTACAATTTCTCTAGTTATCCAAACTAGTATTACCCAGACGTCAACTACGCCTGCCCCGTTAAATGGGACGGTGATTTTCGAAGCGTCGGTTACACACGATCAACCACTGAATTCAACCTACCATGAAGGACATTTTGGAAATCCTACCATGGACGCCTGCTTGAGAAACCAAGGTTAGAAGAAGAATACACCTATAACTGGAGCTGGTACTGTCTGTAGACCTATTTGTGACAAGTTATTTACTGTGAGCATTTGTTGTCTATGTGATACATTATAAATTAATAATACAACTCAAGTTTTTTAAGTGTTGGTTTATTTCCCGGCTGAGCTAGGCCGACCAGTGTAGAAGGTTGAGGAGGGTACTGTTACAGGCCTATAGGTCAGGGTTGCCACTTTCAAGGATTTTATCCTTTTCTCAGGATTTTTAGAGTGTCTCAAGGATAACAGGATTTTGGGCATAATCTTAGGATTTTCTACTGTCTTTAAAAAAACATTAAATTAATACATTTTTAAAAATTCAGCTAAAAAAGCAATGTAGACAGTAAAAGAACATCAGGTACTAGTAAGAATAAACATAAGTGACTGCATAACATTTCCCGCAAGTGGTAGTTATGGTGAGTAAAAGTAAAATGTTAAAATATATTCGAAGAAAATTCCGATTCTTATGCATTTCTGCACGTAATGTTGACTAGATTCTCGAAAATCAGGCTGGCATAACATATTTTGGCATGAAACCTGAAAATTTGTAACATTCCTTCGCAGTTATAATATGCTAATGCTGAATATAACTGTTTTCAAGGATTTCTCAGGATTTTTTTAGTTTCTTTCAAGGATAAAAAATGGACTTGGTGGCAACCCTGCTATAGGTGAAATTCATTAGGATTTGGACTGTAATCTACAATTAATCCAGGGTAGTGGGTATAGAACAAAAATTCCACTGAAGAAAGCTAGGAGAATTTTTAGGAAGATTTGTTGTCTGCCCTCGATCTTGCTCGAAATTCAAGCAGAGTTGCTAAATATTGCTCGACTTAAAATATGCCCAGCTTCAGTGTTTGTGGGGAAGGCAGAAAGGGTACAGTCATGCAGGAAGCAGGATAGCACTAAAATGGGACTATGGGGAAATTCTACTTGAAAATCAATTTTATCATAATAATAATAATAATAATAATAATAATAATAATAATAATAATAATAATAATAATAACATCACAATAGACCGGATATTATATTTATTGACAAGAAGAAACAAGAAACGATTTTAATTGATGTTGCCGTCCCTTTATGCCACAATGTAGAGACAACTTGGCGGGAAAAGATAAACAGATATAAGGAATTATCAATTAAAATAAAAAGGTTGTGGAAGCAGAATAATGTAACTGTTATACCGTTAATTATATCAGCAAATGGCATTGTTCCACGTAAACTCCATGACAGTATTAAACTAATTGGTCTCCAACCGAACATATACATCGAGATGCAAAAAGCAATTATTTTGAACACGTGTAGGATAGTGCGCAAATTTTTGAACTAAGAAGAATGAAGACTTCAAGAAGTTCTCCATCCCAAAGGTGGTTTTTGTGGTTTCCACCGTACAAAGAGCGAATGCTGGGATGAGTACAAATCGGCCACGACCGTACATAGCATCCACAGTTCGGTTTGGAAAAAATAATGTGGACAATGATATATTAAGTAGTATAGCCAAAAGTGGGCATTTGAGAAGCAGAAGAAGAAGAAGAAGAAGAAGAAGAAGAAGAAGAAGAAGAAGAAGAAGAAGAAGAAGAAGATATATTAAGTAGTTCTAAGTAGATTTTAATAAGGTAAACACATGGAAATACTTGACATTTGTGTCCGTACAACATGTTTATGCCGGTTTTGACCGAGTTTGTATGTATTGCAACAATAAAATAATAATAATAATAATAATAATAATAATAATAATAATAATAATAATAATAATAATAATGATCTTTATTCAATAGAACGAATGGCATTTATACATAGATAAATACATTAGTTATAGAATGCGTCAATTAAATTAAATTAAAACTAAAAGTCCATGTAGTCTTTGACGGTATATGGGCACATCTGGACTAGGTAATTTTTAAGATGAAACTTGAGGCTGCACCTGGTCATGTCCTTGAGGTGGCTTGGGAGCTTGTTGTACAGGATGATGCTTGAATACGCTGGATTTCTGTTTACTAAGGCTAAGTTATGCGATGGAATATGAAAATCTTTTTTACGTCTGGTATCGTGGTCGTGGATACAGATGGCAGTGAAAGTGATAAAGTCAAAATAGCAAACAAGTTCAATAATTACTTTGTGAAAAGTGTAGATCAAATAATTGATAGTATCACTAAAGTTGATGTGAACGACATTGAAGATGATAAGATAAGGGAAACCATTGACCTGAGTAATTTTAAACGTGTTAAAAACTGTAAATTTAAAGAGTTCCGAGAAATTAATATAGAGAATTTAAATAGAATAGTGGCATCATTAAAAAACAATGGTGGTGGAACCAAAGATGGTATAAGTGTTAAACTATTCAAAGATGCATATCCTAGTATTAAGTATAATCTCCTTAACTTGATTAATATGTCGTTAAGTACTGGTCAATTTCCGAATGAATGGAAAGAATCATTAATAGTTCCTATACAGAAAATAAGTAAAACCAATACTGCCTCTCAATTCAGACCCGTAAATATGTTACCAGTATTTGAAAAAATATTAGAATTAGTAGTACACGAACAGCTATATGAATACTTTGATAGACTGCAGTCCAACTTTTGATATCCAAATGGACTCAAAATGTAGACAATAACCTGTCAACAATAGCAATATTTCTTGATCTCAAGAGAGCCTTTGAGACTGTAAATAGACAAAGACTTATAGATAAACTTAGATATATGTATGGGGTTGAAGATAAGGTGCTTGATTGGATCTGTGATTATTTCTGTGATAGAAGTCAGAGAACAAAATATAATGATGTGACATCGGATGCATTTTTTTTTTTTTTTTTTTTTTTTATCTTATGCCGAAAGTTTGATTTTTCAATCATTTTTCTTCCTAGCTATCCAGTAAATATGTGCTTCCTTCTCTGGCCCGCTCAGGTTATTTGGCAGGGCGTCAATGTCAGATTTAAGTGCAGCACAGCTGAGGAGATGTGCTCTGTCCTGAAAACCTAATGTACATAATTTGCAAGTTGCTGGTTCCTTTGTTATTTGAAATCGACTCAAGTGGTGCTGCAGGACATCGTGTCCTGTGGCCAGCCGAAACTGCGCTGTTGCCACTTTTCTTGACCATGATTTGTCCGGCCCTTTGAGCACCTCGTCTCGCCACAGTTTGTGGTTCGTCTTGGACTCTTGAAGTCTATCATATGATGTCTTGAGGCCCTCCTTAGCAAGGTTTTTGGCAGAGTTGAAGGAAATACTCGCCGTGTCGGGTGCCGACTTCTTCGAGCCCAGTTTGGCTAGTGCGTCGGCTTTTTCGTTGCCCAGGATGTTACAGTGGCTTGGCACCCACTGGATTTTTAGCACTTTGCCATGCATCACATTTCTGATTAGACTTTTTTGAAGTGACAGGGAGGCTTCTTCACATTTTTCAATGTGACAGATGTTCTTGATGGCGGCCTTGCTGTCTGAGATAATAACAAATTTTGTTTTCCTGAGTGGAAATGTTGGCGTTTCTGCGATTTTTTCTGCTGCTCTTGAAATGGCTCTTATTTTGGCATCAAAAATGCTCGAGCCTGGTGCCATAGGGTGGGCCTCTCCAAAGAAGATGCAGTGGAAGCCGAAGCCAGTATTCCTTCCCGTGCTGTCTTGGGAGCCGTCTGTAAAGACATGAATCCATTCGGATTTAGGGTAGTGCTTCTTCAGGTGTGCCTCAGTAAGCACTTTCAGCTCAGTCTGGCTTTTTTCTTCCCTTTTGCCCACACCTTCCACTTGAAGATTGAATTCGATTTTGATGGTAGAATTTGGCAGGCAGTTGACATCTAGGGTGGTAAGCTTTTGTCGAGGATGGCGTAGCAGGTCCGGACAGTGCTCCATTTTCAGGAGTGTTGTTTTTTGAGCAAAATTTATGTGTCCTGCTGCACTTGCCATTGGGAAGGCAAGCCATGTTGGATCAATCCTGGCCAGTTTCTCATCGGATGCAACTGCCATTAATATTGGGGTACCACAAGGGTCAGTCCTAGGTCCATTATTATTTCTGATATATATGAATGATATTGAAACATGTGTAGTAAAGTGTATCCTAAACTTGTATGCAGATGATACAGTAATCTTTTTCTCAAGCCAAGACTTGAAAGAACTGATTGATGTAATTAATAATGAGTTAAAAACTGTAGCTCAATGGCTAAGCATTAACTTCCTTAAACTAAATGTATTAAAGTGTAAAGGTATGTTAGTAGGTACTGCAAACCTAGCTGATGTTAAGCTAGACAGTCTAATTAACAAAATCAAAATTGAAGATGACACTATTACGTTTGTGGACGAGTTTAAATATTTAGGTGTAATATTAGATAATAAATTATCATTTAGGAACCATATAGATTACATTGTATCAACAATTAGTAAAAAGACAGGGTATTTACGTCGTATTGGACATCATTTATCGGCATGGTCAAAAATGTTAATTTACAAAACTATTGTTCAACCACATTTCGATTTCTGTTCAACACTTTTTTATCAAGCTTTTATAACTGATATTGATAGACTTCAAAAACTACAAAATAGAGGTATACGTACTATACTGAGTTGTAATAGATATGTACCCATTATAGTAATGCTGGATGCTCTCCAATGGTCCAATGTTAGAGAACAAATTAAATTTAACTCAATGACATTTATCTATAAAATTCACAATAAATTACTACCAAACTATTTAGGATCCAAATTAAAATTAATAACAGAAATTCATGACCATAGTACAAGAGGAGCCATTAAAGGATTCTATTTGCAAGCCTGTAATAAGAAAGTAACTAGTAAATCTATTTTTTACTCAGGTATCAGAGAATACAACAACCTGCCATCTAAAGTTGTTAATTCTAAGAGTGTAACTAGTTTTAAGAATAATTATATGATATATAGAGCTCAGGCTCACTCATGAGTAGACTACATTTAATTGTTTACATTATATCTAAATATTTATAAGGGTCTACACTCTACATTGTATAAATTTATATGATGTATAATTGCTGTAATGTAATTTAATAGCTTACTACAGCTAAATAAACGATTATTATTACAGTGGAGCATCGATTATACGTTTTGTACTTATGCGTTTTTCGTATTTATACGTGATTTCCATATGGTCCCGGCAATTTCCCATAAGAATCAATGTTAAAATAATTTAATTATACGTTATTGGGTTATACGTTATTTTCGGTTATACGCGACAGAAATTGTTCCCCCCAGACATCTTAGTAGCGATTATACGCTAATTGGTTTTATTTGTCATCCGAAATCACTTCCTGGAAGCGCAAGCTTTATCTCGTTCGGGATATGCAGCTGTGAATGCGCGAGAATGGAATGTTGTTATTGTCAAGCGGTCCCCCCACCTCGCCCCCCTCCCCTCCTCCCATTCGCTACCCTTGCTCACGTCCGGCTCTTGGCAGGTAGCACAAGCCCCGAGGCATAGTATAGCGCCAACCCTTCACCCCTCCCACCATACTACGTTTCACAGAGCGTCTATCCATGCAGATTGTTCCAAGGTTGTTGGTGTTTTTAAATTGATACCATGTGTTCATAATGGCTTGTTTTGTCGATTTGTTGTTTTATTACTATCCTCTGATTTTATAGTAACATTTCACGTATTGATCTGATCGTTTCATCAATTTGTTGATTTAAAATAATTATCCGTGCCCCGACCTTGCCGACGTAATAGGCCTGCGGGCCGAGCGCGGGCGCTGTGTGATACATCCCTCGCGGGCGCTGAGCCGACAGCTGCCGCCAGCCCGTGATAGGGGTCTCCCGGTGACGCGCGGCCGTACAGTCGCGTCCAAAAAACACTTACGTAGCGGTCGCTGAAACTTGTTTTAAGCGTTGACATTTATAACCGAAAAACGATTAATCGAGGTAAATATTGATCTGGGACAGGAAAAATAAAGCGATCGATGCTGAAAAACAGTACGACGAGCAAAGATATTTGGAATAAAATGATTTAGATATCACTTTCGGCCGGGACTATTCGAAATAAAAACGACGATTTTCACGAATTTAGGCCTAAGCACCATTTCAACCCCCCCCCCTCCTACGTGCGCTAGAACACACCGTGAAGGGAATTTTTGTACTGCAGAAAGAGGAGACTGCCGAGAATCACCATCTCCACTCATTAAAAACGAAAACAAATGTAATAGGGAATGTGCATGAATTTTCTACAGCTCTGAAGGTACGTGGAATATATTGTTATTCATCTAAAGACATCACAAACCTAATTTAAAAGTTTTAAAATTAATTCATTATACTTCTATACATGTTCAAAGATTTTGATTATCTGTTTCCCGCACTTTTATTTTTAAACGGTATGTGACGTCACGATCCATGAAAATCACTGCTTATATGAATGACTTTGCATATAACCTCCTTGGAATTTGCCACCGCCTCCTAGACGAAACAATCAAATTTTCAAGGTTATCAAGCTAACCTTGTCAAAATTTTTACTCAAGCCGTTGTCGAGTCTGCTTCATATGAATAACAACACCCAATATTTACTGATATTCTATGAAAATAGGTTTGGTATTATTGTTTTTATAGTAATTGGGCTTCAAAATTTATTACTAGGCGTACTAGACATTAATTCGATTTTATATGATTATGGATATGATAATTTCCAAATAAGCGTTATTTTATTTATCATTTTATGATTAGTTGATTGCTGATACATGGCAGGTGACGTATGCCCCGTTTTTCCTGCCATAAATATGTGTGAAACTTTCAGCTCGTTTTTATAAATGAAACTTTATTCTATGTCATCGAAATAAAATATTTTTGTATTCAGGAAGTCAATCCTAATCTAGTAAAATACTAAAAAAAAAAATATGCATATTCCCCATTGTAGTTAAATACGTTTTTTGTACTTATACGTTTTTTCGGTTTGGCCCTTGGAAAACGTATAATCGAGGTTCCACTGTATCTTTATTAGTGAGGTGAAGACTGTGTTGAATTGCGTACATGATGCATTGATAAATGTATACTGCTGGAAAAGTTAATAAACCAAGTGATCTGAAGATGGGTCAGCACGTTGTATTGAACGGAGCCCCAATCATTGCTCTGACTATCCTTTTTTGTATAATAAATATTCTTCGTGCTTGTGGTGAACTGCCCCAGAAGATGACGCCATAGGACATATGACTGTATACTAGGCCATAGTAGACTAAGCTTAAGGTGTTGTAGCTCACCACTTTACGTAGGTTGCATATAATGTATGTAGCAGGCGACAGCTTAGTGGCAACTAGTTGTTATCAGCCTCCTCGTTACCTATTACTATTGGTTAATTACTGGTGTGCCCCACCGCCTTGTTGCCTCGGCGGCTGACGGCGCACTTTGCCGGAAGTGGCAGTGCAAGACCAACGAATCGGGGCAGTAGCCGAGTGACCGCCTCGCGCGACAGACCGTACCTGCCCGGCGTGGTGCCCGATCATCGTAATCACCGTTATCGACTTACCGTAGGCACGCCGACTTCAATCTTTTCCATAAATCCTAACTATAACTATCTTCTGTAAATCTTCAAGACATTCAATACAACCTACAGTTTAATATCACATCACCATCTCGTCTCGTTTCTTTCCTTTATTCCTGACATCCTGCAGGCCTACACTCTAGACCTCGCCGTTACAAAATACCGTTTGTATAAAAGAAGTCCGTTTACACCGTTTATAACACATCAGAAGTGGGATTAACAAGATTACCAAGATAAGTGCGATCAATGAACTAATTATCGTGAGTGAAAACCGAGAAGTGAGTTCTCCTTGAACAAATTGCAAAGTTGGGTTAGGACGCCATTTTTCCCGCGTACGCACGGCGTGGCGAGCTTCGCATCGTTCCGAAGTACCCCGAACTTTCCCGAGCCCGAGGAGAAAAATCGACCTCTCGAAATCGAATCTCGCATTGCTTTACCGCCATCTTTACTTCTTGACAGCTGACGTTTGTTTAGTAGTGAAAGTGACAATCAACCGCCTAGTTATGCTATCCCGCATCCGACTTTAAAACTTATGTACGTGATAAATAATACTAAATCTGGAGAGATTTAACTACATCTTACCAACGATGCCAGCACGTCATCGAGGCGGAGGCGCTGCAGGGGCGTCGAGGCCAAGACTAAGTGTTAATGGGCGTCGTAATCAACAGACCACACCGTCACCTCGACCTAGGAATCAAGTGCTACCTGAACGACGAGATTCATCGTCGGTTCGTTGGTCTTGATTCGGCAAGTGTAGCTACTGAGACCCCGTCGATGACCGCTATCATGCAGATGATGATGGAGGAACACCGCCGTACAATGACCAAGGTAATAGCCAACATGGGCCAAGTCAGGATTGACCATGGGCAAAACAATATGAGGCTCATGCCTGATTTGTCTAATAGTATTGCCAACTTTGATGGAGAAGGTTCAGCACATGCAGGAGAGTGGCTACAGTCTCTTAACGCAACCGGTGCCCTGTATGGCTGGCCGGACCCAGTGAAACTTGAAACAGCTCGCACACACTTGACCGGTGCAGCCGACCAATGGTTTCTCAACCGTTTCGAGGATGTCAACAACTGGCAACAGTTCGAAGAGGCCTTCCGAACATCCTATACGAGAACTATTAGTCTTCCGGAGAGATGGAAGCGCATGACCGAGCGAGAACAACAACCAGGAGAGAGTATTAATATGTACTTCCACCAGAAAGTGCGTCTCTGTAAGGAACTTTACCTCAATTTTGAAGACACGAAGAAGCAGCTTCTTATAGGAATGTCTTCGCGTTCTGTAAGTAGTGCTCTTCTAACTCGTAATCACCGCTGCGAGGAAGACTTGCTAAAAGATATTGCGGATATCGAGGAGGTGGACAGAGAGAGGAGTGCCCGAGCCTTGAAAAAGAAGGTAATCCAACCAGCGGCTGGAAAACCTACATCCACTCCTAAGTCGACGCCAGCTCCGCAACCAAACACTAAGCACCCAAACCAACGCCAACAACAAAACCATACGCCTAATACCGCTTCCACCACCATTCGTACCTAGAGGATGCGATACTCGCAAACAACCGAACGGAGAGCCGCAGTGTTACAATTGCTACCGAAGCGGACATCTGTCCCGTGACTGTAACGAACCGCGAAGGCCCCTCTACTGTGTTCGCTGCAAAACCGAGGGACACACCCAGCGCCATTGTCAGAATCAGCCAGCGGTCACCGAGAACGTTGTATCCTTGGTGACGAGCACAGAAGGAGTAAGTCCGGAAAAGTACTTGCGTACCGCTTTGGTGAATGACCAGGAACTTAAGGCCTTAATTGACCCCGGCAGTTCAAGCTATATAATGCAAGCCAGTGCGGCAATAAAATGTCGATTGGCCGTGTCTCATTCTGATTGCACCCTTACCGGCTTCGGGAACAAAAACACTAAGGTCCTGGGCAAGGCGACCAGTAATATTGAAGTGGATGGAGTTTTGGTTAAGGATATCTGCATCATTGTCGTGTCGGACAGCGATCAACCAATCGAATTGATCATAGGTCGTACGTGGACAGACCGACCCAACGTGTCATTTGCGAAAGTTGACGGTGAATTCATCATATCATCGAGTTCAGCAGACCTGATAAAGCATTTGACAACGTATCAACCGCAGCCCAGCTCTATGATGAATGTGAACCTCAACCTCGTACTCGACGAGAAACTAACCGGTAATTCTATAAATTTCGTGCAATTGACGACCAATACCGATATTAGCGGCCCATTCACTGTGAGACCATGTATGTCTATGGGGAAAAGTGGCCAACTATTCGAACTGTCGACCGGCATGGCTGTTCTCCCAATATTGAACAGCTCGAACGAAGACCAACTACTGACCGCTGGAACCTGTATTGTGTTGACTTATGTTGTGTTGACTGATGTTGACTTAGCTGGAGATTTGATTCAACATGTGCCTACTGTCTACAAAGTACCTGGAGCTCAACCCGCTTCCCTGCCTTTGGAGCTAGCTCAACCTGCTTCCTTGCCTATGGAGCTAGCAGCTCGGAGCTTGAAAGAAGGAAAAACTAGGACCAATGTAGCTGCAGACGTGGATGCCACTCAACCAACCGAAAATATGACTACCGGTACCGCAGATGAAACCCCAGTACTTCCCCCAGCTTCTGCTCAAGTCCAAGAGGAATGTGGGCCAGGGGCCAATGTAACAGCAAACATGGATCCTCAATCAAATCAGTTTCATATAAGAAACATCTTTACCTTGCTCGTAAAGCAAACAAGTAATAACGAAATTGAACATTTTGATCAAATAATACCAAATTTTTTAAAAAGCAAGCAAACCACACACCCACCGTAGGTCCAAATAAGAAAAAGGTGGGGACAGACAGAAATGACTTTAAACTAGCTCCCTACCTAATTGTTCACCAAAACATTAGAAACATCAGTACAAATGCCTTAGAACTACAAATTTTCCTCGACGAGCAAAACCACACAGGACAGACTATTGACATTATGTGCCTAAGTGAACATCACCTAAAAGAGAATGAAGTTGTAAATGTTCAAAATTACCAATTGATATCATCATTTAACAGGAAAACATTTGCGATGGGCGGAGTTTCAATAATGGTAAACGATAAATATGTAAACAACGTAATAGACCGACTAGATATTTCTGACAGTATTGAAAAACACTTCGAATTTGCAGCAATAGAATTTTTTCCTGAAGGTCAGAAAAATAAACAATCTGGCGTTATAGTGATGTGTGTTTACAGGTCACCACTCGGTGATACCGATATATTCTTTCAGAAACTGGATTCTGCCCTAACAAAAATCATTCATGGTAACAAAAAAAGGCTTTTATTAGCAGGTGACTTCAACATCAATCTCTTAAAGGATAATGCAACTAGCATCGAATTCACTAACCTACTCGACTCATTCAACCTGACATATACAGTAACAGTACCCACTAGATTTGACAAACACCATAATTCTGCATCATTAAGGGGAATGTACACTGAAAATGGTATCTCAGCCACTTGTAAAGATAACTGCTTCAAATTTTGGATTAACCTCAAGTTGCTTGAAGAAAAAAATAAAAAAAATAAAAAAAGCAAAAACGAATTTTTCTTGTGTTTTTTTTTTAAACTTTACATTCATAAACAATGTACCAGGGAAATGCTAAAAGTATCTCATTTTTTGCAAAACAAAAAAATTGAATTTATTTTTCTGTTAACGAATGTGCAATTGATACAATCAAAAACCGGATTTTCAATTTTTTGTTTACAACTCAAGTTATACATTTTTAATTATGAACATTATATTTTTAAGTACATTTTTCATAAAAAAAATGTTCAACATTTTTAAAAATTAAACCAAACACTTTTTCCAAAATCCCCTTTTTGATTGTCTGCATCTGTATCTTGTTTGTACACACACAAAACATCAATGCTCTAAGTCCATTTGTGTAAAAGTTTTAGCGAAAAGAATTGTTAGAAACGTAGAAAAAATTATACTGAGATAAAGCCTTGCGAAACACCGATTTGCTCGCTGTAACATGGTTAAACCGCTCACGCTGCTGCAGCTAACATGTTTTTCAACACATTTGGATCCAATTACTTCTTTGTTTAATGATAAACAAGGGATCAATAATCAAAATGCAAAAAAAAAAAAAAAATCAGGAATTTCTAAAAAATCGAGAATTTTCAGTGTACATTTCCCTTAATAGACAACATCATAACAAACATAGTACTCGATAGCGATACGGAGGTAATAGACAATGGCATATCAGACCACTGTGCTCTTATAGCAAAAGTTCCCTTAAACACACTAAAAAAGCAAATGGGTAAGAAAACAATAACAAAGCGAATATTTAACGATAAAAACATTGATAGATTTAACCTGGCACTCGAAACAACAGATTGGGCATCTGTTTACGTAGCTCCAACACCTAATGATCAGATGAACACGTTTTACAATATTTTTAATGGAGCTTTTAATGATCATTTCCCCATCAAGAATATTAAACTTCATAAAAAATACAAACCCCATTCCTGGATAACACATGGCATAAAAGTATCAAGCAAAAATAAACTTTGCCTCTACAGATTATCACAACACTTTAGTGACTGTAAATTCATTCGCGATAAGTACGAATCATACAAAAAAAATCTTAAAAATATCATACTACAAGCCAAAAGACTGGAGATAAGCATCCAAATCAGCAATACAGACAACAAACCCAAAACCGTATGGGATGTGATCAACAGACATATAAAAAAGAGTGGAAGGTCAGGTGAAAACATGGAACTTAAATGCGACCAACTACAACATAAAACAACATCAGACCCACTAGAGATTGCCAACGTATTTAATAACTACTTTTGTAACATTGCCCATAATCTCACCAGTAATCTAAAACCGCAGGACAATAGCTATCGAAAACACTTAATTAAGTCAAACAGAAAAGTTCAAAAATCATTGTTCCTAGCACCAACTTCCGGAAAAGAGATAATGGATATAGTTAAAAAATTAAAAAATAAAAACTCTTGTGGGCAGGATGGAATACCAGTTACTTTGGTTAAAAAATGTATCCACAATACTGCCATACCACTATGCTTTATTTTTAACAACTGCATTGAATCTGGTGTATTTCCAGAAAAACTAAAGGAGGCCAAAGTAGTTCCACTTTATAAAAAAGGCAAAAAATCTCTAGTAGAAAACTACAGACCAGTATCTATTCTAACTGCATTCTCGAAAATTCTAGAATCATTACTGAACACCCGTATTGTAGAATTTCTCGAAAAAAATAACACAATTTCTGAATGCCAGAATGGTTTCAGAGCAAACAGATCCACCTACAACACAGTTGAACGTTTTCTTAAAACGATTGTTAACTGTATTGAAAAAAAGACTCCGGTAGCAGGAATTTTCTGTGACCTCACTAAAGCGTTCGACTGCATGAATCACGACATCCTTCTGGACAAATGTAACTACTACGGCATCAGAGGCACTCAGTTAGCTCTTCTTAAATCTTATCTTAGTAACAGGCAACAAAGAGTTGAGGTAACTCACACTAATGAAGACGGGACTGAAGTTAAATTCCTTTCTGTCAATGAGAATATCTCTATAGGAGTTCCTCAGGGTTCAATAATAGGTCCTTTGTTTTTTTTTAATATTTATCAATGACTTTCCTTTTAATATACTAGACTCTGAACTGTTTGCCGACGATGCTAACATAATAGCCAAAGCCAATGACAATTCAACTCTAAAACAAGAATCTGAAATTAAAGTTGCTAATGCCACCGAATGGTTCAACGACAATCCGACTGCTACTAAACGAAACCAAATCTATAATGATTGAATTTCTCAAAGACCCACGGGTAGAAATAAAAACAGTATATAATAGTATAAACAACACATCAATCAATGTAGAGTCATCAACAAACTTTGTGGGATTAATAATAGATAATAAACTCAAGTGGCACGACCACATAAACTCGTTAATTAAAAAACTAAACTCTGGCTACTTTGCAATAAAATCCATTAAGTCCGTAGCAAACATTGCAACAGCCAAAATAGTATATTTTTCTAACTTTGAGGCACATATACGATATGGAATTGAGTTTTGGGGCTGCTCTCCCAGCACCAAGAAAATATTTATAGTTCAAAAGAAGGTAATCAGGTCAATGCTGAACAAGTCACAAAGGTCACACTGTAAACCTCTCTTCATTAAATTAAATATTTTAACATTCTATAGTCTGTTTATTTTGCAGGCAATCCTAAAAGTTAAAAAAAAAATTGATACATTACCAAAAAATAAAAATATACACACCCATGACACACGCCTAAAAAATAACATCCATACACATTTTTATTCAAAATCATCAACACAGACAAACTCCGACTACACACACACAAAACTTTTTAACAAATTACCAGCTGAACTAAAAAATATAGACTCATTAAACAGTTTTAAATACTCGGTAAAAAAGTTCCTTATTTCACAAGCATACTATTCCATAAACGAATATTTAGTGGATAACCTGTAATTATTTCAAATTTTATATTAAATCTATATATTTTGTTATTCTATTGTATACGTTTTGCTGTATTATGAAGTTTTACTGTATTTCATCTATACTTCAAACTGTGAACTTCAAACTGTATTTCATGTATTGTTTGTATCATGATTGTCTGTACATCTGAAAATGCTTGATCCCTCTCGCAGAATGTAGATTCTATGACAATAAACTAATATTATTATTATTGCACGAGGGGAAATCGTGGATTCCCAAAATAATCCAATACCGATATCGGAAACGTATTGTCGACCAATCTTACGTGAAGGCATAAACATTGGTGAAGATGTAACCGAACCGCTTACAAGACTTACAAAGGCGAGTGAACCCTTCGTCGGGACAACCGAACAACAGACCTCATTTGATTCGTTGAAGAATTCGCTCACCAATCACCCTACACTTGCACTGTACAACCCACGGGCGCGCACCGAGGTCCATACCGATGCTAGTAGTCATGGTCTAGCCGGCATGCTACTGCAAGAGGGCGATGATGGACAGTTGCATTTGGTGTACTGCGTTAGTAAAAGAACGAACCCTTCCGAGCAGTTCTACCACTCCAGTCGCTTAGAACTGATGGCCATTGTGTGGACCGTACAAAGGCTTCGATCGTTTCTAATCGGGATCCATTTTACAATCGTTACGGACTGCCTGGCGATCGTTTATCTCAATGAGCAAAAGACTATCAACCCTGTGATTGCATGAGCTTATGATATTATTCAGGAGTTCGACTTCACGATACGTCATCGCCCGGGAGATCGAATGAAACACATTGACGCCCTCAGTCGAGCGCCTGTTGATGAACCGACTGACACCATGAGCGAGATTGTTGCGGACTCGTTGGAGGTACTCCTGACGCTAACAATCGAGGACCAAATAATGATGCTGCAGAGCGGAGACCCGGCTCTCTGCGATTCGATCCGCATTCTAGAAAAACCAATCGAAGACCAAACGACCGCGGAGAAGAGTTTAACTAACCAGTTACTACTCAAGGATGGACTACTTTTCCGTCAAGACAAGGAGGATCTCCTCTACGTCGTACTGAAGGGCATGAGGAAAAGCATGCTAGTAAGATTTCATGACAAGGCTGGTCATTTCTCCGTTGACCGAACCATAGCTAAGATCCGCGAACACTACTGGTTCCCAAGCATGAAACGCTACGTTAAACACCATATTGCACACTGCTTTGAATGTTTGATGCATAAAGTGCCAAGAGGAAAACAACCTGGTCTCCTCAACCCCATTGTACCCGGTAACCGACCCTTCCAAATTATTCATGCACACCACCTTGGACCGTTTCCTAGAAGCAGTAAAGGAAATACTGAATTACTTGTCCTGATCGACAATTTAACTAAATTCGTGCACCTATATCCTGTAAAGGACACCTCATCTAAGAGCCTGTTAACCTGTATTAAACAGTTCGTGAACGAAAGAGGCTTACCGGATCGCATCATTTCCGACAGGGGATCCTGCTTCACTTCCCGAATATTTGAAGAGTATTGTCGCGAGAACGGAGTGAGCCACACCTTGAACTCGTCACGCCATCCAAGAGCCAATGGTCAAGTAGAGAGGGTGAATAGTACCGTACTACCTGTCATTGCCATCGCATTTCAAGATAGAGAGCACCAGGATTGGGATAAAACCATGTCTACGATCCAAACAGACCTAAACAGTTCAATAAATAAATCGACCGACAAAACTCCCTTTGAACTGTTACACGGTTACAAACCGCGCTTCCAAGACGGAATGTTGCGACTAGCAACCAGCGTAGCCGAAAACGACCAATGGAAAAACCCAAATGTCCTTCAAGACGAAGCAAGGGATATGATCATAACTGCACAAGGCAGAGATAAGCAGTATCATGATAAGAAACGTTTCTCGGGAATCCGCTACTCGAGGGGCGATATTGTAGTTATGCGATGTGCTCCCACTCACACTGGAAAACCAACAAAGGCGCAGGCCAAATTTCGAGGGCCCCTCGTTATTTCGGAGGTGCTGCCAGGAGACACCTACCGTGTCACCCAATTGAGAGAGGACAATAAGCGTTTGTACGCAACGACAGCTTCGACGAAGCAGAAAGCGTGGTTGAGCAGCGGCAGCAAGACGACACCGCCACGACGCTGCAGACCTCCTGCTTACCTCGAAGACTTTGTAAAATAAATTTAGTATAGTTTTCTGAAATTGATTAGAGTTTGAATATGTTCCTCAAACACCCTTAGTTTTATATTCATTTGTTACACTATCCAATTGAATTGTATCCAGTAAGTTTTCTATATTAAGTAACATACCGACTTCTTTTCAATCGAGGACGATTGCCTTTCCAGGATGGCCGAATGTTATCAGCTTCCTCGTTACCTATTACTATTACTTTTGGTTAATTACTGGTGTGCCCCACCGCGTTGTTGCCTCGGTGGCTGACGGCGCACTTTACCGGAAGTGGCAGTGCAAGACCAACGAATCGGGGCAGTAGCCGAGTGACCGCCTCGCGCGACAGACCGTACCTGCCCGGCGTGGTGCCCGATCATCGTAATCACCGTTATCGACTTACCGTAGGCACGCCGACTTCAATCTTTTCCATAAATCCTAACTATAACTATCTTCTGTAAATCTTCAAGGCATTCAATACAACCTACAGTTTAATATCTCATCACCATCTCGTCTCGTTTCTTTCCTTTATTCCTGACATCCTGCAGGCCTACACTCTAGGCCTCGCCGTTACAAAATACCGTTTGTATAAAAGAAGTCCGTTTACACCGTTTATAACATAGTTGAACATGGGAAGACCAGTTCAGAGTCTGATTCAAAATAAGCCCCAGAACTTTTGCTTCATTAACTTCTTTTAAGTGATTATTGTCGAACTTGATCAATAAACTACGGTCCTGTTGTCGTTGGGCAGTGCGAAAGTTAACGAAAATAGTTTTATTCAAATTTACAATGAGCCTTGAATCAGTACTCCACACATTCATGTTCTGTGTAGCAATATTGGCCTTCTTGCCTAATAATTCTATGCTATCCGCCGTAATCAGGTGGCTGGTGTCATCAGCATATGTTACTACAGTCCCCTCACCAACGCTATCATCAAGTCACAAATCTCTGTCTCGGTCACGGGAAACAGGAATATTTGGTTTAGACAGCGGCTTCCAGGGATTCTTGTGGTAGAAGGGGTTCCAGCTGACTGAAGTAAGTTTGGTACCACATCACAAAAGTAATTGTTTAAGATGTCAGCACATTCCTTCTGGTTAGTATGTGTCGAACTCTCCCCTTCCAGTTCCAAATTTTATTCTTATGAGTTGTTGGTAATGTATGATTCTTTATTACATTCCAGGCCCCTTTGATTTTATTCTGTGCTTTTGCAATTATCTGGTCATTGAATGATCGTTTTGTTGCACATATTTATGCTTTGTGTTTCTTTCGCTGCAACTTGTATATACAGTGGAGCCTCGATTATACGTTTTCCAAGGGCCAAACCAAAAAAAACGTATAAGTACAAAAAACGTATAACTACAATTACATTTGTTCTCGTTTGTAATGAGTGGAGATGATGACTCTCGGCAGTCTCCTCTTTCTGCAGTACAAAAATTCCCTTCATGGTGTGTTCTAGCGCACGTAGGAGCGGGGGGGGGGGGGTTAGGCCTAAATATATATTTTACATGTTACGTCGTAAAAATCGTCGTTTTTATTTCAAATAGTCCCGACCGAAAGTGATATCTAAATCATTTTATTCCAAATATCGTTGCTCGCCGTACCGTTTTTCAGCATCGATCGCTTTAATTTTCCCATCCCAGATCAATATTTACCTCGATTAATCGTTTTTCGGTTATAAATGTCAACGCGGAAACAAGTTTCAGCGACCGCTACGTAAGTGTTTTTTGGACGCGACTGTACGGCCGCGGGTCACCGGGAGACCGCTATCACGGGCTGGCGGCAGCTGTCGGCTCAGCGCCCGCGAGGGATGTGTCACACAGCGCCCGCGCTCGGCCCGCAGGCCTATTACGTCGGCAAGGTCGGGGGCACGGATAATTATTTTAAATCAACAAATTGATGAAACGATCAGATCAATACGTGAAATGTTACTATAAAATCAGAGGATAGTAATAAAACAACAAATCGACAAAACAAGCCGTTATGAACACATGGTATCAATTTAAAAACACCAACAAACTTGGAACTTGATTAATCTGCATGGACAGACGCTCTGTGAAACGTAGTATGGTGGGAGGGGTGAGAGGCTGGCGCTATACGATGCCTCACGGCTTGTGCTACCTGCCAAGAGCCGGACGTGAGCAAGGGTAGCGAATGGGAGGAGGGGAGGGGGGCGAGGTGGGGGGACCGCTTGACAATAACAACATTCCATTCTCGCGCATTCACAGCTGCATATCCCGAACGAGATAAAGCTTGCGCTTCCAGGAAGTGATTTCGGATGACAAATAAAACCAATTAGCGTATAATCGCTACTAAGATGACTAGGGGGAACAATTTCTGTCGCGTATAACCGAAAATAACGTATAACCAAATAACGTACATAATTAAATTATTTTAACATTGATTCTTATGGGAAATGGCCGGGACCATATGGAAATCACGTATAAATACGAAAAACGTATACCGTATTGACCCGAATATAATACGGCCTCGAATATAATACGAGTGTGGATTTTGGAGCAGCCAGTGGGGAAAATATCATATGTCTCGAATATAATACGATCGTGAAAAACAACAATATAGCACGTCAGCTACTGCCGCCTTGCTGGCGCTGCGAGCCAGATGGCCAGCGCCTGTGAGGTAGGCAGCCCCGCGCCACAGTAAACCTGTTACGAACGCTCGATCGGGGCCGCCTAGCACACATGGAACGATGTCCGCCCCGCCTGAGCTCATGCTAGCAGTCTCGCACAGAACACGACAACGCATTCTAGCGGAGACATTGCGCAGCGGAGCGCTGGAGTGGTGTATAAACTCTCCGGTAGAGTGCGATATGCACGAGCACTCGCCACGGAGCCGTGATTCGTCAATCTGCGATAGTACGCATGTATACGCGCGCGGGAAATTTGAATTCACGCTTCGAAAACCTTAGACCGCGAATATAATACGAATACGATTCTAGGTTATTTTTTTAGGGGAAAAAACCTCGTATTATATTCGGGTCAATACGGTAAGTACAAAACGTATAATCGATGCTCCACTGTATCCACGACCACGATACCAGATGTAAAAAAGATTTTCATATTCCATAGCATAACTTAGCCTTAGTAAACAGAAATCCAGCGTATTCAAGCATCATCCTGTACAACAAGCTCCCAAGCCACCTCAAGGACATGACCAGGTGCAGCCTCAAGTTTCATCTTAAAAATTACCTAGTCCAGATGTGCCCATATACCGTCAAAGACTACATGGACTTTTAGTTTTAATTTAGTTTTAATTGACGCATTCTATAACTAATGTATTTATCTATGTATAAATGCCATACGCCATAATGCCATAATGCATAATGCCATAATGCCACTGTATATGTGTCTTCGCACCTATTCATGTTGGTGTCATATTAATTTGAGTTGTTGTGCCGACTCAATGACTTCTTGAGTTATCCACTCCTTCTTACTATTTTTTCTAGCAGAGATCAGTCTTTTTGGGAATGCACAGTTAAAATGGTGCATGAATTTGGAAATAAACTTCTCAAACTTCAACTCAGTAGTATCTGCAAAAGTAATTTCATTCCACTTTTCATTTTGTAGCAGCACGTTGAAGTACGAGACCTCTTCTGTTGAAAAGGTACGCTTGAGTACCTTAGTAGACTGGTTCTTGCAATCTTGACCTTGACTTGAATTATCTTCCGATAAGATTATTAGTTGCCCACGATGATCGGATAAGGTAAGGTTAAGTGATTTTGCAGTGATGAATGCAGGAGTAATATTTGTAAACACATTATCGATGATTGTTCCTGTGTTCTTGGAAAGTCTCGTGTAACTTGTGAAGGTCTGATGTAAGTTGAATGCACTGGTCACATCAAGCAATCGAGATAATGCTGTGGATGGACACTCTTCTGCCATGTTAATGTTAAAGTCTCCACAAACAATTATTCTCACACAGAAACCGAATCTTTCGTTTATTGCTTCAAGTAAGCATTCAAAGTTATCTAGGAATTTATCAACATTACCACTTGGGGAACGATACAGTGACAAGATGATGGTGTCACTACTTGCAGAATTCTTCCATGTCATTGCACAGCACTCAAAGTCTAAATCCACACTTTGCAAAGAGATGTCAGGAATATCAACAACCATTGGTGCAATGGATGATTTGGTCAAAACGGCCACACCACCTCCCTTACGGACGCGTCGGCAGAAATAGCTTGTGAAGTCGTAATTGAGTAAATTCGTTGCTGGTACTTCCGATTCAGACAGCCAGTGTTCTGACAAACATACAATATCTGGCGAGATTACATTAAACGCAAGCTCAACATCTTCAATTTTATTCCTGATACTTCTGACATTCAGTTGCAGTATAGAAGGACTTGAATATCTCGTGTTGGTCGGCCCTTGCATATCATTCGGAGCTTTATTATTTGTGTGGCCTATGTGATTCGGGGTGTACGGCGAGGAGAGAGAAAAAATCTCCTCACTTGAACACTCTCAGGCCAAAAGCTGGGGTTATTGAGTTCATCAAGTCGAAAACTTGGTGCTCCCACTTTGAACGAGCTATTGAGCCCCAAGGTATTGAGCTTTTCGCATTCAAAATCACTAGGCTCACCATTTGTTTTAGTTTGGAGGTAGCTGATTACATCTTCAGTCGAAGTGCAGTTGCTCAAGCGGCTTACATGAAGCCAAATTTTACGCGGGGCAGCCAGTAGCTTTCCGCTGCCAGTCTGCGCTGTACCTATGACAACATTGGTTGGAGGTGGTCTTTTCTGGTTGTCTCCTTTGATTCTTTGATTGGGTTTCTGTCCTAGGCCTACTTCTTTAGGGACACTTTCATCTTGGCTGCAGTTGACTCTTGGATTGACTTTGACTCCTTGATCCCTATCATCTTGGCTACAGTAGTTCATTCTGGAGATAATTTGGCTGTTTGATTGTTCTTTCTTTTGCAGGTTCTGGTTACTTGCTTGTACCGAGCTCCTAGTAACTCTAATACTATCCGTACTGTTAGGCCTAGGCCCAGCTGCATGACTGCTAGGCCTAGACTTACTTAGCTGACACTTGGTAGAAGTATCCTCAGAAAGAGACCTTAGATATCCTGGTGCAGGGTTTCTATCATCATTCAGCTCACCACTCACAGCAAGCTGTGTAACAATGCTACTATTACACTTTGAGTCACATTGATTTACACTCCGACCTTCACACTGCACAGATTTGAGGTTTAAGGGCAACGTCCTTTCTTTGAGAGTTCACTTTAACAGGCTCCACATATGTGGACAATGATTTAACCAGTTGAGATATCAAAATGTCTTTATTCCTGAGGTCCTCCTGTAGCACTAAGAGTGACTTCTTAATATTTACTAGTTGTTCTTTATTTCTAGACTTGCACTCAACACACAAGACACCCGCCATTGTCACCGCCTTCTATCCTTTTCTTTTTTGTTTGCTTTGTACATGAACTGTATATTTCGGAATGGGCGTAAGTTTGCTGAGCAAAAATTCATTATAATTTCTTTTTGTTTGCTTTTTATAATATAAAATAGCTTGGAGTATTATATGTTTGTTCCTGACAGTAAATATGAGATGAAGAAAGAACTATGAGTAAGGGAGTTTTATAGTAATGTCTAAGAGCATGTACCGGTATCAAGGACAGGAACCTACCTGGGGGGAGAGAGAGCAGATGGCCAACGCATCGAGCGCAGACCGGACCGTCTCCGCTCGGCCGGCAAAGTTCCACTCGTAGGTGAGCGCGATGCCCTGTAGGAGGAGCGTGATGCCACCAAGTCTGAGTAGTTGATCCACTGGCTCCCAGGGTGCTCTGACTGGCAGCAGCTCCAGCACAGCCTGGCATTCCGTGTACACGTCCTCGGGGGCACACTTCACCTGCAAGCAGACACCAAACCATCGAATCTCACATTTTTGCTAATTAATTAAATTACTGGTAATATATTTTGCATTGTCTATGCACACAGTTAAAAAAACTAGATTTCAGTGGGGGACTTAGGTAGACCTAGCATTTATTATGTTATTTTTGTAGGCTTGCTTGTTGGTCTAGGCCTAGTGGGTTTATTCCTGTTTCCAATGCAGGGACCAATAAAAATACATTAAACTTGTTTGTATGTTTTGACATTTCTGGATTTAAAAAAAAACTCAGTCCCAGAATACATATATGATATAATATATACTTATATACTTTTATTCATCTTCAGTTTCATTACAGAGTGGTTAATAAGTACATGTTAGTCGGTTAGGGCTCATAAAGTAGAAGAAGAATACCCATCTAGAGCCGAGGCCCTGTGTGTGGGTGTATTCAATTGTACATATCAAGTATTAATGTTAAATGTTCGTAATGTTAATGTTCGTCTTTGAGAGACATACACAGATGTAAGTTAACATTTTTCTTAAGACCTGAGATAGGCCTAAAGTTTAAGAATATGATTAGTGTAGAAAAAATAATCTACATAGATATCTCAGACTTATATGGATAAAGTTATAATAAATTGTGAGTTCAATAGTGAAAGATCAGTTTAATTCCTTATCCAAAGGCCTTTGACTGTATGGACCACAACATTCTGGCAGCAACATTGACCTCATTGGGAGTCACAGGAGTAGCTCTTAAATGGATCAAGTCCTTCCTCTCTCGCAACGTTCTCAGTGTGTGGAATTAATTGACACTCACTGTATAAACTCTAAAGCAAGATCAGAGTTGAGAAGTATCGACATTGGAGTACCGCAAGGAACTGTACTGGGCCCCATACTCTTCATCATATATGCAAACTACCTACAGGATAGCCTTGGTGAGGGGACTGTAGTAACATATGCTGATGACACCAGTCACCTGACTACGGCGGATAGCATAGAATTATTAGGCAAGAAGGCCAATATTGCTACGCAGAACATGAATGTATGGGGTACTGATGCAAGGCTCATTGTAAATTTGAATAAAACGACTTGGGTCAACTTTCGCACTGCCCAACGACAACAGGACCGTAGTTTATTGATCAAGTTCAACAATAAACACTTAAAAGAAGTTAATGAAGCAAAAGTTCTGGGGCTAATTTTGAATCAGACTCTGGACTGGTCTTCCCATGTTCAACTAGTTGCCACTAAGCTATTGCTTGCTACATACATTATATGCAACCTATACAAAGTGATGAGCTACAACACCTTAAGCTTAGTCTACTATGGCCTAGAATACAATCTAGGGATGTCATAGGGTACCCGGGTTACCCGGATCCAGAAATTACCCGAATCCATTTTTAGGATCCGGATCCTTATCGGGTAGTATTATTTGTATAAAAAAAAAAAAAAAAAAAACGCGACGATATTTCTACGGCTCCGTTCCTTGAAGCTACAGTGAATTCCTGCTTGTGGGAGTGGCCAGCTGGTCGCTGGTTAGTACGCGCTGTCATTACTGCGGGCGAGTTCTGTGAGGCCATATACCCTTCCCCCGCCCCCCTCGCCCTTCCCGCGCGCAGCGGCCCCACAGAGCCCAACCCACACAGCGACCGGCAGCTGACACAGGTAGAGAACGACCTTCAACCACGTGGTTTCGGGGTGGAGGGGGGGGTAACCAAGATAAGATGACATAATTTAGGCTTTAGGATTCGGGTAACCCGGTTCTTGGAAGGTCTGGAACCGGATCCGAATTTTCCTACCCTATGACATCCCTAATACAATCATCTGTCCTATGGCATCATCTTCTGGGGCCGATCACCAGAAGCACAAAGAATATTACTTATACAAAAAAGGATAGTCATAGCAATGATTGGGGCTCCATTCAGTACAACGTGCCAACCCATCTTCAGATCACTTGGTTTATTAACTTTTCCGGCAGTATACATTTATCAATGCATCATGTACGCAATTCAGCACAGACTTCACCTCACTAATAAAGATATCCACGACCACGACACCAGACGTAAACAAGATTTTCATATTCCATTGCACAACTTAGCCTTAGTAAACAGAAATCCAGCGTATTCAAGCATCATTCTGTACTAGGGATGGGATAGTGTACACGTTTACTGTTTCTCTCGAAACAATTAACGCGCCGCGTGTAATACTTTACTGTGTGCGACCGGCCACGGAGGGCTTGCGCCGCCGACGAGTGGTTTCATGCGATGTGCGACCGTCCTCACTCCTCAGTTGTCACTTAAAGTCGTTCCATTGATCAAACTACCAGTTTCAAGCAATGATTTTAATATTTGTTTAAAATCACAAATAATTATTTCTTTGACAATTATTATGTTAAATTACTATAAAATGTAAAATATATTCAGTAATCAAGTAAGAATACTATTTTAAAATCCAGTATTTACACGAAAATGCAGTTATTTATAATGGCATGATTCTAGACACTAGTTTGACTGCAGAATAGCCAATCCCTAAAAACGAAATTAGTTCATCAAAGCTCCAAATAGTAGTCAACTTCTTATCTCGCTTTTGGCTTTAATTACACCACAACACATTCACAAATTATAGACTTTATAATGGATACAAATCTAAATTGATTTACAAAGCCAAGGAAACAAAAAACTCGTTTTTAATATTCATCGACAAAGTATTGCCAACCTCCAATATACTTGGCAACGCTACAAAGACATTGTTATTGTCAGATCGTGAAAATGGCGTCGAAAAAATACGGAATACGAAGCGGAGGACGTTTTATTACGATAAAAGAAAATGATAGGATTGTATATTTTGTATCGTATCATGTTGTTTGTGCAATTGTTTACCTGACAAAGTGATCTCAAGTAACTTAAGTCCATCTAGGACATGTGAAGGCATGGAATGGATGTAAATTATTTCAAATGCGTGTAGGGGGGCTACATAAATGGCCTTGCACATGTCAAATGATCACAAAACGTCCTTGAGTGGCCTTAGGGCTTGGCATATTTTCTTTCATATTATACAGATGCCTCCTGGCATACTATACTTAGCATATCTACATTGGGGAAAATGTTAGCGTTTACGGACGTACAATACATGAATTTCATTTCGGATCAGGCAATATAGGCCTAGGCCTAAGTCTAAATAAAGGTGGCCTAGGCTAGGCCTCACGTACCGTATTCAGATATATTCCCGTTTCTAACTGTGCCTTCAATTTGAATTGAGTGCATTATTTGTATGACGCAAAATGTTAATTGGAAATAAGCGACAATAAATGTAAATAAGAAAAAGTCCAGTCACGTCGCATCGTGGAAAGGTGACAGCCAGCTCATGTTTTGACGCGAGGCGGACGCGGGCTCAAACAGAAATGACGTCATCGCACGCAGTGTTGCCATAGTTTCACGGCTCGCCCGATTTCCCATCAAATGTTCTTGTAGTGAAGCCAATATTGACCGAAAACGAGTCGAGAGATTGTATTCATACATACATATTTAGAATTGTCGTTCAATTATCTTCAAATTGAGTATAAAATAAAGAAAATGACAAATGTTTAGTATCTACTTAGTCGATGCTTTATATTCGAAAGTGTATGATTTTTGACAGTTTCAATGGTAGGGGATAGGGAAATCGACGGATTTCAAATATTTATATTAAAAAAAGTAGTCGATGAAACTACTTTATTTTTCGCTAATATTTAACATGATATTTAAGTGTATATTCAACATGATTTGTAGCACAATGACAAATAGTTGGGTATACAGTGGATCGACTTTAACCCCCCCCATCGCAGTCAAAAATGTAGCTATATAGCCTCAAATTAATAAATAATTTCGGCCTAGGCGTCACATAAATTCTGAAGCCACTGCCAGGAACATGAACGTGCATCAGCATACGCCCGAAAAACATATTCAAGACGTATTTTTTACGGACGGAATATTTACGTGTTAAAAAATAATTTCGGCCTAAACCTGGCAAGTGATCCGAGGTCAGAACCATGGAACACGCTGGATTACGTCTTGAAACCGTTTGCGGGAACAACACTTTAAAACATAATTTTTCGGCCTAGACAGAACATGATTTTTTTTCGAAAGTGGGACCCCACGGACGTGTACACGTGTACACGGCTTTGCAAGAAGCAGTGTACACGTTTAGGGAAGTAAACGCTTTTGCCCATCCTTATTCTGTACAACAAGCTCTCAAGCCACCTCAAGGACATGACCAGGCGCAGCCTCAAGTTTCAACTTAAAGATTACCTAATCCAGATGTGCCCATACTGTCGAAGACTACATGGACTTTTAGATTTAATGTAGTTTTAATTGACGCATTCTATAACTAATGTATTTATCTTATGTATAAAATATAAATGTCGTATGTTCAGAAGCAGGAGTTTAAGGTGATTTTTTTTTTTTTAATATTTCGTTTTTAAGATTTAAAAAGGTGGTGAATTGGTGGTGAATATTAAAAAAAAAATCGTTTTTATAGCGGTGATAATTTTTTTCTATTTTGGGCTACTTTGGGACCATGGAAAATGCATAGACTTAAAATTAGAACACGAATATGTATCAACGCACATTTATTAGGTGCATAGCACAACTATAAACACATTAATTAATCAATGAATCACTGAGTATGCCTATGTAAAACAGTAAACACTTATTGTAGGCCTACTCACACTAGTTTCCTTAATCTATGTCTCCAAATTGCAACATACAAGTTGTGTAAATATTCTCCTTTTTCATACGTGTTCTCCTGTCAGTAGCGACCAAGCTGTAACGCGAAAAGTATCGTTCTGATTGATCTTCTAATACGCGGCGATATTTCTGCGACTACTTTCCTTGAAGCTACAGTGAATTCCTGCTTGTGGGCGTGGCCAGCTGGTCGTTGGTTAGTACGCGCATTCATTACTGCGGGCGAGTTCTGTGAGGCCATATACACTTCCCCCCCCCCCCTCCCGTCACGCCATTCCCGCGTGCAGCAGCCGCACAGGGCCCAAACCACACAGCGGCTGGCAACTGATATGGGCAGAGAAGAACGACCTTCAACCGCGTAGTTTCGGGGGGGGGGGGGGGGGGGGGGGGGGTGTTACCAAGATAAGAAGACATAATCTAGGCTTTCAGGATTCGGGTAACCCGGTTCTTGGAAGATCTGGAACCGGATCCGAATTTTCCTACCCTATGACATCCCTACAAGGGATGTTCAACGGTATCGATAATTCGATACGATATCGATATTGCGGGTAAATCGCCGTTAATTTCGATATCGATATGGTAGTGTCATATCGAAAATATCCCGATATCGTGGTCAATTTAAAATATTAAAATATTTCCGCTATGGTCTACAGTATGCATTGCTGCAATATGTGTTGCAGCAGCTTGTCGCTGAGTACCTACCCCTAGTGATGTATAAATTAACGGAATTTATTTTTGGGGAATATTCCCGGGAAAATTCCTGGGAATATTCCCCACAGTCGGGAATTATAGGGAATTTTTATGTTTAGACTACAAGAATAAATGATAGGTCTAAGTAAATGCTCCAAGTAAAAACAAGATGTGTCATAAAATGCTTGAAATGATTTCTATTTACGCTACCTATGATAGGTGGAGGGTAAGCTGACAGTAAATTTGCAATCTAAAAATATGAGTTAGTTTGTTTTGTGACGGATAAATTTTAATTTTAATGGCGTTTTCCAATTGCCGCAATGAACCGCACTTGAGTGCACCTTCAACGATTAAAACAACAATGCACAACCATAGGCGTGCGCAGTGTCTAACATTAGACCCCGCACGAGGTGGCGCGGTACAACTAGGGTCTGGGCCGAAGCCCCAGCTGCCGGAAGCAATTTCCCCCATTTTTTTCGGTTGATGCATTAACTTTTAAGGCATAAAACGCGATTTTAGTACGCGATGACGCATTCCAGTGCTATGGGATCTTGTGGCCCGTATAGAGCCATGTTCCGTTTCATATGTTTCGTTCCGATGGCGGTCGAAGTTGACACATTAGGTGCGGCCGGGCCGTGCGCACGCCTATGTGCACAACAATATAATAGGCGCACTGAGTGCAGCCCATTGGAAAACGTCATAAGTGTATAATATATTATCTGCGGTTTTACTAATGTAAGGGCCGCTTTCATTTAGGGACCTACTTAGCATTATATAAGCGGACATTTTCAGCCATCAAGAGAAAATTTAACTAAATATCAAAACGAATGAGTTGTATGTATGTAATAATAAGGTTGTACTGTAGGGCAGGGCTGCCACCAACATAAAATTGAAATCCTGGTCAAGTAACTTAAAAATCCTTGAAAATCCTTGATAACTATTTTTTGTGCAAATACGTAATTTTTTCGGATACCGAACCGCAATTTTGTCTTTTTTTTAATTCAAAGTGTTACAACGCTATGCAACACCGCAGTCAGCTCCTTCCACTGATGGTGAGTAGGCCTAAGGATAGGTTGGTTGTACGTGTAAAGCTAGGAAGAACAGGGGAATTATGAATTAGATTTAGAAGTTAAATAAATTGTAATTTACTTAAAAAACATGTGGTTATACCTAGTCTTATCTCACCACAACTGAACAACGTAGCTGATACAAAATATATACCTACATAGGTCATATACAAGTGAAAATTTGAATTAAGTAGGCTATAAACACATGATAATCTTACACAAAATGATGATACAAAATATGTAATTAAGTGAACACTTAAATTTTAATTAAACAAGGCTATGAACACAGTGGGGGGAGGAGCTAAGAATTTTTTGTAAATCTAGGCCTACTTTATGAGGAACCAGCTACACAAGGTACAGGCTTACTTCTGTTCATGGTTCACTTTTTTAAATGTCTAACTTTCTTCTGCATTTGTTCTGATGGTTTGAAATCATCTCCCATGTTTTTTCTACTGGAGCAGTGCATCAGGGCATTCAACATATCCGAAGATAAGGATGTGCGATGAGATGTTTTTATTTGCGTTAATGTGCTGAATAACCTTTCTACTGCTGCATTACTGTGAGGCAAAATTAGTAGGCTTTTGGCAAGTTTGCAGAGAGTGGGAAAGTCTCCACTCTTTGCCACCTTGACCCAATACACATCAATTTCGTCAGCAACACTGATGCCAAGAGATGCAGGAGGCTCCCACAAGGAGTAACAAAGAAATTCGGAGTTAAGTGCATCAATTTCCTCATCACTTATGACGTTTGGAAATCTCTTTACCAGACTTTCGATTTTTTCCCAGTCACCTGACGGTTTTTCACTGGGATCAATGATGGAAATATTCTTTAACACCTGATCGGCAAATGGGAGCAATCGGTACATTTCTCCAGTACCCATCTCATAAAATTTTCGAACATGGAGGTAGAATTCACTTTTTTCCTTAGTGGTCAGGTTGCCAGTTTCAAGCAGTGTACTTGTCTTCTTCCCAATAAAGAGTCCGAGATCACCCAATTGATTTTTGCGACTGTAATCTATCTCAGTATTGCAGAAGTCACTTGTCTGTATGACTCTGAACTGCACAAAGCTGGCAATAAATTGCCGCAGCAAAGTACACAAATGGGCATTCGTGTTGGAATAAGGTGTTGAATTTTGTGAACCTTGGAAGTACAACTTGCAAAAAAAGGAAGTACAATTTTGCATAATCAGAATTCAGCATGCCTTTGATGTGGCGCACCGACTCAGACTTTCCTTCCTTTTCGTCAATTTTCGTGTTGAAGTATTCTTCTAAAGCAGGCCACTGTTCTAACAACCGATCCACACACTGGTGCATGGCCAACCATCTGGTGAAGCACGGCCGTAAAATCTTATGTTGTTCCAGTTCAAGTCTGCTTTGTATTTCTCTAAAGTCAGATTGACGCTTACCTGACGTTTTAAAAAACGTGTACACATCTCTCATGAACTGTTCAAAAACATCTGGCAGTTCACTGCACGCGTGTGAAGCGGCGAGATGGGCCACATGGCAAGTGCAGTGTAGAAACCACACGTTCGACTGTTGATGTTTCACTCGAGAAAGTACAGAATTAAACTCGCCAACCATGGCTTTAGCGCCATCCGATGACATGCTGATGCAGTTGTCCCACGAAATTTCATCCTCTTCAAATGCCTTGCTCACTACGTTGAACAAGTTTTCCCCCGTGGCTGACCCTTCAAACGCGACGACCTTGTACAGGTGAGTTTCCACTCCCGATTCATTGAACACGCGAGCCATGATGACCATCTGACGTAGCACTGCTTTGTCCGTCGACTCGTCGATCATCAAAGTAAAGAAAGACCCCCGCATTTTTGAAATGATGTCTCTTTTACAGAGGAGCACAGCACTTGTTCGATTATCTGACTGGTTTTTGTACGCCTACACCGAAAATTTTTGGCTATTTCGCTGTCCGGAAACATTTTCGGAACCAAGCTACAAAAGCTGTCTGAAAGTGACATGGGCAAGTTATTTTCAGCAATGAAATTAGACCAATACAATTCAGAGTCCACAACTCCAGTGTTCTCTTTAACCACGAAATTCGCCATCGACGTATTTCCTTTGACAGTTTTTGCATTTCTCTTGTGCATATCTGTAGTCTCGTGCCTACGCAAGTCCTTGAGGCCGCCCATTGATACGTTCAAAACAGAGTTGCATAAAATGCATTTTGCACTCGTGTCTGTATCACCCTTTTTAGCCCACTTCAACTCCTTTTCCCATTCAGATTTATATTTCTGTCGAAACTGGCTTCGTGTGGGTGATAAAGCACGTTTCTTACTCATTGTTACACTCGGTCTAGGCCTACAAAGAAACTCGAAATGTTAAATAAGTAACGAAAACGTAACTCTCGCGCGAACACTCTTACAACAGGTTAGGTTAGGTCAGCGTTAGTAGGTCAAGCCAAGCTGTGACGCCAGGCTCGCGTTACCAACTGAACATCTGGTCACGTGGTTACAGCATACCTCACTGCATACGTCACGTCCGACACCCGCCGGTATAGAATGCTTAGTTACACAAACCTCGGCGCGACACATCTAGTTCACGGAGAGCGTTGGCAAGAAGGATTTTGTACGGGATAAAGTGTATCTTGGTGATTTATACCAAATCTCGTAAAATTTATGAAATAAAATGGCGGGTTTTGCGAAACATATCACGTTCATTTATGAAGCTCTGAATTACGAAAAATCCGTAAATTGAAACACGGAATCCGTGAATCCGTATAGGTGCTCTAAAATCCGTAAAAACGGATAAAATCCATGAAAACGGCAGCCCTGCTGTAGGGAAACAGCAGCTTGCAAACCCCCCCAAGAATGCAAGAGCAGCATGAGACCCCCAACCTCCCTCCACCTACAACAGTAGCTAGTGGGTTTATTGTAGGCCTAAGCCTACTAGTACTTATGTATAATAGCCATGTTTACATGGAGGATTCAATACGGTATTGAGTACGATCCAGCTGTTCAATCCTCCATGTAAACACTTTAAACTAGGATTGGATCGGTTGAATCCAATCCCCTAAAAGCTGGGATCTTATTGAGAGATTGTATTGAATCTGTGCATGTAAACGACTTTCTAGTATCGTATCGAATTCATCCCAGTATAGCCAATCTTTATTTTAAGGTTGTTATATTGTTGTACGTGTCAATAGTGTTGTGATAGTTGACGGCGATCATTTCGCGCTTTTAAGTGTCATACCGTGAACTAGACGTCGGATTGCGCGTATTTATTTAAAAAACGAGAAAATTATGTCTAAACGAAATGTGTGGTCGTGTGAGGAGGTTACATGCATGCTACAAATTATGGCAGAAAAGCAAATGCTAAAATATTTGGACGGGAAACGTTTCAAAGCTGCCGAGATCTATGGTAAAGTAGAATCAGAAATGATTCACGCGGGCTACTCAAACAAATCGGCTGCCCAAATCCAAATCAAGTGGAAGAGCTTGAAAAGCTCGTTTGTAAAGTGTACGAAAGGAAACTCAGTAAGTGGTGCGACACGCACAGAGTGTGAGTTCTACGATTTACTGTATCCAATGTTGAAGGGGCGTCCAACTACAGTGTTGCCCCGAGAAGGTGGTCTGGATACTTCTGGTAAGTGTAGACATGACTTACAATTTAAGTAGGGCTGCCTCTATTTGATATAGTATATATAGATGATAATGTGGGTCGACAATATTCATAAACATTTTCTTCATGAAGAGTACATCCAATTCATTTAGTGAGTTGTCAATCGACAGAATATTACACATTTCCAGTCGCTCTGCCCGTCCACAGTCCATCCTATTCGTGATGAATTTTGTTGCCCTGTTCTGGATTGACCCAGGATGCTTGCTAGACCTAGGCTAGAAGAGGCTTGTATTACAAGAATCTTATATTCATGATTTTTATTTTTCGATTAGACGAACGTCTGATTGAAATGACGCCGCAGTCCATTTGCGAAGAAGTCAGCTTTGATGGAATGGAAAGCGGGAAAGTATCAAGCGGGTGCTTGATACGTCAGGGATGTCTTCCCCTTCGTCTATGGTCCAGGTTGCAGGTAAGCCAGACCTACCAGACCTACTTCATGATCTGAAGGCTGCAAGCCAGTAAAATGATAATATTTGAATGAACATGAACTATAACTTAGCATTACTAAAACTTTGTAGGGGAGAGGGTGGAGGGTTGAGACACTTTACTTTTTTAGTAAACTCTTTTGCATTATCCGCCCATATATTTAAGCTACTTATCATAAAATTACAAATGGTGTAGAATAGTTCAAGATAAGTGTAAACGTTCTTAACACTCTGCCCAGAGAACTTTTTGAAATTCCAAAATCCTCGGCAACAATCCTTATGTCCCACCAACAGGTAGAATCAGATGTCAAAGTTTGAAATTCCCACCAAAGTTATATAGCTTGTCCCAACCCTCCACTCTCTCCTTCTTATTTTTCCAGTCGAAAGACAAAAGAAGAAGAAGCCTACCAGCTCCCAGAAGGCAACAGAGGAGTGGAAAGCTGCTCAGAAAGAACTGCAGGACGATTTCTTCCGACAGCAAGAAATTGTGTTAAAATTGCAGTATGAGCAGGAGCAGAAAATGCAGGATAACATGAGGCAGCAAGTGCTTGCTGGAATGCAGACTTCCATGGCAAACATTGCAAAGGCCATGATGGAAGGTTTAGGTTCCCTATTCCGGCAGAATACTATGCCTATGGTATATCAGCCACAGCCACCGATTACTTTTAATCCTTTTGCTGCTGCGTCACGCCCACCATCCTCTTCTACGCCATCAAGCATATCACCCGATTCTCTATCCCCAGAGTGTTCTTCGGCATCGTGGGGTTTCCCGCATTCCGATGACACACTATGACATCTTAAATCTCCATCTACCTTTGCATTATGCAATGTTATAAATACTTAATTCATAAATGTTGTTGCAAATAACGGGGACAACAAAGTACGACTGAAGGGTTGTTTATTTATTTCTTAGAGTGTCATGTAATAGTCATTCATGCATTAATAAACATTAACAACTAATGTATTCCTATGTATTCTTTCTTACCCTGCTTCCTCTTTACATCCTTCAATCAAGCCATTTGGCAGTCTTGGAATGTTTATTTCAACGAACATCTCTTCATTTATTTATTGCACAAAAAATTACTAATTCAAATTTAAAAGTTCACAAAAGTAGGCCTAATTACCAAGACTGGCAGTTGGCATAGATAGATAGGCACTAGATATGTTTATTTTGTCTTTAACTAATTTACTTAAAGGGGTTCTCACCCGCTAGATTTATTTTTTACCATATGATCTACTGCACCACACCAATCGATAATAAACCATTACACATCGTAAGTTGAAACCTGTGAATTGTTATTAATTAATGAAATTTCTGGTTAACTGCCGCGGCGACTGTTGGTGTCAGCCGGCTTTTGGTGCGAGTGTACTCGAAGCGATATATTATCTAGACGGCCTTGGTGTACTCCATTCGACACCGCATAGCAGACCGCGTTCATTGTGCATGCGTTGACTATTTCCCCTCCCAATACTACTACTCTCTCTCTCACACTCTCTCTCTCTCGCTTGGCTTACTTGACACCAACTCGACAGTCGACACCCGCCGACTCGACGTGCACAGCAACGCACAACAACGCTCAAAACGAAATGGAGCACCCGATTACACATCTTTAATTTGTACCTGAACGGAAGCTCCGATTACAAAACCAAAATATACGAAATACGCAGAAAAGAAAGACGCAGCGAAAAGTATCACATCATTTATTTTTTGGAGCAGAATCCTCCAAGGTCCCAAGGCATACAGGTCGTCTCAATGCTATTTCTTATGGGAGATTTTCGCCGATGGGACCTAGCTCGAAAATCACTAACTTTGATATTTTTTCCCCGGGTTATGGTGAACCCGATTTCTTTTCATTTAGTCGCTAATTTCATAGCTAATCAGCCTTAGTAAAACATATTATTTTGGTGTAGCGGGTGAGAACCCCTTTAATTTAGGGCCGGTATTTCAATGTCCAGTTAAACTCTACTTTTCAGTTAAATTAATTTCACCATGACAACGGCCAATAGAAATACACCAAACCTGGCTTACCTGACAGTTAAATTTACTTAACACTTTAACTGGACATTGAAGTTAGAGGCATTAGGCCCTACACAAAAGGTTTACAACTTAACAATAACATACTGTCTAACTATCTTTGTGAACTAGTTACTAGACCTATACTTGCTCAGCTCTTATCGAAACTTGCTCTGAAGTGTAGGAAAATCCCTGAATAAATATTCTTTTAATGCATCTCTAATTTCAGCCGCTTGAAACTCGTCTGCATCCCTGGTTACCGCAATATTTGGCTGAGGATATAGAAACTCTGCTTCGCGCACATTGTTTAGCCACACATTTAAAAACTCTTCCTTATTTGTTTCAACAATGTTATGCAAAATGCAACATGCTATAACCACTTTAGGAATAAACTTGTAACTGATATCATTTCTTTTGAGTAGACACCTCCAGCGGGCCTTGAGCCTTCCGAACGCATTTTCCACAACGATCCGGCCCTTGCTCAGATATGCGTTAAACGATTCCTCGTCCGCAGCCCTGGATCTAAATCCCTTTAGCAACCATGATAGCAGGGGATATGCAGGGTCCGCAACAATCATGTGAGGAATTTGTTTGCCATCAATTACTCTTCTTACCTGGAATATACATGACATTTAAAAAACTCATAAAATTGATAGAACTTATTGTTGTAGCATGTAAACTAATCGAATAAAAGCTGTTTCAAACCTGTGGAATGATTTCGTCCGCATATTTAAATAGAAATGAATCTCGCAATAATACGGAATCGTGGGTACAACCAGGGTGCTTACATGTTACGTCCCGGAATCTTAAAACAAACAATAGGTCAAGTTTAGATACTGACTTGGGCCTACATGCCAACACTTAGCAAAAACCAATTAAAGCATATACTTGGCCAAGGCCTAGGCTTACCTATAATGTGCATCCACAACAGCTTGGACATTGTATGATGCCCAACCTTTCCTGTTCACGAAGTCTCTGAATCCATCCGATGGAGGAAGAATAGGTACATGAGTACCATCAATAGCACCTATGATTTGTGGTATTCCACACTTTATTTCAAATTGGTGGCTGAGATCAACACACTCAATTTCATTTGGCATGTAAATGTGGGTTTTGCCAAGAACTTTAATTATCGCATAGCAGAAACTATATACAATATGGTGGACAGAACTTTTGTGTATACCAAACTGGTTGGCAACAACTCTGTACTCACAACATGAGCCCAATTTGTACAAAGCAACCGCAACCTTCTTTTCGACTGAGATTGGCGTACGAACATAGTTTTCCTTAGCCTTCAACTGACCTCGTAAAGAATTGCAAAGTTCGTCAAACGTTTTCCGAGACATCCTGAAATTCTCAACCCATTCTGCATCAGTAAATTCGTTCAATACGATTCTTTCCCACCAATCATCACTCCTACATTTCATCCACATTCGCCTTTTACGTCGAGTTGTTACATGGTCATATGGAAGGGAACGTGACATATGTAGGAATTGCTTGCCTTTATGGATGCAATTCCGCCTAAATGTTTCTGCAAAAATACGTCGTCTTCTTGCCATATCCCACTCTAGTTGCTGAATGTGTTGATAGCAGCAATTAACTAGAACCAAAAGACTAATAACCACCCAGATAACGGCTTGTTGTTCAAAAGGCTGCATGGTAAACACGCCGTGAAGTCAAAGTCACAACCATAGAGAAATGTCACAACAGTGATCACAACAACAAAACAAAAGTCAGACAACCGCCTGCGTTACATTCCCTAATGCATCCACTTTCTGATAGCCAGATTAAAGATGGCAGTGGATAAAAAGTTCATAAAAACACCGCTAGATTGCAATCGTTTGGTATTGAAAACGAACTGAGTGCGTGATAAATTCGGGTCATGTAAACGCATCGATCTGAATCCAATCCAATCCCAATCCAATACTCAATACGCCATGTAAACATAGCTAATGACCTGGGATGAACACATTCATCTGGGAATTGACTTTATTAAAAAAAACATAAATTCCCTACTTTTGGGAATTTATATGGGGTCGAAGAATATTCTCGTTCCCGGGAATATTCCTGCCCGTACATCACTACCTACCCCCCCCCCCCCCCCTCGAGGATATCGCGATATCATAGTCAACTTGAAGTATTTCTCCCGTGGTTTGCAGTGCGTTGCTGCAGTTTGTAACTGCACATCTACCCCCTCCACACAGATGGTCGCGGGCGGGCGGGTTCCCTTTGTTTGCGTCCAGACATTGGATCCATTCAACTATTTGTACCTGGAACCCCGAATTCTTTCCGAGAAGAATGTTGTTGTTCAGTATTGCTTGATACTTTTACGACTGTCAATAGCCGATGCTCGACACGTGACTAGACGTCATCACGCGAATTTAAGCTTTTTTCGCTATGCAGCAACTCGTACTGCAGGCCACGGGCGGACAATTTTCAAGTTGATAATGATATCCCGGGGGAAGGGTTTGGGGGGGGGGGGGGGTATAGACGTGAAGACACTAACTGCAGCAATGCGTACTGCTGGCCACGGCGAAAACACTTTAAATTGACTATGATTTCTTATGTATTGTTTTATTACCGCCGAAAAAAAAATCGATATCGCGATATCGATGTCAATTTTTTAATGACGATATCGCGATACGATATCGGCAAAATGGCACCAATATCGATATTGAAAAAAATATCGTTGAACATCCCTAATAACTACGGAGTACAAAGTGTGCGAGTTTCAAAATAGAGTGCGTTACTGTCGTAGTCTTGTCTCATCGATGCTCATAAGCCATCTAGCTGAAGATGCCACCCACCCCCCTAACAGATCAATGACTCCTGTTGTAGCGTCATCTAGATAGCGTCAGCTAGACTGTTGTTAGTGCCAGTTCGTTGCCATTTGACACTTATTGAGTTTTCGTTTACATTATGACTATGAGTTTAAAAATTTAAAGGCCGTATCCTTAGGGCTTTTTCTACAAGTGAGAAACTTCAAGTTATCGGTAGAGATCCTTGTAAATGGTTTTATTTTTTAAGCATATTTCGTTTTATTAAATCCAAATTTCACTGTTGAGCAGTAATTTCAGCTTTTTGGTGGTGTTTCAATTTTAATTTACAAAATCTAATTTGTATCTTGTATTTTAACGTATGTGGCATGCCTACATTGTCGCGTAGGTCTACCATGATAGTAAAAAAGGAAATGGAAGGTAATACAGTCAGTAAGGATTCTACTGACGGAATGAAATGCAATTTTTAGTACCTGAGTATGTTATTTATTGATTAATTATATAGGCCTATTGTTTTAATATAAAATGTGGGGTTTTTGACAAAAATTTGGCAATTTCGCGTCAATTCAACAGCTTCAGTCTTTTTCGTTTTTATAACAGTAAACTTATGCTATTTCGCGTAAACACGGGATTTCGTTTTATTTCGCGATTCAAAAAGACTATTTTTGGACTCACAACAGACTGTCATGCCAACATATTTCAATTGCTGCACGTTTCAAGTGATTTCGCGCTATCGCGCATTGCAAAATACAAGGATCTCTAGTTATCGGTGATGCAGAATATTGTGTGAATATTCAGCTGTAACGTGCGGTCGCGATAACAAAAGTCTCAATCTTTGAATTTGATCAATTTTTCAATTTTTGATTTTGTCTTGGTCTTCACCAGGCCTAGGCCTACTTGAATAAGGTCCAGTCTTACAATGTCCCAATAACTACTTATTCGTCGAATAGCTTGTTTTCTCCTTGGCAACCACCAATCAAAACCCTTGAAATCCTCCAAATAGCTTAATTGTAACAAATAACATTCTTATTAGGAGATTGTAACCTAACACTTGTAACCTAACAGCCTAACACTTTGTCACGTGCTTAGGTCTAAGAACATGACGTTTTTAATGTGCTAAAACAATGTGGATAGGGGTGTGCGAGTACTCGAGTTTTCGAGTCGAGTCGAGTTTTTAGTACTCGACTCGAAATTCACATATTACTACTCGACTATCGAGTTTTTTTCGAGTTTCGATTATTGCGCGATATATCGCTGGAGATCGTCAAAACGCTGTTTATACTACACTGAAGTGAGCGTTGGAGGCGGAGCTTAAGTTGAAGCTGCATCCGTAGGCCCCGCCCAAACATCCGGTATGGCTACGAGACATTGTTGGAACATCATTTCCTCTAGATATCTTCTTCAATGGCTGGCCTGTCATTTTGACTAGTATCTGTTTTTTGTATCGTGTTTTTTTTGTGCGATCGATAAATGCACCGAAATGTGTGCGGCTACTATGAAAGTCAGAATTGTGGAAGCACAACCAGTTGTGCTAGACATCTTCAGTCTAGGCATCTTCTGATCTACGCAGACTTTATTAAAACATAAAATGTCGTCTAGCCATACACCAGCTAGGCCTAAGCCTAGGCCAATGCAGGCTGACACAGCTAACCCAAGATAACCTATACCTTCTTTGTAGGCAGGTAACACTTAATGGGCCTAGGCCTACAAAACAACAAGGCCTGGCCTAGTGTTATTCCTATGGTAGGCTAGGCTAGGCACAAGAGCCTAGGCCTAGACCTAGATTAGCGTATTGCATTTGTAACCTAAACGCACCTTGTAATTCTTTTGGCCTTAAAAATGTCTTAAATCTTGCCATACACCAGCTAGGCCTAGGCCTAGGCCAATGCAGGCTAGGACACAGCTAACACTTCATGAGAGTAGAATGAACTTTGCTTCGAAGTGGCCTGCTACTGACCCAAAGGCCAAAAGAATTACAAGGTGAGTTCAGATTTAGATTTAGTTACAAATGCAATATGCTAATCTAGGTCTAGGCCTAGGCTCTTGTGCCTAGCCTAGCCTAGGCCTACCATAGGAATAACCATAGGCCAGGCCTTGTTGTTGTTTTGTAGGCCTAGGCCTAAGTTAAGATTACTAACTGTTAACTTAAGACTAAGTTATTAAAAGTAATAAGAAATGTATTCACCTTGTTGTACGATTCTTTCTTAGGCTACCTATTTCCCAATGAATCCCAGCATATTTAAGTACTTCAATTTTTTACTACTCGAACTCGACTCGAAAAATTTCTGGTTTTGTACTACTCGAACTCGAACTCGACTCGAACCAGAAAATTGCTACTCGCACACCTCTAAATGTGGATTATCATTTATCAATTATCTTTGTTCATAAAATAAATAATTATATTTTACATGAAAAGATTTTTTCCTGTCCCTAAAAGTCTTACGCGACGGCGTGTCTTATGCAAATAATTACGGTGTATGTTTTTTCGGTTTGGCCCTTGGAAAACGTATAATCAAGGCTCCACTGTATAAATTTTCTCACTCTGCCCAGCCAAGTGGCTATATATGAAACTCAATAGGGAAGGCTCACACATTTTTTTTATTTGCTTACTGGTTACCTCAAGTTAAAATAATTGGTTTCGGCTCGAAAGGTGCATTAACATCGCATTAACAGCAAGTCAAAGATATTGCTGTCAAAACACGCTCAGAAACGGACCTGCGCCATCTTGCTCGTGATTAAAAGTTTCTGACGTCATAACTCTGTAAACAATCATTTTATATCATACAAATAGTACTGAAATCCCACAATTTAGTAGATTATTGATCTCATAAGACTTTAACTGAATCAACGTTTATTTCTAGTAAGTAAATGAACACTGCTCAACATTAATTAACAACAATAAGTTAAATAATTGCATTATTTTAAACACGTTTTGGTAAATAGTGTATCAAAATGTAATTTCTGAAGAAAAAAGTGGCATAAAAGACATTGTTGTAAAGTCACTGCATCCTAGATATTGTAAAATGTCCCAACTTAATATCTTTGATATTATTAAGAATACTTCAAGGAGGCAGTTGTTGACAAGAGTTATGACGTCACGAGCCGTTTTTCAATTACGGAGCGGGTAGTTCCAAATTTCAAACTTAAAATGCTAATAGAATTGGAAATATACACTTCTCAGATATAAAAATTATATAGTCCGTATTTTTAGATAATGGCCTTTCGTTTTTAGGTACTTCGAGGAATATTTATTTTTCATGAGCCTTCCCTATTACAATGAAGCTCCATTTATAAATTTCTCAATGGTTCTCGGTTATACCGAATGTATTTTTATCTGAAGCGTCATTGTTCATCCTACACCTGTAATTTCTGTTTAGCTATACATAAGCTGGCCCCTTAGAAAAACATTAACAAGGTGAGGTTTGTAAGCAAGGCGCTTGCACAATTGAATCACTTTCCATCTATGTGTCCTTGCATCTTCACCAGAACACTAGATAACAATGTACACATAAGAGTCGACCGTTACCTTGGGTAGAGGTGCAGACTGTTCGAGATGACCGCCCCTCTCTCGGAACTGGGTTCGTCTGAGCGACTCGGCCTTGATGCAGACGTGTGCCTCTAGGTAGCGCTTGAGAGCCACGCACACGTGACGAACAACCTGTCTAGATGAGCATTCCGCGTCTTCGTTCATCGAGTTATCTCCCTCAGGTGACATGATGGGTAGAGTGCTGATCTGTACGGGACACGTGAAGAAGATGTTATTCACAATAAATAGAACAAACTATGTCAGGCGTTGAAAAATATTTTAAAAATCTAGGAGCCAGGGACTTTGCAAAAGACAAATTCGCTGGAGGCAAAAATTTCTTGAATACACAATTACCGTAAGTGCCCGGAAAACGGGTTTGGTGTAGATTTATCATCCACTCTTCTTGTAGGTACAGATTTAAGAATTATCATGTGGAATAAACGGTGTTTCAATTGGGTTTTTACCCTGTTTTATATTTACATAAATAACTCACAAGTCAAAGTCATATTAATTTGACATAAATACAAGGGTCAGTATTTAAATATTCTAGCTAACATATTGCCGAACCAGGAAGGAACAAGTCATATTAATTTGATATAAATACAAGGGTCGGCATCCAATGTACTTAGCGTATTGCTGACCAGGAAGGTACACTGGTACAATACATATTAACATAGCAAAGGAATACATATAACAATGTCACAAGTAGTGATGTCAATACCCGGAAATATTTGTACCCGGGTACCCTTGCGCCGTACCCGGACTACCCGGGTAGTAAATAATACTAAATACGCGTTTTATCGTCATGGGTGTCAAATGATTCACAAAGTTGTGGAAAGAGACATTATATTGTTAAACGGTATCAGGTTGCATGGTCTTCTATGCAAAATGATCGCGGAAGTATACAACAAAGCTTCAAAGCTTGCATCTCCGCTACGGTAGGCGGTGGTCGGCCGCGTCAAGCGATGACGTCATAGTCCGAGCTCGAACACGAGAACATGATCGCGGTAAAGCTACGACGGGCGGCGGGTGCGCTCCCTCGGACTCGCAACCATTCCGCAGCATTCTTCCATAGGCCTACAGAAGATGATACTAATTGGGCTTTACGTCTCATTCGTCAGCGGCGCTGTCGAGGGGGGGGGGGGGGGTCAAGTTAAATGCCGGCAAATTGAAAAGAGCGGCTCGTACGCTCGCACAAAGACGCCAGTAGGGAAATATCGCAATGTTGAATTAATTTCGTTTTGAACAGAAGAAAGGAACGGGTAGTACGGGGTAACGGGTATTGAAAAATTGGAATCGTACCCGTGTGTACCGGGCGGGTAACGGGTACCTGTTGACATCCCTAGTCACAAGGCTGTCGGTGGCAAGTCGTTTAGGTTTGGCCACTGAAGGTTATCACTGTCAAAACGATTCGTAAAAAACTGCAATTTGTTACAGTAAATTTAGTGGTTTTGTTGCACTTAATGAGAAAAGCTACAAGGTGTGTTGTAGTTAATTAAAAAACTGTAACAAATAGGCCTACATTACATTTTTTATTCAAAACTGCAAGTAATAAGACCTTTGTTACAGTACAGGACACAGGTACGGGTATTTCTACAATTATTCGTAACAATTTTGAAAAAAAAATGTACTAGTTTTTTTTTTTTGACCTTTAGTTAGGCGCCAGGGTCTAAATTCTAGTCGCCGTGGCAACCTGGCGCCTAAGATTTTTCAACCCCTGAACTATGTATTCGCGATGGCAAAAATTCGATACAACACTAGCGAACAAAATTGTCCCTGAGCTAACGGGTCTAGTGTTCTAACCGTCTGTGGATTCTCGCACAAACCACACGGTACTTATCTCCTTCTAGCTGTTATACTATTTATTTTCAAGGTAAAACTTATAGGAAAGTGTAATTAGTTTACATGCCAATAGTCATCACAAAGGTTATTTCAAAATTATAGACCCAGTAGTTTACTTGTTATAACAATTCTCGCAAAGGATCGGAAAGTGAGCAAATTTCTGATTGTATCTCAACTTCAATTGTTGAAAAACTAATTATCGGATTTTGACGAGAGTTCCTCAAGTACCAACAATGTGAGATAATAAAGAAATAAACTTTCTAGATAGAAAGTGCCCCAAACGAAAATTCATAGCATGCACTAACATGCAGGGTGCGTAGTTTCACTGCCCAAACCTCTGCTTTTGAGGTCAAACCACTGATTTTGAGGTCCAGCCGCTGCACCCTGCATATTAGTGCATGCTATGACTTTTCATTCGGGGCACTTTCTATTTAGAAAGTTTACTTGTTTATTTTCTCACATTGTTGATACACATTCTTAAGGAACTCTCGTCCAAATCCGACCATTAGTTTTTCGACAATTGAAGTTGAGAAAACAACAAGAAATTTCCTCATTTTCCGATGCTTTGCGTGAATTGTTATAACAAGTAAACTACTGGGTCTATAATTTTGAAATAACCTTTATGATGACTATTAACATATAAGCTAAATATACATTCTTATAAGTTTTTCCTTTAAAATTAATAGTATAACAGCTAGAATGAGATTAATGATAAAACGTTCCAGCGATACCGCTAATGTCACGCTGAGAAGATAAGGGCGTATGGCCAGGTAACGCAGTGGTTCGGGAAATATTTTTTTAAGACACTTTCCCTTTGTCGTAGATGTTTGAAATCTTCTGAGAGAAGTAAAAGAGGAATAGGGAACCAAAGTGGGCGTTGACTGGTTCACACGCGTCTCCCGTTCCTATCTAAATAAGCCGTACTAGATTTTTCGTAAGCGCTACCGCCTGTACCAGAGAGCGTACAAGAAGCACACGCACATTCTAAGAAACTGTGAAGTTTCCTCTTGTTTCCCCTTCCGGTTCTGGAGTATGGAAATGGTTTGATGATTAATGCACCTAAGTCATCCCTGGATAAGGTAACGAGAGTACAGAACAAAGGAAGAACAGATCAACTCTGGATCAAGTAGCATACCTACAACAGGAAGTAAAAGAAGGATTTAACAAGAAATTATCCACACTAGTAGTATACATCGACTTCAAAGCAGCATTTGATCTAGTAGACCGGGAAATTCTTATCAAAAAACTGAATGATGTAAAAACACCCGATAATCTATACAAATGGTCAAGAAATTTCTTAAGCCAAAGGTATATACGAGTGAGATATAATAATAAAAGATCAAGATTCAGAAAAATCAAGACCGGTGTACCGCAGGGAGCTGTTACAAGTCCAACCTTCTTTCTTGTATTCATCAATGACCTAGCCAAATTTATCAGAGATAAAAGCAGGGTCGAAATAAAGATGTTTGCAGATGACGTAGTGCTTTGGTACAGTGGGAGAGACATGGACGAGATGGAGTCAGAAATGAATAAGTAGAGGTCCGTGTATTTCGCGAATGACGATAACACTGAAATACGTAGGAATCATTTTATTTCACAAAATGAGCATGAATTGATCAATTTTAAACATGAAAATGTCAAAATTGAATCACCGCCAAACATCGAAATTCGTATAAATCGGTGAATAACACCGAAATTCGTATTATTCGTGTTTTTAATAACGAAAAAGATGAAAAATCAGAGATTTTGAATTATAAGCCCAAATTTTCCTTTTTGTCCCCGGTTAAGAAAACCTGGGAAAAATAAAGTGTCTCAAGTAACACTGTATAACTGCATATTCAAACTTCTCGTAGATAAAGCACCCACGAGTACGTTGTAAATGAAATGCTACATGCGTGAAAATCGAGGGAATATGGATAAAACCGTCAAAATACAGCTTTTCTTGAATAACACCGAAATTTATTACTTCAAAAACGAAATTTACTGTAAAATAAAACCGTTTTCACGGACCCCTATGAATAAGGCATTAGAAGCACTAGAATGCTGGACTAAAGAAAATGGAATGGAAATAAATGAGGTAAAAACGGTATATGATTATCATACAACAGGACGAATAATACCAGAGTTTAAGTTAAAATATAAGGATGCGTTGCTAAAGAAGAATGACGAACCCGTGTATCTAGGGGTGACAATGGACCAAAAAATGTCTATGTCTACTCACATAGAAAAGATATCCAGTAATGGAAATAAAAGACTAAATCTAATGAAGAGAGTAGCTGGAGTAACATGGGGAGCAAACGAGGACACCTTGGCAACCACCTATAAAATGTATGTAAGACCGGTTCTGGAGTATGGAAATGGTTTGATGATAAATGCACCTAAGTCATCCCTGGATAAGGTAACGAGAGTACAGAACAAAGCACTACGGCTTATAACTGGTGGAGTTAAAACAACGCCAGTAGTAGCAATGCAAGTACTAAGCAAAGTGCCACCTCTGGAAGCTAGACGGGAAGTGGCTGCTGGTTGCCTGTATGAAAAGCTAGTAAGATTGGATGAACCATACTGGAATAGGGAGCCACACGAGAATCTAAAAACTCAAAGAACATTTATTACAGAATCAAAAAATATACTAAGAAGATTGGTAGATGAAAATGTTCTAGAACACAGGGCAGACATTATAAAGCCCAATATACATCTATCAGCTCTCGACATCTTGCACAGGTTGAGCATAGAGGGTATAAAGGGTAAAAAGGACAAGCACCACGGACAAGAACTAAAAATGGCAACGTACTCATATCTGCTTACAGAGTATCCAGAGAATGTGTGGTTGCACGTTTACACAGATGGATCGGCCACACCACGACAGGGCAATGCAGGGGCTGGAATATACAGCAGGGAGTTCGAAGACTCAGTCCCTGCTGGAAGGAATGGAAGTAATTTTGATGGGGAAGTGAAGGCAATAGATAGAGCTCTGGAAAAAATGGAAATGTACCAGCACAGGAAAGTGGTGATTCTAATAGACTCTAAGGCAGCTATAGAGGCTATAGTAAACAAAGTGGAAGCAGACTATGAAGTTAAAATGTGTTAACTTAAGATTCTTAAGTTGATGCAGACTGGAAACACAATAGTCTTGCAATGGGTGCCTGCCCACTGTGGCATCAATGGCAATAAAAAGGCCGACTTCCTGGCAAAGATGGGCAGTAAGAAGAACCAAACAGTAAGACCCATATCGTACAGAGCAATAAAATCGCACCTCAAATTAGCCCACAATAGGGAAGTGAAAGACAGATGGAAAGAGGAGTCAAAGGATAAAAGCTGGGAGGCTTACGCTACCAAAAAAAGAAATATAAAATACACAAGAAAGACGACAACAGCAATGTTTCGCCTAGAGACGGGGCATGACTTGCTGGCAAAACATCTCCACAGGTTTGGAATTATGGAGTCAGACATGTGCAGATTGTGTGGGGATGGAGTGCAGGATAGACGACACCTACACATATGCACTAAACTTAAAGAAGTGATTGACGAGATGCCGAAGGGCATGGATAGATTTGAAAAGGAGGCGTTTCTCTACTGGGCTGCTAGACGCATGATGACTCCGTGAAGTGAGATGCGGGCATAAGAAAACAACACAATGATATAAAACACTTTTATTAATCTACGGTTTATATAGGTATACTTTCGAGTTGAAGTGAACGCTGTTTGTACAGTGCAGTGTTGACAAATCTCAAGTAAAAAACGTATGCATATTTTTATAGCCTAAGACCGTGACAACAACTTGCACTTGCATAAGCAATGTCTTTACTGTTGCCATGAATTGTCAAGTACAATAATGTTTCATGGAAATGCCAAAAATTGTATGTTATTGCAACCCTTGAAAACAATGTGGCAACCGCGCTCGGCCGGCAGCCGCCGAGTCTGCCTAATTTGGTGGATTTCTCGACACATTCACACACATATCTCTTACTCATTTAAATTTGGGCTGCGTTCAGTAACCAACTGATAGATCATATTGAGCAGTATGAACTGTCGAATAATGTGATGTAATTTGTTTTCATAACTTTTGCGTGTATCAAAAGATACAGCGAGTTACACTTTCGTTCCATGCTTACTCTTATGGACGCGCGGACCAGTGTGAGCCAAAAACCTTCCCGCCTTCAAAACTTTGGTTCCCTATAGCCTAAACTTACTAATAATATTTCTCTAGAAACTATTTTTTCAAAACACTTTTAAAGAGGTTATAGATTACTGCATGCAAAATTAGTAATCTGTAACTAATATGGAGTAAAATATGTCAGAAAATTTTGATTTTTTCACAGTACATTTGTATCACTATTTTCATTTTCATCAGGTAGTATTAATATTGTAGTCAACATACAAGACCCTAAAAACAATAAAAGAGTGTTTTTAGCTTTTGTCTGTGAACTCGCGCCCTCTGCTTGTGGAGGCAATCTCGTGAACTTATTGAATAGAATGAAAGTAGGTGCCAATCGGCTGGAATGGTATATAAAGTGAGGAAAGGATCCAACAGCTTACCTTCGTGTAGTAAGATGACGGATTTGCGAGTTTGAAGTACACATAAAAGACATAATACAAAATATAACGAGACGTTTCGACCGAGGTCTTGCTCACTCGAGAGAAGAATGGCTACTGCAACTACTCTAGTCAACTAAACAACTAAAATAAACTAGACTAAAATATATATATATATATATTTTTTTTTTCCTCTATGTAATGATGACCTTTCAGCCATTCATTTTTCTCGCTATCCAATACAAATTAGCTTCTTGATTAGCTTCTTGTCCTGCCCCGGCCACTGGCAAGACATACCCAATCAGGCAACACAACACCTGCCAAACCACCAATGTAGTCGACCAACTGAACTGCAACCACTGCCCTGCCGAATATGTTAGCCTAACTAAGAACTCACTTAGGTCACGGATGAACGGGCACAGGCAAGACACAAAAAACCTGACCATGGACAAACCGGTGGCTCAACATGCGGCATCCCATAACCTGGCATTCAATGGATGTTTCAACACCAGAGTGATAAAATCACTCCCAGCCAGCTGCAACTCAGGCGAACTAAGACGGTGGGAGTTGGCCCACCAGTGGATCACTAAATCTAGGTTGGCTCCCAACCTAAACATCTGTTAGTGATAGCCCTCTCCCCCTCTCACCTCCCTGCCACCACACCCCCCAACAGTGCCTTGTAAATATTGTATATATCTATATATTTATATATTTTAGTTGTTTAGTTGACTAGAGTAGTTGCAGTAGCCATTCTTCTCTCGAGTGAGCAAGACCTCGGTCGAAACGTCTCGTTATATTTTGTATTATGTCTTTTATGTGTACTTCAAACTCGCAAATCCGTCATCTAACTACACGAAGGTAAGCTGTTGGATCTTCTCCTCACTTTATATACTATTATTGAATAGAATGTTGAGAACAGAACAGAACAAGTAACAGCGGAAGAAAGGCGAGCCGAGAGAGCTTCGACTCTTTCGAGGTAGCAAGTTAGCAAATTCTCTCCTCGCTTTGAGAATGGCAAGGTGGGACTACATTTACAATAAAAGGCATAGCTGTGTAATATGTCCAAGCGAAGATTTCTAATCCGAGTTACTTTTTCTAACGATGAACAAATAAAAATAATAATGCATCGCCAATTTTCAAGAACTTAGGCTGCCAATTGTGCTAAAATACGTTTTTATTACCACAAGACTATTGAACATTATTAACAACATAAATAGTTAATATAATAATTGTATCATACTTAACATTCACGATGACGTTACGTACCAAAATATTCTTAATTAATTTTGTATGCGCACTCAAGTCACCCATTGCAGCAGACACATATACACACGTCACCGATAGAGATGACGCAGTGGTAGCACAAGAGGCTCTAATTCGGGAGTTCGCCAGTTCGATACCCACTTCCGACCTTCCTGACTGAGGCTTCCCTCAGTTACAAGGCAAATACTGGGATTGAGTGATACTAACCGCCCTCGGACGATCCTTCCCAACTATTCCAAATACCGCGATACCTAGTTAGTCACCTAAAGAGGGACGTGCATTGTCCCTGTGCAGGTTTCCTACGTACGTATGCGTCCTGCAGTGCGATTCTGAATGGCCGTGATAAGTTTAACACAGCTTTCTTGTCGTTACGGTAGGCGGAAACTTAACGACGTGAATCCCGATCTATTCGTAACGACAGGCGTTGATACAGCTGTCGATAAATGTATCACGGACCTAACCCCTGCCGTTAGCAATGTGATAAACAAACATGGCCGACTTTCGAATGTCCACTTCAGTTGTATTACTTGATTTATTAAAAGATTTCCGTAAGTAAACGATACAACTGTTACATATTTGGATTTCTAAATTAATTTCAATATGAAGAAACATCATCAATTGTATGGCAAGATGGAAACCGTATGTAAAGGGGTAACATAACCTTACTTGTGAAACTTTGACTTCAAGCTGGCTGCGTGCATTCATTCATTGGCTAGGCTAGCCCTAGGCCTAGGCATCGCACTATTACGAACTTAACGTGATGGCAAATGTTGCACAATTCTTCGGGGGGCTTGAATAGTTAGATAATGAAGACGACTAGGGCAAGCAATATTTGTGATTGCATAGAAGGAATTTAATAAATACTTCTAATCCCTTTGAGATAGCTGAGAGTAGATTTGTTTAGAATTGTGTTGGTTTTTGAGAGCTTGGTTTGAAAGTGATTGCATTTGTTCACGCGTTTTCATTGGTTAACTTTCTACTATATATACACAGCGGTCTCGAAAACATAAACAAACTAATATATAACATGCACTGCTCTGCTGCAACGGCTACAGCCTAGTTTACGATTGGCGTCAACTTGAATCGTCAACCGGTAATAGATTCACGTTAACGTTTTTGATTCACGATTCGACGGCAACAGAAGCTGCGTCGGTACTCATCAGTGAACTTCGTTGATCTTCGTTATTGCACGGCCATCTCTACACGTTGTTCCCGTCAAGGTCTACTTGATCTCCGCCTAGCGGAGGCTTGTCGAACTCCCGACGAGCATCCGCCAGGCGGAGATCAAGTAAACCTTGGTTCCCGTAGTTGTGATGTAGAGCATTCGGTGGTTTTATGTAAACAACAACTGGTTTGTGGTTGTCATTTAGAGGTTATTATTTGTGTGCCATGGAACATCAACAAAATCAAAAGAAGAAAATGCTTTCTTTGGAAAACGAACAGATATTTCTTTGGAAACTCTTTGGTGACATGTGAAAGCGCATGCGCGAGCGTCAAACGTTAACGCCAATCGTCAAAGTTGGAATGAGTTGAACTTTGACGTTGACAGTTCAAGTTGACGGTTGACGCATTTCTGCAATCGTGAATGCTTGCATATGAATATACAGGTTTATCAAGGTGTTGAAGTTGAAGTTAGCGTTGACGCCAATCGTACACTAGACTTACCTCTTTTCGATACGTTTACCGCACGTTACGAAATTGTTGTTCGGAATCGCGCGTTAACTTACCGCGTGATAAGTCTACCGACGAGTGTCGTTCGCGTTAAACTTAACGTCGCCCATTCAGAATCGTAGTGCTGATATACATCCAAATTTCGAAACAAGTGTTATGTCAGTATACTTATCAATGTAAAAGGTCTGGTGTGGGACAGGGAAATACCAATACAGGTCAAGACCACATTGTACAAGACCTATTTCATACCAATTCTTACATATGCGGCAGAAACCTGGAATATGGGGGATAGAGAAGAAAGTCAATTACAGGCAGCGGAGATGAGATTCCTGAGGGGCACGGTGGGAAAGACAAGAAGAGACAGGATTAGAAATACAAACATTAGAGAAATGCTTGGTGTGGAGAAGCTAGGGGACAGAATGGGAAGGACAAGGCTGAGATGGTTTGGACACATGAAACGGATGACGAAAGACAGGATGCCCAGGAGAATATATGAAAAAAAGATCGAAGGAAGAAGAAGACGGGGAAGACCAAGGAAGAGATGGAAGGAAAAGATAGCTGAAGACTTACAGAAGAGAGGAGAGAACTGGGAGCAAGTAGAGGAAGTACGATTGTGGGAAGATAGGAAGAGGTGGAAAAATCTGTTTGTGAAACCCAAGCTGACCCTGCCAGAAGCAGGAAACGGCGATGGATAATGATGATGATGATGATGATGACTTATACTGACGAATACACATAAATAATACAAAAGACAAGATACAAAACTGTTATCAATAGACTATACCAATATGGACCACGACCACATTGAACAATGGTTGTAAGTTGTTGTAACAGTGCACGTTGCGCATGTAACAAGATATAGGCCTATAATACAAAGCTACATAGAATGGAAAATAAAGAAAATACAATTCACATGCTTTAGTCTGCACTGCACAATGAAAAAAACTAAGAAATTGTAATTACGTTTGACATTTTTGTATGGGTATACTTAAGCTTTGTTCGCCGGTCTTACACCGGCTCTTACACTGGCCAGTGTAGCAAAGTGTCTTATAGCCAGTATAAAAATCTCCTGCACTGGCTATACCAGTGTAAGTTTTAATTACATGCGAAAGCCTTACAAATATTTACATTGATTTGTAGGGGAGAAAAGAACGATTCAGTACTGACACCGACTTGCACTAGTGTAAAGTGTAGGACAGGCAAACGGAGCTTTTTACGCACATTCGGATCTATATGTGACCTTGGTCGCCGGGCTTCGCTCATGAGGACCCTTCTCAGATAAGCATGGGGTTGGAGGGGGGGTTGTTATGTCAACAAGAGCGGCTTCTACTTTTGGTACTTTGAATGCATTCTTACTGGTAGGCAGAGGCTAAATTTAAACACCATAATAGGAGCTCTTTCAAGACTTAAGATAATTAATTCCTTGTCATATCTTAGTGTTAGTTAATAGAAATGTATGAAAAGACAAATTTGAAGTACTTCAATAGTGCCTTTTTCCCGTCCCGTTACCACGTTTTTTGTCTCGGGTCCCTCGCAAACGTACAAAGGAGGTTTCACAGTGTGTCAGCTATTATACTCTTACAATAGGGACAACACAGAAACAAAATTGTAGGCCTCATGTGACAGCTATTTAAATATTTTGACTTACATTAAACTTTTCACACCGAAAGTTACAAAAAACTTGCTAGTACTTTTCTCCATATCAGTGTATTTTCTTTAAAAAGTCCAGTTGGAAATATAGTGAGTGGGTAGAGTTCGAAAATTTCATGAAATTTACCTTTTTGAAAGTTTCACTGAAAGTTTCAATGAAAGTTTCAAAAAATATTGAAATTTTGTGAAATATTCGATTTCCAAGAAGATTTTCAGGAATACAAACAACAATTTTAATAAATCAGTCATATCATTATCCCCCCTACTTGGCCCTGCCCTCCCTTGCTGGACTCCTCTTATGATGACCCCCGCGATGTAGGTGGACCTGATTCGGAAGACGTCATATTATGACGCAAGCTGTCCAGTACGTGGGTAAACACCAACAATAATAATAATAATTATTATTATCGAGGCAGGGTAGGCCTTTGGGTTGTTTCTCGAATGCATAAGATTTCAATAGCTTCAAATCTGTCTGAATGTCATTTGTGTCGAGTCTTTTGCCAGAGTAGCATTGGCACAAATCTTATACATATAATATCAGTGTCAGACCCATCGATTATATAGATCGATAACTTTCGAACAATGAACAGCTTTAGATTAGTGCAAGGGCTGTGTTATCATTGAATCGTTTAGAACTGTCTTTGACAATACCATGAAGGTCAAAGTATGGTCATAGTATAGTCAAAGACAGTTCTAAACAATTCAATGATAACACAGCCCTTGCACTAATCTAAAGCTGTTCATTGTTCGAAAGTTATCGATCTATATAATCGATGGTTGGTGGGTCTGCCACTGATATATATGTATATGATTTATGCCAATGCTACTCTGGCAAAGGACTCGACACAAATGACATCCAGACAGATTTGAAGCTATTGAAATCTTCAAATAGCTTTTGATTTGAAAATTTGATTAGTCAATCAAATATATCACACACACAGCTGCAGTGTGCAGCACAGTGAGCAGAAGGTTGGTACTACCAACATAACAGACATATAAACCCTATAACTACTTAAAACTTTACAAAATCAATCTAGTAATGCAGGAATGCTTTATACATCAATGTTTCACAATTTCTTGAAATATTTCGATGTACCCTTGAAAGTTTCACTTAGAAAGTTTCAAATTGAAACTTTCAATTTGAAACTTTCAACACTTCGATCTCTATGAGTGGGTGTTAGCCATGTACTACAACCATTAGGCTACAATTACGGCCAAACAACAATCAACACTTATATGAATTAGTGTTTACTTACGAGGTTATATAATTTACGTAATCCATCTTGTCTATCGAACTCCGCAAGTATCACCCGAAATTGAAAGGACAGGCCAAAGAACATGGTAGCATGGCATCGGCCAGAGTCGTGAGAACATTCCAGCAGCCACAGGATATACCTGCAAGCAAGAAACTCATGTAGTTCCCACAATACTAGCCAGTAGCCAGCACAGCCTTAGGGCTGCACTCCGTTTCTGTACAGCTATTCAGGCCATTTCTAGCAAGGAGATGTAGCAAGGATTGTGAGGTGGGAAAATACAAGAAGATTCTATTCGGGCTGTATAATGAGTCAATTGAGGAGGTACAGAGGGGCAGCAAAATGCCGCAGGTAGCCAAGAATCTGTCACACACAGCAGTAAGGGCACATATTAAGAAGCAACCAAGAGGAAAGTGTGACAAGAATGGATCAGTAACATGGTAAGAGTTAACTTCTGGGGGGCGAGTCTCCAATTCCATGCGAGAACGCAACTTTTGACATTTTGATTCCATGCATGGAATGGCAATTCCGAATTTTTGTAGTCTCGAGTTTTGTTTCCAACTATCAGGAGCGTTTATTGAAACTCACGTAGGATTCCGTCACTAGCGGCTAGGACCAGAATGCCTCAGCTTTTTAGCCAATTAGAAGCATCGTTATAATAAAGAGGGGCGAGGTTTCGAGCCAGTCCTTTGAAATTTTTAAGGTCGAACAAATGTTTTTTTTCAAAATTGCAAAGTAATTACTTCCACGCCTTATTATTACGTTAATTATCATTAGTTATTGCCGTTATTGCTGATGCACGTAGTATACACGTCCAAATGGCAACATAATACATTAGCATTACAAGTTAGTTATTAAACAAAGCAGTTTATTAATTAATTACAGAATTATATGTTCGTAAAAAGGCCCAAGATGCCAGGCCTACAAAACATGCTAGACAAAAACCAGACTAAAAACCCGAAATAATACACCCCTAGGACCCAGGCCTACTAAATAATAGAATTATTGCTTTTTTATAGTTTATTATACTTCACTCCATAACTTAATTTAATTGATCATTTTCAAGGCTGTTCCACCGGCAGGCAGTAGGGACAAGTTTTCACACTATGCGTGCTGCTTTATGGTTTTTAATCGTGTTGCTGCTTCTATTGACGGCTTATTGAACTAGTTTAGTTCAGCGTTATCGTGGTAGATGTCGCTAGAGTAGGGGCGTCGCTGATTGGTTGGGGTCGTAGTGGCCGTCCCATGCCATTTGGGCAGTTGTTTCGAACAATAGCACTCGTCGCCATTCAGAACGACCAACGGAATGATACCCCACAGATAAGGAATTTCACTTAGTGAATGGCAGAGGCAAGCCGGCATAGTACTCTTATCAAAGCGACAGAGGAGTGAGGTTCTTATCTAAGGACGTGTCCGAATTAAAAGTCTAAGGTCTAAGTCTAAGTCTAGGTCTAAGTCTAGGTTTAAATTATTTAGCATGTTCTAATTCTAATTATTAGTAGATTTCGGACAGTACTAAACCTATTGCAGAGCCACCTATTGCGAGAAATTTGACCTAGAGTTGAAGCATTGGTTCACAGCCTTCTCGACGGGTCAATCCGCGAATTGTACCGACGCCTTTGGAGGTTAGGAAATGTAAAAGTATTCATTTTCCAGTATTGATGCAGGTTTTAGGCTTTAGAGTAGGCCTATCACTGTTTACATTATAAAATAATACTAGAGGTATGTATATAATAAACTTAAGTAACATTTCACTTTTCCGTCTTCCTTCTCGCAGCTGTTTTTTTTCGTCCGCCATTTTAAGACTTATAACGAGCGTGCACTTTCGATTGCTAGGTCTAAACTTCGATTTAGACCTAGACTTAACGATTTCGGACAGTACTTCATACGTCACCGATGATTGATGACGTCAAATTTAGACTTAGACCCAGAGTTAGCAATGATAAAGAGGAATTCGGACACGTCCTAAGAGAGAATGAAAAAGTTGAGTGTTCAGCCAGCCGATGTAGTACAAAAAATAATTTCTAAACTTTCCATGATATTCGATTTGAAATACACATTGGTGTAATGGTTATTGTTTTGTCATAGTAACGCAACTTGAATGAAACCTGTATTCCAATTAGAAATGAAGTTACGGGGAAAAGCGCATCTAAATATTTTATTTGAAGAACAACGGGAATAAAACGGGGAAATACCGAGTTGATAGTTTATTATATAACACAATTTTTTAGTATTTAATTATAAAAAAGTCAAAATACACATAGGTATATGCTTGACTTTTTATTAGAATAGTGAAACTTGAATGGACCTCGTATTCCAACTAGAAGTGAAGTTACGGTAAAAATGCAAAGAGTATTTTTATTTTGGGATCGTATAATTTTCTCATCCACGTCTGACATTGTGTAAGATGCGTAAACACTAATATTAGAAATGTGTACATCACAAACTGCTGTCTTATTACTATCACAGTATAAGGAGTATACAGTAACGAAAGTGCTATGCCTGGCACAGCAGACGACTTGCGGCACGGAAGCAGGTGGCGTTCGTAGCGGTGTGTTAGACCAAACTCAACGAGACCATGGACGAGACCTGGGGGGAGAGGGAGAGGGATACCTCCTTGCCACCTCTCGCCACGTTCCTCGCCTACAATATGGGCTACTCGGATAACTCGCCGCCAGGGCGACCGTACCTGCGCGCGCAGGAGTTTGCCGATGGAATATCGCCCAAGTTTCGCTACTGTATCCTCCTTATACTGTGTTACTATCGTTCCTTACTATAACTATACTATACTGCACTTACAGCAAGCAAAAAATTAATTTGATACATATTGCCTATTTAATAGAAGCCCAGCCCAGGTAGTCGAAACGTCCCAGTTCCTTTCTTTTTAAAAAAAGGAATGGGAACTTAGATCAGTTGAAAAGTAACAACTTTTTGAAGTTCCTTTTTTGGGGGAAGTTACCCAAAACTGACAGGTTGATGATAATCGGAGTGACGTCTCATATGTTGGCAACAATGCTAACCGAGACGATTAGTCGGCGATTATGAAACACTTCACGTGACATCAATCCCAAGCCAGGGTTGAAACTGGAAAGTTGGAACCACTGTGCTGGAACTGCTTGTGGGACAAACTCCCATCAACCAGGGATATTACTCTAGCATTATATATTAAATTACCTTTGACACTATCTTGTCTATCATAGTCTCACTTGCCACAGAAATAGTGTTATCATACCTCCGGTTAGAGCTAGACACTCCCTCGTTTGTACGTCGCATCCAGGCGGCTTTTTCGAAATTATTGAATTGTCCGAATATTTCTCAGAGGAGAGAACTGGGAGCAAGTAGAGGAAGTACGATTGTGGGAAGATAGGAAGAGGTGGAAAAATTTGGCTGTGAAACCCAAGCTGACCCTGCCAGAAGCAGGAAACGGCGATGGATAATGATGATGATGACTTTTATGAACAAGAAGAGTGAAATTTGGCATATTCAAACAATACTTTCCGTAATTGCTGTCTAGCCAGCCTTGCTACAACTACTAGACAATAGTAAAACCGTAAAGCCCCAACCACAATTGCCGGCATCGTGATTGTAATCGGGATCGGGATCACAATTGTACATTTCCCATGCTAAATCATTACGACGTGACGATCTTATTGCAAACAGCGACATAAGAACCATGCAAGTTAACTTTTTTACTCCCTCACTTCCTTTAACATTTCCGGATTGCAATTGGAATCGGGACTTAAGACCACACCGTTCATCGTCTAAAAATTAGGAACACATATATAGAATGTAATGATTTGACTACTATCAGTCCATGGTATAACTGTTGTTGAAATAGATTCAGTGGTGTATCCAGAAGGGATGAACCCCCTCTTTAAAAAAAAGGGGAAAGTGACTTTTTATCATTCAATGGAGACAGTTATTTTAAATATCAAAGCCATTGGTCTCGGTTAGAATAATAAAATAATACAAGCATTTATTATAAAATATTGTTGTAGTATATAAGATGCTGAAGATTCTGTTATCTGTGGGGCTCAAAAGAAAATGTGTTGATAGAAATGTAGTACTTTTTTCAGTTGGCTGTTCTAAATTGCACAGACTTCCACCCAAATTACCATGGCCAAAAAAAATCAGAGGATAGTAATAAAACAACTAATCGACAAATCAAGCCATTATGAACACGTAGTATAAAGTTAAAAACACCAACAAACTTGGAACGATATGCAGACGCTCTGTGAAACGTAGTTGTTGGGGAGGGGGTGAGGGGCTGGCGCTATACGATGCCTCGGGGCTTGGGCTACCTGCCAAGAGCCGGACGTGAGCAAGGGTAGCGAATGGGTGTTGGGGAGGGGGGCGAGGTGGGGTGACCGCTTGACAATAACAACATTCCATTCTCGCGCATTCACAGCTGCATATCCCGAACGAGATAAAGCTTGTGCTTCCAGGAAGTGATTTCGGATGACAAATAAAATCAAATAGCGTATAATCGCTACTAAGATGTCTGGGGGGAACAATTTCTGTCGCGCATAACCAAAAATAACGTATAACCCAATAACGTATAATTAAATTATTTTAACATTGATTCTTATGGGAAGTGGCCGGGACCATATAAAATCAAATATAAATACGAAAAACGTACAAAACGTATCATTGATGCTCCACTGTATTTGTATCTAAATAGATTTTGTGTAGGGATGTCATAGGGTACCCGGGTTACCCGGATCCAGAAATTACCCGAATCCATTTTTAGGATCCGGATCCTTATCGGGTAGTATTATTTGTATGAAAAAAAAAAAATACGCGACGATATTTCTGCGGCTACTTTCCTTGAAGCTACAGTGAATTCCTGCTTGTGGGCGTGGCCAGCTGGTCGCTGGTTAGTACGCGCTGTCATTACTGCGGGCGAGTTCTGTGATGCCATATACACTCCCCTCCCCTGACCCCTCGCCCTTCCCGCGCGCAGCGGCCGCACAGAGCCCAACCCACACAGCGGCCGGCAGCTGACACGGACAGAGAACGACCTTCAACCGCGTGGTTTCGGGGGGGTGGGGGGTGTAACCAAGATAAGATGACATAATTTAGGCTTTCAGGATTCGGGTAACCCGGTTCTTGGAAGGTCTGGAACCGGATCCGAATTTTCCTAACCTATGACATCCCTAATTTTGTGTATCTTTTACTTGTATCCTCTTTAAATAAATAAATACCTTTACGTGTATCTAGGTATTTTATAGAAGTATCTGGAATCAATTTAGATGCAGGATACATATTTTGTTTAATACTTGGTTAAAATAGGAAGACACGAGCAGGTATCATTTGAAAAAGAATCTTGGAACGATGTAGTTGTAGGGGAGGGGGTGAGGAGCTACATGTCTCGGGACTTGGGCTACCTACCAAGAGCTAGGCGTTAGGGTGGGCCAAGAAAATTAAATTTTTGATTTTCAAGCCTTAATACCGCGAAAAAGTTGCGAATTGGGGAGACTAAAAAGGGGTAAAACAAACGAAAAAAATTGGTTTATATCTTCCGGTCACGCATGCGCTCAAAGTTTGCCGAAATTCGGAAAAAAGCCACTTCTAACATCTTTTTTCAAGTCGTCATACCGCAGAATAGTTGCAAATTGGCAAGACTAAAAAAGAAATAAAATCGGTTTATATCTTCCAGTCAAGCATGAGCTCTAAAGTCTGCCAAAATTTGGAAAAAATCCTTATTTTTACGATAATAGCCTTTTCCCGATAGCCTCTTGAGTGCACCTTATATTTACCACATATTTACCTATTAGAAGAATTATACTTGGGAAGAGGCCAAAATTTGGAAAATATGTGAATTTTTCCAATTTTTGGCAAACTTAAAGCACATGCACGACCAGAAGAGATAAACCGATTTAATTTCTTTCCCCTATTTTAGTCTCCCCAATTCGCAACTTTTCCGCAGTATTCAGGCTTAAAAAAAAATTGAATTTTTTTGGCTCCCCCTACTAGGCGTGAGCAAGGGTAGCGAAGGGGGTGTGAGGAGGGGGGCGAGGAGGGGTGACAGCGGGACAATAACAACAATCTATTAACAACCATTCACAGCTTGATATCCCGAATAGATAAAGCTTGCGCTTCCAGGAAGTGATTTCGGATGACAAATAAAACCAATTAGCATATAATCACTACTAAGATGTCTGGGGGGAACAATTTCTGTCGCGTATAACCAAACATAACGTACAACCAAATAACGTATAGTAAAATTACTTAAACATTGATGGTTATGAGAAATGGCCGGGACCATAAAGAAATCACGTATAAATACGAAAAACGTAAAAGTACAAAACGTATATCGATGCTCCACTGTACTCCCAACCTGTAGCTTCGTCTTTACCCGCTGAACACTTCGCTCAAGACCGGATAAACGCGACTGACTTACGGAATGCAACCTAAAGAAGCTAGGGCTGGCAGTAAGAGAGACGAGAAGACCGTCATGGATTCAAAGAGTAAGCATTACCAACCTAAATAAGGCATGGTAAGTGTTTCATGCTCAGATGTCAGAACAATAATTCACTTTTAACATGTACGCTTAAACTTTTTAAAAACAGTAGAAAAATGAAATGATTTAACATGCAATTTGCATATGGAGTCCAACAAGTTTCAAATAGTGTATCAATATTTTGGCAACTTTTTTACTTAGTCTTACCTTAATGCAATTAAATACAGTACTTGAAATGAATAATTAGTTACTTACTTTACAACATCTACAATCATGCTGTGGGACATTTGGCAAACACGCTCCATGGCGTCTTCACAATACGCTAGATAGTATAGACATATGGACACTCCTGTTGCTGCCACGCTCGGCCTTGGTACCTGCAAGGGAATAAGAAGATACGAACATCACTTGGTGAACAACACAACGATATCATGGTTCCCGAATCAGGCACACTACATTCACGTAGGAATGAAACCTTTATTTTTAGCGATAGCATTTTGTGACACTTTCTGAATTAAGTTATAGACAACTTCTTGGTCTAGGACAGCACTGCTCTGCCAGTCAAATCAGGCAAGTAAAGAGCTGACGTCATATAAGACTTTGACTTCACTGTTGACTATGTCATTTACAAATGTAACATAACAATAAAATACTAATTATCTACCATTTTGTCAAATACATAGTGAAATGGTGTGGAATAGGCTATTATTATATATTTATTTAAACAGAATTATAACATTTTAATGGTCTCTCTAAATTCTTTAAATTTAACTGAACTCAAATACATTTTGCAGTACATTGAAAGTGAAAAAAACTATTTTTTACCTTGAGCAACATTTGTAGGCCTCTCATCATCAGGAACTCGATCGAGAACTTCTTGTGGCAGAGAAGAGCGGCCAAGTATTTCAATGCCTCGAATGCCAGACGAGAATCCCTCGTTTCACGGACATTGATGTAGTTGAGGATGAGTTCTAATGCATTCTGCTCAAACACATGACTCAGCAGCTGCAAAGACAACACAATGGTAGGAGTATGTCTACGAGTACACGAAAAAATTAAAGATTAAAATGAAGTAATTATTTAAAATTTAGGTACATGCAGCCAAAAAGGGATTGAAAATCATTAAACTATGGATATTTTTTTCGTTTTTACCTTTTTACAAAGAAGGATTTGAGCAAATAGTAGGAAAAAAGGTCATTAAAATAATCAACATTTTTCCACCTATGTATATCGATATCAAAAACACTAAATATTCCCAAATATGGATATTTATGCTCGCCCCCAAGTGTATCAGCGTGTAGGATACCCTTTTACCTCTTGGTACTCTCCCATGGGCGTGAGGTACCTCAGGATCAGCATCTGCCGAGTAGCCAGGTTCGGGGGAAACATCTGAATGCTGCCGATCACGAAGCTCTCCATCTCTGCCCACGAAGAGTTGCTGCACTCGTGGTGGGGACGCACCAAGGCGGTGACCGGAACACCCGGAGGTGGCGGTGACATCACGCACTCGTCCACTGTCTTTTCCAGGTTTGCAAATTTCTTCTTTACAGGCGGTGAATCTAGAGAACGGTCCACACTGTTTTAATGTTCCAAATAGTGATGACGGCGGTTAATCGTTAACCGGTTAGTAATTGGTTAATTTTCAAAACCGGTTAAATTAAAATAATTAATTAAGAAAATTTAGTTAATTTCGTATTATTACATGCGAGAAATGGGAACTTTCAACTGTGTCGCCCCGTTATGTGCTTAAATATTCGTTCGTGGCCGCTTTTAGTCCAAACTGACCCGTATCAAAGGATACCGGACCGCACACCCTTAATTCACCGCACCGCGCGAGCTTAATTTGTTTCAAAAAGCCCCCCTCCCCCTCAAACATTCGCCGATCACCCGTACTAAAGCGCGAGCTATCAAGGTTTAGGCAGGCACCCGGCAAGTGAGAACAGATGCCGCCGGCCAGCCGCGAGAGAGAGAACAATGGAGTGCTACCGTGTCTGAGCGAGACGCGACGAAGTAGTTCGACTAATACAGCGGCCGTGTCGGCTGCTATCGGCCACTGTGAGAAAGAGAGAAAGCGCTAGACCCAGGACGCACGAGTGGCAGCAAGACCGCAATAGCCGCAGGCGAGAGCAACGCAAGCGGCTGTCTCTTGACAGTTCACTACGCAGCAAGTAATCAAAACGGATTAATTAAAAATGATTTGAATTAGCCAATTCAGATACTGCATAGAAATAAATTGAAATCAATATCCACAGTTATTACGGTGGTGTTTATGGCAACAAATATAAGCTAAATATAAGCTGCATGGTCGTCACGTAGGCCAAGGTCAGTTATCTCCCTTTCCCCCAAACTGAGATTTGTTGCCGTTATTAACCCATTTGAAACCGGTTATCACATTCAATTAACCGGTTAGTAAAATGCTTAACTGTCGTCATTCCTAGTTCCAAGATCACGTTTTATTACACGTTTATGTTAATGAGAACGAAAGCAAACCTCGAGGTTCATCCACTACAATGCATCTCATAGGAATCCTACCTGCTCAGTATGTAAATTAACTAGAAAAACGCTGTGTGACACGTTGATAAGCAAGCATGCAGTTATTTCTTCAATATCTGAATTATGTTTTTTTCTTCAAACACCCCCCCTCCGACATCCCCTACATGGTTGTGACGCGGATAAATGATGTTGTTGACCCCATACAGAAGAGCGCCTGTTCCAAAGCGAAGGTAGTGCACCTGGACCGACTGACTTCCTACTATGGTGATGCGAGACTATCAAGGTTAAGGAGGGGGCAGTGTTGTGAAGATACGTCGTGCCCCAGGACACTTGTTGACATTGTTTGTTGTGTTTCGCCCGAGAAGGCTGTGCTACAAGGGAGCGTTGACGAGCTGTGTGCTTGGCACGCTCTACGTGGAGCTTTGGGTATGCGGGGAACATTGTTTGTTGTGTTTCGCCCGAGAAGGCTGTGCTACAAGGGAGCGTTGACGAGCTGTGTGCTTGGCACGCTCTACGTGGAGCTTTGGGTATGCGGGGAACATTGTTTGTTGTGTTTCGCCCGAGAAGGCTGTGCTACAAGGGAGCGTTGACGAGCTGTGTGCTTGGCACGCTCTACGTGGAGCTTTGGGTATGCGGGGAACATTGTTTGTTGTGTTTCGCCCGAGAAGGCTGTGCTACCAGGGAGCGTTGACGAGCTGTGTGCTTGGCACGCTCTACGTGGAGCTTTGGGTATGCGGGGAACATTGTTTGTTGTGTTTCGCCCGAGAAGGCTGTGCTACCAGGGAGCGTTGACGAGCTGTGTGCTTGGCACGCTCTACGTGGAGCTTTGGGTATGCGGGGAACATTGTTTGTTTGGACGGTGCTTGGAAACGTCAGTGTGTGTTGGAGACTGGGGGAATGTGACAGCTGTGAAGACCGGTGAGTTTGCCTATTTGTATTTCCGTGGCTATTGCGCTTACAAGTTCTCGATTTGGGATTCCACACGGTTTGCGTGAAGCAACCGTAACAGTATTATAAATAAATAAATAAATAATCTTTATGGAGATACAATATATATCACACTAGTGATGTTCTTAGACAGGTATAACCACCTAATTTAGCAGTGTAGGAGTATCAACAAGTTGAAGCTAAATTACATACAATAATAAAACATTATAGTAAGACTAGAGCAGAGCAAATCTTCTACAGCTAAAAAGGTAAATTTAAAAAGATTACCCCTGCAGGCAAAGCCATCACATTTCTAATACGGACCTTTCTCTTCTTCTTCCGAACTGTGGTGTGATTCCCTCCTGCGCTCCTGCTTCCTGGTGTCACCGTTGTGAGTCTGGCCGAGGTGGGCAAACGGTCGGCTTGACAGGCGACACTCGGCAAACTGCTTCTGCAGCTGGTGGAGCTCTTGGAGTTTGAGAGGCACCAACCTTGCGTTTTGTTCCCTGGCGACAGAAACCCTTGCGTTGTAAGGATACGCCCAACCACCGACGCTTAGCTTAGCAATATGATCGTCAATACTTTGGTAATATTAAATGTGTAGCCTACCCTACTACAACATGAACTTCTTGTTCAATTACTATGTAGGCCCCTACACAACATATCAGCACTAAGATTTGCTTCATTTTACTTGCGTAGAAAGTAGGGCCTAAGCAAAGAAGTGGATTCGAGCTAGAATTGGTAATAACAACAAGAGTTGGATACACCATTTATAAATAAAGACTATGGAACAAGGGAGAAATACATACAGACAACAGAGATACATATATTAACGGGCAGATGTCAGCCCTGACAAGCACTAGCATTTTCAACTATGTAACAAATTCTTCACAGATATTGCCTACTGGTGGGACTTCATCTGCTTGACCTGACCAGTGTTGTGACTAGGGATGTGCGAGTAGTGATTTTTTAACTCGGGTTGGGCCCGGGCTCGGGTCGGGTAGTGTAAAAAAAAAATTACAGTGAAACTCGTCTGTAAGGATTCCGTTCATAACAATTTCTCGAATATAAAGCCCGTTTTAATTGGTCCCTTGAAAAACCCATGCAAAATATGTTAAAGGCAGTATCCCGGTTTGAAGCGATACAGGATTATGTGATAAAGACCCAATAGAAAATAGGAAAAAAGAAAAAATCTCATACATCGGTTCACTGGTTCATTGATTATGAGGAAAAACTTATTTTGGAGCAAGGTCAAGTGTGGCGCGAAAACCACGTCACAGCGGGGCAGGTTTGAATTGTCTACGCGGCCTTCAATGCAACGCTCGCAGCTGCGAGACCAACTTTCTGAGGACAACGTACAGTTTCTTTCTTTATTACGTTATTTTTAGAAAGTGTCAGTCAGTGCAAGCTTGTACAGTAACTATGGAATGCGCTCATCCCTACTGTTTTGAACCAAAGACTACGAAATAACATGATCAAGAATGCGAAGTGCAAAACATTCGAAGGCAGAGTTTGGTAGGGATGGACGAACCTTGTTTTTTTAATTTCGAACCGAACTCGAACTTCTGAACAAAAAAAGTTCTGAACTTCGAACTCGAACCGAACTTTTACGAAGCGGCTTGAAAACTGAAATATTGCACAAATTCAGGATGAAAGGAACATGTTTACAACTGGCAGAAAAGGGTTACAGATGAATAAATAAATCACAATACATACTCATTTTTAAACAGTTTCTGAATATTTATTTATATGGGGAATAGAGTGTATCCTGTAGGCCTTCACTATCATAATGATGACTGATGTGCCAAGGAGACAGACTTGGACCTGAATATTATACACATACAAACTTTTAGGCTTCATTCTCCCTAAAAAAATAAATGAAACTATGTGAAGATTTTTCTAAGGATACGAAAATAAAGTGAATATAATAATATAAGATAGTATGCCTTCAGTAGGCCTATCCTAGGTATATGATTGAAAGTAAGTTAAATAACCTAGTAGGAACATGATTCACCAGTCACTCATCGTAAATCGTAATACATTTTCTGATGTAAATACTTAAGGAATAGTCAGGTGAAAAACTAAACAATCACCAATGAGCCATAAGTGCAAGAAATTCAGTTATGTGTAACATGAGGGAAGCGTCAGGCATGGCCAGCCGGCTTCGATGTACCTAGGGGCCAGAATATGATGGGATTAAGTTCCTATCCCCTACCCAACTTCATTGTTGGACACAGGGAGCAGATATATATATATATAACAAAAAAATAGGTTGCTTCAATGCAAGAAAAAAAAAAAACATTTAGCTATTCTACTAGATTCCCTTCGCCAGCTCTGCTGCATTTTTCTTCTAAAGCGTAGTACAGCTGTATCGGCTCTGAGCTCGCTAGCGCCTTTCTGATAGACAGAGCACTCATTATGTCATACGAATCCAGCCACAACACTCGGCGACTGCGGACAGTGGCGCTCAAAACAGATTGCAAGTTTTCTACACATAAAATCACAAAAAAATTAATTGCAGGGCATTTTGTAGAAGTACATATTCGTACTAAGAAGCATGTTATCGGTAGAGAAACGATGCACATTAAACCTCTTGATCGATTTTTGATAAGTGCCCTATTTAAGCGGTGGTTTTACTATCTCAAGGTAACATTTTTTTTTCAAATGGTAGTTTTTTTAGTTTTTCACCTGACTATTCCTTTAACAGAAGAAAAGAACATGTAAGAAAACTACATGCCAGTGGCACTAAATTATGGTTTTTACTTAGGCCTTGGCCGGCTGTTGACGATGTAATCATGCATGAACGTAAGTTTCTCAACATTGTCTGGAGCAAGTAGTTCTCTCCGATGAGTGACAATATTACCAGCAGTGGAGAACAGTCTCTCACTGCCCACCTCTGTGGCTGGGATCGACAAGTATCTCTTTGCCAGCATGTTGAGTCTAGGGTATCGACCCTGATTATCCATCCACCATTGTAATGGATTGGACGTCCTTGGAATGACTTTTTCCATGAAGTACATATTGATTTCTTGTTGAATCAAAGCTTCAACCTCACTTTGCTGTGATGCTAGTTCCAGTTCCTTTGCTTGAACTAATGTGTCAAAAGTTTCCCACAGTGAGAATGATGTTGAAGCTTCTCCTACCAGTCTAGTAGCTTGAGCAGTGGGTAGTGCAGTTAAAGTGGAACTTGATTTAAGCATTTTTACCTCTGCTATAAATTCTTGGCAAACCAAAGCTGTCTCATTATTATTAAGTAGCAAAGTTCTAAATCTTGGGTCCAGAACCATACTGTTGAGCCAAGGTTTTTGATCCTTTGGGTTTGGGAAACGAGCACGTAATGCCTTTATTAATTGTCGCCCAAAGCTTATTCCATGGCAACCATACTCTCGCTGTCCATCCACTATGTACCTTGTTATTATACCGTTAACACAATCCAGGATTGGTATAACAAGGCTGATTGTGGGAGAGCTGTCAGTGCATATTTCTAAAGTTGTATCATAGATTGGTCTCAAGAACTTCACGTACCCTAGAATAAATAGTAATAAATTAAAATTAGGGCCTAGGCCTAGGCCTACTACCTTTAATAAGGTGACTTGTGGGTAGTGTAAAGCATTGCAAGCAAACTGCTCTTCTATACTTTGAAATTAACTCACCTTTTGCTAGTTGCCACTCAGCAACAGTTAGTGTGTCCATTTTACCCTCGTGGGTTAGGTCCGCCGACACCATTCTTGCTGTTCAATCAGTCGTTCGAGCATCAGGAATTCGCTGTTCCAACGTGTCTCGACATCTTGAATTAACCTATGATTAGGTTTATTCAATTGCTTTTGGAGTATTTCGAGACGTTCAGATGCCTGTAAAATGTAAATTCAACATGTTGTACTATACTATAAATTTTAAATTTATGTTTTTAGTTGCATATTTGAGTAAGTAATTTAACAATAGGTTACTGAACAAAATATGTTGAAAGACTAACATAATATATAATATTGATTACCGGTACTGACCTTTGTGCTTCGCTTATAGTAGCCAACAATTGATCGCACCTTTCGACACACACCAGCCATACCGTCCACTTGATCTTTTGCATCTTTGATGGCTAGTTGTAATGAATGCGCAAAGCAAGGAATGTGTGTCCAGTTTGAGGATGCTACTGCAGCCACCATATTCCTTGCATTGTCAGATACTACATAAATGGGAATTGTAGCTCTAGCATCATCAACATCTGGAATATTCCATGCCTTGATCAGCTCCTTCAACTTCTCCAAAACGTGCACTGCACTGTGAGTTCCGGGGAATGGGCTGTTAGCCAATGTAAATTTTTTCATCTCAAATTGGTCAGTTAATATGTGGCATGTTAATGCTATATAGCTATCACCCGCTCGTGATGTCCACAAGTCTGTTGTCAGAGACAGCGACAATAGGGTAGGTACATGTAGAGCTATTGTTGTGGTTACATCTTCGGTTGCTTCACTGTAGAGACTAGGAATCACGGTTCTTGAGAACACTTTCCTAGATGGAATTTTGTATCCGGGTTCCAAGAAATTTACTAACTCCTTGACACATGGGTCTTCAACAAATGTGTATGGAGAATATGTTGAACATAACACTTTCCCTAACAGCTTTGTTATTTTTCTAGCTCTGGGATTGTTTGGTCCCATAGCTAGGTCTTGTTTAAAAAACGTTGAAATTTGTGGTTGTAATTTCTTTGAAGATTGCTTCTGTTTTTTTGCCTCATCCTCCTTCAGGTATTTATCGTGTTCTTTTGAATGCTTGTTTTTTAGGTGCCTAACCATTGTGCTAGTTGTCCCAGTTGGAGTTTTCAAAATTACTAAGCAAATGTTACACCTCGCATTTTTTTCCCTACCTTCATCAACTTTTAGAAAGTAATTCCAAATAATGTTCTTTTTTGTATCTGCGGGCGTAGGCCTAGCTCCCGTGGTCGGCATTGGCTCCGGATCGTCTTCATTTTCTTCACTGTCCATGATCAATTTAAAATTTGCTATAAGTCTTCGAAACAAGATGTGAAACTATCTAAATTCGCAGCCACACTGCCACAGGACCCAATTGAGATGGTTGTGATATGTTGTGTTGTGATGCATCACACGCAAACAAACAACGCGTTGCTAGGCAACTACATTGTTGTATCTTTCTTTGATTGGTGCACATTCAAATTCAATGTTTGTCCGAATCAAAACACGCGGCGTACGTCGTTCGATGATTGGTTAAAAGTCGATAGTCGAAATGCGCGAGCACGAAAGATCCTTTCTCCGTACGAAGCGCTGCAACCGTGAATATATTTGTAGAGTAACCCCAACTCTATAAAGAATGTATTTTATCACGATTTTGTAATAGAATTTTGATTTATTTGAGGTTAAATTGTGAAACAGTCTGTATATTATACCAAATTCCGTAGTATTCAATTTTCTTTTTGCTTCGACTGAAATACAAATTATTAAAATATGTAATGAAAAACTTGATAAATTGTCGTTACTGTATTGTGTATACAGTGCCCTAGTCAGCAACGCGTTCTTTCCTGTAGCGACAGCCATGCTACCTACCAGCGTTATTGCGAACCATAACAATAACATTCACCATCGGCATCGCATCACACTGTGATCGCATTGCATTCGTGATGCATTCAGCACCGCTTGTAGTCGACGAAGGCGAAGAAGGAATCAAAACATAGATGATTGTGCACATAAAACCATTTTATTACTTGCATAATGTGCCATATTAGACCAGTTGTTGACGAGGAAGGTTGGAGGGAACATAATACAGGCCTCGTCATGCCGTGGAAGGCCTAGGCCTAGGCCTCGGCCGTGCAGTGGAAGGCCCTAGGCATTGTAAATGCCCTAGGCCTGTGCGTAATGAATTTTTAAAACATTTTCTTTCGGCAAGCGTTGTTTACTGTTGTGTTGGCGTTTTTTACGAGAAATACGTTAAAAAAAGGTTAAAACTGACTCAGAAAAGTTCGGTTTAAGTTCGAAATTTTTATAAAACACGAACTCGAACCTTAACATTCGAACTCGAACCGAACCGAACTTCAAAAAAAGTTCGGTTCGAGTTCGGAATTTCGAACGTTCGTCCATCCCTAGAGTTTGGAACACGGAACGGTGCACATGTGGGCAATGCAGTGAGCCAGTGACTGTTATGGACACGGATTTAGTATCAAGGATCTGAATCAATTAAAGTAGTAGGCCAAGTATAGACTTTTTTTTTTTCGTCCTGTGCAGAGTTGGCCTCTTCAACCATTTTTCTTTCTTGCCATCCAATACAAGGCTGCCTCCTTCTCTGTCCTGCTCATTGAGTTGGGCAGGGAGTCAATGTCCTTCTTGAGGGCGGCGCATCTAAATAGGTGCGCTCTGTCTTGATCTTCCAACTCACACAATCTACAGGTGCCCGGTTCGTTGCTAATGTTGAAGCGATGCTGGTGGAGTTGCAAAACGTCATGACCGGTTGCAAGCCGGAACTGGGCGGTGGCCGTCTTCCTCGACCAGTCTTTGTCTGGCCCCTTCTTGATCTCCGTCCACCAGCTTTTTTGTTGTGCGGCCTCTTCCGTGGTGTTGCTGAAGATCTTTTTCATGATTGACTTGATCTTGGTTTTCACGTTTTGGAAGGAGAGGGGCGCTGCTGGTGGTTGCGGTGCTTTTGTGGCACTCTTGGCCAAGAAGTCTGCTTTTTCATTCCCCATGATGTTGCAGTGGCCAGGGATCCATTCTCTATCTCCATCATCTATCAGTTTGTTTTGCTGACGGAGGCTGACAAGGGACTTTTTGAAAAGCAGTGATTTGGGATGGAGGTTTGCTGCTTGCGATACGTATTGGATGGCTGAGACGCTGTCGCTGAGGATGACAAACTTTGACTTGTTGAGGGGGAGAGCAGGGGTTTCGGCGATTTTTTGGGCCGCCCTGGCGATGGCTGCAACCTCGGCGTCAAAGTATGTTTCGCCGGCACCCATTGGAGTGGCTTCGTCGAAGAAGATGCAGTGGATGCCATAGCCTGTTCTGTTGGTGACCGAGTCGTATGAGCCGTCCGTAAAGATGTGCACCCATTCCTGGAGAGGAAAATGCCTCTTCAGGTGCTCCTCGGCAAGCTTTTTCAGTTCTTTGTGGTTGTGGTCGTCTTTCTTTTCAATGCCGTCAATTTTTGTCCCCGGGGCGAGCTGATTGAATTTGTCCGGCAGAAGCTCTGGAAGTGGAACATCAAGTGGTTGACGTGGTGCTTCTAGAAGCACAGGACAGTTTTTAATCTTCAATTGGTGGACTGTTTCAGCAAAGTTATTGTGTGCCTTGACTTTCCAGATTGGGTGGTTGAGCCATTTGTTTGGGTCGAGGCGCGCCAGTTTTTCATGCAGTTGGACAGCTCGCTGCTCTCTTCTCAGCTGCAGAGGCTCAATTTGGCTGTACCACTCCATGGCGACAATCGGGGTGGTTTTTACTGCTCCCGTGATGAGGCGCAGGGCTTGATTTTGGACTCTGTCAACATGGCTGGCGTGCGCTATGGCGGCAGCAGGGAAGACTTCGGTTCCGTACTCGATGGCTGGTCTGATGTATGTTTTGTATGTCAGCGCCAGAGTGTCTAGTTTTGCTCCCCAGGATACTCCAGCTACCCTTTGAAGGAGTCGCAGTCGTTTGTGACCTTTCTCTGCTGCCTTTTCAAAGTGGATTCTGCCGGTCATTTTTTTATCGAAGGTCACGCTGAGGTACTTCATCTCATCTGTCTGTTTGATCCGTTCACCATCAAGAGTGATGTTAAAGTTGAAGGGCTTATGGCTCATCGTGAAGTAGGTGCAGATGGTTTTGCTGCAATTTATCTTGAAGCCATGGACGTTGATCCAGCCTACAGCTATCTTCATGGCGAAGCTCATTTTTTGTTCTAATCTGACTGGACATTTTCCTGTGAAGATGATGACAAAGTCGTCGGCAAAGACTTTGACGACAAGGCCAGGTATGCGATTGAGTAGTTTAATGAGTCCATTGATTGCAATTTTGAAGACGGTCGGCGCTGTGATTGTGCCTTGAGCAACTCCGGCTTGTGTCTTACGTGTTTTGCTGTGGGCACCTTTGTGGACCACCTTGATGCGCCTCTTGTTGATGAAGTCGTGGAGCCATCTAACAATGTTGTTAGGGACTTCATCCTTAATCATCTGCTTGACTGCCCATGACTGGTCGGTGGAGTCGAAGGCCCCGGAAAGGTCGATGGAGACAGCCAGTGTGCTTTCACCTTTGCTGAAACCCTCTTTGACTGCCTGCGCAAAGTAAGCGACTTGATCTGTGGTGCCTCGGTGTTGTCGAAAGCCAGCCTGGTCTTCGGCGATGATGTAGTTGCTTTCGAGGTAATTCTCAAGACGTGCATTGACCATCTTTTCAGCTGTCTTAGCAAGGGAACTTGTGAGGGCAATTGGACGGTAGCTGGCTGGGTCAGAGGCGTCTTTCTCAGGTTTCAGAATTGGCGTGATGAAGGCAATTTTCCAGCTTGCTGGGACTTCGCTGGTCCAGGAGCTGTTAATGAGGTCAAGGACGAGTTTTCGCGCCTTTGGGCCAAGGTGTTTGAGGAATTCGGCATGAATCTTGTCAGGGCCAGGCGCTTTTCTGTTGTCCAGTTTGATGATTGCATAATCCAGCCCCTGGGGGGTGAAAGGTGGATTGTAAGTGTTGGTAGGCTGGTGTTGGTAATTGAATTTAGGCAACTTTTTTTGCTTCTTTCTTTGGGGGCTGCTTATGGTTTTGAAATGTCTGCACAGGACATCAGCCTTTTCTTTGTTGGACTTTGCTAATTTTCCTTTATAGAGGAGAGGAGCGTTTTCTTGTTCTGGCTTTGCTTTTTTCCCACATAGGTTGGAAATGTAGTCATGAGCTTTGTACGAGTCTTTTCTGTAATCCAGTTTTAACAGAAAATTTCTGAATTTTTGCTCCTTTTCCTCGTCGATGGTGTTAGTGAGGGCATGTTAAGCTTCATGCAGCTTTTCTTTGCAAGTTGGAGTTTTTTGCTGCTCTGCATGTTGTCTGTAGTACTTGTAGACTTTGAGTGTATAACAATGGGGAACATGCATAATGTTTTTTTAGCATTTTACTAGATTAAGATTAACGTCCTGAATACAAAAATATTTTATTTCGGTGACATAGAATTAAGTTTCATTTATAAAAACGAGCTGAAAGTTTCACACATATTTATGGCGGGAAAAACGGGGCATACGTCACTTGCCATGTATCAGCAATCAACCAATCAAAGAAAGATAAATAACATAACGCTTATTTGGAAATTATCATATCCAAAATCATATAAAATCGAATTAATGTCTAGTAAGCGTAGTAATTAATTTTGAAGCCCAGTTACTATAAAAACAATAATACCAAACCTATTTTCATAGAATATCAGTAAATATTGGGTGTTGTTATTCATATAAAGCAGACTTGACAACGGCTTGCGTAAAAATTTTGACAAGGTTAGCTTGATGACCTTGAAAATGTGATTGTTTCGTCTAGGAGGCGGTGGCAAAGTCCAAGGAGGTTATATGCAAAGTCATTCATATAAGCAGTGATTTTCATGGCATGTGACGTCACATACCGTTTAAAAATAATAGTGCGGGAAACAGATAATCAAAATCTTTGAACATGTATAGAAGTATAATGAGTTAATTTTAAAACTTTTAAATTAGGTTTGTGATGTCTTCAGATGAATAACAATATATTCCACGTACTTTCAGAGCTGTAGAAAATTCATGCAAGTTCCCTATTCATTCATCTTCAAAAAAATAGTTTTAGAGCTTGGGACAATTTGAACAGAGTTTGGCAGACGATTTCGCTGTTACACATGCGTGCAGACGGTGAAATGCCCCAAATTTGTTTCTCTCAAAATGTGGAGACATGTTGCGTAAAAGGTTTTTGTGAATTGGATGTAGACTTAGAAGTAATTTAGTAAAAGCAAAAGGGTAGTTATTCCCGCGTGTGTCACAACTCGAAAGCAAGAGCCGTCAGGGTCAGGAAGGAGTACCCGGAAGCAAACGGCGTGTACACAGACCAAGACCACCCAAGCGGAAGATGCATTTTACTTTGATTTTGAATAGGTATTTGCGTAGTTGACAAATATTTTTTATTCCTCTTGCAGACCAACTGCACATACAGTTTTGGTAGGCTGGAAATATTTTCTTTTTTTACAACTCGTAAATGTCACCGCTTTTTATATGCCTGGATGTTTTTCAATGCTGGAAATAAAATAAAACACTAAAAAGAACTTTGCACTTTGCTGTTGTACACTGAAAAACAACATACCAACCAACCATGTGTGTAATTTATATTAAACATATTAAAAAATATTTCCGAAATTCCAACATTATTCTCAGTGAAGATGCGACGAATGAGAGTAGGGGTTTGCCACGAACTGACGAACGGCGCTGGCTGCGGGGTTGTTGGGGAGAGCACGGCCTTGCTACACAAAAAGCTGCCCCGCTGTGACGTCACAAAAACTTCAAACAGCCTTATTGCCCTTACGGTACAGCTATTCTCAATCAAATTTACGCTCGATTTTTTAAAACATTTTGCCTGATTTATTGAAGGGCACTTTTCCCAAACCAAAACTAGGGCTTTAAATTTGACCTCCTATAAGGACCAAAAAACAATAGTATTTATTAGTGATGACATCGGGTAGTAAATATTGGAGTCGGCTCCTGAGCCTTAGGAGTCGGGTAGGAGTCCACTCCTCGAATGACAAAAAGATAAAGTAAAAGCGATTAATTTTAACTTATGTTGCAACACCCTCGGCAGGCTGCGTGTGTTCCAGGCGGGAGCAAAAAAGCAATCTGAAAAAGTCAGCGGCTATCGCGGTCTCACTTCCACTTCCGCGTACCCACTAGCGCTTTCTCTAGCTCTCACGGCAGGTCCAGACATCGTTCGCTGTTGTCAAACTACTCGTCGCGTTTCGCTCAGACACGATAGTAGTCCATTGTTCTCCCTCTTCCTCTCTCTCGCTCGGCCGGCCGGCCACCACTAGTCGAGTGATGCGCGATCGGTGAATATTGGAGGGAAAGGTTAACTCAAAGGGAAACAGACCGCCAATACATGATACATTTACACAAAGCAACCGACTTTTGAAGGAGTCGACTCCTAGAAAATGGAGTCGGGTACAAGAGGAGTCGGGTAGGAGTCGGGTACCCGAGTACTCGATGTTATCACTAGTATTTATAACGATTTCCTGCCTTTAACGATCTAATAATTGGTATTTTTCACCAAATTATGCCCACAAGTAACGATTTTACACAAAATCTCCTTTACCCAAAACACTTGTGAATCGCCCAAAATAGATATTATTGTCTCGCGATCATCAGCGTGTAATATGGCAACGTGGCTCATTCACAATCGTTGTTTACGTTTAGGCACCGCGTATCGTCTGGCGTTTGCTGGCTGACGAGGGGTGTATGGTGTGTTGTTCTGTGCATCCGTCAAGACTGTGGGTAGGGGGGAGAAACTATGTCAACAGCTGCAGACGAGCATTCATTGAGTGTTGTGAGTGTTGTGAGTTCAGTGATAGCCGTTTAACATTTTATTAAGTGGTGTTGTGTTCTTAGTGAAGAAGCAAACATGTTTTATATATTTAAATATGACGTGTGAACGAAGTGCGTGTTATTGTATAAAAGTTGAAAACCAATCGTGTGGAGCGCGCGACGCTCATAGGTGAGCAAGTTGCAGTCTCGTTTATCTTGCCTTGACATGCTGGCCGTGGGGGATGGGGGAGAGAAGCAGGTTCTATCGAGTCGAAAGCAAGTGGAACGGGCTTGATCACGGCCTTGAACCAGCCGAATGAAATACAAAGACAGAGAAGGAAACACACGACGAGGAGGAGAAATAGCGGGTACTTGTGTATATTATTGTTTGTGTTTTGTAGGCTTTTTAAACGCAATATGTAATAATTATTATGATTGTTATAAAACAGTAACACATATTGTAGATTTGTTGGATTTATGTACTATGTAGTAGGCCTACATAATGAATAATTATATTCCATTCATAAAACAGCTCCCGCTAGAGTTGAACATCCTAGGACCAATAAAGAAGGAAGTAGGTCGTCGCTTTTCACCGTGAACAAAGAATTGCAGCTGCCAGTTCAATGCGACTTACCCCTACCCCCACCACAACCCGAATCTATCTTCCTCGCGACCTTGGCAAACACGAATGTCATCAGAGCGATGGTATTGCAACGTGGCCAGATGTGTGCGGAGCAATAAAGACCGTTATTTACATTGGGAAATCGGGTCGACTGTTAATATTATGAATGAATAGTAGTAAGCCATTTTTTTTTCTTCTTCCTGGTTATAACGTTAGATACGTTGTTGACCCAAGATAATCTTTATAAACAGGAATTTTGAATGATTTCCCGCTTATAGCAACGAAAAGTTTCTACCCCCTCAAATCGTTATAGACAGGTTTCACTGTAATACCAATTTTTAGATTAGACAAAACGTGTTACACAAAATGTAATGGTTTACGATCTACGAAATTTGAATCCGAATGTAACTTACTTCAACAGGTTAGAATTTTCGAAGAAATGGAAAATTTGAGTTTCCCGCCATTTGCCCGCTATTTCCGCCAAGAAGGCGGTGGATCGGTACAGTAGTAGTACTATTTTACCGACCTTGGTCACCATCTTTTCTATGGGCATGTCTGATTTGGAAGTTCACGTACTTGACATCTTGTAAGTATGTACTTGTGTACTTGACTCGTGAACTTCCGAACTTGACTTACTTGAGTGAAAAAATAAATGAACAGAAGTTAGGCTAGATTTGTCGCTTCATAAAACGTCCGTAGTGGCGGCCGGCAATGAATAAAATTAGGCATTGTTTATGTTATACAATGAAGATCATAGGAAGAACAATTATTTCAACTGAAATGGTGTTCAAGTTACAAATATAAATACGTAATAATTTGACGATTACATTTCCAAACAGTGCCTGGTCATCTGACAGCCATTTTAAGTTTGTAAGTCAAGTTCACGAGCAGGCATGATGTTGTGCTCGTGAACTCCCTCTAGAGATGTGCGAGTAGTGCTTTTTGACTTCGGGTCGAGTATCGAGTCGAGTTTTAAATACTCGCGAGTATCGAGTCGAGTCGAGTCGAGTCTCCATCCATCCTTTTCATATTAGAAAATTGATTTGCAGACCTTCATTCTTACACAGTACTGCATAAATTAGACTGCAGTATGCCACCTACTTTGATCTACCCATAATAGGTAGCGTTTATGAGTGAGGGGCTCTACTCTTCTATTTACTTCTACAATATTGGTTAACCAGTTAATTTTTGTAACAGGTTAAATTAAAATAACTGATTAAAAAAAGAATCACTAAACTTGGCTTTCGGGTATAGCCGCGTCGATTATTGCTTAAAAGCTGACGTTTCGGGCAGGTTACACTACCCATCTTCAGAGCTAAGACCCGAAGCGACGATTTCAGTATTAACTAAAGGTTTTAATTATGCAGTTGCACCGAAACGTATTCCTGTAGAGAATATCATTTGCGGGGTGGAAACAGCGATTCGAGGTTTGCCCATTAATGACGCTGAAGAGATACGGTCAGAGGCAGCGAGGATAATCCGCATAGCGAAGCCACCACGCCCGAATTTGAAACCTGCTGAATTTCGAGCGCTGAAAGCCCTTAGGGAACGACCGGATATTTTAGTGGTACCAGCTGATAAAGGCAATGCATCTGTAATTGTGAAAACTGAGACCTATAAACAACAGATACATGAATTATTAAATGATTCAGCCTATGAGAAACTGAAACGTAACCCGACTGCACGGACAGAGAAGGAGATAGCCGACTACATAAAACGTTCCCCCCTGGACGGTGATGTCAAACGGAGATTGTTGCCGTCGAACTCACGAATACCGAGATTATATGGCCTACCTAAGGTGCATAAACAGGGCTTTCCTCTTAGACCAATTGTAAGTGCGATCGCATCTCCATCTTACAATCTGGCAAAATATTTGGCCAGACAATTACAACCCGTAGTAGAAGACGCAGCTTCTTACATAAGGGATTCATTCATACCATTTTGTAAACATTCTGAGTGGGTTGAAATTAACAAGTGATGACATTCTAGTGAGCTTTGATGTGGTGTCTTTGTTTACAAAAATTCCTATAGTTGAGGCGGTCTCTGTAATACGCCAAAAATGTCCTGCGCATATTGCAACTTTGGTGGAGGGGGTCCTGAAGTCAACATATTTTATGTTTGACGGTGAATACTACAAACAAGTGGAGGGAATGCCAATGGGTTCTCCGGCGTCACCAGCAATAGCGAACATATTTATGGAAGACTTTGAGATTAATGCTCTTAAGAAAGCAACGTTTGCACCGACACATTGGTTTAGGTACGTAGACGACACTTTCGTGGTTTGGCCCCATGGCATGGGGAAGCTGAATGAATTTCTGTTATTCTTAAACAGCTTAAATGACAGCATAACTTTCACTATGGAGGTGGAGAGCGATAATAAACTACCCTTTCTCGATGTGTTGGTCACGAGATATGAAGATGGAACGTTGGGACACTCGGTGTATAGGAAAGCAACCCACACAGGTCGATATCTGCATGCTGACTCACACCACCATCCAGCTCAAATACGCGCTGTGCTCAACACGCTGGCTACTAGAGCGTATAGGATTTCGGATGCTAAACACCTTAGCTCTGAACATAAAACAATTAAAACATCATTGTTACAAAATGGATATGGGCATAAGGCTATAGCTCAAACTTTACGCGAGAATAATGTGTCAAAGACTTCAAAACCGTCGGAGGTAGAAGGACGAGGAGCTGTTGCCCAGGCCTACTTACCCTATGTGGAAAATGTAACAGAGCGTATTGGGAGGTTGTTACGTAAATACCAGATAAAAACAATTTTTTCAGCGGACAGGAAGATATCAACGATGCTAAATCAAGCCAAAGATAAACTTCCGCCGCTGAACACGTCGGGTGTGTACCAGATTCCGTGTGGCGCGTGCGATAAAGTGTACATAGGCCAGACAGGGCGTTCAATTTCAACGAGATTGAAAGAACACGTTAGCCACACAAAACTGGGCCACATAGATAAGTCGGCAATAGCAGAACATAGTTTCAATGAAGGTCATCGCATTAATTTCGAAGAGACAAGAGCTTTAGCTGTAACAACGCATTATCGGTCCCGTCTGGTCCGGGAAGCAATTGAAATTGAAAAGCACCCAAATAATTTCAATCGGGACGATGGACTGAAGTTGAGCCGCATTTGGAGACCGACTATACATCGCATCAACAACGCGCGGGAAACACGGCGAGCGCTATCGGAGATGACGTCAGGAGATAGCGACGGAGTCGAACCGGTAGAACAGGCGCGGGGTGGCTCAGGGAGGAGAACGATACGCGGGAAACAATAGGACTTGTTGCAGTCGCAGAGTGAAGCTGGACCGAGTAGGTTTTATTCTGTGACTTCTTCAGGTCTTAGCTCTGAAGATGGGTAGTGTAACCTGCCCGAAACGTCAGCTTTTAAGCAATAATCGACGCGGCTATACCCGAAAGCCAAGTTTAGTGATGGACTCGGGTCGCGAAAGCCTACGTGAGTGTTTAAAAAAAGAATGTTAAATGGGAACTTTCAACTATGCTTGCTTAAATATTCGTCCACGGCCGCTTGTTCAAACTGACCCGTATCAAAGGATACCGCACACTCTCAAGCGCCCCCCCCTTCCCCCCCCAATATTTGCAGATCGCGCGTACTTTGCGCGACCATCCCTTGGTTCAGGCCGGCACTCGGCAAGTGAGAACGGAAGAGATGCGGCCGAACGAGAAAGAGCGAGAGAACAATGGTCTGAGCGAGACGCGACGAAGTAGTTCGCCGTGTCGGCTGCTATCGGCCGCCGTGAGAGAGAGAGAAAGCGCTAGTCGCAGGACGCGCGAGTGGAAGCGAGATCGCGATCGTAGACGCAGGCGAGTGCAATGGAAGCGGCCGCCTGTTGACAGTTCACTACGCAGCACGTAATCAAGAACGGATTCATGAAAAACGACTTAAATAAGGCTCTACATTCGGATATTGCGTTAAAATAAATTGAAATCAATATCCACAATGGTTACAGTCGTGTTTATGACGGCAAAAATAAGCTGACCGGGCCCGCATGCTCGTCACGTAGAGGCCTAGAAGGCCTAAAACATATCGATTTTACAATCGATTCTTGCGCGATTGTTGGTAGCGCTACCTGTTGTCAGAAAGTTAAACCTTTCGGATTCGGCGGCTCCGTCGACAACTACTCGACTCGACTCGACTTTCGTAAAAAATACTCGAACACTCGAGTCAAGTGGCAACTACTCGACTCGACTCGAATTTTCGAGTACTCGCACATCCCTAACTCCCTCCCGTACTTGTCTCGCAAACTTTGCATTTTAGACATCAACAATGACATCACTTCCATACTTATGATCAAGTTCGAACTTTGCAAGAAGTACACATTTATTGCTCAATTCAGACACGCCCTATATGAGCACTGTCAGAAATGGTCAGAATACATCGAAGAATGTTGTTGTTGTGCCCCCTTGTATGCAAAATAAATTAAAATAAGTATAGGCCTAATAAGGAAATAATAATAAAAGTAAGATAGCAGGTAAGGCATCCTCATATAAGTATCAGTTCCTCTCAAGCTTCCCAATCTTGCAGCATGATCTTAAAATTCACAATTTTGACCAATCATAAGTTCCTCCAGGTAGATAATATACAGTAATATCGTCAATCGTAATATGTTACAGACTTGACAGTAGGCCTATGCGCATTTGTCACAACTCACAACGTATTGGCCTACAGGAGGAAAAATTTAACACATGGTTTGTATTCTTTTATCTAAAAGCTTAAAAAGATTTAAAATGTAATTATAACCCTATTTTATCTAGGCATAAGATAACAAATATTATCTAGATGTCACAACACTGGTCCCTGACTAGTATTAGATTTACAGTAAACCCTCGTTAATACGAACATCAAGGGACCCAGAAATCGTCAGTTCGTAATATAAAAATTCGTAATATCGTAAAAACGTCGAAATTCAATAGTACCAGCCAAAATAAACGTACGTATCTACAAACAATCAATGTTTTCAAATGGATAGTAGCGCGCGGGTATGATGTTTTGTGTGTGCATAGTAGGCGGACTAAGCGGGCACGTTGCAGTGAGCAAGCCACGCCCTCAACAGCTGTAAGGGCTTGCGCGCACATCCGATCGCGCCTGCGGGCAGCGGAGGGGGAAGGGAAAACCAAGCACCAACAAAACAAGTATCGCTGCCTGCGACGACGTACGCTCGGCGGACAAAAATCTTGATACCTCCGCTACTCTACGAGTTGAACTCTCGGACACATTATTTTGTTTGTGCGGGCTCAAAATTATTAGTTCGTATTAAACAACGAACATTATGTATAAGTACCATCCAGGGGGTAAATAATAAGTTCGTATTACGTATTATGCGAAATTCGTTATATCCGTTTTATTTAACCCATTGGCTTAGACTTACGAGACTCTCTCGTAGTCGCGCGTACGGGCCGTAAATTAGACTTACAAGACAGTCTCGTAGCCGTAAGTTTTTAATTTACCGCGCCTCTCTAGTTGTCGCTACTATATTGAATGTGGTATCGGTATGCAGTGCATTTCATCAGCTAGGCGACGGTGTCGAAATAGTTGATAGTTTTCAACACAGGTAGCGGCAGGCGCGTGATATATTTGTCGCGGTGCTCTCCGAGAGCACGGAATTCTCGCGCGCGATCACCTGTTAGGCTGTAACTCGTGAAATATGTCACAGCTAAACAGTTTCTGTGGATTATATTACGATTTATTGAATAACAGTGGAAGTGACGTATCAGATTATGAAGATGACATTTCGGACAATGATAAGACGTAATGTAGTGTATGATAGTGATGTAAGTGAAGCCGTGAGCGAAGCGGAGAGTGTTGGTAGGCCTAGGCCTAAAAATAATAGGTTTTTCTACGGTCGGACAGCGAAAAATCAATTCATAGGCCAATGGGTTAACATGAGCGTCCTATTTACGCGGGCTGGGTCTTGCTTACTATTTGTATTATCTGAGAATTCGCACTAACCGAGTTCGTTTTACCGAGGGTTTACTGTAGTATTTAAATTGTCACATAATGAAACAACACTTGACTGTGTATGCACGATGAGTTAAAACGTCCTTAAAGGGATAGTCAGGGGAAAAACTAAAAAATCACCAATGAGTCACTCATAAGTGCATGAAATTCAGTTATGTGTAAAATAAAATTGATATAGGTTACTTCAATACAAAAAAAAAATAGTGAACATTTAGCTATTCTACTAGATTCTCTTCGCCAGCTCTGCTGCATTTTTCTTCTAAAGCGTAGTACAGCTATATCGGTTCTGAGCTCGCTAGCGCCTTCCCGATAGACAGAGCACTCATTGTGTTATACGAGACCAGCCAGCGCTCCGCGAAACACTCGGCGACTGCGTACAGTGCCGCTCGAAACAGATTGCAACTTTTCTACACATCAAGTCACAAAAAAATTAATTGCAGGGCATTTTGTAGAAGTACACATTCGTACTAAGAAGCATGTTATTGGTAGAGAAACGATGCACATTAAACCTCGTGATCGATTTTTGATGTGTCTTATTTTAGCGGTGGTTTTACTATCTCGAGGCAACATTTTTTTTGTATGGGAATTACCATGAGAAAAGTTGCTCGGTGCTACTTGGTAGCAAGTAGGGATGACTTCGGATATCCGGAAACCGGTTCAGAACCGGTTCCCAATTGCAATCCGGTTCCATTTTCTGGAACCGGTTCTATTGAACCGGATCCGGCGCGGGAGGATCCGGTTCCGAATTATTAGATCCGAAGTCATCACTACTTTAAATAGTAAATATATTAAATAAATATATTAAAAGAGATTTTAGGAAAATATATTATAAATATAAAAGTAATTTACAGCACAAAAGAATATAATTTATGAGGTAATGCATTAGTTTAAATTTTAGAGTATCAATGTTCCTAACTATACTAATCTGTAAGATTTTAAAAAGTTATTCAAATAAAGTTTGGATTGTGCTGAAATGCAAAGCTTTCACTTGTGGATGAAGTGAGATACGTGGCAGACAATTACAATCGTCGCCGCCGGTGTCGTCTGCTAATGTAGGCTGACCGGTTGACCCACCCCTACTGCACACCAGTAGCTCTTTGTCTTTCGTGCCGCAAACAACGTGAGTGATTAGTTGACACTTTACAATGAGTGCTTCAAGTAGGGCCTATGTTAAACGAAGGGAAATCCACTATGCTTAGTGTCACATAAATATTATGTGATATAAACAAAATTAAAATGTTCAAGAACCGGTTCTGAACCGGATCCGGCGCGGGAGGATCCGGTTCCGAATTATTAGATCCGAAGTCATCACTAGTAGCAAGAAGTCCAAAAATCGCGTTTTCTCTACTTTTCAACCGCCTGCTTTTAAAGTATGGTATCTTTTAGTCATGCTTTTCATATTTGAGGGTGGACATTTACAAATGGTAGTTTTTTAGTTTTCCCCCTGACTATCCCTTTAACAAAGTCTTGGCACCTACCTGAAGTTTGTGGCTATGTCCTGAACCTCCATAGCTGCTGCTAAAAGTCCTGTTGCATAAGCCTGCAGTGGTAGAGATGACTTCTCTGCCCACGAGAAAAGGCGGAAGATCAAACTCTCTGACTCGGGCTAAGAAACACAGAAAATATATTAGCAGGTTGTTAAAAACATTTAATGTGGAGCTACATAAAAGATAACAAGTCCTAAACAAATTAAATTTTGAAACATTTTTAATGAGAACAGTGAGGAATCTGAGGATGTTTTGATTGCAGAGAGAAATGTATGGTAGGGTATGCCTACTGTACTATAGATTTAGTATTGAATTGCAAAGTCTCCATAAATCAGGAAAATTGTTGTGGCCATTTAGTTGTATGTTACATTAGGAATTGTTTTTCCGATCCACATGGTAGGTATACAGTAATCCTGTACACTCAGTTATCATTATTGAGAATAAAGAAATAACGGGAAGCCATTCTACATAGTATGAGCACAGCAATTTGTGTATGCCTAGGTTTGCCTAACCTCCATATTTAACAATTTAGTGTGTCTCTGAGGAAAGGATTAGTATATTTAAGTCTTAACCATCTGGGCCGGAGGTGCATTTGTGCTTATTGGTATGTATCGACATGTGGATATTTACATTAGGTGCAAGTTGGCTCTACCTGTCATATGAGGTGACAGGAAAGACATATGCGACCGTTATCCGATATATATTGAATAATAGTGGTGTCGAACGGTATCGATTATTCGATATGATATTATTGATATGATATCGATATCGTGAGTAAATTCAGCCCATTTTCAATATCAATACATTTTCATCATATTGAATCGAAAACAACAATAATTCAATATTTCATCATTGTCTGCAGTATGCGATCCTGCAGTATGTATAGGCCTACGGACTTGTTTTAAATCGGGTGGCGCTCAACGACGCATAATATGAGCTCAGGAATTTGCAGTAGTTCCGTGTTTTGACGTTATCGATGTCGGCAGGATGCAATTCTGCAGTACGTTCATTGGTTGTGAGCGTCTGCGCGCATAGACACGCGCAGACGATTTCCCATAAGAGTGAATTATCTTCCCTCACTTCAGTAATCTTTGGTAAAACTTAACAAGAAAACAGGTTAGTCAATATGGTTATAACTAAAAATAGGAATAACAATGACAGTCATGAGTAACAAATCAAACATACATAGGCCTAGACATTGACAAAAAACAATATTATGTAGTTAGGCCTACACATAACATTATTCACGCATAAAACAGAGTCCTTACCTACATCAATGTCAATAGTAGGTGGCAAATTACTGTAGGAATTTTGTAATCTATTTAAAATGGAAAACTTTGAAACATTGGTCCTGCATTTACTTGTACGAAATAAGTGTGTGTCTTGTCCTCCGCTGCGGCACATTAAAATTAATTTTCGATAAAAATTCTCCACTGTCAATATTATTTACAATTTTGAATTTTGTGTAAAAGTAGCACGTCAGAAATTTTCCTTCTCCACGAAAGAGTAGACATTTTAAAATGAGTGCACAATCTTGAATAGGCCATGTCTATTCTGTGAAACCTCAATCCAGTTCTAAAACACATCCAATGTACATATCTCCTTTGTAACCATTCCACATTAACCAACCAGGTTTTATATTGAGGGTTCCAGATTGCTGATGCAAACTCTAGATTAGGTCTTACAAGAGACCAATATACATATTGTACTGTTGAGTTAGAAAAGTGAAAACAATTACGCTTCAAAAAACCTAACATTTTAGCTGTCTTCTTAACTACATTTGTCATATGGTCATGGAATGACAGTAGGCTATGGAAGTTATAATCACACCAAGATCATTTACTCTATACCCTGGATAAAGGCGTGTCGTTTAAAATGTAATCGTAAATAATGTTTGTTCGAGCCGTTTATACGACGCTGGGGTTTTGTATTTTCGTGGTGTTGGTATTTCTGCATTTATTATCATATGTTTCGATTTTCGGCCGATCACGTCATTTCCTGATGTTTTCCTGTTTTCCGAGCGCGATGCACTATCGCTTATCTCGTCAGTACAAATTAATAAATAAATTCACATTTAGAGTCTACCCACTCAGTAACTAAACTGATTTGCAGTGGGGGACTTTCCGACCTGCGTTGAGTCAGGCAGGTTCTCTCTCTCTCTCGTGCATACCAAGCCGACACGGCACTGCAAGTTTTCGTACCTCGCCGTCCTGGACTTCAACGCCTGCTTTCTACGCCTGCTGTCCTGGGTTCGATCGCCTTCCAGGCATTGTTATTACTTCCTACTTTTTTCTTCCAAACTCGAGTTTCTGTCTTCTATTTCTATCTCACGACGGCCACTATTCCACCCGTCGCAAATACATACCCATTGCCCTCGCACGCCTACTTCACAACTTGGGGCGAGTTCAAATCTCAAATATAGTCCACTAAAAAAAATCTCGGAGTGAGCATCCCAGCTCAAACAATGTTATTTAACCGTTTCGTAGTAAAAAAGATGATATGCCATTTAGACACATTTAATTTCAGTAGCTATGTACTGCACCACTTGGCAAGTGCATATAAGTCGGCTTGCAAGTGCACGCAGTCTAAAATTGATTTTACATGTAAGGTTAACTTTAAATCGTCTGCGTACATAATACACTTACAAAAATTGAAAAATTGTCGAGATGTCATTTTTTGCCATTTGCCACAATTGGACATGTGCCAGTCATGTGACTATAGTTTTGGGAAAAGATTAGCACTCAGAATCTGCCAAACTGGGCACTTACAGTTTGATGCAACTTTTGTACTCTGGTAAACAACTTAGCTGTGCTTCACTCGCCTTCACTCTTCAGTGAATTAGCTTTATTGCATAGGTTCAAAATATGCTAGGTAAATAATAAATAAATAAATAAATAAATAAATAAATAAATAAATAAATAAATAAATACAAAATAAATAAATACATAAATAAATAAATAAATAAATAAATAAATAAATAAATAAATAAATAAATAAATAAATAAATAAATAAATAAATAAATAAATAAATAAATAAATAAATAAATAAATAAATAAATAAATAAATAAATAAATAAATAAATAAATAAATAAATAACTTACCAACTGGAAGACTGCCGATATTTCCAAGCCTGGCAACAGATCGAGCATCAGTCGACAAGCTGTGATGTTCAACTGACTTGAATTCTTGGTGCTGCCACTGCGAGACCAGAAGTTGTCTCGTAGATAATCATTCACCAACTATAACACAAGCAGATCTTAGCCTAAATTCTGTCATAAAATAGGCCATTTTCATGTTATGTACTGGTACGTATTATCAAGGTTTCAACTCATCGTACATAATAGGCACTAGGGCTAGCTTACGCATAGAAGACAACTTAAGCCTACTGTTAGGCCTACTGACGTAGGCCTACTGTTCCTAGAAGGGAAAATTTCTACTAAGCAACTAGTCTGTTATCTGTAGCTTATATCTAATTCCCCTATACGTAGATGAACCAAATCAAGGACTGTCTCAAGGAACTGCCAAGCTGCAGGCCTATCTTGCCAACATGTGCAATGAGTATCTAATTCACAACTTACCAGCACTGCAATCATGTAACTTTGGTCGCTAACGTTGAAAATTCAACTATCGTTATTGTGTAGCCAATGAAGAGTCCGAAAATTCGAATTGAGTTCACAGGAACTCGTCAAAATCCAGCAAGCTGTGAGCAACATTGGCAGTCTTTTGTTTTTATTGAAAGCCTGTCAAAATGTATCAAAATTTACACTTTACTGAGTAGATCAACAGAGTAACTCCTCAGAGCACCTATTTATTCTAATATTCCACTGTGTTCTAGAGATAGCTCTCAACTCTAAAGGTATAGTCCGTCCTACTTTAGTTTTGTGAAATAAATTAGTTTAAACACCGACATTTCCGCCATTTCTTGGTATCGAAAGCTGTAAATGGCTGGGTGCCTGTGATCGAGAGGCGCGCACGATATTCGTGATGATGATAATGATATTTGGGGTTTACGTCCCATATTTTTGTAACTACGGCTAGTTGTCATGTGATGTGACGACGCTTCCGATCTGCTACAAGTGACCGACAAGTCCAAGATCAAGTGCCCCCTGGTCCAGAACAGAAGTCTGGTACCAAAAGTCGCCGCACCACGCCACGCTATCCAATATGGCTCCTAGCTGTTTTATATTGGATAGTAAGACAAAAGAAGGCTGAAAAAGCCATCTTGGCATAAGAAGAAAAAAAAAAAAAGTTTTCATCCCCGGGATGAGTGTACAACGTTTAATAGCGTTACTGAGCTGTACATAATTGCATTTAAGAGCTACGATCATTCAAACGTACAATTTTCAACGATATCGAATGTTTTCTACCAAAGTTACATGATTGCAGTGCTGAACCAAGCAAATAAGCCAACTTTAGAATTTTAATTTTACTATTCTATGGTTTCAATTTCCCGACCCGACTTATGTTGGAACCGGATGTTTGATTATTATATGGTTTCAAAGCATACAAAACTACAACAATTTCCATCATTAGTAGTACTAATTTCGCTTAAGAGCATTCGGTAGTAGGAGTTTTACAGATGTATTGGCAATGGCCGTCAACTACTTTCTCTTAAAACTAATAGTAGGATTATTATAAATATTTACCTACTTGTAGAGGGATGTCATATCTATGCATGGTACTAAGTACATTTGGGACCAACTTATATTAAAAAATAATACACCCATTTTTGAACAGATTCTTCGTGCATTATTTCGCTGAACATTTTTGACTAAAGTAATTTATTTGCATAATTCAAACATGAGTATATTATTTTTGAGCAGGCTGCAAGTAGGTCAATTTTTATAACAATCCTACTATCTGTTTAAGAGAAATTAGTTGACTACAAATATAAAACAAAACTGGGGATGACGAAACCCGACTTTTTTACGACCTGGGTACCCGCTCACAATACGCGCGGGATACCAAAGTAGTAAGTAGGCCTACCCTACTTAGTAAAAAAAAATTTAAATTTAAAATATAAATCGGGATGTATAATTATCCGCCAAACGTCTAATTAGCCATGAACAATAAAAATACATGGCTCATTTTCTGTGTATCAGAAAGACACGTAGGCCTATATGTAGCTTGCTTGGTAGCAGGTAGCTAGGTATAAATGTGAAGGAACCTACTAGGGATGTCATAGGGTAGGAAAATTCGGATCCGGTTCCAGACCTTCCAGGAACTGGGTTGCCCGAATCCTGAAAGCCTAAATTATGTTATCTTATCTTGGTTACCCCCCCCCCCCACCGAAACCACGCGGTTGAAGGCCGTTCTCTGCCCGTGTCAGCTGCCGGCCGCTGTGTGGGTTGGGCTCTGTGCGGCCGCTGAGTGCGGGAATGGCGAGAGGGGGGTGGGGGAGGGGAGTGTATATGGCAACACAGAACTCGCCCACAGTAATGACAGCGTGTACTAACCAGCGACCAGCTCGCCACGCCCACAACCAGGAATTCACTGTAGCTTCAAGGAAAGCACGCGCAGAAATATCGGCAAGTTTTTTTTTTTTTTTTTTTTTTATACAAATATTACCTACCTGATTAAGATTCAAATCCTAAAAATGGATTCGGGTAATTTCTGGATCCGGGTAACCCGGGTACTCTATGACATCCCTAGAACCTACCCATATATTGCATGTGAGCAACTTTCTATTTGGGGTTCGGGTAATCGGGTAATGGAACACATACCCATACCCGGTCCGGTTGGGTCGGGCGGGTAACGAGTACCTGTCGTCATTCCTGATCAAAACTACTTCCGAACACTCTTAATTTTACCAGTTATGCTAGAGTAGCAATGTTTACCTACTTGCAAAGAGTAAGTAGGTTATGGCCACCATAGGCGCCGAGTTTTGATTTTCCTACATAATGTAATGTCTAAACCTATAGAGCACTCAAAATAGACTAGACGCATTCTGGTGGCAAGAAAATAAACTTCTATTAGGAGTGGTCTAGCTGTCAATTTTCATTGTTGTTTTATTGTTATTATTCATCAATGGCGCTGAAAGGAGGTTGCTTAGCAGCGCTATCTATGTTAGTTTTGAGTCCTCTATACAACCCTGTTATTGTTGCACAGTAGGTTGGTAAAACAGTTTAGTTAAACTGTTTTACCGACCTTAGGTTGCGCTAGCGATGGCCATTTTTAGTTCACAGTACCGACCATAGATCGCACGGTAGTTGCATTATTAGGGAGCTTAGAGAGTGTATGAATACAGTAACAACAACTTTTCAACTTCTCGACTTGTTTTTTAAAATGTATTGGTATTTCAGTAGAATATTAGGACATAGGCTACTAAGGCCTAAGTAAACTAAATTTTGTGTTAAATGTTGATTGTATTGCTACTGAAGCTACAAACAGATCGAAATTCCATATCACAATGTCGGATATAAATAACGTTATAATACAGTTGGGGTTACTATGTACTCAGTGGACGGTTGTAGTCCCCTTACCATTGCTCAATGTTTGTCTCCAAAGAAGCAGTTAACAATAACAAAGTTTGGCTAGAACTTTCGTGAAAATTAGAGCTAGATGTTTATTGTTTACTGTGAAAAGCAGAAAGCATCTGCTTTTCTACTCGCAGTATAACGAAACATCGTGCTGCATCTAGAGATGTAACATTTTATTCTCACGAGATTGGGGCCTAGGGAAAGCCCAGCTAGGCCACGGCCAAGGTACCCAGCATAGAGACCCAGAAAAGTATAGGCCTATGTCTATGCTGTCTTAGTCTATGCTGGCCCTAAAACCCCGAAATTTTTCTAACTTCATCGTACTTGCAGACACCTAAATATTCGTTTCTGCCTTTTTGATTCTTCAGTCGGCGTTTATAGAAGTATATAATTAAAACCGCGCGACGACTGACATTTTTAGGCCTAGAACTTGGCCTAGAGAGCTTGGCTTGAAAATTTCGAGCCGAAAATGAAGCTCGGCTCGGTTTCGAGCTTAAAAAAAAGCTCGAAAAAGCTCGTAAATTCGAGTACTCAAACACCCCTAATTATTTATTAACGTGACGAGATACTATAAATCCGTGGTCTGGCTAAACGAACGGTTTTGCAACCCACGCATTGATAGGGTGATTTGACAAAGAAGGGGTTAGGCCTAGACTTTTCAAGATGTACAAGTTTCTTCACCCAAGTTGACATTGAACATCCTAGCTCTGTCAGGTGAAATCCTATAATTATAGGCTCCTTCATAAGTGCACTGCTCTCTATTGACAGTTTTTCTCCGAAATTATCGTTGGAAAACTAATTTTTGCCACTAGGGGCCGAGCGAAATGGACTATCTAAGAACCAAGACACACCATAAAAAAGAACGACTTGGCTCTCATATACAATACATGATATGGGAAAGAGACAAAATCTGTGGATGTGCATTAATTCGAAGGGCTCTTTACCAAAAAAACAAAACTGGTAACTGTTTGAAGAATCAACTCCTGTTAGCTCCTCGGGGAGGAGGATGGGGCTGCGCCCCCATGCATTACAGCTGGGGGGGCTCGAGCCCTGTTGCCCCCCCGTACTCGGCGCACATGTAGGCCACTACTAACTGGGAGTAGGCCTAGTTAATAACACTGTGTAGACTTGCCTTTGTCATAAATGTGTCTTTCCGGAAGAGAACTTTAAGAATTTGTCCAAGGGAGCAGTCGGGATCAACACGAGACGGATGGCGCTCATCAAACGGATCAGGATCCATTTTCAAGTAGTTTTCTGTCTCAGCTTCTATTATTTCTGCCAATCTGAAATTATAAATTAAAGTAGGCTTGCCTTACTTCAGTCGAGTTATTAAAGTACAGTAATTCATGCTTTCACTAACTCCCTAATAAAATTAATTTTACCCTAGGCCCTACAAGATCATTAAACATTAGGCCTACCCCCTTCTCCCCCACAACCACAAGCACATAATTTCCACCTCTAGTACATATCAGATCACGTTTAAATTAGTATATTCGTGACCGTAAAAAAATGTACTTTACTAAGAAAACGCTCTGTTTGACGCGTTGATAAGCATATCTACAAACTTTATGACGAAAAGTGTTCAAAGCTAATAAAAATAACAATTAACAACAACACAAGAATGTGCATTGCAAACATTTTTGGACGCCATACAGTGTGCGTTGCTAAGAATTTTTGTCGTCATGTTTTCACCGCGGTCCGCCACCGTTACTAACACATTGACAGTAAGTAGATCACACACAGAGACAGTAGTAGATGTAATCTCTGCCTCTAATACGTATCAGATCGCTTCTAATTTAGTACCTATATTCGTGACCGGACAAAAATTTACTATAATATAGCTACCTCACATTTTGCCGTTACTGTGTTTCAAAAAAATATTTTCGAGTAACTTTTGTGTAACTTTGCCAATACTTATCAGATCGCCATAAAATGAACATATTCGTGACCGGAAAAATGTTTATTAAAATATGGCTATCTCACATTTTGCCGCCATTTTGTTTCTGAAATTTTTGTACAGAAACTATTGTGTAACTTTGTAACTTTTCGAACGATTTCTCCACAAAACTTCAGACCTTCAATCCACATCGAGGCTTGTGGATGGTCCAAATTTCAAGTTGATTGGAATTTCTGTTCAACCGCTATCGGAGACATAAAGAAAAAAAAAAAAAAAACGAAGTGCCATAAAGGTCTAATGGAGACGCTCGCTTCGCTCGCTTGAATATAGGCAACTCACATTTTGCTGATAGGCCTACCGTGTTCCAGAAAAATATTTTTGAGTAACTTTTGTGCAACTTTGCCAACACTTATCAGATCGCCATAAAATTAACATATTCGTGACAAGACAAAACTTTATTAGAATACGGCTATCTCACATTTTGCCGCCCATTTTGTTTCAGAAAAATATTTTTAGTAACTATAGGCTAGTATAACTATGTAACTATCAAACGATTTTGCCTAAACTAATTGCAAAACTAATGACATTCAATCCACATCGAGGCTTGTGGATGATCTAAATTTTAACTGGATCAGACTTTCCGTTTGACAGCTATTGCGAGACATAAAAAAACACAAAATAAACAGAACGAGTGAAGAGTGGAATGGAGATGCTCGCTATGCTCGCTTAATTACAATTAATGGTAGGCTCCGGTTAACTCAGTCAGGTGCTTTTCGGATTATCTTGTCTTCCTATGTAATGTAGTGGTATGAAAGAGAAGTCAAAAACTAGGCAAAAACTTCTAGCATGCGTCTGGCCAGAGCTGCTTCACTTTTCGGATTGAACAATTAAGTGATGTAAACATTTTGTTTATTTCATTAATTACTATATTTACTATTTTTATTAACGCAGAGTTGGACGTGGCAACAGATGATGATGATGATGATGAATTACTACATTTATATATTGGAAATAAAAAATAATTGGCTTGGCCACAATTTTAGATATCACCCATTTAAATGTTGAGCCTCTTTTGAAATTGGCGTTTTTTGTACGTGTGCCCTCTTTGGTTTGTAATGGTTGATCGTCACCGGTTTGGGCTTGGCCTTTTTTTGCAAATTTTTTGCATTGTTGTTCGGTAGGCCTATAGCCTATATTATACAAAAGTTTCAGTACAAAATAAAACGTCCAAGTACTCACAAAATCTAAACCTTTTGAACTGTACTAATGTGCCCCTCTCTTACCTAAATAAAATAAATGTGTACAATATATAGGCATAGTTTAATTTACACCGCAATCATTATTTAGCTAAGACATTGTAAAACGATAGGCCTCTACATTACTGTATTAGGAAATCATTAGCAGTGATCGCAGTGAGTGAAAGTGTGTGTGTTCATAATAATACACTATTACAATTTAGCTTTAAAAAAATCACCAATAGGCCTATATTATGCTATTGCAGTAAAAACTTGGAACTGAATTGTATGATTTAACTTTTTAGTCCATGGATATGAAATGTACTGAGCAGTGGCGTACGCAGGAATATATTTCGGGGGGAGGAGGGGGGCTGCCCAGAGTAGGCCTAGATCATAACTGTAAAAAGGTGCTCAACAAACGACACAATGCGAGGTGTGGGGGGGAAGTCCTCCACAATAGCGCCGCAGGCAATTTTTAATAAATCAGTATTTTTTAAGTGGTTCTAATGTGTTTTTGAAGAAGGTAAGGTGCTTTGATGAAATTTTACAAATACAATTTCAAAGTAATTTCTACAATCAATCAATCAATCAATCAATCAATCAATCAATATCCGTCCCTGTACTAACAGAGGCAGGTAGGAGGTGGGCTCGACCCTAACAATCAATCAATCAATTAATATCCGTCCCTATACCAACTGTAGAGTCGGGCAGAGAGTGCGAGGTTCCCACCATAACTTGGCCTCGGGTCCCGCCTAGCCATGCCAAACGCTTCACCCCGTACAAGAAATACAGTATTATATAAAATTACTACATTGTTACAACTTATAGAATTTCACCTATACGGGAGTGTTTCCCTACTATGCTAACAGAGAAATTAATATGTAAGTCTATTTAATGTGTTGCGTACATTTTGATGATTTGCAGTTTTATAAAAATTTTGAACTTAAATATTTAGCATTGACTTCAAACTCTCTATGATATGTAGTGTCTTTGTTGTCAATCTTGGAATCTCTTGATGAATTTAATGTTGAATTAGATGCTAAGAAGAATCACGCTATTCCTGCCATAATAGGCTGATTGTTTGAAAGACAGCTCACAGGCAATAAGAAAAAACGTGTGAAGCTCACTCGCAGCTTGGCAATTTTCACTCGCAAATTGCGAGTAGATTTTTCTAGGGTTGCTCATAGATGAGATTTTTAGAGAGTCTACAGAGGGCACGATTGAGCATCTTATTGGGCAGATTGCACGACAGAGCCTGTGGTCTGCTATGATTTCAGTTTTCTTGAGTTTACCTTGTAAGTGTACTGGTAGGATCGAAGTTTGCAGTCTGATGTTCATCCTCCCACATCCGAAGAATCGTAGCAACGTCAGTCATCTCCGAGACACTATCTGCCATATCAGTAGACCTCCCTGTGCTAAACAGTGTTTTAAATTACGCATGTTAATTGGTTTAGTTTTTTTCTTGAATGGAACACATTTGAGAAGGATAATTATTTGAGAAACACTCTGAACTGAAATTATCCAATGAAAAATAGAAATTAAACTCGGTCAAATTTGGCAAGTTGATAGGCTAGCCCTAGCCTACCTAATATTAACACAAGTCTGGTTAACTTGGTGGTACCGTAGTTAATCTACACATTGTATGTTATTTCTGAGATTTAATGGCTAAATATCTAGGACAGGCCTAATATAAACATAGCAAGATTACATGAGTCAAAGTAGGGCCTACCTAATTTAAAACTGTAATGTAGGGTATATATAAAGTTGGTACTCCTGACTGTCAGAGACAAGTCGTAGGCACGAGCTGTGACGTCTGGTCTCGCAGTAGGTCGGCCCTATCAATCTGTCCACGGACTGGGGTCAACCTGTGTGCCTGTATACACAAGTAACTTACCTCGGAATAAACATTTGTACTGTAACCTACAAGTGTGGTTACATAGGCCTACATTTATTCTCCGTCATATTTATTACAGAACGTGACAAAAACCAGCATCCAAGCGGATTTTACTAAAAACAATGGGTATTTCTTCCGTATAACTGATCCGGTTTCTACTCACTTTTTTTCACCGTGTAGGCCTAGGCCTACCTCATTTCCCTTTATTGGGGTTCAACATCAACATTCCCCCTAACCTTTAGTAATTTATACCCAAATAATAAATTAGGCCTACGCCCTCTTCAAATTTGAAGAAGGAATAATTGTGCTCTCGCTCGTACGTCATATTGCCATTTAACGTGATTCACATGTAAAACAATGTATTTTAAAAATGGAAATTAACTATCAAAAAACGTACTATTTGTAAAAAAAAAATGTGGAAGTTACAGATAAATAATCAGATAATGTGTATGTACTCATGTACGTAATCTATCCCCCAAAGGAATAGGCCTACACACAAAAAGTGAGTAGAAACCGGTTCAGTTGTACAGAAGAAATAGGCCTACCAAACACTGACCACGTATATCACAGAGCTCAAAAACGGTTTAGCAAACCGGTTTTGCCCAAAAACGTTTTTCAAATGTTGATATATACATATCGGTTTTGCTGAAAAACACCTTAGTTCCAAATCAGTTTGGAAAGTGATTTGGATAAGTCAAATCGCAAGATTTGTGGTTGATATACACGTCAAACCGTTTCAAGGAACATTTGTACGCGATATATCGATACCAGGTTCGAGTTAACTATCGACCTAAATTCGACATCAGACTCGACAACAAACACGATCGTTAGGCTACTTCCTCTTTTCGACGACTTCCGCACGTGTATTTTCAAGTTCATGTTTCACGAAATGATACCTCAACAAAACAAAACAACAAACAAGCGTTGTCTCCCAGCTGTTGTCAAATCAGCTGTCAATGTCAACCATATAAAAAAGGCGGTGTCGTTCGAGAGACCACTCGAAAGGCGGTGAAAATTTCCAAAATGGCTGGCGTTTTAGAAATGACAAACTGTTTTACCAAAACCGTTTTTGAATCTGTTGATATAGGCCCTACAGTGATTTGTTTAAATCGTTTTTGGGCAAAACCGGTTTGCTAAACCGTTTTATATCTGTGTGATATACCTAGTCAATGTCTCAATGGGGTAGGTTTACAGTGTCGACATTCCTAGTTATCGGAATGAACATGGGAAAATACCCAATGTGTCTAGATGTCAAGTAGTTAAGAATGTTTTCATTAGTAGTGAGTTTACTGGATTTTCAGAAAGCACAAGTGTTAAAAAAAATAAAGATCATAGTGATACATTTGAAGGATTATTTAGTGTTCAAGATGAACTCGGGACTGAAAAAACGATGTACTCAACCATTAGGGCATAAGACATTGGAATGTTGTTTACATTTTACTGAGGGACTAGGCTAGGCCCTAGCCCTACATCCCCTAGAGGCCTAAGCCTAGGCCTTGGGTGACCTGGGCTAGAGTTGGTAAGTGCATGGCCTAGGCTTAGGCCACTCCAAAAACACGCAATAAATCGTAGTCGTAGGCCTAGGACATGCACATTTATTTCATTTGGCCTAGGCCTAGGCCTAGGCCTAGGTCTATGTCTTTCATTTAGGCCTAGGCCTACATGCATCTAGGCCCAAGCCTAGACCTAGCTATTTATTCAAGCCTAAGAAGACGATATTAGTTTAGCCAAACCATGATGTGAAACTAGGCCATATAGGCCTACTATGAAACTTGGGGTCAACATAACCAAACTTTCCAGAGCAAACACAACCAAAACCCAGCAGAAGCCATCCTTTGTCATTGTCGAAAAATTCTGGTCTTTTTTGAATAGGCCTACCCGAAAAATTAAATTTTTGAAATATCTTACCTAGAAGGATTCATTTCTAATACGATGACTGTCAATCGTTTGATTTAGCCTTTGGAAGCCTAGGCCTAGTTAGGCTTAGGCCTACTGCCTAGGGCTGAGCAGGTTGACAACTCCGTTCCGGTACGTAAGTCTAGGCCTCGGCCTAGCCAAAAACCTATGCCTACGGTGCAAAGTACATAAATATATTGTTGAAGTGCTTCAATCACTTGTACGTTTTATTTTTCACAGATTCTACTACAATTCCAAGAGATTGAGCGAGAGAGCACGTTTCTGAACTTTTAATCAACGTTTATGTCGTCACTCGTCCTCGCCATTAAAGCCTTGCGCACAATTGGCACAGCGCAAGCACAAACACAACGCAAGCGCAACGTAAGGCCGACGCCAACGCACAATTCACGTAACACAACCACAGCGCAAAGCAAGTTTTGGCTGTCTAGTCGTCTGCACTCGCCATGGTTTGAGGTTAGGGACATACTACAAATTCAATATTGCACCTTGTTATCATCGGTCTAGGGTTGGCCTGCTTTCACAGGCATGAAACAAGACGTATATAGTTATAATTAACGGCTTGCCTATATTGTATCCGTTTTATTCTAGGCCTAGGCCTACCTCGCATTCAACAAATTCTATCCGCGATAGGCCTAGTCAAAGTCTTGTAAAACAGTTTCATTTGATATAATGTTGATACAGTGCACACTTGAGAATGAAGAGGTAACATCTGTTCTTAATTTATTTTATCAATTGAAATTGAAGGCTAGTGACGGTAAAGGGCTCTAGTCTGATACAAACGAAAGTCGCGTAATAATATACTAAACACAATTACTAATTTGACTGAGCTAGTATGACGAGACCACAGCTGTCTAGTTGGAACAAGATTCCTATTGGTCGATCGTTATGTCGTGCACAAGCACAACGCAAAAATATAAAATATAACCAACTCTTGTGCTCCGTTATGCTGCGCCATGCGCTCTTGTGTCAGTTGGAGACGAGGCCATGTGATAACTTTGGTTCATATTTCTTGCGCTGCGCTTACGTTCCGTTACGCTTGCGCTATGCCAATTGTGCGTAGGCCTTTAATCTTCTTTTTAGAAATCACAATGTTGCAGTGATCCACTTGTAGGCCAGTAGAAACAAAATAACGGGAAACCACCAGTTGTCTGACCACGGAGTTTTATGTATGTAAATCCATGGTCTGAATCAAAGATAGTACCGATAATACAAGGGAAACCGCCAGAAGTCCGACAAACTAGGCCTAGAACAAACACAACAGTCGGTGGTTAGAGCATTGATTAAATGGTTAGAGGTTCGATCACAGTATAAGGTTATACTGTGGTTCGATGTCAGTATCTTTGGTTTGGACCTTTCATCAAATACTGTGTAATAGACGCTCTCAGACCGCTGTCGGAAAAGTTGGGATTTAGCTCAAGATTATAACCTACTAAGTAGTTCCCTTCAAACTGAAACTGGTCAACATGGACTGAGCATCCACGAGCATGGACGACTCTATACGTCCGACTGGTTGGTCGGGCATGTTTGTTGTTTTAGGCTATACGTCCGACCATTGGTCGGACAGGCAACATCTCGTAGGCTATACGTCCGACTTGTCGATATGAATCGGGTCATGATCGATCGAACATAACCTCGAAAGTTAAAATGTGATGTGAATGTGCATAGGGCTTAGGCCTAGCCTAACGGCCGAATGCCGATGAATGATACCCACGTTGCAATTGTGGTTAGCTTGGCATCATCTGGGTAAAAATAGCATAAAATTTGATAGGGCTTACACAAATGGGCTAGGCCTAGGAAGTAGGGCCAGGCCCTAGACCAGCCTAGGCCTAGGACCTAGAAGCATTATGGGCCTTAGGCCTACCAGGTGAGCTCTTAGCTCGGCTAGGCTAGGACCTAGAAGCACTAGGGGCCTAGGCCTAGCCTAGGCCCTACAAGGTGAGCTTATGGACCGGCCAGGCCTAGCTGAGGACGGGTCCGGACCTAGGCTAGGCCTAGGCTAAAAAACAAGGCCAGGCCCAAGCCTACGTCTAAAGGAAGTATAGGCGAGCTTATGGACCGGCCAGGCCTAGGCCCTAGCTGAGGACGGGTCCGGAGGCTAGGCCTAGGCTAAAAAACAAGGCCAGGCCCAAGCCTACGTCTAAAGGAAGTATAGGCGAGCTTATGGACCGGCCAGGCCTAGGCCCTAGCTGAGGACGGGTCCGGACCGGCCAGGCCTAGGCCCTAGCTGAGGACGGGTCCGGAGGCTAGGCCTAGGCTAAAAAACAAGGCCAGGCCCAAGCCTACGTCTAAAGGAAGTATAGGCGAGCTTATGGACCGGCCAGGCCTAGGCCCCATCACAAAATCTAAATCTCATCCCGCCTTTCCACGGCTTCACCACGCTTCATCACGGAGCAGAGCACACGTCGTGTCGTTTGCAAACGGAAATGGACGAAGGACGATGATCAAAGATACTAACATGACGATGATGGTCAGATGGCGGCAGGCGGATATGAGGCACCCCGCGCATGCGCAGGTTTGGTCGGACGTATAGCCTAGAAGCTATTTGGACGTCCGACCAGTCGGACGTTTATCCACTCCGATAGAGACAAGAAGAAGAAGAAGATCTTTCGTTCGCATGTTGCCGGGGTTCACTAAACAAACAAGTGTGGATCGAAGTGCAGTGGAATTTTGTTGTGATTTGTATTTATTGGAAGGCATAATTGGGAAACATCTTCTAAAAAATGGAGTCTTACGGAAGGAAGAGGAAATCAAATTACCCAGGTTATAAATCTCGGCCATCTGGGAACAAGCCCACGATCAAGATAGAATCTGGCCTGAGAGGATTCCTGTGTACTTGCAACTTCAGGGAAAAGGATTGCGTGCGTGAATCTTATAACCTTCTCAACGAATATGCCGATCGCGATGAAGAAAAGGTAAGTAAGGTAGGCCTAGGCCTAGGCCTAGTCCTAGCCTAGTCCGGGCCTAGGCCTAGGCCTAGGGGGCCTAGTCCTAGCCTAGCAAATGAACGTATAGGGTTTTAAGTCCCTGGCTCGTGAAGGGGAGGCCTAGGCCTAGAATATCCAGCCTTATAAGGCTGGATATTCTAAGGTAAGGTCAAGGCAGGGGCGTAGGCGTAGACCTAGGACGTGTCTGAATAGGCTACCATTCTTGATTTAACTTTAATTTAAAAAAAAAACGACCAAGATGTATCTCTGCACATGGTCTGACTGCAGGCAAAACCTCCATGTGTCCGAACTGTTTTTGTGACCGTGGCATTATTCGCTGACAAGTTTGACATGAGCGGACATACGTTAGAATATCATGTCTCATCCCAAGCCACGTGTGCCATCTTGGGTGCGATGTAATGTCTTGAAAAATCTGAGGTGACCGCTTAAAGGATGTGAGTGAGTTGCAGCCAAGACAATTTGACGCAGGTGTTGTGGCAACAATACGCGGGGAGGCGACAGCTGGCTTACTCGCCACATAACACCATCTGCATCTACCTCGGTTTCGCTAGCAAGATCCTTCGTCTGCCTCGAACACGTTACCGTAATAGAGCTCTGGTTCCTCGTAACCACCCGATGTATCTGCCGTATCTGTTCGTCCTGTAGTTGTTCCGCTGCTAGTCTAGGCATGTCTGTGAGGGTGTCAATTAAGAAGATGGTTGCAAGGTTTGTAACGCATCCTACTTCTTGTGGAGGATCTTCAAAAGTAACTTCTGCATCAAGAGCATCAACGAAGAGCGGCAATAGTTGATTCACAAACGTTGTTAAATCCAGGTGAGACGGCGGGTGTATTGCAATGGGGTGCCTACTGAGAGCATCAGCGGGAACGTTTGCTATTCCTCTGCGGTACTTGATCGTACAATCGTACCCCTGCAAGCGCAACACCCATCTTTTGACTCTGTTGGAGGCCAATTCTGTAGAAAACATCCAACTCAGAAGAGCGTGGTCACAAATAATCTCATAGCTTGTCATTTCAATGCATGGACGGAATTTATCCACTGCCCACACCACAGCGAGACATTCCCACTCTTGTACCGTGTAATTCTCTTCATGTTTACCGAGTGTCCGACTTATGACTCAGGCAATTGGCCGGAGTGGACTATTAGGCCTAGTTACTTTGGGGTCCGAGGCTTGGAGCAAAACCACACCCAAACCTAAGCCACTCGCGTATGTCTCGATCACAAAAGGTTGATTTAAGCTCGGCAAAGCCAAATCTGTGACATTAGAGAGGTCATTTTTTAAAGCAATGAACGCATTTTTCGGCGGTAAGTCCCATGTCCAAGGAGTATCTTTCCTTAACAGACATGTAAGAGGCTTAGCAATCGTAGAAAAGTTTTGTATGAAGGTTCTATAGTAACCCACTAAACCAACAAAACTTTGCAGGTCTTTCACTTTGCGGGGAGAAGGAAAATCGTTGACTGCAGCAACTTTTGAAGGATTTGGGCTGTACAACCCTTGTTTGATAATATGCCCCAAGAATTTAATAGCTGTTTGAAAGAGCTGGAGTTTACTTGTGCTGACAGTCAGCAAACACCTCCTCTAAATGTTGCAGATGTTCCTCCAACGAGTTGGAATAAATAATAATGTCGTCTAAGAATGCCAGACAGAGCCGCAAGATATACCAGCAAGAACCTTGTCCATCAGTTTCTGAAACGAAGCCGGAGCCCCGGCTAAACCAAATGGCATTTGCAGGAATTAAAAAGTGCCCCTGTGACATAAGAAGGCTGTCTTGTGGCGATCTTTAGGCACAACCGCAATTTGGAAAAAACCCTGAGAAAGGTCAATTGTTGCGAAGTAGCGTGCAGGACCAAGCTGGGCCAAAATCCAGTCTGTACGTGGCATGGGCCATTTGGGAATTCCTGGCTGCATTTATTAATATGACGGTAGTCAACCGCCAATCTATAACCTCCTGTTTTCTTAGGCACGATAACCGGAGCACTGGTCTAAGAGCTTGATGATGGTTGAATGATTTTCTGTTCAAGGAGTTTGTTTACTAGGCCATCCATGACGTTTCTTTTCATATGATTGACTGGTCGAAGGCGACATTGAACTGGTGGATGAGAGTCTGTGATAATTTGATGTTTGATTAGATCTGTGAAACCAGGTGTGTCCGAAAAGAGGCAAGAGTATTTTTGAAGAAGGTTATGTAGTGCTGGCTGTCTGCGTTTCGGGCAATCAACCATGGCAGATGAGTCCAGTAGATTGGGACAAGGTTGCGGTAGAGACGCGCGTGGAGGAAGAGAAGTGCTTGTAAGACAGGATTCATTAAAGGAATGAAAGTGGGTGCTGTTACCAATAGGCAACACGCGTACGATTTTTTTTGTTAAACCAAACACTTAGTTTAATAGTATTGGATACAAAAAGTATATTAATGCAAGTCGCACGTAAAAAAGAAATTTTTAAATAGGTTTAATGTGGTCGTATTTATTGAAAATTAAACTCGGGGATCTGAAACGCGTACAGGTGGCTGTGACGCAATGATTGTGTAGACGTGGCGTAACAGACCAATCGCTGAGGCGGTGAGCGTAGAAAGAACAAAACCATGACGTCAAATCCCATCAACATGGCGGCGGCTCGTTTTTCGCGCCCTTTTATTTATCGTTACTAAACCAATTATTTTGAGGCATAGACTGATCCGTTTTTCAAAATTCAAAGACACAAAATTATTAAATGAGAGACAAGGTATTTAAAAATTGATTAAAATTTTCATACGCGTGTTCCCTATTGCCCAACCACCACTTCTGATAGACACTGTAACATCAAACTGAGTAAGAAAGTCTCGGCCAAGAATTATCTTCCGACAGAGGTGGGGTAAATACAGACACTTCAGTATGTGCCGGCAATCGGCAATAACAATAGGCACATACACAGCGAGTTCACTACGGACATTAGCAGATGCCATGCTGATAGAGATCGATCATTCTTCAACCTTGGCACCTATTCCTTGTGCCGCTGATAACGCCGATAGTCCAATCAAAGAACAACTTGAGCCCGTGTCCACTGTCCAGTAATGCCTGAAGAGTGTGGTGACCTTATTTGGTCAGTTTATGACAATATCTTGAAAATGACTGCCCAGCTGCCTGACATCCGACAAAAGGAAGAAGGTAATTGGTTACCGGTAATTGGTTATCGAACAAATCATGCCTTACTAATCTTGCAGTGCTTCACACAGTAGCTGTCAAAGCTATTAAGGATAAATCTCAGCTTGACGTTGTCCACATAGACTTTGAAAAAGCCTTGGATAAACTGGACCATAAACTTCTGATTCATAAAATTTCTCAGAGATATGGCATAACAGGTAATTTACTTAAAGTCTTGAGTGATTTCCTCCATAATCGGAAGCAAAGAGTTGTAGTTGGTGGTGCTACCTCTTGTTGGACCAATGTCACATCTGGTATCGCCCAGGGAAGCTCGCTTGGACCTTTATTCTTTGTACTTTTTATTGACGATCTGCCTGAGTACCTATCGCCATTTGACGTGGACGTTCTGTTATTTGCTGACGACAGCAAATTATTTAAAGTAATTGAATCTTTGCGTGATGCTATCGTCTTACAGCACTCTATTGACAGAGTTGTCGATTGGTGCCACATTTGGCAGTTGAATCCGAATGTTAAAAAATGCGGTGTAATCTCAATTAGGCCTACTCTGAAAGTTTACGACGCGATTAATTTTAATTACATTATGTCTAACACAAATCTCTCCAAACTTGAATCCGTTAACAATCTCGGGGTTTTGTTTGATCCCAAACTTCAGTTTTTAGGACATATCAATAAAATTCGTGCGAAGGCGATGCAAATGCTTGGTATATTATATAGGTTTACTGATATAAGGGACCCGAAGGCTCTCCGGGCGTACTTTATGGCATGCGTGTTACCCATTCAGTCTCGACTACTGTTCCCCGATGTGGGCATCAGCAGCCGATACTAATTTGGACCTTCTTGACAGGGTAACGTCTTTCTTCTGTCGCATTGTTCGTTCTAGAGTGTTCTTATATCGCGATCTCGATACAGCGGATATTTTAGCCAGGATGGGCCTACGCACTCTTAACATACGTAGACAGAGATGCGATCTAGTTTTGTTGCATATAAGATGTTTCATGGCCGTGTTAATACTGACTACCTTATCACTAACCTTTGCCTTCATGTACCCAGCCGAACAACACGCCTAAACAACCTGTTCCATATACCAAACTGCCGCACCAACCTAGAGAGACGCTCCATCTTCACCCGCCTTCCGTCTTTATATAACGCACTTCCTGGCTCTGTGGACATCACATCCAGTCCTCATTCTTTTTATGCTTCGTTCTTTCGACTTCTACCTATAAAATTCAAAGCTGCCTTTTCTATTGTTATTGTTTTTAACGTTTTTAGTTGTCCCTTTTACTTATGACAACATTGTTGATTATTTTTATTACGTGACAAAGCAATTGTATTGCAGATATGTATTGTATGTGTATTGTTATTGTCAATGTTGTTATTTGTTTTGTTTGGTGGTCACGCCTATTGGCATAAAATAATGTAGTGTCCATTCGTCTCAAATAAATAAATAAATAAATAAAAGGTTATTGGGTCGGGTTTTGACAACGGCCTAGAATGCGTTATGGCCTACGTTGGGCTAGATTCACGTACACCTACTTTTGTGTACAACTCAAATAAATTACACCTTCAAATTGTATCACTAAAATAAATTACACCTTCTTCAAATTGTATCACTCAAATAACTTACACCTTGACCTTCAAATCGTGTGACCTTGTCCCTAGTCGGATTGTGCAGAAGTTCTGTGTAACTTTCAATGGTTGGCAACACTTCCGAACGTCAAAGATGGCGATAAGTATGATGGCTGACTAATTTTCTTCCTTCTGTCACCTCGAACATTTTAAGCACATTTTCTGTACTTACAAATTTAATTTAAACATTAAAACTACTTAAAAACTACTGTGTACACTAGGTTTAATATTTGTATTACAAGAAATATGGAGACATTTCATTAATGTTTATTTTACAGCGATTTTAGACCGCGGACCCAATCAGTAGATTTACCGAAACATATTTCATGTATTAACGTATCAAGTTATCATTTATACAGAATGTGCAACAACCTGATGACAGTCCTGATGCAGAAATTGATGAAGATTCAGATGATGGTGATATTCAAAGCAGTCTCAATAAAGAGATTGCATCACTCAAGTCAGATGCAAAAAAAGCACCCTCCATGCGAAGATTTCAAGTTGTCGACTCGGGAGCAAAGAACTGTTTATTTATACGAACTACAGTAAGTAAGGAGCTTCCAGGCCTCAATATATGCTTCTGGCATCTATGAACAGGTATAGGGCTTGTTCCTATTTACGTCATCAATGTTATAACTCACGAGATCACAGTACGGGGGACTGTACAAACAATGCAGTCCGACAGGTGACAGCTGCTAGACATCTTGAATTATGTATTTTCTAATGTTTCAAGATTTCTAGTCCCCTAACCACATCACATTCCTAGGTAAATATTATAAACATATGCCTCGGTCAGAATTGGAGTAGGGACATTATTTAAAATATGCTACCACTCGATCAAACGTAAACATTCCTACACCATCATTCAATGTTTGTACTGCTACCCAGAAGCCAGCATGCCTGCATGTCTGTGATTGTTGAACTAGCTTGGAACAAGCCCTATAGGCTTACTGGTTACTTACTGTATCCAAGATCACATTGTTTTGTTTTACATGCTTAATGCTACGTTTACAGCTACGCGTTGCGAGCGAAGCGAGGGCGCGAGCTCCAATCAGCGGCCGAGTTTCATGCAAAGAAGTTAGTAGTTTCACGCAAACTCGGCCACTGATTGGAGCTCGCGCCCTCGCTTCGCTCGCAACGCGTAGCTGTAAACGTAGCATTAGTCATGATTTAAAACGATTGTATTAAATGCCATGGCCTATGCAACCATTTATTTCTTATATTTATTCCCTTAAAAATAAAAAATTCCCTTTAAAATTCTAAAATATAAATGCCTCATGATTTGTTAGTTGGTATATTCGGGTGGCAGGAGAAGTCAGGATACTCACTTTACGTAATAACAAAACTGGTAGTATAGGCCGGACGCCGTAACAAAGAAGGTTGCATGTCGTCACGGATGATGTAATAGCAAGTGACCTCACACCTTGTAATACCAACTTAAATGTAGACTACTACTCATTGCCTTACCAGAAGTAAACATGTATTGTTATTTCATAGGTTGGTGGACATGGGCCCTGGATTGAATGCTATTTTTCTCCCTCTTGGTATGTGTTTGCGGTTTAATTATGCAGGAATAAACTTTAGTTTTTTATTATCTAATTTATTATATTCACTTATAAATTAACAACTACTTAATTATGTTTGGGAAAATTTAAAGTAGTTCCGTCCCATCATGCTAGGCACGAAGGTATGAAGAAGGAACAGCTACGGACGACCTACCTTTGTCAATTGCTTTGTCTGTCTGCATATTGTCGTACCCTAAAGGCACAGGGAACGCATATGACCACTCTGAAAGATCCCGAGTAATGTTTTCAGTGTCAATGTTTCTTGATATCGGTAATAAATTTTCATAAATAATATTACAGGGTAAATCAGCCGAACACGGACGTCACATATAGAAAAAATGCCGCCATGTTTCCCCCACGTGAACTCAACTCCTGTCAAACAGCTGTCAAACACGAAACGGCAATAAAAAAAACAGACCGTCAAATGACAAAGAAATACATAAAGTATCCTAGCAACACACAGAAGTCAAAGCTTTCTTGATGGTAGTATATTTAAGTCACGGCCTACCAAAGCTAGTATTTTCTAACACCGCCTTGCCGATCAGTGTATTTTCTCTCTGACAGGTATAGTGCGCGGATGAGCACTGCGTAAACGTCCACATATCACTACGCCGGCCAGAGTAATTAGATGTGACGACACAACCTTCTTTGTTACGGCGTCCGGCCTATAGATTGAATTATTATACTTTACTGAAAAGAGACAGGTGAACTACAGGATAAAATAACAGAAGAGCAGGCGCGAGCTATCGGGTGAGCTCTCGGGTAGCCATCTTCCGCACTCCTCCTCTCCTTTCACTTTCATCCCCTTACTAACGCTAGCCTCGTATTGGCGGGGGATTTAAACACAAAATATGCTACTTCATGTATTAGAATAATAAATTGCTTACAGATTCAACAATAAAAAAATGCACTGCAATTCCAATTAGGCATGTTTTTGTGTCAATTGCATCGAGGAGTAGGCCTACATGTTGTAAATTTGTAACGAAAAATGATATTGTGTACAACTTATGCCTAGGTACATATACTAGTAGACTAGTAGACTATAAGTAGGGTGCAGATATTTTTAGTTTGACCTGGTTTGAAGCTCTACCCCCTAGTTATGTGACTACTGCCTACCATAACAAAGATAACTGATTACAAATAATATACTATAATATGAATAAATATGATGATTGTCAGGTTGTCATGGTGGTGAGGGGTCGTCACATAGCGATGGAGGGGAGCAGGAGAGGAGCGTAAAACTAAGAAAAATCTCGTGTAGTAGCATCAAATGATTGTCTTGTTTATAAGCAATAATTTAGTGTTTGAATGTTATGTGAAGGTTACTTGAACCACGTTGGCACGGCGGAGGCGATCAGCCAGCACCCATCTGCACTTTTAAATGTTCATTGAGTACGCTTTGTTTTGCAATCGTATATTTGCTGAACCATATATTTTTGCTACACAACTGTCATTAGGGCAAAGAAGAATAAGTCGGTGCAAATCCTATCTCCACATCAGGTGTGGATTGTGGCCCGGTGTCCGGAGGAGGGGGGGGGGGGGGGGGGGCGATATTCTCCAGCTGGAGTTATTTTGGTTTGTTTTCATTTCCGAGAACCAGTTAGCCAACAACATTGTTTGAAAGAACCTGCCTTACCATGCTTTATCTGCTGAGTATAGAAATCTTAGCAAACAAAACTGTCGCAGGGAATCGTACCCAAACCCGAATCTGAAACCCGACAAAGCCCGAAATTTTCCTGAACCCGAACCCGTTTTTCTGATTTGATGCAAACCCGAACCTGATGTGTTTACTTCATGACTGAAAATATTTACGAATACGGGAAAATGAAATATTTTTGACTTCATTATATCGTCAATAATTTGGTAATGACGAAACAAGTAAACAATGCAGTAAACAGGAATATTCCTTATCGTCACCTCATTTCATTTATTATAATATTCAATCTAGCTATCGATTCGGGAAATTAAAAATTAAAATATAAATATATTTTAAATAATCGTGTGACTCGTTAGAGCCGTGGGTTTATAAATCTCATTGCAGATTTAATCAAAAGCAAGTCGATTAAAGTTTTATTTCGTGTTATGTATACCGTACGCAGATATACACAAAATTAGATTGCGAAGGGGGGGGGGGGGGGTGTTCGAAAGCAAAGGTTTTCGTGAAATAGTATTTGGACGCGATGAAAATCTTTGAAAGACGCTTTCTTAGCCGTTGCAGGTTCCTACATTCAAGGTTTGAACCCAGACTTAGGTATCAAATATCAATGTGGTGTTTCGATTTTCTATCAATACGTACATAAATCTCCCACTCTCAGCCTTGATTAGGATCTCTTTGAAATATATGGCCACAGATATTATAACATCGTTACAAGTTCATATTCACATTGTCGATCGCTCTCTTCAACTATATCTCGGAATCCGCAATTCTCTTCCGGTAGTAGTGACCGGCCGTTTGAATTAAATTACCCGAAAATCATATTTCGTCGCAGTCTAGACAAACCATCACAAATACCTTCCCTGACTGTCAACATTCTACCTGCGCCTGGCCAGCCGGCCGAGCTCAACTCCCCTCACCCCTCCCGGCGGTGCCACTTCACAATAGAGAAACAACTTCCAGCAAAATCCACCGCGCGGGGACACTGTCCGTCCTCAAGATAGTTGCTACGAAAAAACGGTTTTTAATTTTTTTACATCAATTAAAACATATTATCACTATAAAAACCATACCATCCCCTAAAGGAAGTTATACTCTACGTACTGTCTTTTTATTATTCTATTCTATCAAAAATGTGAAATGTGAAGCTTATAAAACTTTCCGCAGAACAACACTTCAATAAAGTTTTAAAAGCTTCACGATTACAATATTAGTTTTACACAAAAAGTAATTACTGTATGGAAAAGAGCATACAATTCTCAATACCATGGTTATGCTCATATTTCCGGTCGTCCTGTTGGGTCTAAGCAAAAAAATACAAAACGTCGAGTTTGTATTTGCTCAGAAATGGACGACACACAGCCTTAAGTTTCCAAAATGTTGGTAAAATAACATTACTTTTCTTTCATTGCAATTACCGATTACAAAAAAAAAAATTAGAAAATCACTGCAATCATGTAACGTTGGTAGATAACGTTCGATATCGTTAAAAATTGTACGTTTGAACGATCGTAGCTCTCAAATGCAATATTATGTACAGCTCGGTAACGCTATTAAACATTGAACACTCGTCGCCGGTGTTTCAACGAATTCATTTCACAAAACTAAAGTAGGACCTCTAGAACACAGTGGAATATTAGAATCAATATGTGCTGTGAGTAGTCACTCTATGGATCTACTCAGTCAAGTGTAAATTTTGATTCATTTACCAGGCTTTCAATAAAAACAAAAGACTGCCAATGTTGCTCACAGCTTGCTGGATTTTGACGAGTTCCTGTGAACTTCTTCCAATGCTCGGACCCTCATTGGCTACACAATAATGATAGCTGAATTTTCAACTTAGCGACCAAAGTTACATGATTGCAGTGCTGGTAAGTTGTGAATTAGAAACTCATTGCACATGTTGGCAAGATAGGCCTGCAGCTTGGCAGTTCTTTGAGACAGTCCTTGATTTGGTTCATCTATAGGGGAATTAGATATAAGCTACAGATAACAGACTGGTTGCTTAGTAGAAATTTTCCCTTCTAGGAACAGTAGGCCTAAGACAGTAGGCCTAACAGGAGACTTAAGTTGTCTTCTATGCGTAAGCTAGTCCTAGTGCCTATGTACGATGGGTTGAAACCTTGATAATACCTACCGGTACATAACATGAAAATGGCCTGTTTTATGACAGAATTTAGGCTAAGATCTGCATGTATTATAGTTGGTGAATGATTATCTACGAGACAACTTCTGGTCTCGCAGTGGCAGCCGAAAAATGCAACTTCTGGGCACCCCTGGGTGCCACACCCAGGACTTGAGAAGTGGCCAACAACCAAATTTCTACTTAAAATATATCGCGCTATGTACTTATTGAGGATTTTTTGTAAAACGGTAATATTTGACCATTTTAGGAACATGGCCCCAAAATCAAAATTTTGATTTCCGGGCAATATTGGAGTTAAAAAAATATCAATAAAACTAACTTTGTAATTCTAAACACGAATCTGAAATCACATTTGTAATTTGTTTATTGGTTTGGATGTAAAGAAATAATAAATGGTCACAAAATCAGCAAAATTCACCCTTTGGACACCCCTGGGTGCCACACCCACCACTGAACATGCGGCCAACAAGTGAAATTCTACTCCAAATTCATCACTTTATCATAATATATAGGTCTTCAAAATTCCGCAGGGGGGGGGAGGGTCTCACTAATGGTGTGTTCCGGTCTCTAAGGTCCCAATTCACCAACTTCGTTAAGCTCCGGTTTAGTAAGCTCGATTTGGTTACCATGGTTTCAACAATCATTACATTCAAAATGCATGACAGTCACCATGTTTATTCGTAATCTTCAATTACCGACTAATCGAAGTTTAAAAAGTTGGTGAAACTGGGCCTGAATATTTTAGGCCTATTATTTTGAAGCTTTTGTTTTTGTTTTAGTAGGCCAATATTTGTTTGGGATCAAAATTATCTTCGAGGCATTACCGTCTGATTTATGTATTGATTTATTGTAGATAGAAGAACCTGTCAAGTTAGTCCATACAATTTTGAAAGACCTGGAAGCTACAAAGAAGCAGAGGACTAGGTTCCTGTTACGCTTGCTACCTATTGAGGCTACATGCAAGGTGGGTCTATTTTGTGACTTGGTATGTGGCCTACATAATTCATATTGGATTGTTGTTCCCTTGCTAGTGGTTCATCATCAACATCCATCGATCGCTATTTCCTACCTCTGGCCCAATAGATTTCTAAGTCTTTCTATCTCCCCAAGCTCTTCTCTCCCCCACATCCCTCATCTGCTCACGTCTCTCAGGTCCCATCGTCTCTACAGTATTTCTACCCCTAACTAAACTAATTAGTCATGTCCTTCCAATTTTATCGCCAAGCTTATTTTATTCCAACCATTTCACATATTTATTTTGTGATAAGATAATATTTTGCAATATGCTTTAAAAATTAAAGTAGGCTAGCCCTACAGTAGCCTACTACTAAATGTATTTTTCTGCATTTTTGTATCTAGATATTCATTTTCACGTTCATGATGTTCACTTTTACTTGGCCCCTCAAAAACGTCCTAATGAAGTTTGACTCTATGTATCTAAATTTACTGAACAATGGGCAAACCCTGGAAGTTCAAATTGACATCTACTTCAAGTCACACCATCAACCACATCGCAGTCGCGCGTTGTGAATTGAACATGCTTGTTAACCACTTCCTCCTAGTGAGATCATTACGAAGATTAGCGGAACTTGGGATAATGTGGAAGGTTATTTTACATTTCGAAACAACTTTCATAGAAGTATGAATCACATTTGCCTGCAATACATATATATTCCTAGCAACAGAACAGGAACTTTGAGGCATAAGCATACATGGTCAACAAAGACTATATTCTTTGGAATATTGTACCTGACTGAAATTTTCCTCAACAGGCATATATTGACGATATCAAGGAGCAAGCTGATCTTCTCTTTGAAAAGTACTTTACCGCAGATGGAAAGTCGTTCTCAATTATATTCAAGTGAGTTCTTACGACTAAACATCCATTAATAGTGCTCAGGGATGTCAGGAAGTAGCATTTCTTTTTCAAACGTGGTGGCTCGCTTATTATAGCAAAATAATTACTCTTGACTCTGTCTACAGACGTAAAATGTCGAGAAGTACAATTCTCCAATAAGTAGCCTGTGCACCATGTCTAAACATTCTGTCACCATCTCCCTCCCATAGTAGGTAACTTGTGCGAAAGATGTCGTTATCCTCATTCAGCTAGCTATCAAGTGAGTGGGCTGCTTTTTAATGTATGCATTAAATGGCTATGCATTTATTAACTTATTTTTGCTTTGTTTTGTAAGAATGACTGAGGTCCAAATTCACCAAACTTTTTAATCGGTTGATTTACTAATCTCAGATTAGTTACCATGGATTCAAGAAACATTACATACAAAATGCATGGTGGCTTCTACCGGCCGCCATTTTTGATCTCCGATTATCAGAAAATCGCCGGATTAGAGTTTGTTGAAACCGGCCCCGAGTTATTTAAACCATGTAGGTTGCTGGTATAAAACGAAAAAGTGTTAGTTTTGGAAAAAAGAGGCAGGAGCATACTTACGGTTATCCTGTCTTCCTTGGCTCCAGTGCTATAAATCAGGGCCGCCATTTTAACTTTAAACGGATTTTATTAATTTTTACGGAAATTTCAGGTGCAAAACGGGTCAACAAATTTCACTAGTCATTCATGGATATTTTGCAATTTGTAGCCTATTTCCTTGTCATTTTTTGTAAATTTGAATCTATGCAGGCTTTTTTGATTAGCAGCTTGACTACAACTCCTGGGTAACAAAGCAGTGGGCGAAATAAACAGACATGGAGCCCGGCGTCAAGTTGAAGCACTTTAAGATTGTGATAGTGTTAGATTTTCATCTACCTTATGTTATTTAGCATGAATAAGAGTTGAAATTTATATGTTTCCAAATTAAAATGTCAAACACAAGTGTGCATTGATCTTTATCTGTAGGCATAGTATGGCATTTATTGTTAATATTTTTCTGTGCCCCTATCCTGTAGCTGCCGTAACAACTCTGGTGTGTCTCGTGACAAAGTGATCGAAGAACTTGCGAGTATGGTTGCCGCAAAGAATCCAGCCAACCGTGTGGACTTGAAGCAGCCCGAACTCGCAGTCCTGGTTGAGATCATTCGAAACGTGTGCTGCATGTCCGTGCTGCCAGACTACTACAGGTTCCGCAAGTACAACCTGCTGGAAGTCAGCGGTGGAACGGAGGGACAGGGAGCTGATCCTGCAAATCAGGCAGGCCAAGGTATGTGCTCTGCTATGTACAAAATGCAAACCTATTGTTCTTCGTTTTAAACATTAAATACAATTTAATATTTTGGTTAGTAGTAGGCCTACCTATTAATTAATATTGGCAGTTTTAGCTACAATTCCAAATATCTGGGCTTAGCTATGGACCAAAAACTTAGCTGGAAAGAACACGCAATGGAAACGGCTAGGAAAGGAACTAAAAGAATGAACCTCTTGAAAAGACTAACTGGCTCAAAGTGGGGTGCGTCTCACAACACTTTGGTCACAACTCACAACGTATCAAACTTATGTTAGACCAGCATTGGAGTATGGTGGTGAGGTATTTGTTACAGCCACAAAAAATGTTACTGATAAATAGGGCTGAGTCGTGTAAACGTTTAAACGTATAAACGACCGCAAGAAAATATACGTGTACAAACATTCATGTACACGTTTAACCGTGTCAAAACTCAATTCACCGATTTTCCCGATGTCACAGCTCTTCGACGAGCCGACGAGTCAAAATGACTGTGGACAGTTGGACACAACGGTGGGGAATATAATCAACAATGAATCAACCGTGTTATGTCGTTAACCATGTTTACATTTTGTGAACTGGAGGGGTGTTACGTTTAAACGCGAAAAATTCGGAAAAATAAACGTTTACAAAATTAACCGTTTTCTCCCAGCCCTACTGATAAAATTGACAAAGTACAAAACCAGGCCATGAGACTTATATGTGGTGCTCCCAAATCTACACCTATAGCCACAATGGAGCTCCAAACTGGTTTAGAACCACTGAAGGCACGCAGAGAAAAAAGTGCAATGAAGCTCCATGAGAGGTTGTTAAGGTGAAAGGATGACTACTGGAGGGACTATGGAAATGGGTTTGAGAGACTAAAGACACACAAGAACTTCTCACAGACTGCGGTCATGTTAAAACAGAAATACCAAATCTCAGACTGCCCACGTACACGCCTTAGCCAAAGAAACGGGAACAACAATGTAAGACCCCCACTGGATGTTACGCTAGAACTTGACTTAAAAGTGCAGAAAGCATCATGTTCAGCCCAAGAGTTAAGACAGATAACATACCGTACTCTACACTCCCGGTACCCAGTGCCAACCTGGCTGCACGTGTATACGGATGGAACCTCAACACCACCTAAGGGGCTTGCGGGAGCAGGAGTGTATTGTCAGTTTTTTTAAAAACACACTGCGGCTGGCAAATTTGGAACAAACTTTGATGGGGAACTGGCGGCCATCCACCTTGCACACCGAAGTAGGCAATATTAAGCCATCACAGCCAGTGGTGGTCTTGGTAGATTCAAGGGCAGTGCTACAAGCCTTGATATCTCAAAGAGATACAGATTGTGAGATAACAGTAGCATGTAGGGAAGAGTACAACTACAAGCTCTTGGACAAAGGCTGGCAAGTATGTCTTCAATGGATCCCTAGTCATTGCTCAATAGTGGGAAATGAAAAAGCCGACTACCTGGCAAAGATGGGAGCTAAATTGAAACAACCTGAAAAAGGCAATCTCGCTGCAGTCCATCAAATATATAATCAATAACCAAGTCAGTGTAGAGTTAAAGAAGCAGTACAAAGTAAGTCCGCGCGGGACAAGATGGGAACTGCTTTATAAGCAAGAAGAAAATGAATGCAAGGAAAATTTATAAGAAAGAAACGAGGGTATATGTCTTCTTTTTCTTCTCAAATGCCCACATTTGGCTATTATGCCATCATGCTGGATCTGGTCAACCAGTAGAGACATGCTTCTCTCTCCACCCTCTTCATGCCGCTCGGCATTGCGTCACGTTCACCTGCCATTTTTGGACATACAAACAGGTGGCTCCTATCCTGCTCCCCATATGTGGCAAATTTCCGGATGGACACCAGCCACGACTACCTTCAAGCCCATCTGCACAAAATAGGAGTAGTTGATACATGAACATGCCCACTCTGCAAAGAACAAGACCAGGACGCGGAACATCTTGCGACATGTGTCTCCGTGACAGCAGAAAGGGATCTAATGGAGGGGCAAAATTGGGCATTTAGGCAGAGAATGGCATAAGTTCCAACTCTGGGTGTTCGAAAGAAGAAGAATTTTTCAACACAAGGCAAGCAATGCATGCTAACTAGGGTTGTGCGAACCAGTTTTTTTAAACTTCGAACCGAACCTCGAACCGAACCTTTTTCAAATGGTGTTATTAGGTTAGTGCCCACCTGACGGTATCTGAAAAATCCGCTTACAATAGTTGCATTCACTTTGCGTAGCTTCAAGCTTGGTAAAATGCGTCTAAAAAAGTGGGGTTGTACCCAGGCCTAGGCCTAGGCCTAGGTCTTGCGAAGTACCTGGTACCGCTAGGCCTAGGCCTACGGCGCACGTTGCATCGGACCTAGGCCTAGTCAGTAGTCACAGTACCGGTAGGCCTATCAGTCTGGCTTGGGTCGTCCACTACCTCGCCCGCGTGATCATCATCATCATCATCATCGAACACCAGCACACGGCGTTTCATTTTGAAGAGCAAAAACTAAACACTGGTGGAATGAAAGTGAAACACACTGTCAAACTCGCTAAAACATCATAAAACGCCCAAAAAAGTCACACAAATTCGCTAGTCATGACGCCATAATGACACACTCGCACTCGATCGTCACAGCGTCGCTCGCAACTATATTTTCGACTCGATTATTGAATATCGATCGGTCGCGACTGTAGGCGTGGCTCCGGAAGGCGGGGTTTCAAGCGCGCGGGAATTTCGAAAGGTTCGGTTCGAGGTTCGACGCATAAAATAGTTGTTCGAACCGAACCGAACCGAACCGGGCTCAAGGTTCGGTTCGGTTCGAATTTCGTCCCGGTTCGCACATCCCTAATGCTAACAGGGCCACCACTTGCTTTTTTCTTTCTTCTTTATCACATCCTATCACTTCTTATGTTGCATTCTTTTTAATATTACAGCCAAAATACACAGCCTAAAGTCTTAAAGTCACTCCTCTAAGTGTACTCTCTAGTCAAAGTCAACTAACTATAACTAATGATCAAAGTCAGCTGAACAATGCAATGAAAAAAATGTTTTTTATGTTTAAATAGAAGTGTATATTTTAAATATTGTTTTTAAATATTTCCCTATAAGTATATTATTTCAACTAAACTATTAATTTATTTGCATTGTGAGAAGTGCTAGTGCGTCAACTGACTAAAACACGCCGCAGTAGTTGCCGCTCAAAATCAGTGCAGCTATATAGTGGAAACAAAATAATAGCAAAAATAAAGCTGCGATTTCAGTCGAGGATGTGCTTGGCGCGGCGTGGCGTGGCGCGGATTCTCCTCGCCAGCCATTTCACTTGCAGATTGCACGATGCGCTATCTGTGGCCTAGGCCTAGTCGTTTTGCTTACCTGTGTTGTTACAATCATGTGCCACGTCCTTCCATGCTTGAACACGCAAAACATTACTTTTATAGTGTTTGTGGAATATATTATACACGATTCCTCTCTTTTCGACAGCCAACAATAATCTTCCGGCAAAGTCTTCAGTCATTTGTTTGTTGTCGTAATCCCGATTTTGTATTGGTCATTCAAAGTGACGTCATGCCGAGCGTGGAGTTCGCCGGCTGAAATATTGAATATTTTCAATCCTCGGATAGAAATCCGCGGCTCTCCTCGGCTGAGAAATAGAGCACGCTGATTGGCTGCAATCTTCATCCGCGCCGCGCCACGCCGCGCAATCCTCGACTGAAATCCCAGCTTAACACTCATTTTATATCCGTTTGATTGAAATAATGTCCCGTATATTAGATTGATATTAACATATTATAAACGCTTGTGTTGGTTGCTTTGATCTAGAAGTGATATATGAAGTGGAACACGTAATATTTGGTCATAAAAGTTTATTGCCAACCTTAAAGTACGCTTGGCAACATCGCGACGTGATCGCAACCTTCTCAACAATCAACCACATGCAATGTGAAGATGTCAGCTTCTTTTGCGCGCAGTAGCCTAATCGCAGTAAAGGGACGTTTTCATGCTGCGTTTACTAAAATGCGCTTGATGCGACGCGACTGAAACGCTAAAATCAGATGACTAGTTTGGAGCGACCCGATCTGGTGTGATTAGCTGTGCCAGATTTAACTTTATCGTGCGTTGCGTGTGCAAAAAGTGCATATCAAAATTCAAAACAAAAACAATTGACAACACATTGTTTGTGTTGTTTGTGACGGCTGTTTAAAACGAAAGTCTTGTGGGACACGAATTCAGCACTCTATGACAAGAAAAATACGATGGCATAGGTAGCTAGCAGATTAGGTGGTGTGTGCACATAATAAATGTAATTAATTTAACATTTGAGCCGTATAGCCAATGTCTGGAGTGAGGCGTAGGCCTATGCCCGATTGACTCTAGGCTAGCCTTGAAAAATAGACATGAATACAGAAGAGAATGCTGACATAGGCTAGGCCTACCTTATCTAACCTCTCTTAGACCAGGCCTACACAAAAATGAACACAAAAATGAATCGATACAGGCCTAGGGGTAGGCCCCACTGCAGTTTGCCTCTAGAGCAGGGTTGCCGTTTTTGCGGAATTTATCCTCTTTTGCGGATTTTTAGGGTGCCTCGCGGACATGAGGATTAACGGCCAAATTGGCGGATTTTCTACCATTATTGTAAAAACCGTGAAATTTACTATAATTTGAAAATTCCGCCATAAAGAACGATTTAATAACGTAAAAAGTAAAGTTGGACAATCTACACTTGAACCCGCAGCATAGACACGATGTCTCAAAACACGTGTGAAATATCGAGATTTCAACTGTGTTTTTGTAAGTTGTCTTGCTATACTAGCAAGCAGAGGGTGGAGCTTGTGTGGGAGACAGCCAATGCGGTACCTAAAGCGTTGTGATTGGTCTAGTAGTAAGTAGCGTCCTCTATCGTCAACTTTGCTGAACGAGCGCGTTGCCCGTGCCTCGTTGGTAACAAGGAGCCCGTGACGTGACGACTGACTTTTTATATGAGTCTATGCTGTTATTTGCCTGGTTTCTTGTTTATATATATTAGGGATGTAGGACAATTCGGATCCGGTTCCAGACCTTCCAAGAACCGGGTTACCCGAATCCTAAAAGCTTAAATTATGTCATCTTATCTTGGTTACACCCCCTCCGAAACCACGGGGTTGAAGTGAAGGTCGTTCTCTGCCCGTGTCAGCTGCCGGCCGCTGCGCGCGGGAAGGGCGGGGGGAGGGGAGTGTGTATGGCATCACAGAACTCGCCCGCAGTAATGACAGCGCGTACTAACCAGCGTCCAGCTGGCCACGCCCACAAGCAGGAATTCACGTAGCTTCAAGGAAAGTAGCCGCAGAAATATCGTCGAGTATTTTTTTTTTTTTTTTTTTATACAAATAATACTACCCGATAAGGATCCGGATCCTAAAAATGGATTCGGGTAATTTCTGGATCCGTGTTACCCAGGTACCCTATGACATCCCTAATATATATATATATATATATATATATAGACAAATTAATTTATTATTTATTTATTTATATATATATAAATTATAATGGAGAGGTAAATTCTTAAAGATCATCCGGCATAATGCATAACCTAAAAATAAACATAACCTACATTTTTTTTTATTCTTTCACACTTTAAATATGCTTTCAGCAGAATAAATGTGTTTTGGAGGATTTTTTTGGTATCTTCAGAGGATTTAAAAAATTACTTGGTGGCAACCCTGCTCTAGAGCTCTACTGTTAAATTTAGTACATTCTTGGCCCACCCCAATCTCCATCCGTACCCCCTGGCTACCGATTGCGAACAATGACATTATTCCACATATACATTTATGGTACTAAGGATAGACCTAGGCTGTTGTCCTAAGATTCTATACAAAGTAGGCCTAATATTAGATAATAAACACGACATTGTTGACGACGAAACTCTCCGAAATCTTTTAATGTAAACAAAGCGCAGCGCGAATGCCTAGGCGTTGGCCCGGGGCACGGCAATGTCCGCTATCAACATCGTAAATAGAACGTAGACAAAATATTACAATACACAGTTAACTTCAAGGATCAAATACAGATATTGTGTATTATGTACCAACAAAATAAAGAACTGAATCAATCAAAAGCTTAGAAACCTAGATTAAAAAAATTGAGTACTGGCCTACAAAAAGCTCATGTTGCAGAATACAAGTATTCAAAAACCAATCTTGAAATAAGAATTCATACAAATCAAAAAGGAAAATGTTATTCGGTTAATATGAATGTTGGTCTGCGTCAGACAAGTGTGGACAGCTGGGTCTAGCATGACGCGGGCGGCGGGAGAGAGACAAGTTGGAGCAGTCGACTCTGCATTGTTGCCAAGTTTCTGAGCGTACATGCAACTTCAGGCTCAAATTACGCAAAAAGTAGTACGGATACACTCATTTTTTCTGGTTTGTGTGTGTTAGTTGCGAACTTACCTTCATTTTGATACCAAATGGGTTCATGTACAATGTATCCTTGGCTCCATTAAAGCTATGTGAAGGTAATAAAATGTATGATTTCTCTACTTTCCAATGTTAAAGGATAGGGATTATAAAATTTTTCACTTCCAAATTTTGCAAAAAGTAGATCGGAAAGGTACATATATTTTTTTTATATTGTGAAAGAACGCTTTCTCATTGTAAAATAAGCCAAATATGAAGAACATGACAAGTATGTCGAGTTATAGAGGAGTGACCTTAAGGCCTATAGGAGGCTTAAACTAACACTAGATAGTGCTGCTAAGGTACCTCCTTATCTGCACCATTGATGGTTTCAACAAATCAACGATGAGTAATCTCCTACTCATAGAAGTTTATTTGTTTGCCACCAGATTGCATCTAGTCTATTTTTTAGTGACCTAGGACTATAGCAAATTGCCTACAGTAAAAGTTGTAACAAGTTATGTATTGTTGCTGGAACATGTTGCATCATATACAGTTGTTTTAGAGGAAATTTGTGGGCGCTGACATCTTGAAATTTGACGCCATTGAAGTGCTGCTGCAAATTAATTGCACACTGTATAGAGCACTCAAAATAGACTAGATGCATTCTGGTGGCAAGAAAATAAACTTCTATTAGGAGTGGTTTAGCTGTCAATTTTTATTGTTGTTTTATTGTTATTATTCATCAATGGCACTGAAAGGAGGTTGCTTAGCAGCGCTATCTATGCTAGTTTTGAGTCCTCTATAGAAGGCATCTACCATTGTTACCAGTACGTATTGTTTAATATTATTGGTAAAAATCACACGGCCAACTATAAAACAAACAAAAATCATACATACCAAGTTCTTCTTGATTTCTTATACGGTTGTTTTAGTTGCCGCCATTAAAGTGCTGCTCAGGAGATCAAGAAGGCCTTGCTAGAATTTTTCGTGTCATATAGTTGGCTGTGTTATTTTTACCAACAATATTCAACAATACTGGCAATAATAGTAGACGCCTTCTATGAAGTGTGGAATTAATTTGCAGCAGCACTTCAATGGCGTCAAATTTCAAGATGTCAGCGCCCATATATTTCCTCTAAAACAACTGTATATCAGCACTTTAATGGCGGCATCTAAAACAACTGTATTGTTGGGGGGGGGGGGGGGGGGGCTCGGGTTGTATAACGTGGATAATTTCTAATTAGAGGCAGAATATTTAGGTACATAGGCTACTTAACAAAACAAAAAAAATCTTAAATTTGTAATCTTGCCCCACTGTTTGCATCATCATTATCCATCGCCATTTCCTGCTGTTTGCATCATCATCATCATCATTATCCATTGCCATTTCCTGCTTCTGGCAGGGTCAGCTTGAGTTTCACAACCAAATTTTTCCACCTCTTCCTATCTTCCCACAATCGTACTTCCTCTACTTACTCTCAGTTCAGTCCTCTCATTAACATTTAACACAATAAAAATACAGTGTAATTGTAACTGTCAAACATACTGTTTGGTAAGTAGCAACGCATCTATGCAGTGGAAGTTGTAGCGCCGCAGGGGACTGTGTTACCTGCCAGCACCTAGCTTTAACCCTATGCCTCGTAGTGGGAACATTCAAAAGTTTGAGGCCTGGGAATCAAACTCTTAGCAAAAGCATTTATGAATGATCATTAGAGGCCCCTTGAAATAAGCATTAATTTTTTTGTTTTAGCATTCATCCTCAAAAATTTAGCATTAATTAGTTTAAAAATGGCAAATTTTTAGTAATTAGTTTTCATCTGAAATAGGGGTTTTAGCAACAAAATATTAGTCATGGACCAAAAATTGTGATCAAAAAATTAATTAGTAATTAATAATTATTTATTTTATTATTTAATTATGATAAATATTTCAAATATTTTATTGATTGAGATTGTTCATTGACACTGTGGATACAATAAAAACTAAAATAGGCTTTGTAACCAAATAGAAATACATGTGGAATGGAATGTTTAGAAAATCGACAAAAATGTAGTATTTTTGCGTAAACTCGAGAAAATTCGCCTTTGTTAGTGTGAATTCATATATTTCGCGCTTATCGCATGAAATGGAGTTTTTCGTTTAAATTCGCAAGAAAAAAAAGCTTGAATTAAGGACATAGTTCTCATAAAAAATAACATTTTCCACTTTTCTCTTTTATAGTTTATGTGAATTTCACGGGCTCTAATGATCATGTTAATTTTATAAGAATTTGGGCAGAAAACTAAGTGAATAACTGGATAAAAACGCAACCGGGAACTTCATTACTCTCCAGGGATTGGATGGTTAAACATTTATGCCCGTATACATAGTTCAGACTCAAGCCTTCCTCAACTCAGCCTCTCCTCAGCTTCACCCAACCACCAATCACGGAACGGCATTGCCATGTGGACGGTTGTGTGATTAGTGGCTAGGTGAGGCTGAGTTGAGGAGGGCTTGAGTGTAAACTATGCATTCGCGCCTTCGTGTCAGCTGGAGGTTCTTGAAAAACTATTAGTGTTAGTAGTACTCTTAAGTCCAGTCTTACAATGTCCCAATACCTACTTATTCGTCAAATAGCTTGTTTTCTCAATGGCAACGACCAATCAAAACTCTTGAAATCCCCTGAATAGCTTCATTGCTACAAATAACTTTCCTATTAGGAGATTGTAAGACTGGCCCTTAGTGTACGTGGTACTAGTAGTAGTGGTATTAGTAGTGGTACTCTTACGAAAGTTTTGAAAGGGAAGCAACAAATAGCTTAAAATTGTGTCACCTACTAGGGGAGCGACAAGAAATCCAATTGCACTGAACAATAGGGAACACGCATATGAAAATTTTAATCAATTTTTAAATAGCTTGTCTCTCATTTAATAATGTTGTGCATTTGAATTTTCAAAAACGGATCAGTCAATGCCTCAAAATAATTAGTTTAGTAACGGTAAATAAAAGGGCGCGAAAAACGAGCCGCCGCCATGTTGATGGGATTTGACGTCATGGTTTGTGTCCGTGTACGCTCACCGCCTCAGCGATTGGTCTGTTATGCCACGTCTACTGAATCATGACGTCACAGCCGCCTGGACGCGTTTCAGATCCCCGAGGTAAAACTTCAATACATGCGACCACATTAAGCCTATTTAAAAATTTATTTTTTACTTAGGCCTAAGACTTGCATTAATAAACTTTTTGTATCGATACTATTAAACTAAGTGCTTGGTTTAACAAACAAAATCGTACGCGTGTTGCGTATTATATACAGTAAACCACCAGTTATACGATCGTCGAGGGTCTGGCTAATGCCATCGTATAACTCAAAATATCGTACAACTGATTATTGATATTTACAGCCACAGAACATGTGGCAGCTATAAAACAAATTATGGGTAGTGGTATGTTTTGGTCGGGGGGGGGGGGGGGGGGGTTAGGGGTTTTAGGCCATAAACTAGTCACATCAGTTAATGATTGAATTTATTGATTATAAGAAACCTTTATCTTTTATTGTTTTTAGCAATTAACATAATAATATTGACACATTAAACTTATCGTGGTAAATCTATTAATTTAATAAAAAATGGTTGACTGCTATAATGAATTCATGCTCGCTTATAAATGGCCTACAAGAAGAACTCATAATATCGTGGATCACGTATCGTACAGAAGCCCGGGCAGCGGGAAACACGGCTCGCGGCTATACTGACGCTGCATCGGCCGCCAACACGTAGCGCGCGAACGCGGTGAGTGAAAGCGACCCGTGAGTCACGCATACGCTGCGTTGCCGTGTCACTCACCGCTCGTATCAGGGAACAGATAACTTCAGCAGATAAGTTAGGAATTCTTTCGGAATAAAACAAGATTATTTTGTTTTGCGTTTTTTTTGTCCAAATTTAAATTGAAAGTTAATTTAGAGCGACTCTTTAGACAAACAAGGATTCGCGTGGTACTGGAATGTCAATACGATGACACAAAGACAGCTGTTCTGCCTTGCTTCATCCACTTGCTACCTGCTTTATTGTGGGTTGAGTTAGGTTCGGTTCGGCTGGCGCATGAATGGGGGGGGGGGGTTATACGAAACATCCTCCCCCCCTCCAACCCCCCCCCCAAATCACTCACCCGCCCAGTCTGTGAACACCAGCCGCTGACAGCGCTCAATACCTACCATAAATCTACAACCAATAAAGCCGTCATTCCTTTTCATTCAAACTTTCATTCATCAACAAGCCGGTGGTAGTCTGTGGTCGGAAACGGTGCTAGGGTTGAGGGGGGGGGGGGGGGGCTCACAAGTTTCGTCGGCAACAACATAAGATCAAGCCAGCAGAATGGCCTGCCAGATGACTCATTAGAGCACGGCGGTCCAGACCGCTTTTGTCAAACGAGATATCGTATTACTGAGAGTTCCATACTTGCCTGGAGCTAAAAATACATCGTATAAACCCAAATATCGTATAACTGATTGTTTTATTCATAAATACACTAAGCAAGTTGGTGGGGACCAATCGTTTTCATCTCATATGTACAAATATCGTACAACTGAGCATCGTATAACTGGTGGTTTACTGTATTAACACTTACGGGTTAGAGATGTCACGGGAACAGTTCTCCGATCACATTTCACTAGGTACGCTAGACTTAAACTTATTTAATTAGTACTTGGGAACAGTCCGCCTTATACCCCGTTCACACTACGTTTCGTAACCGAAGTTAAGATAACTGAGTTTATTTTTGATCACGTGACTTTTATTTTAACTTGGATCAAATTCTTTTCTGTTCACACTTGCTCGATGTTAACTGAGATCAGTGACGTCACAACAAGCCTTTTAAACGTAGAATATTCATGTATTCATGTTCACAAGGCAGTGCATTTCATTCTGTCATGGCCGACGTTGTTTACCTGTCAGTTGTCTAATCGTCTCCTTAGTTTCGTAAAATCTATTTTTCTTCTGTTTCAATGGAAAATATTGCGTGTATACATGCTTTAGTACTCTTCGTTATACGTCATCGAGCAATACAAAGTAATAAGGACGACATAACCTCAATGACCACTGCCTGTATTACTTTATATGGCGGCGACCGGGCAATGACCTTGAAGTTAACGCAGTTAAATGCTTAACTGAGTTGTAGGAACGTAGTTACCCCACTAACTGTAGTTAAGCTTAACTGCGTTCCGTTCACATAGCCTTGGTAACTGGAGTTAACGTGGTAACTACAGTTAAGGACTGTAATGTGAACAGGGTATTAGAGTACACATATAAATAAAACACACGCAACGCAAAGAAAAACACTGTGCACAGTCCGACAATCACTAGATAATTAACACTTAACTATGGTATACGGTGGTGTTCGCAGACCTCCGCAATAGCTCGTGCTACGCGCTCGCGTCCCAAACTCACACTCCCCTGTCCATTCATCCCTTCCCTCCAGTGTCTTCTTTACCGTCGCCCGAGGCGAGGCGCGACAATTGTTATATTTGTGTGAACTTCAGCATTCACAAAGAAATGTTTTAATAGTCCTTTGCATAACGCTCGAAAAAGGCCTGGTCGGTATAAAATTTGGGTCAAGGGATGACATATTGTGATGTACCTGGGATTTTATTTCAGATTACAATATGTTCTTCGCATAGCTCACACACACGGCTCCAACATCAAAACCGTCACTAACCAAACAAAACCTTCCATTTCTTCAACATTTGAAATCACTTGTTGCCCCCACCGCCAACGCGATGTGACATGTCCCCCTCCCGGACAAGAATCGTCCTCGATTTGATGGAAAATTCGCCATTTTCAGCCACAAATACATTTACAATAATAACATTAAACAGGTGGCAAAAATCGTTGCCCAACAAACAATCTACCGACAAACCGTCCACTACAATAAATGACAGACAGGGTCCTACCCCCCATAGTAATGTTGACATCACCGACGCGACCCACTACTCGTAACGACGAGTTATCTGCTGTCCGCAGCACTAAGCCCTCCACCGGCTGAATTAGTAGATCTCGAACATAATCGCTATTTATACATGACACACCTGCCCCGAAATCTACCAGTGTACTTACAACAACTCCATCCAGTCCCACAGGGACACGCAAAGCCCCAAATGTAGGAATGACCACGACATCGACACCAGTACCCGACTCGACGCACTGCACTCCCGTCAACACGCCACTCTCCGTCTCCCCGGACACTTCTCGTGAAGCATCCAGACCATCCACGCTCAGCGACAGAGGTACTTCATTCCCAGACGACCCCTTGGTAATTGAAGTATACAACTGCAAATAACGACGACGATGTACCATGCGCGCACGCCGAACACGACAACTATACTAGATGTGTCCTAATCGACCACAGATCCAACATGTAGGAACATGCGACCAGTGGCGTTGACCTGTGTCCAGATCACCACTATCACCCACCAGAAACGACACCCTTTCTGATGGGATTAGGCGTTTCCCGTCGCAGTTGACGAGGCCTCGGCTGTACAAGCCGCCTCCAGCTCGGCACACACCTGCTGCTGCGCCTTCTTCCGTGCCGCACAATAGCGCTCCATATGGCCTGGGCGCCGACAAAAATAACAGATTGGGGTACCATTCACTCCTCGTAAGTTAAGACGCGTAGCTGAAACTGGGGCCCCCATTCGTCCCTCTTGTCCAAGAGCCGCAGACTGTAACCCCTGCACCTGCTCCTGTAATGCTCCTATCTCCTGCGCCATCCCCTTGATCAGAGTGAGTGACCAAGTCATCCTCAGGCACCACGACACTCGACGACGACGAAGCCCTCGTCCGTCCGTGACCTGTCCAGGCCTGTCTTGGGCGGAATGCATTATGCTGCCCTGGTGCGGCAGAAGCTACCGATACGGGAGCAATCACAGCCTGAGTTATCTGAGCATCCTCCACGGCCGAATCCAACTCCTGTTCCTGAAGCTCGATATCCTCTAACTCTGTGAGGCGATCTAACAACTCATCGACAGTTGGAAACGACACTCCTACCAGCCCGCGAGCCATACCGACCCTTAGACCCCCTTTTACCCAATCCACTCGATCCGCGTTGGACATGCGGGCATTAACGCGGTCGCACAGGGCCACCTTCACAAAAACATAGGTCGAGACAGCCTCCCCGACTCGTGGTTTACGATCAGCAAGTTTCTGCATCCACTGATGTCGAGACTGCGACCGAGAACCCCAGGTTTTGATGAACAAATCCCGTAAGGAATTCCAAAGAAGGGGCTCCGGCACAGGAGGATCGCCAGCCGTCGTTTCCAAACGTCGTCGTTCAAGGGCGTTAAACCAATCAAGCTGAGAACCCCTCAAAAAGCAAGAAAAACCCAACACTTTCCTCACGTCCGTCCAACCATTGGCTCCAGCTCCACGCTCGTACCGTAACACCCAGTCCTCTGCCCGCTCAACCTGCGAGTTAAAAATCGTAAACTGAACCGCCATTGTCATCTCAGTCTGATCTCCTGTCTGATTTCCTGTCTGGTCTCCGGTCTCTCCGTCTGGGGTTGCTACTAGCCTATGACACGGTTCAGGTAGAATATCGTCTGTGAGTTTACTTACAGCAGATCTTAATTGGCGTTGTAATCTGCTTCGTGTACCCGGCGCCTCCACCATGTGATGTACCTGGGATTTTATTTCAGATTACAATATGTTCTTCGCATAGCTCACACACACGGCTCCAACATCAAAACCGTCACTAACCAAACAAAACCTTCCATTTCTTCAACATTTGAAATCACTTGTTGCCCCCACCGCCAACGCGATGTGACAATATATCAACTGAAAGCTTAAGACGAGTACTTTTCAAAAAAACGTGATATACCTCTGACAAATCCAGCTTTCTATGACAAAACCAGGGTCAAAGGTCAAATTTGTAATTTTTGTAATACCTAATTTTTAATTAAATAATGCAAAATGTTTGCAAGTTTAAGCATACACTTTTAGTAAGGTAAATGTAGGCCTATTATATTTATTAAAAAAATTAAATTACCTACTTAACCTTTTTTGACCTTGATTGGGGTCAATTTCCTCAAAAATTCCTCAAAATTTTCTTCGATTTATTGGCCAATATTCATTATATCAACGTACTTACTCATAAATACGTTAAAATGAACGTTCTTATTGTTATCACATTGCTTGCACGGTATTCATTCAAAATGGCAGTCAAAGGTCAATAGGTAAGCATCGTCAAACTCGGTCTAGTAAATAAAATATTACTTGTGGGTACTCTAAAGATGTAGATTTTTTTTATAAACTTATATAATGCATTGTTAGTAATCATATATCAAACACATTCAAATACGACTTAAATTTTGACGATAAATATTTAATCAGTGGAGGAGACTAGCATTTTAACACGCGCGAAGCGGCAGCGGGCCAGCGATCTTGTATCCACGTGACGTTATGCGCGGGCCGGACGAGATCTGGCGCGCGGGAGTGCCAGACCTAGGATATCCTTAGACCATGGTCGCAAGCCATGTTTCCCGCTGCCCGGGCTTCTGTACGATACGTGATCCGTGAACCACGATATTATGAGTTCTTCTTGTGGGCCATTTATAAGCGTGCACGAATTCATTATAGCAGTAAACCATTTTTTATTAAATTAATAGATTTACCACGATTAGTTTAATGTGTCAATATTATTATGTTAATTACTAAAAACAATAAAAGATAAATACAAAATAAACTAAAAAAGTAAGCCTACAAAAAAAAGATCAATTAAAATGATTCATATGTTCTGTAACGTGAGAGGTAATTCTTATATCAATAAATTCAATCATTAACTGATGTGACTAGTTTATGGCCTAACCCCTAACCCCCCCCCCCCCCCCCCCCCCAACCACAACATACCACTACCCATAATTTGTTTAATAGCTGCCACATGTTCTTTGGCTGTAAATATCAATAATCAGTTGTACGATAATTTGAGTTATACGATGGCATAAGCAGACCCTCGACGATCGTATAACTGGTGGTTTACTGTAGAATTTTAATTGCAATTGCAAAAACGAATAATAATATTATTACGTATTATTTCTTAATCGTAAGAGAATGTAACTGTCAACTTATTAACTATTTAAGTTTATTACTGAATTTTTATTAAATGTCTTCAGCAATCAGGATATTCTTGAATTGGTGTGCTACTGTAACAAAATAAGGTTTTAGAATAGAGCCGGACTATGTTCAGATACGTGATATGATACTAGTATTATGTTATATCTACCTTAGCAGTCACTGTCCAAGTCGTCAGATTAATCATCTTCTGACTCACTGGAATTCTCATGCCGGCTACTGGTACTGGTACTGGTATTTGTACAATCTTTCAGCTTACAAGCATGGGTACACTTCTATTGATTGGCCAAACACTCACATGTCGGCATCTTGCAAACACGGCAACAGTTACAGACTAGAAGATCCATAACGGCCAAAGGTGCTGGAGTTCCAACCAGCCACTCATTGCTCAGATCTCCTTCTGCTGTGGTTTTCCATCTATAGCCGCATGGATCAGGAACATAAGGGTTAGGGTCCAAACAAGGTATCCAGACCGCTGTTAGGTAGTTAGCTCGCAGCCGCAGGATATGAAGCAGTAGACAATCGTTTCAAGGTGGTAGCTGATTAGACTTGATATCATCACATTTACTTTTAAAAAGCTCGTAGCGCAGCTGGTTGACGCTTGACTACCAAAAAGCAAACACACTTTGAAGATGTGTAAAAACTAGCGAGTTCATTGGGATTCGAAGTATGTAATACCCTTCCTGACCTCCATGCACTGGTTGTTACAAAGGTTGGAATTCATAGTCGGCCACTTCATCTAGGGGCACCCAATGTTGCTATGGATATGTTTTCTATATGGGTAATAACATGCATGAAACTGTTACCTTGTTAACAACAGGTGCATCTAGGTGTAGGGGATGACTATGAGTTCCAATCTGAGTGAGCTCATTCAGTGGTAAAGGGAAAAAGAGAACTTTGAATATCATGAGAAAAAAAAACGCATTTCTGTGTCAAGCTAAGCAAGATGGGTCAGGATTGGAGAGTTTCTATCGATGTCATCAAATAAACTCGGAAGAGTTTGTCTGGTATCTCTGCTCTTTGACCACGACTGTCCTGCGTCGACCAGCTGCGCTACGAGCTTTTTAGAAGTAAGTGTGATGATATCAAGTGTTATCAGCTACCACCTTGTAACGATTGCTTACTGCTTCATATCCTGCGACTGCGAGTTATCAACCATTTAACATTTGACAAATGACCCCTAGTATCTCATCCTTTGTGAATCACATTCTACTATAGATTATATCATGCCATAATTGTACTGAATGCACTCATAATCATGGTATTGTTCTTGATTCTTGATTTTGTTCACATTTGAAGAGCATACTGCATAAGCAATCATTCCAATCTCACGTTTCAGTTAAGGTCGAAGCTCCTGTCGATGACGATGGCACTGCAGACATTTCTACGGAAGGGACTGAGCGATTGAAGAAAACAAAGGACGACTTCAGTGTTGATGAAACAACTTGATCAAAATTGATGGACAAAGTGTCAACTGAAAAGAGCATTATGTGGTAAAAGTGATCACCATTTTGACCTAAATATGCTGAACCATGATTTTTGTTTAGAAGAGCAGGAGAAAACTCCAAAATTGTTCTTGACTTAATTTTCAATGCTATTTTAGAATGTTGGAACACTTGAAGTAACAAAAGCTCAATAAGTACTTTGAATATAAATCAGTGCAATGGCACTTACATGGAATACAGAATACATGCCAATTGCACTACCGTACCACAGTTGATGACTGATGAGTAGGTAGTAACATACACTATATGCAGACTAATAAATATGAGTTGCGTGAAAGAGATAGGATTCCAACAGCTAACCTTGTTTGTTTTGTGTCGTATGCATAGGAGTGCGCAGGGGGGGGGGTAGCAGTTGCCCCCCCCCCCCCCCCCCCCCTTTAGGATAGGTGTGCTTTTTTTTTTTGCAGAATGCTCGGCATTAGGTTGTGTAAAATTGTAGTTAGTAGCGTCTTGCTCACAAGTCACGACACAATAGAAATGTCTTTGCTTCGACTTCTGCCCACGGTTGCATGTGTATTCTGTCACAGCTCGCTGCGCGGATTTTGGCTTTGCGACTGACCACTTCCATCACTTTATAACAATGATATCACTGATATCCAGAAATAATTTTGTGAAAATCCATTCAACATACAACCTGTACTACTCCTAATACGCTTCAAAACACATTACAAAATGCATGTTTTAAAAAAATCACCTGTGGCACTTTTTTTATGGGGGGCATCCCCCCCCCCCCTCCCCCATTGGCGCTGCCGGGAAGTACTTTGGCCGGGAATTTATTGTGCCCCCTCCCCCGTTGATCAACCTGTGTGCACGCCTATGGTCGTATGTTGTTTTATCGTGGCCTACCTGACTTTACCTAGGTAAGCTATTGGCAAGTTATCTCTTTATGGCCAAGCCTTTTGGCACTCGCCACCTATCAACATGGCACTAAAATAAAAAATAAAAATCGAAACAAGCTAATTCTCCCGAGTGATTTTCGACAAAGAGCTGTTAAAATTGCTCTTCTATAAAACTCCCCCCTCAAGCTTTTTTGTTGATGTCTAAGATAAAGTTTGTGGTGATAAAAGTCAGCTGAAGAATTGCATTGGAGAAAGAATCATTCATAAGGCCATTAGGCCTTGTGCTCAGTCATAGGGAACCACTAGCAACCACTAGAACTAGCATAGATATAGTGAGGAGTGCCAAGGATTATGTAAGCCAGGGAATTAATATACATACTAGGGTACCATTAATTTTTGCAAAGCAAGTTTGCAAATCAATTGCATCATTACTGTATTAGTATTACAGTACTTTTTGAATCACAAAGTTAATTTATGAGTAAAAAACTAATTGCAGCTATAAAATTCAGACTAGATTAGGTTTGTAAATAATTGGCTGTAAAAATCTACCGTGGAATGTAGCCATTATTGCAGGGTTGCCACTTTCAAGGATTTTATCCTTTTCTCAGGATTTTTAGAGTGTCTCAAGGATAACAGGATTTTGGGCATAATCTTAGGATTTTCTACTGTCTTTAAAAAAACATTAAATTAATACATTTTTAAAAATTCAGCTAAAAAAGCAATGTAGACAGTAAAAGAACATCAGGTACTAGTAAGAATAAACATAAGTGACTGCATAACATTTCCCACAAGTGGTAGTTATGGTGAGTAAAAGTAAAACGTTAAAATATATTCGAAGAAAATTCCGATTCTTATGCGTTTCTGCACGTAATGTTGACTAGATTCTCGAAAATCAGGCTGGCATAACATATTTTGGCATGAAACCTGAAAATTTGTAACATTCCTTCGCAGTTATAATATGCTAATGCTGAATATAACTGTTTTCAAGGATTTCTCAGGATTTTTTTAGTTTCTTTCAAGGATAAAAAAATTGACTTGGTGGCAACCCTGCATTTTTGTATTGTAATTGTGTACAAATTTACAATTTTTGTTTACCCACTCAGTACAACTCGAGTATGTATGTAATTATTTAATTCAATTTTCAATGTAATTATGAATTTAAAATGAAATAAATATGATTTTCAAGTTTCCTTTAAAAAAAAACTTGTTAAAATGAATAAACAACTCGACTACATCAAACTTCATTGAATACTGTGGTTGGTGCCATACTAATTCATATTTTGTTGTACAAACTAGGGATGACGACGGTTAAGGATTTTACTAACCGGTTAACCGAATGTTTTTAATCGGTTAACCCATCCGCACCCGTTGACGTACTGGTACGCGTAGGTTTTACCTAACACTATAACCATTGACGTACTGGTACGCCAGTGCGCGCGCTTCAATTCAAATTGGTATGTGCTGCATTCTATTGGCCGCAAGGTCAAACAAACTGCTTTATCTCGACTATACAGCATGTGGCGACACCTAGCATGTTTTCTTGAACTTTTAACTACTTTTTATCGACAATAACATCGATTTCTTTATTGAGCGTTTTCTGTCTGTCAAATATGGCGTCTTTTGGCACACGCGGTTTAGGTTTGCGGCAAAACCAAAGTGATATTGAACTTATTTTGGATGTTTTAGGCTCGGATTTTAGTGACAGTGAAAGTGTGGACTACAATTCGTGCGTGCTTCAAAATAAGGCTGTAAGGGCTGTAAGTGACAGTGATAGTGATGAGGTGTATGTAAACATTGACAATGAGGTTATGGAAGTTGATTCTGACAGTGAAGAAGACCCGCCTGTTGTGAATGTGGGTAAGGGTAGGCCTAGGGCTAGGGATGTTTTGGGTGGTGGCGATCGTTTGGAATGGAATTGGAAACGGGAACTTGAAGATCCAGAATTTCATCCTTTTACTGGAACAAGTGGAGTAGACGGCACTCTGGGCTTGGCTGAGGGCGTAAGTAGAGCTGACGTTTTCAACTTGTTCCTGACTGACAACATTATCGATTTGATCGTGACGGAGACAAACAGATTTGGGTCTGTAGATGACAAGTTCTCTCCAGTCACGGCAGATGAGATAAGAATTTATTTCGCAATGATTATTTTGATGGGAATTGTGCAAAAGCCAACTTTGCACAGTTGCTGGAGTACAGATGTGAGTATTGATACTCCATTTTTCAAAGGAATCATGCCCAGAAACCGGTTCATGTCAATCTCCAGGTATCTGCATTTTGTAGATAATGACGCCCTTGATGCTACTGATCCAATCAGAAAAATTCGCACCGTAGTTGACATAATTGGGGACAATTTTATAAATGTTTACATGCCGAGATCCCAAATATCAATTGATGAATCACTAATTAAGTGTAGGGGAAGACTTCACTTCATTCAATACAATAGGTCCAAACGTGCCAGTAAATATGTGATTCTAAAAATGGATACATTCATAGTTTCAATATCTATGTAGGTAAGGACAAGGTCGATGATCTACCTGTTAGTACGAGGGTAGTGCTGGACATGATGGAGAAAAGTAAGCTACTGAATAAAGGGTACTGTCTTTATTTAGACAACTGGTACAGTTCCCCGGACCTGTACCACAAACTACATACAGCGCAAACAAACACATGTGGTACTGTTAGGCTAAACAGAAAAGATATGCCAAAGGATATGGCAAAGGACAAGCTGCTGAAAGGTGAAGCTGTAGCCTACTATGCCAACAAACTGACAGCAATCAAGTGGAAGGATAAGAAGGATGTATCCATGCTTATGTCTATGCAAGCCCTTGACTTCGGGGAAACTAAAAAAATCGACAGGAAGACTGGGCTCAAGTTGCTGAAACCTACGTGTGTCCTGGATTACAATACAAATATGGGAGGGGTCGATCTCGGAGATCAGATTCTCAGCAAGTTCCATGTAATGAGACGGTACAACAAGGCATACAAGAAAATGTTTTTTTACTTGATCGACATGTCTCTGCTAAACACGTTCGTTGTTTATAATATAATCAATGGCAAACAAGATCGCACATTTCATGCTTTCAAGCAGAAACTTGCTGAAGAAATATTCGAAAAGTATTTGAAAGATAATACTGTGAAGAGACGAACATCGAACTCCGCAAACCAACCAACAAGACTCAGTGGGCGACACTTCCCGGAGAAACTGCCTCCCACAGCTTCAAAAGAATCAAAAACCGCAAAACGTTGTTTTGTGTGTTCAAAAAATAAATTGTGAAAAGAGACCACTTGGCAATGTGACGAGTGCAAGGTTCCATTGTGCATCGAACATTTCAAAGTGTACCACACCCAGAAAAACTACTAAATCCCGGCGTAAAGAGACATGTAAATATACTGTAATTAAAAGAAGATTCTAAACATAGACCAAAAAACAGTTTTAATTGAACATAAAAATTAGGCCTACTCGGACTTCCGTGTGTACTAAATATTTGTGTAGTGATTAGTTTTGTAACCAAGACAATGATCAATTATTTGCTTCAAGCTTCATGACATTCGGACAATATGGAGAGATTGTAGAATAGTTTTACTGGAACATGGTTGTCCTGTAATGACGCGCGCACGTGTGATGAGTTTGTGGTTTCCGCGCGGCCGAACAGCTAGTGGTGTTTTACAACGTTTAGTATTATCGTGTATGTATGTATTTATTTGCGTAATTTTTGACCCCTCACACTATGTGCTTGGGGCATATTACAAGTCATTTCTTAAACTAACTTAAATTAAGAGATACATAATATAGAGTACATGTCAATAGATAACAGATAATAGAACATAGTACAGACTGAAAGTAGGTTTCAGATTTGGATAAAGAAACAGAACAATTTGTTAGTTAAAAATGTAGTTCTACACTGACAATGTGAAAGTGTACATCAAGATTATAAACTTTAGTATGTAACTTAACAGGGAAGGATACCTCTACGTCAAAAACCACACAAAGTTTTCATTTTTTAATTATATCACAAGAATGGGCTTGGAAATCGAAAATCTGAATCAACAGCGCACTGTGGTTTAGTGCGCTAAGTTGTGACTTATATTATAATCAACTGGTATGTTTTTTTATAAATAATTCATTTTATTAGTAATTATCGAATTATAATCAAAATACTACGCTAATATGGTTACAATATTTTATTCAATCTGTAGGACTTACCAAAGCAAAGTGCGCTGCTGATTTAGATTTTCGATTTCTTGTTGCAATCTTGAGATATAATTTAATAATGAACATTTTTTGCGGTTTTTGACATAGAGACTATCCTTTGCCCTTAAACTGTTACAAGTACAACTTTAATATTATAGGCCGGACGCCGTAACAAAGAAGGTGTTGTCGTCACGGATGATGTAATAGCAAGTGACCTCACACCTTGTAATACCAACTTAAATGTAGACTACTACTCATTGCCTTACCAGAAGTAAACATGTATTGTTATTTCATAGGTTGGTGGACATGGGCCCTGGATTAAATGCTATTTTTCTCCCTTTTGGTATGTGTTTGCGGTTTAATTATGCAGGAATAAACTCTAGTTTCTTATTATCAAATTTATTATATTCATTTATAAATTAATAGCTACTTAATTATGTTTGGGAAAATTTAAAGTAGTTCCGTCCCATCATGCTAGGCATGAAGGTATGAAGAAGGAACAGCTACGGACGACCTACCTTTGTCATTTGCTTTGTCTGTCTGCATATTGTCGTACCCTAAAGGCACAGGGAACGCATATGACCACTCTGAAAGATCCCGAGTAATGTTTTCAGTGTCAATGTTTCTTGATATCGGTAATAAATTTTCATAAATAATATTACAGGGTAAATCAGCCGAACACGGGCGTCACATGTTAGAAAAAACGCCGCCATGTTTCCCCCACGTGAACTCAACTCCTGTCAAACACGAAACGGCAATAAAAACAACAGACCATCAAATGACAAAGAAATACATCAAGTATCCTAGCAACACACAGAAGTCAAAGCTTTCTTGATGGTAGTATTTTTGAGTCACGGCCTACCAAAGCTAGTATTTTCTAACACCGCCTTGCCAATCAGTGTATTATCTCTCTGACAGGTATAGTGCGCGGACGAGCACTGCGTAAACGTCCACATATCACTACGCCGGCCAGAGTAATTAGTTGTGACGACACAACCTTCTTTGTTACGGCGTCCGGCCTATACATATATAATTGTGACAAGATCAAGAAATTACCGTCCATAACTATGAACAAGTGAAACCGACTGGGAAAACAAAAGCCTACGCCGATCTTCAGGTAAGCGAAAAATTGGTTTTGGATACATTATCGTAAATCGGCTATATATCATGCTAAATTTCAAATTTCATTAAGTTTGAAGCAGGATTAAAGAAGTTATGACGATTTTAGTGGAACGCTGTAATAACGTGTAGCGCGCCTGAAAAGTCCGCGGTTCCCAGGGGTAGCGCGACGGATTGAGCGTGTTGGTGCGGATGGGTTAATAACAGCAACAAAACTCCGTTTTCGTCTGCAACGGGGGGGTAACTGACCTAGGCCTAGACTAGGCCTACGTGACGACTGCAGGCCATCAGCTTATTTGTACACCATTGTAATATTTGTGGATATTGATTTCAATTTATTTTTATGCAATAAAGTAAGTAAGTATTCATTAGTCCGAATATATAGGCTTTGCTTTGCTGCGTAGTGAACAGCCGCCTGTTGCCGCTTGCATGTTGCACTCGCCCGCAGCTGTCGCGGTCTCGCTTCCACTCACGCGTCCTGCGACTAGCGTTTTCTCTCTCTGTTATGGCAGCCGACATCGGTCGCTGCAGTAGTTGAACTACTTCGTTGCGTCTCGCTCAGACACGATAACACTTCATTGTTCTCTCTCTCGCGGCCGGCCGCATGTGTTCTGGGGGGGGGGGGGGGGCTTATTGAAATGAATGAAGCATGGTGCTCAGGGCGTGCGGTATCCTTTGATAGGGTCAGTTTGGACTAAAAGCGGCCGCGGACAAATATTTAAGGGCGGCATAGTTGAAAGTTACCATTTCTCAAGTGTGTTTCATGTAATTTAAGTTATTTTTTAATCAATTATTTTAATTTAACCTTTTTTTACCTTTATTGGGCAACTAGGCAGAGAATGGCATAAGTTCCAACTCTAGGTGTTCGAAAGAAGAAGAGAAGAAGAAGAAGGTTAGGAAAATTAACCAGTTAACCGTCGTCATCCCTAGTACAAATGCATTATAGAGGTATTGCTTAACCTCCCAGGCGTGTAAAACGCCTTAAAGGTAGGCTCCAGTGATGGTTTTTTATTATATTTGATGGAGGTAAGCATCAAAAGTAGAATGCAAAAAACGCGATGCTTCTACGCCGTTTGCAGCGCTGTTGATAGGCATCTGACTGTTGAGCGGCACCATCCATGCTGGCTGTGACCATCGCTACCCACCGGCCGACTGGCTGGCTGGAGTGTGCCACGCGATACATCACGTACGTTACTCGCTGTATTTTCAGTTAATCAAGTTAATGAATTTTGTATTTCGACTGTGTGCTTTCTTGTATGTATCTAGTGTGAACATACTCCTTCATATAATTAAAATTACGTCTTCCTATGTGTTTGGCTCCACTAGTAAACCCGGAAAATTTGTTGTTAGTGATCAGACAGTCAGTTTCCATAAATTCCCGGATCACGGGCGATCGCCAACCCGTCAAAAAACGTGGTTGGTAAAAATACACAGAGGGAACTTCATCCTGTTCTCTGTTGCTGTTGTGTGCTCCGTTTAATTGATCAGAACGATTTTGAATTAAATATCTAGGCTGAAAAACAGAAAAGTGTGTTTACCAAAATGTCCAACGTAAATTTATAGAAATCAGCTGTACCTTTCATCAACTTCCTATCAGCTGATCAACCGTAACTAAGGGCATGCAATCGGGGGGGGGGGGGGGGGGGCATATTGTTTGCAAAACATAGTCGAAATGTAAAACTATCAAACTACGACTAATCCGCGCCGGCATGCGGTAAATAACTGAAGGGAGGGAGCTGGGTTGAAAGCTCCTTGGGACGATTTCAAGAACTCGAGTCTGAGTCTTACATTCTCTCTAGTTATCAAATCTAGCATTACCCTGACGCCAACTACGCCTGCCCCGTCAAATGCGACAGTGATTTCCAAAGCGTTTGTTGCACACGATCAACCACCGGATCCAACCGAAACAAGAAACCAAAGACCAAAATGAGGACATTTTGAAGATCTTACAATGGACGCGATTCTATGGATGACTAACAACCTGAAAGGATGACTGGTTGAAGGACCAACCTGCACTATTGGCTCAGCTGGTAGGCCGTCTGTATGTTGATTGATATGTGTTATGAGAACGTTTATAAGTAGTAAGTGGTGTAATAAAGTTTATTATTATAAATGTTCAAGTGCATTTGGGATCTCTAAATTAGGTACTGAGCTAGCGGACAGGGTTACGTTACAAGATAAAGGCCCCATTATATTGGCGAGCGACACATATGCATCAGAATGTTCATTCAAACCATCCTGCAATTCATTTGCCAGGTTTTTCACCTATTTTGTTTTACTTAAACACACAAGCTTATTCACACTCTCAAGGACACTTGAGAGAGACGTCACTTTCCAATGGTTAACTTCTCAGCGTGACATTGGCGGTATTGCTAGAACGTTGATCACTAATCTCGTTCTAGCTGTTATCCTACTATTCATTTTGAAGGAAAAACTTATAGGAAAGCAACAAGCTACATGGTAACATGCCACAGTTTACATGCCAACAGTCATCATGAAGGTTATTTCAAAATTATAGACCCAGTAGTTTACTTGTTATAGCAATTCATGCAAATCATCGGAAAATGAGCAAATTTCTTATTGTTTTCTCAACTCCAAATGTCGAAAAACTAATGATTAGATTTGGACGAGAGTTCCTTAAGAATATGTATCAATGATGTGAGATACCTAATAAACAAATAAAATTTCTAGATAGAAAGTGCCCCGAAAGAAAATTCATAGCATGCACTAATATGCAGGGTGCAGCGGTTGGACCTCAAAAGCAGCGGTTTGGGCCGTGAAACTACGCACCCTGCATGTTAGTGCATGCTATGCTATTTTCGTTTGGGGCACTTACTATCTAGAAAGTTTATTTGTTTATTATCTCATATTGTAGGTACATATTCTTAAGGAACTCTCATCTAATATTAAAGGACATCACAACACTGTGATTTTCCGGCGTTATAAAATGCGTTATTTTTTTTTATGATTTATGGAGAAAACTAGAAGTCTCTAGCTTGTACCAGAAATTTATAATAAATTATTGAAAGGACCCAAGTTTTGGTGGTGCGCGCGCACCCGATAATCGTGACGTCACGATTGCGCATTTTTCAAGTCGGAGCAGACGCCAAATTACGAGCCAGCGCCGTGAAAAACTCTCGCTGTAGCTGAAGATATGGTGCTCAGAGAAAAACAAATGATATCATCGTGTTCTGCGATCTTTTCTCTTCAATAATATTGTTAAAGAAAATATTTTTGTTGAACAAAAAACATAGTTTTGATTAATTTTCCAAATGCCTTCAATCTCACTAAATTAGCATGTTTTTAACAACATTGAAAGCGGATAAGATAAACGAAATGTAAAGATATTTTCATACTGACATATAGCCACATGCATGCAGAAAAATAAAAACAAATACGGCATGTATATTGAGGGAAACGTGTGCACGTATGCGTTTAATATATTTAGATGCATTTTCGGTCAACTCGGCGGCGGTACAAGCGATCGCCAGAACGAGTCACGCCCGCGGCTGACTATTGTCAGAATACTACCCATCCAACAAATGTAAACTACCCCAACCGCTGTAGCTTGTGATGGATCATAACTGGCGCACATATGACTAGTATGAGACACAGGGACGTGGGTTTGTATCCCGAATGCATGTGTTAAATGTTATCGGTCATCATCAGCTATTATACACTCATCATCTTATGTAAGTAACTGATGTATAGGACTGTGAAACAGTTATCAGTCAGATATGTTATAAAAACTGCGGTATCTTGTATGTCTCGATTTTGGAATGCATATGGTTGAAATCCGTGAATAAAATCATATGCAATATTTTGTATGTCGACAATTTTCAATGAGTTTACATGCAAATATGAAACTCGGCTACGAATAAAACCTTTCAATATTGGTTTCGTGTTTTATCTTTTTACATTGTTTGGGAAAGTGGGTTTTACCGAGAATAATTAATTTTACATTTACTTGGCCTTATACATGTCAACGCGTCAACGCGTTGTCAACGCGTAATAATAATAATTTGCATGTATATACTCTTTTCGAACACAATCACCATTCGCCACGGTGGAGGGGGGACGGTAGGTGTCCACAACAAGGATTAGATTGAAGTAATTGTATCTAAAAAATATGGAGTCTATTTGTGTAATAGAAAACTTACCAGTTAATGCACTCTGGTTGTTATTTCTTGTTAAATCTAGATTGTGACTTGATCTCTCCTGTAGACGGCCTGGGGACGGGCGCAATATTCTTGGGAATGTTGACGCAATCTTCCTCTTGTAGTTGCGAGGTTGGTGTCCATCTACCTTCTACCAAGTCTGTTATTTTATTGATTATTTCTAGCTTCCACTCATGTGACTTGGGCGCATACTTAGTTTTAAGAACATAGTTACGTGAAGCTTTCGAATATTTTATTGTCTCGCCAGTAGGTTCCCTTTCCACGTTATAATTATGATCCATGACAGCAAGCATGGATCGGACTAGCATCCCTTCGTAGAAGAAGTGACTTCGTTTAGGCATATATTTAAGCCTGACATTGTGGTACGATTCCAATTGACCTGTATGACAATAATTATTGGTGTGTTTTAAATCATTAATGAATCTTTTGTCATATATGATTTTTTTTAGCTTTTCATGTTCGTCTGAACCTATTTTTATCCACTTCTTTCTTTCCACTGTATCTTCACTCAATCTATCATGACCACACTGGTGAATCAGTTCTCCATCTGCCCATTCGTGAGAATTTGTTATATGTTTTAACGTCGACTGGAATTGTTCCACTAGGAAGTCAGGGTCGCCGCCACAGGTCATACAAGAATACCACAGATGATTATAAACGGCCGATTTCCATTCAGAAATGATTGGCAGTTTCTTTTCAGCCAGTTTTAGTTTCTTACTTAGACTCTTGCCTAAGTGCCAGACATCGTACTCGTGATGAATGTCCGGATGGTCTTCTCTCATAGCCTTACTTATTCCAAGGTGACGGTCGGTAAGCATCAAGTCGATTGACAACCCATATGTCGTTTGAAATCGATTTAGAAGTTTTTGGAATGCAGCCTTTTCCAAATCTCCTATAACTTGACCTTTTTGAACTATGACAAAGTCAACAATACGTTGGGATTCCAAGTCCATTATTGAATACGTACAATATTTTGCACAAAACCCAGGCGAGTCGTATTGGCCATCACCGGCTAGCCATACTTTATCACTTTTTGATAATGTTTCTATATTGTGGGTTTTTTCAGCTATCCATATAGAATAAACTGTTGGTTTAACAAACTTATTTACAATTTTATCAAATGTAGTGCGAGATATTATTGCTAATCTAAAACTGTCAGCAAAAGCCTGAAATCCGCAAAACGATAGTCCTGACATTAAAAGATTCGTCGCTAGCAATACATTGCCCAATGGCTGCTGTCCATTCACCGGCTGCGAGCGCCATTCTTTGGAATGTCCAGCTAAGCAGGTCACTTTAACACGTAACAGGGACCCAACAGTACGTTTCACTAATTGAACGACAGGAGAAGAACATTCCAGTACCAAACATGATCTAAATAATAGTTCGAGACATTGCCAAAACACAAGAAATATGGAAGCTGTATCTGTAGCTGTGTGTAGTTCATTGTCATCTGAATTGTCTGATTGATTGTCACTTTCGCTCTCTATTTCTTCATCACTTAGCACCCGGAAACTACTGTCCAGGTAGTCCGCCACCGACATGACGTCATCACCGGAATGACCACTGTTGTTCTCACTGTCAACGTCATCCGCTTTAAGACATTTCAACAATGTTTCATTACCCAAGTCGCATTGAACCGAAACCTCACTCGTATGTATTATGTCCGTATTTGTATTTGCGTCCGAACAAGTGTTTAATGAGTTGTGTTCGAGATATGTCACTGACGGGGATGATGGTAAACTTGTTGACGGGCCTGCTAGACTATCGTTGTCTATCACCGATTTGTAACGGGGTAACTTCCGTTTTTCTGTTGACGTTTCCACGACTGTTTTGCTCCTCAGAGCGAGAGATGGAACCACACCCCTCTTTAGGGGCGGGGCCAATGTACGTAGTTTTAATTTCACTTGTAACAATGCTGATTCGTCGAAGTCTTGTACGTTAAAATGCGAAGAGCAAATTTTTGTGTGTGGGGGGTTTACTTCAAAGTTATCTCTGTTTATGCGCTTCATCCATGCTTTGAATCTCTGAGGTGATTGATCACGTTTAGGAAACTGATAAAAATATACTTTGTCAAATGGGAGATGCGATGATGTTGATGATGTGGTTTGTCGTTTAAGTTGATTATTTCTGTAGCTGTTCGTACATCCAAATACACAACATGAAGGCATTGTTAAAATCAATTAAAGTAAACACTTACAGACGAAGTAATTAATCACAGGATAAAGTAATTCACTCATTAACAATGTTCTTCCAATAGTTCACAGGCCGATATGCATTCTTATAACAAATTTGAATAATATACAATATCTCAATCAGTTTTACGTAGAACGTTTTTCGAGTAGCGAAGAACAAAGCACAAAATAAAATATATATACATCAACGCCCGGCGATGAACAATAAAGCGCAGTTACATTTCAAATATAAATGAAAACATAAGTAACATTGGAATGAAACGACTATCTAACACTTTGAGCACCTTGAGCACATACAACCCATTGAAACACTCGTACACTAGACACAACTTTTGACGCGGTTTAGCACACAATATATAAATACTTGTACTCGCTACAAGGGAAGATACTAGACTGGCTGGCACATAAAAGATTTGAAACAATTTGTATCCCCAAAAATGGTATCACGCTAGGAATGTTACCCTGTCAAGTACGTCCGCTCTTTTGTTTACCTCGAGCGATTATTGACCCTTGCAAGACAAAAATCACTATGCACTGGCCAAGGTATTTTTAGATAATAAGTTTGCCCCAAATACTTCAGATTGTACTAAAACACGTGCAGTTGTCAGGTGTTTGGCATTTTATGTGGAAACCCACCCTGAAAGCGAAGGCGAAGACTGGGAAACATTTCATTCATTCTCAAAATACATTTCCTCTAAGTTAGTTGTGTTGCTCGGTAATAGTTTGCAAGCGACCGCAATCAAGTGGTGTGCGTTTAACATGTAACGTGTTTTGTAAATAGCATCTCGTATGTTCATGTGAGGGGTGGACATTTTTTCAGTACGTTTCTCTGTGTCTATTGAAGAAATAATAACACATACTCTCATATCCGGTCAATTCATATTTATCACTACATAACAGTTATTTCACTATGACAGCATTTACTCCTTACATGTATGAGCCAGAGTACACAGAGAAAGAGATTTTAGAAAATCGACGCCGACGCGAGGAAGAAAAGCAAAATCTGATTCAAATGGCAGAAAGAAGAAGCTCATTATTTTGGTGCAAGTGCGGTGTGTGTAAATCTATGCCGAGCGATTTAGAAAGTGTTTGTTGTTCAGAAAACGAGGATGTGCGGGCTTTGATAAGTGAAGGAAATGATTACGGCTGTATAACAAACCATCCAACATTCAAACAACACATCGTATCAGATACAGGGCTTCACATCTTGAGGCAAATTTTAATTCAAAACACTACTAATCGATATAAGAAAAGAGAACTGAGTAAGGACATGACTAATAAAGGATGGCGTTATCTTGCCTATAGACAGTTTGTTTATTGGATAAACAGTTGGACGAATTTAGGTAAAGGAAAACGTGTTGTGATTCCGGCGTGCGTTGTTAAGAAGATTCAGGAATCATTTACCGAAGAATCTGGAGTGTATGTGGGATTCCTCCCATTCCCGGGAGCAACAGATGCTGAGGCGCAATTTCCGGGATAAATATAAAGCGTTATCAGAAAGGTAATAGCACCGGCTGTGTACATTTGTTCTTATATTTCCAATACAAATATAAATACCCTACATATATAAAATAACATTAAAATAAAATTAAATATATAAAATAAACATATAATATTAATATACATAATAATAATAATAATAATAATAATAATAGGCCCTAATAACGGAGCGGCAAGCGAGTCCTACGACGCTTATTTAAGGTTTGACCCATACACCTTGTACAACAAGACGAAACCTATTAAATATGATAGGAGGCATTACTTACTAATTTTAATTCGACATTGTAGTTTAAGAATTCGTGTAGAACCATGTTTTTTCATCCCTTAAGCTACCAAAAGGGAGGATGCAATTTCTTTAATAAAATACATGATAACACAACTAAAAAATAACGTAAAAAATAACACAAAAATTGTAATTGCGTAGAATTTGTTCTTCGATAGAATGGCTAGTCCAAAATTACTCCGCACTTGAAAATGCGAAGGGTAGAAACCCCTTTGCCGAAACAAACAACATTTTTGAGATTCCAGGCCATTTATACATTGCTATATCTATGATACTAATCAATACATTGGTATGCGTTTTTCCACAAAACATCATGTGGGTGTCAGGCCGGATGTGGAGTTTAGTTTGTGAAAATAAAGCAAATAGATTCTGAGTAAACTATTTGTTTATGCAACCGTGTAACATAATCTACCTGCCTGGCCCAGCGGCCCGCGAGCGTCCCCGGCTAACTGCAACACACGTTCGCCGGCCTAGCAGGGATCGCGCAATGCGTTTCTGCATGTCTGGTTCGCAAACATTCTTCTGAGATTTTGCATTTATTTCACTATCAACATGTGTACTAATTCCAAATCTATCGTAATGCTACTTTAACTTAATGTTTATTGAGTAGGCCTATTCAATATTGACTGGTAGCCCGATTTCTGATTTAATACTAGATACGGGCTACGCCGCAGATTTACTTTACCCAGATGAACTTCTTTCACAGTACAAATACTTTCACTAGTATCATCTGCTTGCGTATCATAAAAGTGTGAACCACCTCAAGTAGGCATACTTATAACAATAATAATATCAATAAAGATAATTCTCGTAATACATATTGTTTGTTTTGTTTTAAATCTGGCAACAAGTAGTTTGGACCTAAATATAGACACGCCAAGTCCATTTCTATTAGGAATTTCTAGTCCATTCTCTTACTAGAAACATACACATATACATACATGTGCATAAACATACTAATATACGGCATGAAAATAGTTTCGGCGTGATTTTCTATTTTTAATATATTTTTTAGGCTACTCTGAACGACTGAAACTTCGATTTACCATGGCTTTCAGGTTATTCATTTACATTAATATTAGTGTAATGCAAAATGGCAAGCTCATCCAGTGGCGAGGGGAATATTTCCCCGCTAAATCCAGGATTGTGCATAATTAGTAACAGATCTTTATTAGTGAAGCAGCATAAAACAATCACAAAACACAATTGAGGGACTTGAGGTCGATGCTTTTGTTGAAACAAACAACGTATCAACTGTCTTAAAGTAAATTCGAGTAGAACATATGTAATGGTCTTCAACCCAGGTAACAAACACAGAAGGGAAGTTGACATATTTATACGAGGACAAGAGTTAGAGCAGGTAAAGGTAGCAACAGTTTTGGAGATATAAATTGATAAAACCTGACATGGGATGACCGCGTATAATTCATTGCTAAGAAGATCATTTCCGGTATATTTGTAATAAAACAACTGAAACAATACAACAATATGACCATACTAAAATCTGCATGCCATGCACTTATCTAATATAAATTATGGCATAGTAATTTAGGCTACAAAAGAGGGCAATACAGTATATATTAAACCTTAAACCAATGCAAACATGTAAAGAACATTTTAACTAACTAAACATTCTTACTGTCCCTTCCAAGTACATTTATGCTACCATAATGTATGTGCGTGAACCATGATGCTGTCCCATGATGCTTTTCTGAAAAACTCGAAACCCATCAGCACAATACACGGAACAGAGCCAACCTACACATGACAGAAACTAAGTTGAAGATTACTGACGAAGCCCCTGCCCATGTATGGAAGATACTGTTCAACTACTTACCCAATGAAATAAAAAGTGTTACAAACGTGAACATGTTTCAAAGAAAATCGAGAAATTGCCTAATAGGAAAGTGTTTCTACAGTGCCGATAGCTTCAAGAAAAAACTTCAGGACACTAAGACGTACTATCTTTGTTTGTATAATCTTTAGTTTCATTAGACAATACATTCTTTAACATTATAGGCTAAATAGGTATAAGAAAACGACTGTACTAATCTAAGCTTGAACAATTGTTAGCTCTTAACTGCGATTATGTACAACTGTACATCCATTTCAAAAATACGGATTTCCACAAAATTGCCTACCGCACAATTGTGGAATACCTTTTTACAGTTATGTCCTACTCTGGGCAGCCCCCCGAAATATATTCCTGGGTACGTCACTGGATTAAAAAAAAAGAAATCTGAATGTATTATACACAATTTTTATTTAGGCTCCGTTATAGAGAGTTTAAACAAGTCTGAGAAGTTAGATACGTTTTGGAACTCATTACGTTAGAGATTTTTTCAACAATTTCGATTCCAGGCGAATGTTGACCTCTATTTTAGACACGTTAATAGGATGATCTTTTGGAAGTAAAGAAAAGAGCCATATTATGCCTACTGACTTTAAGTTTATTTTCTTTGTGTGTATAATATTCAGTTTCCTTTAGCTAAACAAGTATTTTTTGTGAACCTAAATCTCATTAAAATAGTTCAAACACCCTAAGAATCAATTTTTCCCAGGACTATGTCCGTACCCGCATAAGCCGGGAGGCAACTCCCCAACACCCCCATTGATTAATTTAACGTAGAAAGGGCGTCAAACTTCACTTTGGTACAGATACTGGCCAGATAGGCCTACTCTAGAACCGGCCTTGGCGTATTAGTTATATACATTTTTTGTAGATGAAATTAATATTAATACTTTGCATACTTAAAAATCTATATATTATACTGAAACAAACTCACGAGCATTTTAGAAATTATCACTACAGTCTGTCAGCACAAAATATGATAACACGTTGGACAACCCTGGCTAAAATACGAATCTTCTATTTCATAATAAGTTATTCCGTTCACAACTTAAAATACAACGGAGAAATATGAGCGTATAAGTTTTCATAAATGTGGTTAATTTGTGGCATTTTATTAAATATCCTTATATATTTTGTCCACCTCTAACAAAAAAAATTAATTTTAAGACAATTATGAGAGCTGTACTTTTGTTTTATTTCTATCCTGAGTTCCTGAGTAATAAACTGGTTCTACAAGAAAGCTGTAGTGGATTTCTTAGTTCAAACCGTTGAGGGAATTCTGTTGCGCGCGCCACTAACTGCGTACGCATTGTTCCACATAACAGTTAATAACTTCCAATCCATTCATAACAAACCGTTTTAAGAAACTAGTGTATGTTCCCCTTTATATTCCGCAATTAAAATCTATGCAGTGTGCTTAACAAAATATTAGTGGTTTAGATGTGAGAGGCGGCTGAATATTAGGCGCTTTTCGAAAAAAGTACGAAATGTTACAACAATGGTTCATTCAACAATGACGTTTTATAAAAAATCCTATAGGGCACTAGCAACACCGATAGACAACAATGGAACAAATGAATTGAACTGATGGACAAACCATCAGCTGTCAAAATAATAAAGTTGCAACCATAGAAATTTAAACAAGTGTAGCAATAGTAACTGCTCCTCATTTAAAACTTTTTATGATAGACAACGACTAAGTGAAAGTTTTGTATGTGTATTTGTTTGTTTTTTTGTTTTGTTTTCCAAATCAGAAGAAATTATGTTTTGACAGCTTGTTGTTTGTCCATCGATTCAATTCATTTGTTTCATTGTTGTCTTTTGGTGTTGCTAGTGCCCTATTGCAATAAAAGACATAGTTAGATACAAAAGCCGGCAATGTATTGGAGTTTGTTTCAAGTCTTTATGACTTGTGTCAACGCCTAGAGCGTCTCAAGTGAGTCAATGTGTAAACGACGCCCGGCGTCGGTCCAGGCGTCGAAAAACATAGTTCTACACGCGTCCGCTAACTACAACGTCGTTTATATATTAAGTAACTGACCATTGCAACTTTTCCAAATGGTTTTGTGTTGTTGTACAAAGTGTATGGGTCTAATGAGAAATAGGCCACCAAACCGCTCCAGTATAATAATAATAATAATAATAATAATAATAATAACAATAATTATATTTATTATTATATATATAATATTATTGTTATAATATAATAATATTATATAAATAATAATAATAATAATATTATAATTATCATCATAGTAATAAATATTATTATTATTATTATTATTATTATTATTATTATTATTATTATTATTATTATTATTATTATTATTATTATTATTATTATCATCATAGTAATAAATAATATTAAATTACTACAAACAAATCCGCATAACAAGAATAATAATGGTTTCTGTGGTGTTACCCGTGGGCTAAGTTTCAAACGAGTAGTAAAACGGTCAATGTTTTCTGAAAAGCCGCTACGAGATTTCTGTCATACAGCGGTAGGCTGCTGCGCGTACCAACAACAAAACACGCCTGGAAATACCACACAAATACTTGCACATTTTGAAAAGAATTATAAGTGACATATTTTTTTTATTTTTCTGCGTGCATGTGGCTATATGTCAATATGAAAATATCTTAACATTTCGTTTATCTTATCCGCTTTCAATGTTGTTAAAAACACGCTAATTTAGTGAAATTGAAGGCATTTGGAAAATTAATCAAAACTATATTTTCTGTTCAACAAAAATATTTTCTTTAACAATATTATTGAAGAGAAAAGATCGCAGAACACGATGATATCATTTGTTTTTCTCTGAGCACCATATCTTCAGCTACAGCGAGAGTTTTTCACGGCGCTGGCTCATAATTTGGCGTCTGCTTCGACTTGAAAAATGCGCAATCGTGACGTCACGATTATCGGGTGCGCGCGCACCACCAAAACTTGGGTCCTTTCAATAATTTATTATAAATTTCTGGTACAAGCTAGAGACTTCTAGTTTTCTCTATAAATCATTAAAAAGTAACGCATTTTATAAAGCCGTAAAATCACAGTGTTGTGATGCCCTTTAAGTAAAAACAATGAATTACACAGCCATCACACACGACAGGAAAACAACATTCACTTAGAACACCACAGTAGCAAACTTTCTCAATTAAACTCTATTTCAAAACTAAACTATTTAATAAACTCCCTAACAGCATAAAACAAATAACTTCAATTGTTAAATTTAAACAAACGGTGAAAAACATGCTATTAAACAAAGCATACTACTCCATCAAAGACTATTTGGAAGAGAAATAGTGTAGGGCCTAAATATAAGTTATTGTAAAGTTAAACCTATTGTATATAGAATATGATATAGTAATGTAGGGCCTACATATTATGTTATTGTAAAGTTGTAAAGCTATTGTATATATATAATATAATAATATGTAGGGCCTACAAATAAGTTATTGTTAAGTTGTAAGCCTTTTGTGTATAGGGCCTAAGTTAAGTAAATTAGTTATTAGAATAACAAAATAGTTTGAATGTCCAATTAAATATGTACATATATGTATGTATTTATCAAAGACAAAATAAACATATCTATCTATCTTCATGACTAACATGAATACCTATTAAAAAGATGATCGAACGGGATCCGTATTCGAGATATTCGCGTTGGTATGTCGTAATATCCGCCGTGCCCGGCGAACATTACAATTAATCTGGCAACAGCGCTGTGACCGCATGACGTCACGTTGCAGTCTGCTCACGAGTTTCTATAGCCCATATCACACTACAATTGGAATCGTAGACTGGAGTCGCCAATTGCAATCTCAATCTACAATTATCCAATCACACTTGACCAGCTGACAATCATAAAATCGTTCAACTAGGAAATAAATTCAACAATAATAACTAAAAAGACAAGCCTTAATCACAAACAAATATATAATTAAAGTTATTGGCTCTTTGTTTCAACTATACAATCACTCATAATGGCATATCCATTGAGATAGTGGATCGTAGCAGGTTTCTTGGCCTTACACTCGACTATAAGTTGAAATGGCTGTCTCATATTGAGGGCTTGTGTAAGCGTCTCAGCAGCTCATGCTTTATGATTCGGGCACTAGCCTCGCAATGTGACAGGGAAACTACAAAGATGGTTTATTATGCAAATGTTCATTCGTTAATTTCGTATGGAATATTATTCTGGGGTGCCACCACACATGTCACAAAAGTATTCACTTTACAAAAAAGGGCACTGAGGTACATGATGCACCTGGGAGTGAGGGACTCATGTCGTCCATATTTTAAGGAATTGAAGATTTTAACAGTAACCTGCTTGTACATACTAGAGATCATCATGTTTGTGCATGACTTTCCAAAATACTTTCATACGAATGAAAGGATTCACAGTTTCAGTACAAGAGGTAAACTCAACCTGCATCAGGTGGGTCATAGACTCAAATTGTTAGACAGTGATCCGGTCCATATGGGTGTGAAAGTGTTTAATAAACTACCACATGCCATTAAACAAGTTATGTACACTACCAGCAGAGAAGTATTTAAGCTATTAGTAAAAAAGCATTTGCTAGAAAATAGTTTTTATACCTTGACAGAATTTTTTAATCATGTGTAAATATGTACCATGCTGCAGCTCATGTATTATTAGTTCTTTAGTCACTTTAGGATTTTTCTTTACATATTTTAAGTTTTAAGTAGTCATAACTAGTATCAATGTACATTGGTAAAGCAATGGAATGTATGTATATTTAGTGTTTAAGACAACTATGACAACTTCAAAAACTCGCATACCATTAACTTGTGTATATGCAATTGAGTGTATAAAAGAAGGCTATTCAAATAAATAAATAAATAAATTAAAATAGTTGTTGCTTGAGGTTATGTTGTGACAGTGCTCAATTCGTATTTAACTGTTCTCGTTCCTGATTGGTTCACGTGACTCGGATCTACGATTCCCAATCTTATTTTAGAGCTCCGTCTATAAAAAGATTGCAACCGTAGACTGACTGAACTGAGCTTCTGCGCATGCGCCGCCAATCGTAAGCTCCAATCTACGATTGCAATTGTCAGTTCGAAACCTAATGTGATATGGCCTTATGTCGAGTGAAGGGTGTGGGTGTGGCCTTGTATGTTCTAGTGGAGTTCTCAGCTCTAATCTTCTCAGTACTTCTTATTTGACATTTGTTTTTTCAGCCAAATGAGATAGGCTACTACTTCTCTGTACGTATGACGTATTTATTTTATGAATTATTCACGTTAGGCCTAACTTAGGCATTTCCATCACATGACTGTAATAATACTATGTCCAATAAAATATGAAAATATGAATATGAATAATATAAATATAAAAAATAAAAATTGTTGTCTACCAGAGTATTTCCCGGTTTCCCCCCTTGTTTCGTAATGACCTCGTGCCCTAGCGATCAAATTGTGATTTTTGTAGTTACTCTTTTAGCCCATAAGACACCGTCTTTCGGGGCGTAGGGTTTAAGTCTATGCCTGGTAATTTTTGGCGTGGTAGAAATAGGCAAATACGCTTACGTCTAGGCTAAGGGCGTATCTCAATGCTCTATTTTGACGCTAGTGGACTAAATAGAAAATGTAGGAGCATATTGTATTATACGAATGGATGGGGGTTCTAGATAATTAGCCTAGGAGCACAATAATACAAAAGATGTACTTAGATAAGAAATAATTGGATTTATGTATGAGAACATCTATTATATGCATAGGACTATTTCACAATAATGGGTGATACTCTCACTACCACAGTAAGCTTACAAAAAACTAAGGTTGCCCATCGATGTTAAATTACAACATCAACATCGAAATCAAAACATCAATGTCACATCGCAATGTCGGAAATTTTTCGACATCGACATCAAACCTGAAATAATCGACATCGGAAAAAAATTTCCTTGAACAATGTAAAAACTAAAAACAAAAACTAACAAAATCGTTTCTTGTTCATTGCAAAACCTTCTGGTAAGTTGATATTAGGTTTTAACCTTGTTGACGAGCAGAGTACAGATATTTTTTATGATTATTATTTTGTGTAAAAAACGATTTGATTAATGAAAAAAAAAATCGATGTCAGAAATTTGCATCGACATCGATTATTAATCGATTAATCGATGTTGATGGGCAACCTTACAAAAAGCCTATCTTTATGCACACAAAGTTTCATTCTACATTCATTCATATTATTCTAGGCCTACTATGTCACTGATGTAGTTGTTAATCACCATACAGTAGACCCATAGGTCTATTTCGATGGCATCACTTACAATCTATCGTTCGGCACTGTCATTCGAATCGATTTGTGTCACACCATCGGAAACAAAAATAATAGGTAGGCCTACTTGACTTTATGTGGTAACTTAGTCACATTGTATTCATCTTTTGTCAGGACACATTAAAAACACAGCTTGGAAAAACATTGTGAAACAAAAATTATACTCAATACACGTTCACAGCAGACCTAATATTTGTAGGCCTAAATTAAAAATATTTTGCCAACAAAAGACGAAAGAAACATGACAAGTGTACTAAATGTAGCCCATACAACAGGCCTTCCTGCATAGTATGGCTTTCATAAAGGTAATACAAATATAGGCTAGGTTCTACCATACACATTGCTCAGTACAGGTTTATGTCAATTGAATCACTCATAATCTATCGTTTGGCAGACTGTCATTCGAATCGATTCGTGTCGTGTCTACTGTCAAGGCGTACTTGACTTTATGCGGTAACGTCAGTCAAAGCATATTTATCTTTTGTCGTGACACATTCAAAACACAGCTTGAAAAAAAACATTATGAAATAAAAATTATACACAATACACGTAGGCCTAGGCTACTGATAGCAAATGGTAAAAATACATTCAGTATTTCAAGCAACACAGCCTATTCTTCTGTCGACTAGCGTTACCAGTCTTTAAACATCATTAGAAACAAAAATAATAGGTAAATAGTACAGATAATATAGTCATGGCACTTTCAGACCTAATATTGTAGGCCCAAATTAAAAATTTTGCCAACAAAAGAGTAAACGTATCAATCGTCGTCAGCCATGTTTACGTCGCATGTATCAGTCCTGCCAACATAACTAACCAATGCCATGTTGCCAAGTCGCCGTGTGTTTAGAAACTTATACACTACGTTTATCAGGGCTTTTTAAGTCGATTTAAGGTAAAACGGTTTCCGTAAGTCGATACGTTTATCAAGGCGTTGACTATTCCGCGTAAAAAAGTAACCTTGATATTCTCCCGACAGATGTCGTCAAATCGTCTTAAAACACGTACAGTAAGGCGGTGCGCAACATTCAGTAAGCGGTGTTACACACCTACATAACCTATCGCGTTCGCGCCTTGCAATAATTGTCAAATGAGTACACTCAGTTGCCGCTAGGTTGCGGAAAGATGGCGTCTTAAACCGTTTTAAGTGTTTATCACGTCAAATTAAATCGGTTTAACTGTTCTAAGTCACTTTGGAAAGTGACCTAAAGTTAAACCGTTTTTAGCTAAATCGATGTGTTTACCAACACCATTAAACCGATTCAACCCTTAAAACGATTTACTTAAACCGGTTTAAAGCTCCTGATAAACGTAGTGATTGATAGGTAAAATAAACTCCTTCCTTTGTGGCAGTGGCGGCTCGTGGGGGTTATGAGAGGTGGAGCTGTAATACAACATGTGAATTTCTTCTTCAGAGACACAAAGACGTACACCCCCCCCCCTCCCCCAAAACAAAAACAAATGGCACTTTTGTCTAAATAATATCAAAGACATTATTGAGCTGCATAACGTTTGTTATGTGTTTTTTAGAACCGTCATGTGCTGTAATTTTATTTAACATGTGGCTTAGCTCCGTTACACCTGTTTTCGTCCACGATGGATTCCCCCCAAAAATAATGCATGGAAAACAGAACACTGCATTCTTTATACTGTAGGCCTATCCACACACCCAATCAAACATAGTATAATAGCAGTTTTGGAATTTATGTTCCTACTTCTTGCTGTTACTTTTACTGGCCTGTTTTATTCATAGGTTGCACGTACGTCACATCTTTGCGCGTGGCGGCCACATTTGTGATCAAACTTTGACGTTGCCATGAAGAAACAATTAAAGGCTGTTGTGGTAGAACACAAAAATTCTTAGTTCTTTAAAATTCAGCGTTTTTTTTTTTTAAATAAAATTGGTATGTGTTGTAATTTTTAATTGTTTTATTACTTATGTTTACTTTTTAAATTCGAAATTAGGCTTATTTATCACATTTGAATAGTATTTGCCAATGATCTAGGATTGGTCCTCATCAATTGTGTCGCAATCATGGCCGCTGTGAAATCACGTGGGAACTATGAATAGTGAGTTCTGGGGTTTGGCGACCGAGTTTTTTAGTCTCCAACTTTTCTTCAAGTCTACGAGAAGCATAAGGTCTGTCCAATAATGCAGCTACAGAATTCATTTTGGTCTGATTAATATTAAGTATTACATTTCAGTCAATTACTTGATATCAAATACCGTGCGCCGCGCCATACATGAAACGGAACATGGTACACAGGTGCTAGGCCATGTGCTTCGCCACACATATTAATGTTAGTTTAATGTTTGCCATTTAATTAAATAACTCACCGATGTAATGCGGAATAAGCCGAATAACACACGCAAAGAACACCACGCAATATAATAACGACAACACGATCATACGAAGCACTATTGTACATTGGTTATGATCTTAATTAGGCACGACAGGCTATTCAAAACACAAAACACAACACCGAACCGAAACTATTTGCAAAGAACAGCAGCCGACAGGTTGACGACACTCGCTGTGAGAAAGTAACCAATCACGGCTGTGGGTGATAAGGTGGACTCCCTCTATAGCTAGGCAAGGGAAGCTTGCCGGCTGGACATTGCATGTCGCTGTTTGAATCACAGAGCAGCCACGCCGTAAATTTGTGGATAGAAAACTCCTTCGCGGGATGAAGGGAAAAGCGCGGGAATAGCTAGATCGAGCAGAACCGCTCACAGCGCGCAGTGCAGAATACACATACTGCCGCAACGGCCGTCATTGGGGATACACGTAATCGTGCTGTACGTGCAATTAAAATGCATCTAAAACCACACATCAAACGAAGTCTTGTCAGTCTATCTTAGCCATTTGGTCAATGTTGGGGAAAATAGATAAGTGAAGTTTCTCTCAAATTTAGGTGGCCCTGCAGCGCCACAGCACCTTAGGTAGAGCCGCCACTGCTTTGTGGTTTTGAAGATACTAATGTCGATGAAGTACATATATTTAACGATTTCATGTTCGTTTGGCATTTTTTCAGCAATATTTTCCCAAATGCTAAAAAAAAATCTGTAGTGTATAACTTAACAATAACAACAACAACCTTAAATGTTAACAGTTGGCTAACATGCATAACATAACAGGCAGCGCCCAACCGGAAGCGCTATCTGTTGTAATTAGGGCTGCCCAACGATAAAAAAAATCATATCGATATCGCGGGAAGAAATATCGATATCGCGTCGCGATATCGAAGTTTTCAAGTGACGTATCGATATCGGCGATATCGCCACATCGAAACTTTTCTCGTCTGTTTTTAGGATTTACAGGCCAGCTAGAGGTCATTTTTTAAACAATATTACGTAAAGAAATATTTTAGCTTTGAAATGTCTTACTATGTGTGTCAATTTGTTTGTTGTACTATTCAAATTGTAAAATATCCACACAAAACAGCGATGGTGTGGTTGGCGTCACGTAATTTTTTTGTATCAATTAGCTTATTAGCAACAAGTTCGATATCGTGATATGTACGATATATTAATTCTATATCGATATCGAATTATTTATCTATTATCGATATTGTATCGAATTATCGATATCGTTGGGCAGCCCTAGTTGTAATCACCGGTAAGTGTCAATACAATAAAAGTGATCTACAATCAATCAGTCAGTTTCTCTATATATATTCCTCATCCTTAACGATTAACAAATACTACACTGGCGACGAGAATCGGATAACCATTTTCTCAAGTCTCAACGGTGAATCTGGACATTCCACCCTTGGAATCGATTCCAAATAGGAGGCGATAATCAAGCCGAACGATGGGCTCGCTGGAAGGACCAATTCAACTATTACGTAGGGGCAACCAACATTGCCGGATCTTCCCGTAGGCGTAATCTACTCCTTCACATGGCTGGACCATCCGTGCAAGACATTTTCAAAAGACTGAAAGACACTGGCGAGACTTACGAAACCGCACTAGAGAAACTAGATGACTACTTCACGCCTAAACGCAACATCTCATACGAACGACACATGTTCCACCACACCAAACCAAACGAAAACGAAAAGGTCGACGAATACGCAACACGTCTCCGTGAGTTAGCCAGGTACTGTGCATTTCCCGAAGGAGTCGAGGATGAAAATATCCGAGACCTCATAATCGATAACTGCCAAAGCAATAACTTAAGGCGTCAACTTCTAAAAGTAGGCCAAGACGGGACTGAACTAACCCTGGACCAAACTCTAACAATGGCACGTCATCACGAAGAAAGTGAAAAACAAGCCAAAGCCATCGAGAAAATAGAAACAAAACCTCAAGGTGACATCAACTACATTCAACAAGGCAAGTCCAAATCCGGTCCTAGCAGCCAATACAACTACAAGTCCAGACAAAACTATCACAACTCTAGGCCTAGTCGACAAGACAGCAAACCTAAGCAAACTAACAACTACAGTTCTAGCTCAAACGACAAGAAGGTACTGTAATCATAATCACCTGTTTCCGCTGTGGGAACCAAGGCCACCATAGACGAGACTGTCGCTGTAGTCGAGGAGTCACATGCAGCAAATGCGGAGGCAAGAACCACCTACCAAGAGTCTGCAGAACTAAAGATCGACAAGAACAAACCAAAAACATCAGGCACATACTTGGGTCAAAATACAACACCCCCATTTAGAACGATTTACAAAGGAACAATAATTCTAATTACTTCATAAATAAATAGAAAAACCCCTCAAGAACTGTTATATACTGTTTTAAATAACACTACACTATACAAAGAAATAAAAAGTAATATTTATGTTAATTTACTTTTAAATATGTTGTTGTTTTGAATGGGTAGTTCACTTCATCAATTGACTTTAAAATGTAAAAACATTTCTGCTGTTGGCTGCAGTACCCTTTGCTGTAGTTATTAATCACTGCAAATCTGCTCCCTCCATACATCCCCCCCCCCCTACATGACTCATTGTGCAAATTCTTTCTGTCACTCACTACTCCAGGCTTGGCTTTTATCGCTCTGCAGCAACACACTGCAAACTACGGCAGCAATGACAATGATATTGCGATGTCCATGGGAGGAGTAGAGATGTGCAAGGACTAACTGCAGCAACACGTCCTGCAGACCCCGGCAGCAATGACAATGATATTGCGATGTTCATGGGAGGAGTAAAGAGATGTGCAAGGACTAACTGCAGCAACATGTACTGCAGACCACGGCAGCAATGACAATGATATTGCGATGTCCATGGGAGGAGTAGAGATGTGCAGGGACTAATTGCAGCAACACGTACTGCAGACCCCGGCAGCAATGACAATGATATTGCGATGTCCATGGGAGGAGTAGAGATGTGCAAGGACTAACTGCAGCAACATGTACTGCAGACCACGGCAGCAATGACAATGATATTGCAATGTCCATGGGAGGAGTAGAGATGTGCAGGGACTAACTGCAGCAACACGTACTGCAGACCCCGGCAGCAATGACAATGATATTGCGATGTTCATGGGAGGAGTAGAGAGATGTCCAAGGACTTATGGTGAATTCACGACCTTGCGTTGCGCTACGCAACTTTGAACTTCGAAGTCCTAGCAGCCAATCATGAGCATCATCAGTGCGCGACTGTGCGATGCTGCAAACATTGTTCAACTTTCCAACGCCTTCTTGATCCTTGCGGCATGTATGATCTGGGATACTCGGGTTTCCAAGGTCTACTTGATCTCCGCCTAGCGGAGGCTCGTCGACGAGCCTCCGCTAGGCGTTGATCAAGTAGACCTTGCTCGGTTTCAACTGTCAAGTGAACAGCTGTTGACAATTGAATAGTAAACATGGCAATTTGTAAGATACAATATAAACGTTATTTACTTCGTTATCGGCGAAGAAGGCGCATTTTATTATGTCTGCATTACTTTGGAATACAAAGACAATTGTGGTTGCAGAACACGAAACAGTGGCAAGTACGCCCTATTTTCCAAACACGACGCATTGATGGAAGTTATTACAAACTCGTCCCAGTGATGAGGTTAAATGATTTGACGTCTCATGAAAATTATTTTCGCATGTCGCCTACCGTGTACGATGAGTTATTAGAATTAATTAAAACGTATCTCACAAGACACCGGTACTTTGACACTTCGTTGATAAGATTTTCGAGATCCAGTCTTTACTCTTTTCACGCAGAATTCACGTGTTCAAATTTGGTACACAGTTTAAACAACAGCCTTCTCGAACGTCGGTTCAATCCGCGCAAGGTCCACTTGATCTCCGATCAAGTAGACCTTGAATCCGCGGTTTGACCCGTCGAGAAGGCTGTGGTTTAAAGCAAGGCCGTGAACAGATGATGAAGTCAACGCAATGCAACGCAACAAAGTCCAACGCTCAGCGCAGCGCAACGCAAGGTCGTGAATTCACCATTTGCAGCCACAGCAAAATCATTATATTTTAAATTGTTTAAAATGTCTTATGTATTGTTGTATTACTGGCAAAAAATCCACTATCAATATCAATTTTTTAATAACGATATTGCGACACGATATTTGCAAAATGGCGCCAATATCGATACTGAAAACAATACCAATGAACATCTTTAATTCCTAGCGTCAGATATTAAACCAATTTTATCCTCCACTACAAGAATTGCAATGAATGCACAACACTCTTTATGTTAGCTCTGGCCTGTGATTGGACATGTTGCAATCAAATGCAAGCAAACGAAAACTTTCATCTGAAGTTAGCAAGTGAACATAATGCTACCCTACATTTTAGAACATGATTGTCTGGCTTGCATTGCCAAACAGAACTTATGATGTAACTCATCTCTCTTGCATACAATGCATGTTGTTTTTATTGATGAAAGGCCTATATTTCCAACTTTGTCTCTGACTATGGTCCTTATCAAATAAGCTTAGGAGATTAATTTCTGTCTTCAGGTTTTTTGTATGGATAGTCGATGTAATCGAAGATGTCTTCTTCCGACGTTACAGGAACTGGCTCACCTGCTATGCCTAGAAGAGAAGTATAACAATACCATTGTAGTCTTTAACAATACTAAACTGTTAGGTCATCATACAACGTTCGCACCTAAGGCACGGTCTTATAACGCCCGGCTAAATGTTTAGCACTGGGCTAAATAATTTAGCCAAGGGCTAAAGTTGAAAATGGCTCTTACAACGCCTGGCTAACATTTTAGCCACGGCTTAAATTTCCTGGCCACTCGTCGATGTCCCAGCTTAATTTTAACGCTGGCTAAAGTTGTTGACATCTTCATAAAATATGGCGTCGTTGGCTATCACTGACAGTGATTCCAATGACAAATGGTTAATACGTTCCTTCAATTCATAAAATTACCTGTGACATAGTAAGTAGTAAATGTGCCTACCCCCACAGTGTTTCTCTATACAATTTGCACCAATTTCTGGTTATTTTCTATAGGGAATTTGCAACTGACGTCACAGCCGAACTACAACAATGTAACAAATGAATCGAACTGATGGACAAACAGCGAGCTGTAAAAATAATAAAATTGCCACGTTATGAAGAAAACGAGGTATGGCGATAGTAACTGCTCACCAGTTAAAACGTTTAATGATGGGCAACCAAGTTGTGAAAGTTTTGTATGTTTCTTGTTTGTTTTGAAGATTTGTTTTCAAAATCAGAATATTTTATTGTTTGACAGCTTGCTGTTTGTCCATCGATTCATTTAATTTGTTTCATTGTTGTAAAGCAAGCTTGCAAGAAGCCTTTTGAGTAATTTGACAACCATCACGTTTTGTCGCAGTTTCAAAAAAACAATATATATGTCACATTTGTTTGTTTTCTTTTGAATCCCATTGCTGTGTTAACTCCAATGAGAGATATATTGCAATCAATACTACCGAAAATCTATTGCCAACACTGATGGAAACATATTAAACCACAGCGAGCTTAGCGGTGGGCCAAATTTAGTTCATAAGACCCGTCCACAGTGAAGCACTGGCCTAAATTTTAGCCCGAGACTAAATTTAGACCGGTGCTAACGATATTTAGCCAGGCGTTATAAGACGGGGCCTAAGTCGCCTATTATGACAGGCAGAGCTACCCTGCACCAATTCTTTCCTATCTCCAAACAAGGGTACCAAAGCTACATTTTATCATTTTCATTTTGTTTAATTTTATTCTCATACTAGTTCAGGGGAATGTAATCACCGTTTTCAGTTTTTTGACTTATGCGCATCATACAAAAGTTTAACTTTGAAATTGAAACATCAACTGGTATAGCGAGTATATTTGTACCAGTTGATTAAAATAACGATAAAAAAAACGCTATAAAGGTTATGCAACTGAAAATCAAAATACTTAAAATTTTAATACTGTAGGTACCAAATATGTTTTTGAACTACGTACTACTGTATAAAAGTAATTGTTGATCACAAGTCACAATAGGGTTGCCAACTATTGAATATGAAAATACGGGAATTTTAAAATTGATGCGAAATGTAGAGGGAAAGAGGACGGCGATGTTCCAGTTGCCGAAGGCCAAATCGCCGCAGGCGCAAAAAATTTTTATCTTATAATAGACGTTAGGTCCCAGAAAATGAGTTTAGGGATTAGATATTAACTTTGCAGGTGTAATTTTCTCATTCAAGTAATGTTTAATTTGGGAGGGTAAATTGAATTAATGTGTATAGTTTAAGCTGGTTACCTTCTACATTTTGTCAAGGTCAAGCTATTTTGCATCACGTAGAATCTTTATATCCCGTTTTAAATAATTATAAAATTTTTGACACGAAAGTGAATAAATACCAACAACTTGAAACTCAGCTGGTTGATCTGTTTCTATTGTCTAGCCATTTCAAAATGCTCAAATGCTGGAAACTGTGTAGGCCTACTGTTAGTAGGCGGAAGTTTACGAAATGTGTATTTTAAAACAAACTGTGAAAATACGGGAAAAGTGATTCCCGTGTAGAGTTGATACGGGAAGCGGGAAATCACAGTGGAAAACGGGATTTCCCGGGAAATACGGGAGAGTTGGCAACCCTAAGTCACAACCAGGTTATTTTTACAAAACTTAGTTCGACGTGAGGTGGAATAAAGTACAGTAGCACTAATGCCAGTAGCTTACCGGCAGCTGAAAAATTAAGAACAAAATAATTTTGGAACTTTCAGAGGTCAATATTTTAATTTCAAATCTTCTATCTTCTTCTATCTTCTATCTTCTTCTATCTATATATATAAAAATGAAAGTATGTTTGTTTGTCCTTTATGCATGACTACACCATTCATCCGATCTCCATGAAACTTGGCACATAAATGTATTTTTTCATGGGGAAGGTTTGTACGAGAGCGATTTTTGAAAAAGTGCCCCATGTTTTGAGAAAACGGCCCTTTTTGGCCCAATGTATAAGGTATAGGAAGTTTTGTTGTTGTGTCTGAATCATTCATTTATTCACTGCCTTCTCTACATCCCTCAAGATACATTGTACCTAGCTTCCGTTTCCCAGTCGCATAGGGGCCGGTGTACACTGTGATAGGATCATGGACATGACATTTCCGTTCACACAACAGGGGGCGGTGTACACTGTGATAGGATCATGGACATTTGCAAACCACTGAGACGCCAACATGCAATATCACCAAAAATTCAGGAATGGGTAAAGTCCTCCAAACATGTAAACTTATCATATGGGACGAATGCACAATGGCTCACAAAAAAGCATTGGATGCTCTTGATCGTACACTGCAAGATTTGAGGGGAAATGGACTGCCCTTCGGTGGAGCACTCATTTTATTGTCTGGTGATTTTCGACAAACTCTGCCAGTTATACCACGTTCAACACCGGCTGATGAACTTAATGCAAGTCTCAAATCATCAGTTCTATGGCGACATGTAAAGAAATTGAATTTGAAAACTGATTTTCGACAAACTCTGCCAGTTATACCACGTTCAACACCGGCTGATGAACTTAATGCAAGTCTCAAATCATCAGTTCTATGGCGACATGTAAAGAAATTGAATTTGAAAACCAATATGCGTGTTCAAAAGGTTCAAATACAAAATGATGCATCCGCCGAACGTTTCGCAAAACAATTGCTGGATATTGGGAATGGGAAAATGACAATTGAAAAATCTACACAATGTATCACATTGCCAACAAACTTTTGTAAGATTACATCTACTAAAGACGAATTGATTCAAAATGTTTTCCCAAATATCGCGCAAAGATCGCAGCAACGCACGACGGGTAAGCTAGTTAAACAATAAACTTTTGTACCGGTATGTTATGCATATGTATTTTAGAAAACTGAAAACGGTGATAACAACAGCCTTTACACTCCCTCCTACATAGTAGGCCCAAGTAAATTCATTGTGTTTAAGTTGACTCCATTGAACACATGCTAGGCAAGAGTTCTCCAGTAGCTTTATTGCCCACTCTCGTCCATGTAGGCTATACATGTTTATTTGATAATACATGCTGGCAATGTTTATTTTATATACTTGGGCCTACTGTTTATAATATCACACAATAGCTATGGATTGGACTGTTATTTACTATTTAGTTAAACAATTTTATATTGTCTGATGGGAATTCATCTTTATATATGCCCGTTTTAGTGGCTTACTAAGGGTGAACGTTTTTTGTGGTCTGTCCCAGTGTCCCAAAAATAGTTGTTGGGATGGAAAAATGTCTGGTTTTTCAGAATAGGGAATGTGCATAAATTTTGTACAGGGAATGCTCTGTAAGTACGTGGAATATATTGTTATTCATCTAAAGACCTCAGAAACTTAATTTAAAAGTTTTAAAATTATTAACTCATAATACTCCTATAAAAGTTCAAAGATTTTGATTATCTTTTTCCCGCACTATTATTTTTAAACGATATGCGACGTCACAATCCATGTAAATCACTGCTTATATGAATGACTTGGCGGTGGCCTCCTCGACGAAACAATCAAATTTTCAAGGTGATCAAGCTAACCGTGTCAAAATTTTTACTCAAGCCGTTGTCAAGTCTGCTTTATATGAATAACAACACCCAATATTTACTGATATTTTATGAAAATAGGTTTGGTAATATTGTTTTTAATAGTAATTGGGCTTCAAAGTTAATTATTAGGCGTACTAGACATTAATTCGATTTTATATGATTTTGGATATGATAATTTCCAAAAATAGTCCTTTGCATAACGAGAATGACGGTATAAAATTTGGGTCAAAGCATGACATATTATATCAAATGAAAGCTTGAGACGAGTACTTTTCAAAAAACCATGATATACCTCTGGCAAATCCAGCTTTCTATGTCGAAACTAGGGTCAAAGGTCAAATTTGTAATTTTTTTAATAATTTTTAATTAAATAATGAAAAATGTTTGCAAGTTTAATCATACACTTTTAGTAAAGGCCGATCCACAATTGAAATAAGAGTTGCAATAAGAATCCGTGAAATAGTGAAATAACAACCAACTGGTTCACAACAGTCCCGTAGTACCTTATTTCAACATAGGACAGCGTTTCAATCGAGCACTTTTCGACCGGATCTGACGCCATAGTCACGGCCTACTCCAAACCTATAGCAGGCCGTGGCTAAATGTGGCTTTGCACTGCGACTTTTTTCCATTCGCAGCGCCAGCACCGACAAACAAAGAGCTGTCAAAATAATAAAATTGCAACATTATGAAGAAAACGAGGTATGGCAATAGTAACTGCTCACTAGTTAAAACGATTAATGATGGGCAACCAAGTTGTAAACGTTTTGTATGTTTCTTGTTTGTTTTGAAGATTTGTTTTCAAAATCAGGATATTTTATTGTTTAACAGCTTGATGTTTGTTGATCGATTCATTTAATTTGTTTCATTGTTGTAAAATAAGCTTGCAAGAAGCCTTCCTAACGTGGACGACGACGACAATAACAACAACAACAACGACGATAATATCCGGTTCGACTGGAGTAGGCCTTCTCTTCTCGAGCTTTGATTGGTTCGTCATAAGAAGTTGAAATAAGAAATGGAATTGAATATGACTATTTCAATCCACTGTGACAGTTGTGAACCATAGCATTGTTATTGCATGTTCCATTTCGCTTAAACCTTATTGCTATTTCACTATTTCAACTCTTATTTCAATTGTGAATCCGCCTTAAGGTAAATGTATTATGTTTCTTTAAAAAAAATTAAATTACCCATTTTATTTAGCCTTTTTTGACCTTAATTGAGGTCAATTTCCTCAAAATGGGTAATTTTTTAAAATTTTCTTCGATATTGGCCAATATTCATTATGTAAACATACTTACTCATAAATACGTTAAAATGAATAGTTCTTATTGTTATCACATTGTTTTCACGGTATTCATCCAAAATGGCGGCTAAAGGTCAATAGGTAAGTATATCGTCAAACTAGGTCTAGTAACTAAAATATTACTTGTGGGTACTCTAAAGACGCAGAATTTTAACTGCAATTACAATAACGAATAACAATATAATGTTTTAATCGTAAGAGAATGTAATTATCATGTAACTTATAAACTACTTAAGATTGTTACTGAATTTCTAATTAATGTCCTCAGACATCAGGGTATTCTTGAATGGGTGTGCAACTGCAACAAAATACATTTTTAGAAAAGAGCATGATAATGCTGAGATACGTGATATGATAGTATGATATGATATCTGTCCTAGAAGTCACTGACTAGTGGTCAAATTAATCAAAATTGAAGTCAAAATCACTAAAAATTGAAGTCGTCAGATTAATCACCTTCTGATTCACTGGAATTCTCATGCTGGGTACCGATATTTGGACAGTCCTTCAGCTTACACGCGTGGGTACACTTCAGCTGATTGGCCAAACACTCATAGGTCGGCATCTTGCAAACACCCCAACAGTTACAGGCTAGGAGATCCATAACGGTCAAAGGTACTGGAGTTCCAATCATCCACTCGTTGCTCAGATCTCCTTCTGCCGTGGTTTTCCATCCATAGCCACAGATCAGGAACATCAGGGTTGGCTTCCAAGCAACGTATCAATAGATCGTGTTTTGTTGATAACTCACAGTCGCAGGATATGAAGCAGTAAGCAATTGTTACAAGGTGGTAGCTGATTAGACTTCATACCATCACACTTACTTCTAAAAAGCTCGTAGCGCAGCAGGTTGACGCATGACAGAGTCGTGGTCAAAGAGCAGAGTTTACAGACAAACTCTTCGAGTTTTTTTTATGCATCGATAGAAACTCTCCAGTCCTGACCCATCTTGCTTAGCTTGACACAGAAATGCGAGTTTTTTCTCATGATACTCAAAGTTCTCTTTTTCCCTTTACCACTGAATGAGCTCACTCAGGTTGGAACTCATAGTCGTCCCCTACACCTATAGATGCGCCCGTTGTTAACAAGGTAACAGTTTCATACAATGTCATTTCCCATATAGAAATCATATCCATAGCAACATTGGGTGCCTCTAAGTGAAGTGGCCAACTATGAATCCCAACCTTTGTCACAACCAGTGCATGGAGGTCAGGAAGGGTATTACATACTTCGAATCCCAACGAACTCGCTAGTTTTTACACATCTTCGAAGTGTGTTTGATTTTTGGTAGTCAAGCGTCAACCAGCTGCCCTACGAGCTTTTTAAAAGTAAATGTGATGATATTAAGTCAAATCAGCTACTATACCTAATAGCTCCATAGCAACATTGGGTGCCTCTAGGTGAAGTGGCTGACTATGAATTCCAACCTTTGTCACAACCAGTGCATGGAGGTCAGGGAGGTTATTACATACTTCGAATCCCAACGAACTCGCTAGTTTTTACACATCTTCGAAGTGTGTTTGATTTTTGGTAGTCAAGCGTCAACCAGCTGCCCTACGAGCTTTTTAAAAGTAAATGTGATGATATTAAGTCTAATCAGCTACCACCTTGAAACGATTGTCTACTGCTTCAAATCCTGTGGCTGCGAGCTAAATACCAAACAGCGGTCTGGATACGTTGTTTGGACGCCAACCCTGATGTTCCTGATCCGCGTGGCTATGAATGGGAAACCACGGCAGAAGGAGATCTGAGCAACGAGTGGATGATTGGAACTCCAGTACCTTTGACCGTTATGGATCTCCTAGCCTGTAACTGTTGCCGTGTTTGCAAGATGCCGGCATGCGAGTGTTTGGCCAATCAATAAAAGTGTACCCACGCTTGTAAGCTGAAGGATTGGTACAAATACCAGTACCAGTACCAGTAGCCAGCATGAGAATTCCAGTGAGTCAGAAGGTGATTAATCTGACAACTTGGACAGTGACTGCTAAGGTAGGTATAACATAATACTAGTATCATATCACGTATCTCAGCATGGTCATGCTTCAATAAATACCATTATCTATCTATCTATCTATCTTTTCTAAAAATGTATTTTGTTGCAGTTGCACACCCATTTAAGAATACCCTGATGTCTGAGGACATTTATTAGAAATTCAGTAAGAATCTTAAGTTGTTTATAAGTTATATGATAATTACATTCTCTTACGATTAAAACATGATATTATTATTCGTTATTGTAATTGCAGTTAAAATTCTGCGTCTTTAGAGTACTCACAAGTAATATTGTAGTTACTAGACCTAGTTTGACGATACTTACCAATTGACCTTTGACCGCCATTTTGAATAAATACCGTGCAAACAATGTAATAACAATAAGAACTATTCATTTTAACGTATTTATGAGTAAGTACGTTGATATAATAAATATTGGCCAATAAATCGAAGAAAATTTTAGAAATTACCCATTTTGAGGAAATTGACCCCAATCAAGGTCAAAAAAGGTAAGTAGGTAATTTAATTTTTTTTTTATAAACTTTATACATTTATGTTACTAAAAAAGTATTTTTAAACTTGCAAACATTTTTCGTTATTTAATTAAAAATTATTAAAAAAATTACAAATTTGACCTTTGACCCTGGTTTTGACACAGAAAGCTGGATTTGTTAGAGGTATATCATGATTTTTTGAAAAGTACTCGTCTCAAGCTTTCATTTGATATATGTCATCCTTTGACCCAAATTTTATACCGACCAGGCCTTTTTCGAGCGTTATGGAAAGGACTAATAAGCGTTATTATTTTATTTATCATTTTATGATTGGTTGATTGCAAGGTCTACTTGGTCTCCGCCTAGCGGAGGCTCGTCACGAGCCTCCGCTAGGCGGAGATCAAGTAGACCTTGGGTTGATTGCTGATACATGGAAAGTGACGTATGCACCGTTTTTCCCGCCATAAATGTTTGTGAAACTTTCAGCTCGTTTTTATAAATGAAACTTTATTCTATGTCATCGAAATAAACGATTTTTGTATGCAGGAAGTTAATCCTAATCTAGTAAAATGCTAAACAAAAATGACGCATATTCCCTATTCAACCAATTATTTATTAATTTCTTTAAATTAATAACAATTATGATGATTCCAAATGAAAATTAATAGCATTCATAAAAAATAATGAAATTCAACTCAGGTTTACCACTTTGCTACTACTGTACATTGACCTTCAATAATACAATGTTGCTCGCTTGGTCTTGTCTGGCCAGGGGTGGGGGGATGGGGCTGCCGACTGTTAATGAGCAGAATGACACATCATAGGTGGCTAGCGCTACAGAAGTCAAGCGAGTAGATCGAAGACCCCGAACCTTCTACTAGCAGTTCATCAGTGTCTCGCGTAGAAAGCACACGCATTGTCACACTCAACCCAAAATGTTGCCTGACAAGATTGAGTTTACCTAAAGAACATTCTAGATTTGTTAGCTCAGTCGATATATGATTGAAATTCTTTCGATTAATTACCTATTATCAGAAACGGAATGTGATTAGTATGGAAATAGGGTTTAAGTTACAACTGATAAATGTACTCTATTTGATGTATAATTTTTTTTTTTTAAACATACATCTGACACTGAACGTGAAACACTCCTACCTAAGGGCCCATTGATAACTGATTATTACTAAAAATAACAAATTGAACAATTCTCATACATTCTTCTTTAGGGTTACATGATATGGGAATCTAAACAAAATTGTGATTGACGTAAAAAGGAACAACAATACTGATAAATTAAACTGAGATTTTTAATTAAAAAAGTCTAAACCAAGGAAATTGAAAGATTTAGTACTACATAATCCCTTGACATCATTGCTGTTGTTGTTGCTGTTGTTGTTATTCGATGATGATGGAAGTATTCAAGGTGTCCACGTGAGTTTGTCAGCTGTCAGGGATGTTCCTTCTACTTTCAAAATGGCGGCTCCACACAGAATCACGGAAGTGACGTCACGGTCTTCTCGAAGGTTCCAGCGACGAGAGGGTTATATCCTTCTTACGTGCAAAGTTTGTCAACAATTTGATAAGTTTTAAAAGTTCATACTATACTTGCGTTACTTGCACTTTCCGATTTGACACGCCCATCACAAGCCAACTGTTAAATCATGTCCATTTCACTCGCGCTAGTCGTCAACAATTTTATAAGGTTTTAAAATTTCATACATATACCTGCATAACTTTTGCACTATCCAATTTGACACTTAGCTCGTGCCCATCACAAGCCAACTGTTAATTCATGTCCATTTCACTCGCGCTTGTCGTCAACATGTTCACGAACTGCCGCCAACTGACTTCTCTCCCTCTCTACAGGTGTATTTAAACCCTCGGGTTGTGACGTAGGTGTCCACTTCCCATTACGGCTTCACTACCACGTCCTTTTAACCTTGCAATGCATTGGGAATGGCAGTTCTGTCATGTTTCGGAAACATTCTGGAAGCATAACTGTGTACTTCACACCCCCCTTCCATCCATCCTTAGGCGTCACCTAAATCGAACACCGTGACTAATTCATAGCTTCTGGTCGCTCACTTTCTAGAATTTGATGTAACTTCATATGCTATTCCTTTATATCACTGTAGACTAGTTATAACATCGATTAACCGAAAACCGGTTTCGAACCGGTTTTGATAAAAAAAGGTTTCGATTTTTAGATTCGGTTTTGCTTTTTTGCGTGGCGTGTGCTTCACCCTCGCTAAGAGCCACGCCTCTGACGGGAGGTCGGGCGGGTTGTGGATTGCCTAACGACGTGTGTCCCGTAGTAACAAGGAACCACCTGTCGACTACTCAGATTTCGTCTTCTTTCCTGGGATTTCTTTGTTTGTGTGGACTAATTAGCAGCTGTATTATACAGTAAAACCGCCTTTGTACGTTTTGCTTTTCTACGTTTCTTAGGTTAATGTGTTCCAAAAATCAGCCCGTCAGGGAAATTTGATCCAATAGTCAGTTTTATGTGTTCTCATAATCGTTTTTTCCGGCCAGCCAGTGAGCCGAATTCCAAGTTGTTATTGTTCAAGCGCGACCCCGTTAGTCATTCATTCATCCCAGTTCTGCGAAGCGTCCTCCACTCCCTTCCATTGCTCAACACAATGCAACCAAGCAGCCAGTGAGTGACTTGACCTTGACCAGCTGCATTTCGTTCCACGTGGGAGGGGGGGGGGGGGGGGGGGGTCTCTGAAAAGGTCGTTTTATCTACGATCTCGGCTGCCGGCACTGAGGTTCTTTACCTCCCTCGCTGATACAACCTTACGTAAATAGACTATTATTTTTGGAGAGCGTTTTTTTCTTTTTTTTTTTTTGAAAACCGGTTTTAAACCGGTTTTGAATTCGGTTACCCGGTTAGTAATTTTACTAACCGATGTCATCACTACTGTAGACAATACCTTTTATAACCTTATAGATGTGTGCAAGTAGGGTAAGAATAGAGGGAACCCAACACTAACAGTTTACCTGGTTGGTGACTGCAGGGGTCTCGTAGATAAAAGTGTACATATAAAAGAATTTAGACATAGAACGTCGAAACTTTCGGCCAAACAGGGCCTTGTTCACTCGACGAGTGCAGAGGGATGACTAACCTAGGTATGTACAGATATTTACAAGCATCACGCCAGTAGCGCTGTTGGGTGTGGGTGGAGGGGAGGAGAGCTAGAAGGGGAGGGTGTAGTGGACAGGCGGGACCCTAACGAATGTTGAGGTTAGGGGGGGCCTGGAGTTAGTGATCCACTGGTGTGCCAGTTTCCATCTTCTCAGCTCATGTTCGTTGCAGCTAGCAGGTAGAGCTCTCACAACACTGACATGGAAACATTCATTGAATGTCAGGTTGTGGGTGGCTGCATGCAGGGCAACCGGCTTGTCGGTGTTGCCTGCTGTGATATCATGTCTATGACCGTTCATCCTGATGTTGAGTGCATTGGTAGTAACTAGTAAGGCCTATGTATTCAGCTGGGCATCTACTGCACCTCAGCTGGTAGATGACGTTGTTGGTCTTGCATGTGTTGTGTCCATGAATGGGGTAGGTTTTGTTGGAGGCTCTCGCTGTGAACGACTCGGTGGGGAGATTGAGCGGACATGTTTTGCAGCGAGTGCCCTCACAGTGGTATGAACCTAGTGGTAGGGCTTCTTGGGCTGCATTGGTTTTGCGCCAGGGGTTACGTTTCTTTAATAAGTCATGGATGTTGGGCGGACGTTTAAACGTGACCCGTGGGATGTCGAGATTTTGGGTGAGGGCCGAAGATATAACCTTATGTCATAATCATACAATATATAAATCTTAATTAATGACATTGAACATGTGTATTAATATTAATGACATTGATCATGGTAATTAATATTAATGACAATTAGTAATTACAATTAATTATTGTTACAGTTTGCATAATAAATAACATACTAAAAAGGGTTTTTGGGTAGGGGTAGGAAACAGACATACATGAACAAAATTAAAACCACTGCACAAAACATACAGCATGAAAAAAATTAAATGCATGCTAATAGGCTAAGATGCATTTTCTTGCAAATTTTTGTGATAACTAATTACCTAGTAATTTACAAATTTAGTGCCTTCCTCGCTCAGGTCACTCTAAAGACTATCTTGAGGTCCAAAATACCCCAAAAAATTACCCCGTACCCCTTTCAGGCCACTCAAGTACCTGTGATCACAATTCCAGGTGTCCCGTTTTTTTGTTTTAGAATTACGGTCACCCTATGCTTACTGAACCATCGTGCATATGTAATGAGCATCAAATCAATTCAATTTAAATTTTAAAAAAAGAATGAATACAAAATAACTTACCAGTAGACCCAAGAGGTCGCAAAGAGTACTCGTTTAGAGTGAATCCATTTGCCTGGGCATGAGTGCGCATGTCCTGGTTGAAGATATCAGACCCCGTAAAGTACAGGATACTGCAGTGGTACTGGTCGTGCGGTGTCAAGCGAATATCTAGGCGTCTGTAAGGCCCCAAGATTTTCTCTCCTTTAGCTTTCTTCACATTGCATACACCCTAAAATATATAACTCGTTTGTAATAGCAATAAACTTAAGAAATTACTTGCAGTTAGCGAAGCGTATGTACTAGTCCAGTAAGAGAAGTACACCTGTCAGTCTTACTGTCTGTTTGTCTATAACTTACAGGCGACACTAAACGATGTCTTAGGTACATGTATTATGACAGGCTGCATAATACCTTGTCTAGGGCCAGATGCACAGTCGAGTTAAGTGGCTGTATAGGATTTGTTTACAATTGAATGATGACCATTCATGACATTCAATATGTCAGCTGTTTCATTATAGTACTGCCCACAGTCTACTATTATCAGGTCTTGCAACGAGGCAAAAAAGCTGAAGCTCAGAGTGTTGGCAGTTCCGCCGTCACCAACAGATTACGTTAGCGTGCGCAAAGACTACGATAGAGTGCGCCAGGGCCTCGTTTGCTCGCTCCTTAGAGCAAATAAATGTTCTAAATTTACTGACCGCCGACCATTGTATCTTGCATTATATCTAATAGGGAATGTGCATGAATTTTCTACTGCTCTGAAAGTACGTGGAATATATTGTTATTCATCTGAAGACATCAGAAACCTAATTTAAAAGTTTTAAAATTAACTCATTATACTTCTATAAATGTTCAAAGATTTTGATTATCTATTTCCCACACTATTATTTTTAAACGGTATGTGACGTCACAATCCTTGTAAATCACTGCTTATATGAATGACTTTGCATATAACCTCCTTGGACTTTGCCACCGCCTCCTAGACGAAACAATCAAATTTTCAAGGTCATCAAGCTAACCTTGTCAAAATTTGTACTCAAGCTGTTGTCAAGTCTGCTTTATATGAATCACAACACCCATTATTTACTGATATTCTATGAAAATAGGTTTGGTATTATTGTTTTTATAGAAATTGGGCTTCAAAATGAATTATTAGGCATACTAGGCATTAATTCGATTTTATATGATTTTAGATATGATGATTTCCAAATAAGCGTTATTTTATTTATCAGTTTATGATTGGTTGATTGCTGATACAGGGAAAGTGACGTAGGCCCCGTTTTTCCCGCCATAAATATGTGTGAAACTTTCCGCTCGTTTTTATAAATGAAACTTTTTTCTATGTCATCAAAATAAAATATTTTGTATTCGGGAAGTTAATCCTAATCTAGTAAAATGCTAAAAAAAAGATGACGCATATTCCCTATTAGGAGGAAATGTTTTGTACTGTTTTGCACCTGTGGGTATGGCAGTTGCCACTAAAAGGTTTTGCTAATAAAGGTCCCACATGTAAAACTGCTTTTTTTTGTCTTGTTTTGTAGGTTATGACGTTAGATCTGACGGACCACTTTCATTTTAAATACGCCGGTATATCAATATAAAATACCTACACATTGACAGTATAGGTCTAAAAGCCACTATATACCTAAAAACATGTTAATATACCATTTAATTCATAAAATCCTATACCAATTAAACAAAACTGTTATGCTAGGCTACGCTTACATTCCCTGCTACGTAAGCCTACACCAAACACCATTTCTCTGCAATTCGGCCCTCTCCCGTGAAGATCGGTTAAGTAGTGACTTGTCTGATCTACAATTCGGGCCACTTACGAGTAGCGCTCTCAGTCGGGTATCTCGAGAACTGCCAACACAGGCGGGCATAGGGCGTTGCAAGACCTGATAATAGTAGACCGTGGTACTGCCAACACTACTGGCTTCACTAAAGACACAGGCGGGCATAGGGCGTTGCAAGACCTGATAATAGTAGACCGTGGTACTGCCAACACTATTGGCTTCACTAAAGACACAGGCGGGCATAGGGCGTTGCAAGACCTGATAATAGTAGACCGTGGTACTGCCTATTGAAACGTTTAAACTTTAAATACTTGGTCCTAGGTGAGGAAGATATAAAAATAGATTGGGCACCATAGGCGTGCGCACGGCCCAGGCCGGACTAATGTGTCAACTTGGCGGTCGGGCCACGCTGGGCTCCAATTCCTTAGACCCGGTCCGAGAGCAGTTTAACTTTAAACTTAACTTTGAATTAGCTTCTAATTAAATGCACTGTCAGTAGCATGTTTTTACGCAAAGGCACCCTTCACCTGGGGCTGCGCGAATAATTTCTAATTTATCTTTTATTTAAATGAAAGAAACATAGGTAGCTCTACAGGCGCCACAAGATCCTATGGCAGCGGAAAGCGTCGCGGATTAAAATCACGTTTTAGGCCATAAAAGTTAGTGCATCAACCGAAAAAAATTTAATTGCCTCCGGCGGCTGGGGCTTTGCCCCAGACCCCAGCTGTACCACACCACTTTGTGCCGGGTCTATGTTAGACGCTACGCACGCCTATGCTTGGCACATATAACTGGCTTCGCTAATTTGCTCTAACTTTAGTGCAAGCTTATTTTAAGTCTAGAACTTAAAAAGAACTTGTTCTCTATAGTTTGAAATACCTTGCCAAACCACGCAGCCTAGGCCATCCATAGGAGGCAACCCACTTCCCTTGGTAGCTGGCTTTCATGGGCTATAGTAATTGCAAGGTCACGTGGTACACTAATGGGCTCCAAACTATTCGAAGACGTGTCGATAAGAAAGTATCTTTACTACCCTTAATTTATTATGTCGGAGACCTGATGAATGACCCATACAATGTGCATGCAGAATTTACTTCCAGCATGATAGGTTAGGTAGGATGTAGTGAGTTTGTTGGGGTGTACTCTATCTAACCAAAGAGTTCTTGGAGGAAACGTGTCAGAGAAAGGCTATGTATGTAACAGTCCTTTGATATAAGCTACAGATGAACATAGACCTGCCTGCCATAGATGTTGTCATCTACTCTGAAACTAAGAAACAAGAGGAGAAACATTCACAGATCTTCAGTTTATCATGGAGGAAGAATGGAAAAGATACAACCGAGAATAGAGAGAGGTAGGCCAACCATAAGCCAAAGTGTAGAGATGTGGTGTGTGCTTGTTTAGCAGCCATTAAAAGTGAGTGTTTGGAAATTTAAACTTCATTGAGTGTTGTTTTCTACGATCATTTACGATTCTGCTGGGCCTCTGTAAGCTGAGGAAGTAGACAAACTCTCCGAGACACCTACCATAAATTTTATGTCACCCAACGAAATAATATCTGTGATGAGGTTTTTTTCTTGGAGTAATGTGACGACTGCTTCCAAGAGATGAGACTTTGTTTTAGCATCGCCTTCAGTTGAAGTGAAGCTTGGGTGAGTCAAAAGAAAATCGATATCTCCACTTGAAGCTTTGCCTCGTCTGAAATCAGACATATCCACTTCATGATCATTCTTCTGGTTTAACTGGAAAATAAAAAATAGTATTCTGTTTACATGTAGGTCTACCCCAGTATCACATCAGATGGATTAAAGTCCTTCCAAGGAAAAAAAAAACTGAACCAGGAATTTAACCCTGGACCTTTTACGTTGGATAAAAGCAGCAATAGATCCTGACCAAATATGACCAAGAGGCAAGAGCCAACCCCTCATCCAACTTATGTTAGAAACAGGCATTTTGAAATATAGATAGGTATTACCGGTGGGGAACTTGACAGTTTTTTCTCTACATATAGGGTATGGCATTTTCAAGAGTCTGGCCGATCAAGGTTTTAGTCAAACTTATGTTAGTACGTAGCTGATGGTACTAGATGGGGGCTTAGGTACAGTACTAACTACTAAGTAAATAATAAATAATAACTAGGCCTAGTGATGTGATGGTTACTTATTATTTTAATTTATCTACATCAATATATTGAATAAAATTGAGGCTAACTTCAATGTCAATATAGTCTCACTATATCGTAAATATCTCGATATCAAACACTAATGTAAAATCAATCTTTTATCAGTTAGTGCCAGTAAATGTAGCACCTGATAACATAAAAAAGTAAAAACTATTTTAAAAAGATTTCCCCAGAATCTAGCAAACGGTCTATTACAGGCGGACGTAGTGTGAGTGAAGGTGGTACAGTTAAGGCGGTTTCACACAAAAACATCAGACATAAGATTTAAGGTTTAACGCATAGTACTTAAGGGGTGCTGGTACACATAAAAACGTAAGCACAAAGAGTTTATGAGAAGGCATGGCACTCGTTGAAGTTCTTTGGAGGTTGTGGCCGAATACTGTACTACATAATTATTCTATATATTATTATATATATATTATTATATATTATTATATATATATTATTATTATTATTCGGTGACGTAGGCCCCTACATGACTGTGGCAGTCATAACCTTTTAAAGTAGATGCTTCTTTGACTCAAGTTTTTCGTGCGTTGTTTTAAGGTTTAAGCATAAAGTTGAACATTGTTCAACTTTCTTATGCCTTAAAACAGAAAATTATGCGTTAAAACTATGTCTTAAAACTAGTGTATTTGTATGAATGCTCGTACGTGTTTCCTATGATCCAACATTACGACTATGCGTTAAACCTTAAATCTTATGTCTTATGTTTTTGTGTGAAACCGCCTTTAGTGAAGCAGGCTGAGACGAAGCAATACATCATTTCGTGGTGATATTGTGTTTTGACATGGCACTGATTTAGTGTCTAGTATCTTGTGTTGTTTGTGTATATATATTGTGATTTTATTTTTATTATTGTATCGGATCGCACTTATGGGGGAATGCCATGTTGCTGATAAATAAACATGAAATTAAATTAAATGAAATCAAGATCAAGTAAGTGTACTGTACTGTACTATCTAGAAGGCTGTGACTGCATTCGATCTATGGGAGTCGATAGGTCGAACGGTAATCGAGAGTGGGAAATAAAATGTCTACCAGACTTGGTGAAGGGATCTTGGTGTTGAAGAGTTATCTTTAATCATCCACTTCACATCTCACCATCCAAAACTTATTATTAGCTAAAACGACTAATAAGACATGGTGGCAGCGGTCAAACAGTAAACGGTTAGTAAAATTCGCGTGTTAAAAAGGGGAACAGTGTAAAACATAATACCCGGCGTCAAGCACATGGCACAAAGACAGAATCAGCCAACAGCAACGACGGCTGTTCCGCCCGTGATGGCAACGCAATATCAGGTGGCAATACCTCCACCTGAGAGGTTCAATTTTACAAGCGTTCAAGAGTGGCCGACATGGAAAAAACGTTTCCAGAGGTTCCGAACGTCATCTGGCCTCTCAAGAAAACCAGACAAGGAGCAGATAGACATGCTTATCTATATAATGGGCCACGAGGCAGAAGACATTCTGTTGTCGTTTAACCTGTCTAGTGAGGAAGAAAAGTCCTACGAGACAGTGTTGGACCGCTTCGAGAAACACTTCATTCCACAACGCAACACAATCTATGAAAGGGCTCGCTTCAACATGAGAGTTCAAGGGCCTAGCGAGGGGGCTGAAGAGTTTTTTAGGTCACTCCACACACTGGCGAAAGATTGTGAGTATGGTTTGCTCCACGACGAAATGATCCGTGATCGCATAGTTATTGGAATGTGTGACCAGAAGTTGTGCGACAGACTCCAACTAGAACCAGGGCTGACCTTACAACGAGCCATAACAGCAGCCAGACAAGCAGAAGACGTAGCGAGACAACGTGCATCCCTGCGGGGTTCCGAAACTGCGGTAAGTGCTGTTTCAATGAAGCCTAGTCATACAAAAGGGAGAACTTTCAACAAAATTCAAGGGCCTAAACAACATGGGCGACAAGGCAACAACAAGGGCCGTGCGGCCCCTGCCAATCAAAGTCCAGGCCTAGGGCACCCAGGCAAATGCTCCTGGTGTGGTCAAGACAGGCACAAAAGAGCCAACTGTCCAGCAAAAGGGGCTACATGTCACACGTGCAATAAGGTGGGACATTATTCCAAAGTTTGCCGCAGTGGGGGACCCAAGGTGCATCAAGTTCAAGCCCAGGAGGAGGGGGAATCAGATTCCAGTGACTCTGTATTTGTTGGTGCTGTCAACAACCACAAGAACACTAGACCGAAGAGTTGTTCGTGGGACAAGACCATCTGGATCAATGGAACAGAAGTCAAATTCAAAGTTGATTCAGGTGCAGATGTTACAGTGGTACCGTCCAACTCAGCATTTTTAGCCAACCAGCAGTTGCAACCGGCGCCAACACGACTGTTTGGGCCTTCCGGAACCCAACTCAAAGTCGTAGGGGTCGTTAATGCTGAGCTTTCCTACAACCAGACTAGTTGTCAGCAAACAGTGTACGTTGTCGAGGACCTAATTACACCATTATTGGGACGGCCAGCCATTGAAGGACTACAGCTAGTGAAACTAGTGGATTCCGTTACAAGTAAGTCCGTCAACATTAAAGTAGAATACCCGTCACTTTTCAAAAATCTCGGAACTTTGCCTGGCGAGTACAAGATAGTGCTAGAACCTGATGCTATACCATTAGCCATAAGTACTCCTAGAAAAGTAGCCATTCCTTTATTGAAGAGAGTAGATGAGGAACTTAAGAAGATGGTGAAATTGGGAGTCATTACAGAAGTGCATGAGCCTACGGAATGGTGTGCGCCAATGGTCGTAATTCCAAAACCAAATGGAGGCGTTAGGATTTGTGTAGATTTGACACATTTAAATAAAAGTGTTAAACGGGAATTCCACCCTATACCAAAAGTGGAAAATACCCTTGCACAACTTTCATCAGCAAAGTATTTTACAAAACTGGATGCTAATTCGGGCTTCTGGCAAGTTCCGCTTGCAGCCGAATCGTCTCCGCTAACAACATTCCTTACTCCGTTTGGCCGATTCAGATTCCTAAGACTTCCCTTTGGAATAACTAGTGCTCCAGAGCATTTTCAAAGGAGAATGATGGATATTCTACAAGGAATTGAGGGAGTGTTAATTCACATGGACGATATACTTGTCGTGGGGGCAACCTTAGAGGAGCATGATCATCGCCTTCGGCAAGTTCTCAGTAGGCTACAAGAGATCGGCATGACACTCAACGAAAGCAAAACACTAGTTTGCGTTGATAAAGTGTCTTTCTTAGGACATAGCATAAGCCGGGAGGGTATTACTCCAGACAAGGATCGAATTGCAGCCATACTCGAAATGGACGCTCCCCAAAATAAGCACGATGTGCAGCGATTTGTAGGCATGGTTAATTCAGTAGGACGTTATATTCCCCGGAAATCCGAACTACTTGAACCCATCCTTTCTCTTCTACGCTCCAAAAACATGTGGCTTTGGGGCTCCGCGCAAGAGAAAGCCTTCAATGTTGTTAAGCAGTTACTTACTGAAATTCCAACATTAGCCTTGTATGATCCATTAAAGAAGACTACGGTATCGGCAGATGCATCGGCTTATGGCATCGGATGTGTTCTTCTACAAGAACAAAGCGACGGTGAAAACCGGCCTGTCGCGTACTCTTCGCGCACGCTCTCATCTACAGAGCGTCGTTATGCGCAGATCGAACGCGAAGCCTTGGCACTTACACATGCGTGCCAGGTGTTCAGCGACTACATTACCGGTCTCCATATTGTACTGCAGACGGACCACAAACCGTTGATTCCACTGTTCACGACGAAGATTCTAGACGACTTAACACCTCGTCTTCAACGGTTTCGTCTCCGACTAATGCGTTTCTCCTACGAGATCGTCTATATACCTGGTAAGGAGATGATTGTCGCTGATGCGTTATCAAGAAAACCGCTACAGGTGAACGAAGCCGATGAACTGGAAGAAGAAACTACTGCATACGTTCGTCTCGTAGTAGAATCCATACCCGTGACGGACAACTTTCTGAAGGAAGTGATGATCGAACAAAATAAAGACCCAATCTGCAATGCCCTGAAAGAGTACAGCATGCAGGGTTGGCCAGAGAAAAATCAAGTTGTAAAAGAACTGCAAGATTATTGGTACGTTCGTCACGATATCACTGTCGAAGATCATTTACTCTTAAGAGGACAACGTCTGGTGATACCAAAGTCATTGCAAAAACAAGTCTTAACAAAAATACATGACGGTCATCAAGGAATCGTAAAATGTCGCTCGCGAGCAAGAGAAGCAGTGTGGTGGCCTGGTCTCTCGACGCAGATAGAATTCCTTGTTCGATCTTGTCCACAATGTATCCAACACTCAAAAACAAAAAACCACAACGGACCACTCATTCCATCTGACTTTCCAAAAAGGCCATGGCAAGTTGTCCCTATGGATCTATTTAAACTAGAAGAGAAATGGTTCCTATAGTCGTCACTGACTATTATTCCCGATACTTTGAGATCGCAGAGTTGACCAGTCTGAAATCTGCAGCCATAATTAATCACTGTAAAGCCATGTTTTCCAGACATGGTATTCCTGAAGTGGTACGCAGCGACAATGGGCCTCAGTTTGGAACCCTAGAGAAATCAGAATTTAAACAATTTTCAAAACTTTACGGATTTGACGTTTTTACCAGCAGCCCCAAACATAGCCAGAGTAACGGTTTCGCAGAGGCTGCGGTAAAAATAGCAAAACTAATCCTAAAGAAATCTGAAGATGTTTATACCGCTCTACTGGCGTATCGTACCACACCATTAGCCAATGGTTTCAGCCCATCAGAACTTCTGATGAACCGTCGTTTACGGACAACTCTACCGATGACTTCACGGCTCCTCAGCCAAAAACCGGACCTGTCGAGCCTGAATGTTTAGGAGAATGAGATCAAGATGCGGCAGAAGCACAATTACGACCGCAGACACAACGCTCGGGAACTGTCGGAGCTGACTGTCGGTGAACCGGTCTGGGTGATCGACATGCGCTGTCATGGCATTGTTACGGGGAAAACTGATGAGCCACGTTCGTACAATATTAGAACGTCTAGAGGTCTTCTCCGTCGCAACCGGTGGCATCTTATTCCGGCTCCGTACTTCAAGGATGAGGGTGAAGAAGATGATGACGTCAACAGAAATTGGAATACCGCCCGGGAGCCTTGGTCAACCAATGATTGTCCTCGCCCTAGTCCCCGTCCACCCGTGGAAAAGAAGAATCTCGACTCTCATTCCCCTAGTCGCAGTCCAACACAGAAGAGAAGCAATGTTGATGATGGGAGCCCAGTTTCCACGTTGCAACCTCCTATTGTTGATGAGAACTATAAGACTACTAGAAGCGGCCGTACTATCAAGGTGCCGTCCAAATTAAATTTATAACTTGTTTCAGAAGAACTTATCTTTATAAAATTTTGAGTTAGATTATTATAAAACTGTGTTAATCTTTAAAAGCTAATTGTGTATGTAATGTTAGTGGTTTACATGTGTCCTGTCTTTTGAGCCATTTGCTCCTTTAATGAAAAAGGGAGATGTACTGTACTGTACTATCTAGAAGGCTGTGACTGCATTCGATCTATGGGAGTCGATAGGTCGAACGGTAATCGAGAGTGGGAAATAAAATGTCTACCAGACTTGGTGAAGGGATCTTGGTGTTGAAGAGTTATCTTTATTCTTTAATCATCCACTTCACATCTCACCATCCAAAACTTATTATTAGCTAAAACGACTAATAAGACAGTAAGCATCGTAAAGCGGGAGTACAAACAGCGAGAAGAGCGAACCGTCAGTAGGCTAATTATTAGGGATGACATCGGGTACCCGGGTACCCAGCTCCAGATATTACACGGAGCCTTTTTTGGGTCTGGGTAATTTTTTAGTGCGTTTCTAGGCTAAATTTACGCGCCAGTATTGCTGCAGTTGATTTGAATGGAGCCAGCAGGTATGGCGGCCGCCGACCCTTCTCCCACCCTTCAGAAACACATGCCTTCGCGGGGAACAGAACGCAATCCGACTTGCATTTGTTACTGTTTGATTCTGGTGAACATTCTGGCTAACACTTGTTCTATTACTATTTATTTTACTAGAAATATCATGTTTTATGCACGTGCTTCAGTTGTATTGCAAAATGTTTTTTTTTACTCGACGCGATTACTGCAGGCGTGTTCCGAGGGGCTATTCGAGGGGGCGGTGTGCATATCATTCGTCCCTCGTCTTTGCACCCCGCGCACTTCACAAGGCCTAGCGACGACCTTCAAATCAAGCCTTCACATCGAAAAATACGTTTTCAGGATCCGGGTACCCGGGTAATATGAGAGCTGGAACCGGTTCCGAATTTTATTACATGATGTCATCCCTACTAATTGTAGACCATTGGTCTAATAAAGAACACACTTATGAATTTTCAATCGATTTTTAAATACTTTGTCTCTCATGTAATAATAAAAAAAAGTGAACATCCAGATAAGAAAAAAATGATAATGTCGGACTCAAAGACAGCAATTCAGGCCATTGCTTATAAAAGAAAGTGGACTATGAGGTGAAAGAATGCAAGGTACTGCTGCTAAGGCTATATTATGATGCCAGGGAGGTAGTGCTGCAATGGATCTCACCACATTGTGAAGTGTATGGTAATGAGAAGGCAGATTATCTAGCAAAGAGAGGCAGCAAAATGCCCCAAGGAATCAAAAAGCTATCACATTCATCAGTAAAGGCACATCTTAGTGTAGCAACCAAGAGGACAGTGCAAAAAGAGTGGATTGATAAAGGGAAAGGTAAAGAATGGCAAAAGATGACTACAGGAAAAAAGCGAGAAGTATAGAAATAGACGAACAGCTACTGCACAGTTTAGACTTCAAACAGGACACGATCTTCTTGGAAAGCACCTACATCGAATAGGTATGGAACAGCAGGATGTGCAGTCTATGTGGGAGGAGAGAACAGAACAGAGAGCATCTGATGAGATGTCCAAGTGCAAGTCTTAAAGACGAAGTAGATGCCCTTCCACCTGGCATGAGCTATGAGGAAAAGGAAGCCTGTCTCTACTGGAAAACTAGAAAATGCATGATGGCCCAGTAAGCTAAAAATGCAGGCATAGGAAAAAAAGAAAAGAAGATGTAATAATTTTATGTCTTTGAATTCTGAAAAATGGATCAGCCTATACCTCAAAATAATTGGTTAAGTAACGAACAGGCGCGTGAAACGTGCCGCCGCCATGTTGATGGGATTTGACGTCATGGTTTGTGTCTGTGTACGCTCACCACCTTAGTGATTGGTCTTTTACACCTCGTCTACTGAATCATGATTTCACAGCCGCCTCGACGCGTTTCAGATCCCCGAGTTCAAACTTGAATAAATGCGACAACATGAAACGTATTTAAAAATTTATTTTTTACTTAAGACTTGCATTAATATACTTTTTGTATCTGATACTATTAAGCTAAGTGCTTGGATTAACAAACAAAATCATATGCGTGTTGCCTATTGCCTGTCCTGCTAGACTGCTCACCCATAGCAGCTGATCTCTGACATACAGGCCAACGCCCGAAATCGGTATTAACTGAAATTCTACACTGCAAATTAAACCCCATGAACACAGACGCAAAATACATTATTCCGTGACTGCTCAAATTTGAAGAGACCCTAAAAACTCCAAGTTGAATTACAAAATTTTGAATTAAAAGAACTTTAACACTATGCATCATACCCAAATCTTCTGCTGAGCCTGAGACGCAATCAACAGTTTGAATTATAAGTTTGAATTAATGATAGACTACTGTATAAGGTAGAGAACAGCAAATTGCCCATTCGGCTGTCTTGTAGTCCTGCTCTCCACATTCACCTGTAAAATAAGCAGCTGCTAGAAAGCAGAGAGAGCAGTGCTTTGCTGCCTACTGGCTGATGGCTGAGCAGCCAGCCAGCAGCCTATAAAATGGGGGATAATTTATTGAATTGCCGCGGTGATTAAGGTTGTCGAAAATCAAGAACTTATTATCGTAGATAGAAATTACGTGTTTGTAACTTATTGTTCAGCAAGTTACTTTATCATTTTTTTTTTTTTTCCTCTTATGCAATGATGACCTTTCAGCCATTCATTTTTCTCGCTATCCAATACAAATTAGCTTCTTGATCATAATTTCTAGATGTTATTTTCAATTTTTTGAATGTCACTTCCCTCTGTCTCACTAGCACGGAATAATGTATTTTGCATCTGTGTTCATGGGGTTTAATTTGCAGTGTAGAATTTCAGTTGATACCGATTTTGGGCGTTGGCCTGTATGTCAGAGATCAGCTGCTATTTGTGCTCTCTCCTCCGACATCCGGTTTGCAATCCTCTGCTATAGCTAGCAGGCTCTAGCAGGACAGGCAAATAAACTGCATTTGTTAGATTGTGGTGTAATCTTCTTAAAATCTTGTTTAATATTATTATAGCAGGGATTTAGGTAAATCATGTTACAAATTGTAAACTGAATGAATACTTCGCAACTCTCATATCGGTTCGCTATAATCGAGGAGAACGCAAAGGATCTGGCATGCACTCCTACCAGCCATACTCTGATACCAGACGTCCCGGTGGGGAGACATGAAAACATTTTATATCAATATAAATTTTGACAACCATATTGCAGATATCAATAATGAAAAATATATCGTTGGACATCACTAGCTCATAACTCAATATGATTTGATCAATGGAGAAGGATTTATTTGGAGACATATGAAAACATTTGATATCAATATAAATTTTGACAACCATATAGTCCGGTTCAGAATCGCATTTCCGTTCGATTTGTGAGGAGACCATTTTTTTATGATTGTTTATTGTAGAGGGGCACTAGAAGATAAAAAATTAGGGATGTCAACGATAATCGTATATCGATAAATATCGATAATAACGATTATCGATAATATCGCGATATGGCTGGTCATATCGCGATAATCGTACGATATGTAATTCTGTGCGATATGCCGATAATCGGCAATGACTTGATATTATATTTGAATTTGTGTGCCCGTCGAGCGCCCTCATAGCTTTAGCTTTACCTTTCAGTAAATAATATACTTCGGGCGGTCCGCCATCAAACGGCTTACACAGCCGCGCAAGATCGCTTTACGACACTACACTACCCTAACCTTCCCCCCCCCCCCCCCCCCCCCCCGACCCAACCCATCAACCCGCCGACCGTGCCAGCGCCCGCCCGTCTGACCGGGCCCATTATCCCTAGCACGTGCGTATTGTGTCGGCAATTTGCGCACACAGGTTCATTTTGGGTTCATTCATGTTACTGTCTCACATTTCAAATAGCCTAGGTAAGACTTTGTTGGTATCATGTTTCATGGCTTCTTTGTTCTTCCACAATTAGTAATTGCCGCACAGTGTGTTTGACAGGCACGTCTGTGCCGCCGTCGGTTCTCAGTTGCCGAGGGTTGACAGGCCCTGCTGTAGAAGCTTCGTTGGCCGCGACGCGTGATCGCGGTGAGGCCGGTCGGCCGCTAGACCGGCCGGCTCGGACGAATTGAACCCCCCCCCCCCCCCCCCCCCCTCCCCTTCCACTCATCAGCCAGCGCCAACAACGCTCGGAGCGCACAAGCCACTCTTGCGCTTCATTACGCTCGAAAATAAGTCGATGACGATAAGACAAACTTTAAAAAAGTAATGAATACTCAATGTACCCATACCTATTGACTATATAGGCCCATAATAGGCCTATTATCGTGACGATATTCCCGATATTAATTTAAATAGGCAATATCGACGCGATATTTTTTGATGGCGATATTATCACGATATATCGCGATTTTTTAAAAAAAAATTTGCGATTATCGATATGGAATTTCATATCGTTTGACATCCCTATAAAAAATTGCGGTTATATGTTTTTTGAAAATTGGATTGTTGGACCCAAATTTGGATTTTGTTATTTTCATACTTTGGGCCATAACTTCTCCGAAATTGGTCTAATCAAAAAACTTTAAACTACAATAATATTTATAAATTTAAGTGCAATAGGATAACAATAGTTTGATTTTGTTCATTTTTCAAATGTACAGTCAGTGACACAAGTCTAGAGACCATCTGTTTATGTCACGTTTTACAACCTGTACCGACTAACAACAATTTTTCTGAATTTGTCATTTATGATCGATATTATTCAATTAAAGTAACGTATCGATTAAGTGGTCTGCGATTTTTGTATCTTAAAAACTATGGAAAATAGCCTAAGCTGAGGAATCACGTCGATTTTGAGGCCGGGGATTTTTTCGTCGTGACTAGACGTGTTCCAGCCTAAACACGATTCGTCATTGTTGTTTGATAGTTTGGCAATATTCAATAAGGCGGTGGAACGAGAGCAATTATGCTGTGTTCTAAAAACTACACGTAAATGTTCGATTTTGTGAGAAATATCAATTTGATTTTACTAAACAAAATGTGTGAGGTAAATGAAGAATTCTTGAACATAGCGAACCAACTGTAAAATCGACGAAAATCGTTAATGTGTTACTTTTTGTAAAAAAAAAAAAACAACAATAAAGTAGGTATTCGATTCCATTAAAAACGGAGAATGTCTAAGCGCAGCTATTTAAAAGATTCCCTGGAGATTTCTTCAGGATATGAGTACCTGTCTGGCTGATATCGGTCATATTAACACCAGTGGCGAAGCGTCCTATGAGACAAAGATAGGTTGTCTACCCTGTATACAAATTTAATTAATACCATTAATACACTTGTGCACAAGTTTATGCTTTCTTTCCTACATTTTCTTGTCTTCCGTGGCTCCCGCGAACGTTTGAATTTAGTTGACGGCGAAGGACTCGACATTCGGCAACACTCGATCTCGCACCATCTCTCTTTGTCCCTTGAAGTTGAATGATTTAAACGTGTGGAGACAAACAGTCGTTTGGTCACTTTCGCTCATGATCAGAATGCTATTTTCATCAGTTTTTCAAGAATATTTGAGACTTGTCTCACACACCAACTCTGAGCTGTGAACGCGGGCACATTCCAGACACTCGTTTCATAACACAATGGGACTTGGAAATTTGAGGGAACGGCCGTAACATTATTCAGTAATAAACCTTCACGGTCTGCTTTTGTAAAATGTGATGACCCAACTCAACCCCATGTGTCTTGTCTTCACATTTTTTTATGTTTGAGGGTAAAACGATGGATACTTCAGTAACCAGTTCAAGGCAATCCTTTGACAATGCGAGGTGCGTGCGTCGTGGATTGCGTACAACACAGTACAGTAGTGCAGTGCAAAAGTGTACAATATGTCCAAATAGCATGTGATTTCTACCCTTATTTTTTTTTTAAATATTATTGACTTTATTGTGTAAACTGTTAGTGACTAACGATGTGCTCCGCCGAAAGTGATATTGTTGATTCTCGCCTTGGGCGATTCACGAATGTTCGTTTTGCGTCACCCCCCCCCCCCCCCTCTCATAACCAACTGTTTTTTTTCTAAATTGTGAAATATTACACAAAATTATCTATGTCTACCCTAATTTCAAGGCCACGCTTTGCCACTGATTACATAAAAAGATTTCGCGCAAAAGTGGCCCAGGTGCCAGCTGGTTGTACTTTATTCCACGCCATCCCCATATCAAATATTGCATAATATGGGAAAGAGACGTCAAGTTGATCCATTGTGAGAACTGTTTTGAACTTGGATTTAACAGTTTTATGGAATCTTTTCTCGGCTGTAAAAAGTGATAGGCATACGTCTGTGATGCGGTGGTTCTTCAGTTCATCAAGAGTAAAGGGGGCATCTTGCCCACAGATTAGAGGCAGAATCACTTCTTTCATTGCGGCTCGGTCAACAGTTGATCGGGAGTCGACTGTTTTCTTGACTTGCACTTTCTTTGAACTGGAAGCAAATGTATTATACTCTTTCGTTTCGAGATTGTAGCATATATTGACAAAGTTCCAGTGGTCAGACGATCAAGGAATTTCTCGACCATTTTATCTCCCTCTCGATGTCCCTCTCGATGTGCAGTGCTCAAGCTCTTGATGGCATCTTCTGGACACGGCTTAGCTATGGAAAGTGATCTTAGTTGTGGATTAGTCAAACCCCAGGGGTCAGTGTCCCACTCGTTGAGAGCATCAATCACTGACTCCACTACTACAATATCCTTTTTGATTTTTGATGGTTCTAATTCCGGATGCTTATGCTTTGACTTTTTAAAGTGGCTGATTTCATGAAGATGACGATTTTCGTCGATTTTACAGTTGGTTCGCTATGTTCAAGAATTCTTCATTTACCTCACATATTTTGTTTAGTAAAATCAAATTGATATTTCTCACAAAATCGAACATTTACGTGTAGTTTTTAGAACACAGCATAATTGCTCTCGTTCCACCGCCTTATTGAATATTGCCAAACTATCAAACAACAATGACGAGTCGTGTTTAGGCTGGAACACGTCTAGTCACGACGAAAAAATCCCCGGCCTCAAAATCGACGTGATTCCTCAGCTTAGGCTATTTTCCATAGTTTTTAAGATACAAAAATCGCAGACCACTTAATCGATACGTTACTTTAATTGAATAATATTGATCATAAATGACAAATTCAGAAAAATTGTTGTTAGTCGGTACAGGTTGTAAAACGTGACATAAACAGATGGTCTCTAGACTTGTGTCACTGACTGTACATTTGAAAAATGAACAAAATCAAACTATTGTTAATTGTTATCCTATTGCACTTAAATTTATAAATATTATTGTAATTTAAAGTTTTTTGATTAGACCAATTTGGGAGAAGTTATGGCCCAAAGTATGAAAATAACAAAATCCAAATTTGGGTCCAACAATCCAATTTTCAAAAAACATATACTCGCAATTTTTTATCTTCTAGTGCCCCTCTACAATAAACAATCATAAAAAAATGGTCTCCTCACAAATCGAACGGAAATGCGATTCTGAACCGGACTAATATTGCCGATATCAATAATGAAAAATATATTGTTGGACATCACTAGCTCATAACTCAATATGATTTGATCAAGGGAGAAGGATTTATTTGGTAGAAGGCCTAGGCCTACCTGTAACTGCCACATATTGTAATTAGGTACTGAGGATCAAGGGAAAATACTTCATCTTTTATTATCTTTTCTGTTTCTTGGATTTCTTCTCGAGGAATTTTTTCTTCAAAATCTTCAAAATATCTGGAAAACAAGAATATACATCTGGGCACATTGTGTTGACATTTTTTAAATTGGTTTTAAACGAGTTTATAATGTACTGGTACCCAAAGGTAATTTATAAGTTGGATACTTGGGGAAGGAACTTTTAAATTAACACGTTTGAATTATGATGAACTTTTGAACGAATGCATTCATTTTTGGTATGAACTTTTACTTGAAAACGTTCATTATTTTTGTGAACTTTTAATCGTTTGGAAAGTTCTCATATTTCTATTGTGCAGTAGGCCCAACACATTACTAGCGAAACTTGGAAGTCGGCAGTCTGTCTGTATATGTAACATAAAAATTAAAAACGCAAACATAGTATCTAAATTTTGTACAAAATCTGTGATTGGTTCATAGAACACCCGGGAAATCACTGTGCACCAATAAGATTGTGAGCGAACTTTCCATGGCGACTTTTATAGAAGAATATTTGATTTCCCTACACTTTTTGCATCTTTTGCACTCTCCCCATTGTTGTGTATCATGTAACTTATAACTAGAGGTAATGAGAAATGGTGATAAAAAACCAAAATTTCGTTTTTAAAAACCAAACTTCCCGATTTTTGCGATTTCACCAAAATTGTCAAAAACAACATGCATCACTAAAAAAAATGGAAGGGGTCGTTGGGAGTTATGAAGTAATGTTAAACACGGTTTATGTGTCTGTACAGTCAACTTTAATATTGTATGCAAATTAATAATACTGTTCACAGCACATACTAGATTATTACTAAGATAACCCTCCTAGCTTTCTGTGTCAAAGGATAGAATTGTTAATGCCTCAGCATTTTCTGGCAACAGCCTTCGTCGACGGTCACTAGCTATCTTCTCGAAAAGTCACGGGCCCGCGACAAAGCTGTTATTTGTTTCGGCGGCATCACAATCACATGCAAAATGACAGATCACCTGATCAAGTATCAACACTAGTCCCAAGGGATGCCTTAGGCCACGCCTCACTGAGCTATCGCCTCGGTGGGCGGGCGACGTGTCGGGAACGGGAACTATATTGATCGACTTATCGGTTGTTCCACCGACGAGCTGCAATTTCAATTTTCGGTGCCACATTTGAATCTTTAACTGATTTCCACGTTTTGCCACAAAAAGAGTAAAACGCGCACTAAAATGATCGATTTTGCGAGTTAATTCGCGTTTTGACCAGTACCATATAATTTTGTTCGCGATTTCGCGCAATAAGTGACATTTCGCAAAATTCGCAATTTCAAAATGTGGTTTTTCTATCTCCAAATAATATCATTTGTCGACAATATTACTTTCTCGCAAGTCCTTCGTGGAAGGATCCTGCAGGCTAAGAACTTAACAGAAAGACAGAACTAAATAGGAACTCATCTGTTCTGTTGGTCTGAACATTGTAGGCCTACACCTGAGATTGATTGATTGATCGATCATTTGAGTTTAACGATGTACTCGACAACTATGATCATATGACATCAGGGGTTCTTTGGAGGAAAGGGGAAAGTAGGAGGACGGAGAGGAAAAGGACAATGGGAGAATATGAACTGCATTTCGTCTGACTTCTCCACCTCGATCTGTCCGGCCGGCTAGGGTGGCCCTACCACAAGCATACACTTTTGCCGGCATAGCTCTTGGCATCAACAAAAACAATCAAACATGCCACCCACAATAAGGTAGCAGTCCCTGAGCAGATACACTTAAGATATAATATGCACAACATATCAGGAAATACTTTGAGACAGAAAAAAACACAAGAATCATATCTCTGTATGAAATTTGTATGTCAGTTCAGGGAAGCATGGACCTATCCATCATGGCTAGGGTGACCAGACGTCCCGGGTTTACTGGAATCATCCCCTTTTTTTGAGGTCTGTCCCAGTGTCTCGAAAATACTTGTTGGAGGGGCAAAATATACCAGTTTTCAGAATTCAATCAATTATTTCTTTTTTCCTTTAAGTTAATATAAATTCTAGGCCTATGGGAGACTGTGACAGCAGCGCTGTGAGCGTTCCTGCCCACAAAAATGTCAGTATTCCTTTCATTTGACGCATGTTATTATGATCAAGGTCAACTTGATCTCCGCCTAGCGGAGGCTTGTCGAACTCCCCAGTTAGGTCGTCGCAGTCCATTCCACAATGTTAAACATCGCATGTTATTCAAATGGGAGAAATGTGAAAGAAAACAAATGAAGTGAACTGTCAAATAAAATTACCTTCCAAAAGGGAAAAATCGTCATATTTTAAGACCTTTAATCATTATGTTCTATCGAAATGTATCTTTTACGTGTTTTTAGTATTGTATTACACAACCTACAAAGTATATTTAATTGTTATAACAGTTATTTTAGTGGGATACAAAATGGCGATTTTGGTTCCCTTGCGACGACCTAGCTTGGGAGTTCGACGAGCCTCCGCTAGGCGGAGATCAAGTAGACCTTGATTATAGGGCTGAGTTGTGTAAACGTTTAAACGTGTAAACGCCCGCGACAAAATATACGTGTACAAACATTCATATACGTTTAACCGTGCCAAAACCCAATTCACAGATTTGTCCGATGTAATAGTTCTTCGACGAGCCGACGAGGCATAGCTTAGTGTGTGGAGTCAAAATGGCTGCGGACATTTGGACACAACGGTGGGGAATATAATCAACAATGAATATTATAATAAATCAACCGTGTTATTTCGTTGAACATGTTTTTCGCAACATAATAACTCACTTTTTTGTTATCATTTTGTGAACTGGATGGGTGTTACGTTTAAACGTTTAAACGCGAAAAATTCGGAAAAATAAACGTTTACAAAATTAACCGTTTTCTCCCAGCCCTACTTGATTATGATGTCGTATAGATACAAATGGCTGTGGGACTGCTTAACCTTACCTGCGTATGAAGAGTGGGGTAGACTGTGTGATTCCATCAACCATTGTACTAGGTTTCACTTGTTTTTTGGATTCTTTAGCTGATTGATATTTTAATGGGCGTCTCAGGCGCGACTTTCTGCCGCTCGCAGCGTTTGCAGTACTGAAAGGTCCAACTCGATCTTTGCACCTCGTATTCTCAATTCAAACATTCAAGTCGTTTATACTTAATACTTTTAAATATAAATCATCCATTGTAGTAATGTTTTACAAGGTTTTTCACAGAGAATACCTTTGTTATAGATACAAAACAAACATATTGTCGTTTGACAGTTAGTTGACTAACGACAATATTTAACATGTAGTAGAGCAGCAAGGTGTATCTCGTAGGCTATTCGTGGAAGAGTATAGCAGTAAACAGGATTATGCAAAGGCATGTATAACAATGATTTTGGACCAGGGTTACATCAGCGGAATTGCTGCAGACGGCGTCAGTGGCGCCGCGACGCCACTTGACGCCGCCACACGACGCCACCGAACATTTTGGCTTATAACTTTTACATCGTTTGTCCTACAGAAAAAACGAAAATGATTTTTCATTTAGTTTTTAAATACGAATCGATTGGTACCAAAAACGTTATGATTAGATGAGCGTAGCGAAGCAGAGTGAATCTCACATTTCAACTCGATTGGCGCTTTGTCTTTGATTGTGCACAAAAGTTTGTTCGTCACGCACAGGTCACACGGCTTGACGGATTTGGCTAAAATTTTAGATAAACTCTTGTGACAACAAGTATAGATGCTGTTAACATAAACAAGAAAATCCGTCAAGATTCCAACCAACAAAAAATTAATTAGTGAAAAATATTGAGTTTTAATTTTTTTGTTCTTTGCGCACAGGTTAAACTTCTTAACGGATTAGGCTGACATTTTAAGTCAACACTCTAGACTATTAACGTCGATGCTGTTAACATAACCAAGAAAATCCGTCAAGATGCCAACCCTCAAAAAATTTATTAGTGAAAAATATCGAGTTTGAATTTGTTTTATTAAAATTTATGGACAGATTTAAATATTTTTTTATATTTATGTCCAAAATAAGAATATTGACACGTGTTAGAAGTTTGAAAGTAGTAACTTGAACCGCCATTTTGTAAAAAAATATTTTGTTTTTTTGTATGCAAAAGTTTGTTCGTCGAGCACAAGTCAAACGGCTGACGTATTTGGTTGAAATTTTCAGTGAACACTCACGCTCACTACACAAGATGCAGTTAGCATATCCAGCAAAATCCGTCAAGATGGCAACCTACAAAAAAATAACTACCGTACTTAAACAAATAAAATATTTTATTTATTTTTTAAATTAAAACTTGCCGTCGGATTTTTATAATTTTTTTAAATAAATTGCAGAATAATAGTGTCAACATATGACAGGAGTTTTTCAATTGTTTTGTTAACGGACATCTTGTAACCAAATATTTGTTTATTTACGGCAATATATTTTGCTATTGTCAACTTTTTTGCTAATATCTGTACTCCCGTTTGGGTCCTGGGTAGAATTTGGCCCAGGTAATATATCTGTGGATTATAAGAGGCGAGAAAATAAGGGCCCTCCTTTCTCTGTCCTCCAAGGAGCATTAAAAGCACGCATTCCTGTCCACCACGATAAGTTAACAGTTGCTGACAAGAGCATATGCTTCGGTAGGGCCACCGTAGCCGGACAGGTCGAAGCCAAACGAAATTATAACAGGTAAATGCCTTGTTTGATAAATAAAAAAAATCGGTTAACGCAGAGCGTTTTCCTGGTCATTAAATATTTAGACTGGTTATATCATTACAACCTTAAAAAAACGATTTTTTTAAGTAATGAGTGCTATCAGCAGTCACTCTCTTGGGGAGGTGTCCCCCTAGCCAGTAAAAATATATTCGTTATGTCCTTGTTACTTGAATCCTACACGACGTGGTGACCGGTTCACCCAACAGTTTAAACTGCGCATACCTTAAAAAATTAATAGTAGTTTATTTTTAAATCACATCCTTATACCGTTGTCTACGTATTTTCATTACTCCCCTATTCATACTGCCATAATAGAACTTGTCAAATGCAACTGCTCTAAATCAAGATGTGCATCGCGGTGCAGCTGCAAATCGCACGGTTTACGGTGTACGAAGCTATGCAACTGCACAACCGAAGACGAGGACAACATTTGATTGACAGTTTCTGAGACATTGCCTGATACTTCATCCGATGAAGATGAAGATGGCTCTTACTAGATTGTAAGTACTTTTTAAATTTGTTATCGTGTGTAGCTTTGTAAAATGTAGACATTGTGTGAAATGATGGAATTCAAAGAAAGTTCAATGCTGAACTATTGTATCTAGTAAGTGAGTAAGTAAGTAAATAAGAGTATCAGTTATCTGTTTTGTGGACTGTGACTAGAATCAGGGTAGGAATACAGGTCTTTTAGATGGTAAGCAAGTATGAATAGGGGAGTAATGAAAATGCGTAGACAACAGTATAAGGATGTGATTTAAAAATAAACTACTATTAATTTTTTAAGGTATGCGCAGTTTAAACTGTTGGGCGAACCGGTCACCACGTCGTGTAGGGTTCAAGTAACAAGGACATAACGAATATATTTTTACTGGCTAGGGGGACACCTCCCCAAGAGAGTGACTGCTGATAGCACTCATTACTTAAAAAAATCGTTTTTGTAAGGTTGTAATGATATAACAAGTCTAAATATTTAATTACTAGGAAAACGCTCTGCGTTAACCGATTTTTTTTATTTATCAAACAAGGTATTTACCTGTTATAATTTCGTTTCGTTTGGCTTCGACCTGTCCGGCTACGGTGGCCCTACCGAAGCATATGCTCTTGTCAGCAACTGTTAACTTATCGTGGTGGACAGGAATGCGTGCTTTTAATGCTCCTTGGAGAACAGAGAAAGGAGGGCCCTTATTTTCTCGCCTCTTATAATCCACAGATATATTACCTGGGCCAAATTCTACCCAGGACCCAAACGGGAGTACAGATATTAGCAAAAAAGTTGACAATAGCAAAATATATTGCCGTAAATAAACAAATATTTGGTTACAAGATGTCCGTTAACAAAACAATTTAAAAACTCCTGTCATATGTTGACACTATTATTCTGCAATTCATTTAAAAAAATTATAAAAATCCGACGGCAAGTTTTAATTTAAAAAATAAATAAAATATTTTATTTGTTTAAGTAGTTATTTTTTGTAGGTTATACCATCTTGACGGATTTTGCTGGATATGCTAACAGCATCTTGTGTTGTGAGCGTGAGTGTTCACTGAAAAATTCAACCAAATACGTCAAGCCGTTTGACTTGTGCTCGACAAACAAACTTTTGCATACAAAAAAACAAAATATTTTTTACAAAATGGCGGTTCAAGTTACTACTTTCAAACTTTTATCACGTGTCAATATTCGTATTTTGGACATAAATATAAAAAAAATATTTAAATCCGTCCATAAATTTTAATAAAACAAATTAACCCATCCAGACATCATTATTTTTCAAGGCAATACCCCTGTATGCACCATTTAATTTGCAGGTAACCAAATAATTTACACAGTTCAAGGTATAAACCACTGTAACTTTTTATTTTTTCGAGATACACCTATGAAAATTTCACCAATTTTTGCCAGATTTATGCAAGGAATTGATTGAGATGATTTACTAATTATTTTTGTTATTTTAATTGTGTGTACAGTCAGTTAAAAATATTATACATTAGACAAGAAGACAACTTTTCTAGAATCATATCATTCCAATCAAAATTTTAGGACCATTTAAAATTAAATGAATATGAAATATATTTAGAAACATCTCTAGATTGAAATAAACACACCCACTTTAATTTATTTTCCATATTGATGCACCCAGAGAGTTGAAACTAGTTGGATGTCCTGAACTTGCGCGCGTATGCGCATTGGTAGGCCTACCTTAGCCTAGGTCTACTACCAAATCTCCATCTGAATCACTTTCACTCGATAAATCCTCTTCAAAATCTCTTTCAGCCGATACCTCATCCTCAGATATAAAATCTCCCTCCAAATCATCATCATTATCACCATCCAAATCATTTAAAACCGAAGAAATACCAGCCGTTGACAAGCGCGCATCTTTACTAGCAGCCATCTTTCCGCGTCGTCAAGTTTCTTTGCAACGCAAAACATTTTCGATCACAATATCGATTATTTAAGATCATACAAGGCCTGCCATCTAATGACAAGCGTGTAAACTAATACACTATAGTTACCGACACTACAGGAAACTTCTTTACCACCAACAGTGTGACCCATCCTGCGCAAAAAAATCCCCAAAACCCACCACGGGCAGAACTCGTGAAAGTGCTTGAAGGCCCGGGAAGGCGACCACGGGCAAAACTCGTTTAAATGTCTGGATGGGTTAAAACTCGATATTTTTCACTAATAAATTTTTTGTAGGTTGGCATCTTGACGGATTTTTTTTGTTATGCTAACCAGCATCTACTTTAATAGTCCATAGTGTTGACTTAAAATTTCAGCCTAATCCGTTAAGAAGTTTAACCTGTGCGCAAAGAACAAAAAAATTAAAACTCGATATTTTTTACTAATTAATTTTTTGTAGGTTGGAATCTTGACGGATTTTCTTGTTTATGTTAACAGCATCTATACTTGTAGTCACAAGAGTTTATCTAAAATTTCAGCCAAATCCGTCAAGCCGTGTGACCTGTGCGTGACGAACAAACTTTTGTGCACAATCAAAGACAAAGCGCCAATCGAGTTGAAATGTGAGATTCACTCTGCTTCGCTACGCTCATCTAATCATAACGTTTTTGGTACCAATCGATTTGTATTTAAAAACTGAATGAGAAATCATTTTCGTTTTTTCTGTAGGACAAACGGTGTAAAAGTTATAAGCCAAAACGTTCGGTGGCGGCGTGTGGCGGCGTCAGGTGGCATTGCGGCGCCACTGACGCCGTCTGCAGCAATTCCGCCGATGTAACCCTGGTCCAAAAACATTGTTATACCGGTACATATCTTTGCATAATCCCGTTTACCGCTATACTCTTCCACGAATAGCCTACGAGAGCCAAAAAAGTACATCTTGCGCTCCTACTAATGGAATGAATTACAAAGTTGGACCTTTCAGGACAGGTGCTGCAATCTACTCCAGCTTTGACCTGAGAAGCCCATTACATAAAACTTACCAATAATTTAGTTTGAAGTGCTTAAGAATTTCTATTTTCTACAATAAAAATTACTATAAAAATGTACAAGGCATTATAAGATTTGGAGGCTGTAGCTGAAGTTGAGCTAAATATAATAAGTAAACTGAAATAAGTAAACGCTCACTGCGCACTCTACCTGTCATACGGTCCCTCATATATTTTCAAATGAAAATTGATAGCATTAATAACCAAGAAGAAATCCAACTCGGTAGGCTAAGTAATTGGCAAGATTCCAATTATGTAAGTTTATTATTATTATACAAAATAAAAAACTTAACAAATATTGCTCTCAAAAATAAACGCATTAATAACAAGTTTTCTTTCAAATTTTAAATTTTTGTAATAAGTAATTTAGTGCGCCTTCCTTGCTCAAATTGCTTTAAAGGCTACCTTGAAGTAAAAAATACTTAACACAATTTTCGCCTCCGGCGGCTGGGGCCCCGGGGGCCCCAGACCCCTAGGCCCTAATGCACCACGCCGGTACATGATCACTCTTTCTAAGTGTCCCAATTTTTCGTTTTGGAATTATTTTCACCGTAATCATAAGGGATGTTGAAGAGAGAAAATGTGGCAAGAATATTAGGTCAAAGAAATGTATTTTTACCACACAGACACTATTGGGATAATAACAAGACGCTTTGTTCCATGCGAGGAAGCTCAAGTAACTGTGCCACACTTACTTCAAACCGAGCAGTTGATGATGGTTCAATCGATCCTTGTGTTTTTCCAGATCTTCTATTGTTTCGATCCCTGCTTCCGCCAACTGTCTGGCTTTGGCGGGTCCGATGCCAGTCACTCTGGTAAGAAGATTGATTGCTGTACTCAATTTGTCGTCTCGAATGTTTTCCAACTTTTGTAACTTTCCCGTTTGTAAGAATTCGTCAATTTTCTTTCCAATTTTATCTCCGATGCCCTCTAGCTTCTGAGCTTCTTTGCCCGACGTAATACGCGTCGGGTGTTTAGCCAACGTACTGGCTGCTTTGCGGTACGCATTGTACTTGTGTATGTTGCGATTGACATTTCGCTCATAGTTGGCAAGTTCTGGAAGCAGATAAGAACAGACATTATTAGCAAATACTTTTTTAGCATCTACCATCTTGAGACAACACCACCCTTGGTCAGGACTCATGACTCATGAGTCATGCACAAGTGTGTTCCATTTTTGGTGCCAACCAGCACAAATTTCATCTTCTTACATAGGTATTGATACAAATACACTAATAGAGTGGAACTAAAGTAAGGTCTTATAAAATGTTCAAAATAAATTAACATTTTTTTGGGTGGCATATTACTCTAGATATTGCATTGTGAAGTCAAATTGTGTTGTAACATCTTCTTTTTGAAGCCAAAACAAAACAAAATCTATGAAAAAATCTATGTGCTGTAATAGTTCTTAATTAAAAGACCTATTAGTAGTGAAAGAAGGAAAACAAATTATAACAAAGAAATTACATTTGTTTACATTATAGGCACCGTGTGTCAGTACATACAGTGCTATATGTGGCCAAATTTAGCAACTAACTGCTAAAGATTTCATTCCGCAGTTGAAAATAGTGCTGGATATTATTGTGATATATCTTGTTTTTTGTTTGATGTTTGTTTGTTTTTTTATTGTTGGTATGTATTTATTTTGTTTTGCTGTTTTGTTTTGTGTGTTTGTTTTGGTTTTTATTGTCTTGTTTTGTTTGTTTGTTGTGTGTTATTTGTTGTTTGTACGTCTAAAACGTGTCCTGATTAAAATGGTGGCTTGCCTTTTTACAACGCTTATATTAGCTTGCTATGTTTGTCTGTCTGTCTGTCTGTCTGTCTGTCTGTCTGTCTGTCTGTCTGTCTGTCTGTCTGGACGGACGGAATCTTTGAATCGATATTTCACCTACTTCTAAATGTCCGATCGAGCTGAACTTTTTCACACGGACGTATTCATAATGACAATACATGAATGAACTCTCATATTTACTAAATTGTCAATTAATTAATCATTAAGCGAGCGAAGCGAGCGTTTCCACTTGACTCTTATGGCACTTCATTCTGTTTTTTTTTTTGTTTGTTTGTTTTTTTTTTTTTTTTTTTGTTTTTATGTCCGTCGATAGCGGTCGAACGGAAAGTCCGATCAACTTGAAATTTGGACCATCCACAAGCCTCGATGTGGATTGAAGGTGTATAGTTTTGAGGCAAAATCGTTCGAAAAGTTACAAAGTTACACCATAGTTACTGCAAAATATTTTTCTGAAACAAAATGGCGGCAAAATGTGAGATAGCCAGATTTTTCTACAGTTTTTTCCAGTCACGAATATGTTAACGTAATGGCGATCTGATAAATCTTGGCAAAGTTACACGAAAGTTACTCGAAAATATTTTTCTAAAACGCAGTAACGGCAAAATGTGAGGTGGCTATCTTATAGTAAATTTTTGTCCGGTCACGAATATACTAATGTAAACGCGATCCAATACGTATTAGAGGCAGAAATTACATTTCTATTGCTGTCAATAAGTGTTAGTAACGGTGGCGGACCGTGTTGAAAACATGACCACGAATATTCTTAGCAACGCACTTTGCACTGCATACAACAATGTCGGAAAGTATAATAGCCATGGAAATAAGAGCAATTTTTGCAATGCGCATTCTTGAATTGTTGTTAATTGTCGTTTGTATTAGCATTGAAAACTTTTCGCCAGAAAGTTCGTAGATATTGACGCGCTCGCTTATCAACGCGTCAAACAGAGCGTTTTCCTAGTAATTAATTAATTAATGTTTTATATGGGAATCGATATTTCACCCACTTGCCAACGTCGAATCGAGCTGAAAACTATTAAATAAACAATTAAAAAATTAAACAATTAAAAACATAAAAAATCAAGGTTAGTGGATGATGAACTTGTGTGCATCAATGAACCTTGATAATGGCCTAGGCCTAGTTACTTTGCCAAATTCTCCCATAGTAACATAATCCCAACTTCCGTAAGCATTGTTGGCCGACCGCTGGTTCGTGAATGGACGGAACTGTCCGAAATTCAAGTTTGCAATGCGAGCACGCTAGTTCGCTCAGTGAAGTTAACAAGTACAAGTACACAAATATGCAGTCTTCTAAATTCGGACACGTCCAGTGAGCACATATTCGATTGCAAGATTCTTTAAGACTAAAAAGTATAAAATAATATATCATGAAAAATAATTTTTTTTAAACAACGCTTATATTTAAATGCACTAAAAAGTAAAAAATAAATTTTTGCCTCACTCGGAAAATAATAAGCGTTGGGCGCTTTCCCTGCATAAACAGCAGAATACTGTAATCTATGTCAATACCGAAAGCGCCCAACGCTAATTATTTTCCGAGTGAGGGAAAAATTTGTTGGGAAAAATATTATTTTTTACTTTTTAGTGCATTTAAATGTAAGCGAAGCGTTGTTTAAAAAAAAAGAATTGTTCATGATAAATTAAGATTTACTGATGGGATTCATAATATGCCTAAAATTTTTAAAAGCCGTATTTAATTAATAGTAGAAGCGCAAGATGTATGATTTTGGCTCTCGTAGGCTATTCGTGGAAGAGTATAGCGGTAAACGGGATTCTGCTAAAGTATGTATAACAATGTCTTTGGACCAGGGTAACATCGCCAGAATTACTGCAGACGGCGTCAGTGGCGCCGCGACGCCACCTGACGCCGCCACACAACGTTTTGGCTTATAACTTTTACACCGTTTGTCCTATAGAAAAAAACTATTGTGATTTTTCGTTCAGTTTTGAAATACAAATCGATTGATGTCAATACCGTTATGATTAGATGAGCGTAGCGAAGTGGAGTGAATCTCTTATTTCAACTCGATCGGCGCTTTGTCTATGTGTGTGTACAAAGTTTCTTCGTCGCACACAGATCAAACAGCTTGACGGATTTGGATGAAATTTTAAGTCAACACTCCTGACCACTAATCTAGATGCTGATAGCATAACCAGCAAAATCCGTCTAGATGCCAACCTACACAAAATTAATTAGTGAATAATATCGAGTTTGAATGTTTTGTTCGTCGCACACAGGTCAAACAGCCTGACAGATTTGGCTGAAAGTTAACGTCAACATTTGTAACTTCTAAACTAGACGTTTGTAACAAAACCAGACATATTCGTGAAGTTGCCAACCTACAAAAAATTAATTAGTGAAAAATCAAGTTTTAATTTTTGTTTCTAAAACTTATAGATGGATTTAACTATTTTTTATATTTATTTCCAAAATGACAATGTCAACACGTGGTAAAACGTTTGAAGTTGTAACTTTAACTGCCATTTTGTAAACAAAATATTATTTTGTTTCTGTGCAAAAGTTTGTTCGTCGCGCACAGGTCAAACGGCTCGACGGATTTGGTTGAAAGTTTCAGTAAACACTTGTGACTACTACACTAGATGTTTTTAACATAATCAGCAAAATCCGTTAAGATGCCAACCTACAAAAAAATAATTTCTGAAACAAATCCAAATCCAAATTTTATTTTATTTTTTTAATGAAAACATACCGTTGGATGTTGATAATTTTTGATAATGGTATGCACAATAATAGTGTCAACACATGACAAAAGTTTTCGAATTGTTTTGTTAACCGCCATCTTGTCACCATGTTTTTTTTTTTACTTTTACAATGTTACACTTTTTTCGTTTTTCTTTCTTTGTTATGTATCTACAACAGTTTATATGAGTGTATGTACTTTTTGTACTTCAAAATTTTATGAATTTTCTTTTCTTTTTTTTTGTTAACTTCAAAATTTCCAATTTTTTTTTTTTTTTTTCAAATTTTCTTTTTTTATCTTTTTAAAACACTTGTAACACACAAACATAAATATATATAGATAAATTTTGTAATTATCTTGATAACACACTTACAAAAACCAAAACTGTCACAACTCGACCAAATCTCGAAAGATTTTCAAACTTTTTTTAAGGCATAGGCAAAGAGACATGTCCAAACAAAAGGTATATAGCAGCTCAAGGCTGCGGAACTATTATACAAAATTATCAACATCGGACGGTATGTTTTCATTAAAAAAAAAATAAAAAATTTGGATTTGTTTCAGAAATTATTTTTTTGTGGGTTGGCTTCTTCACGGATTTTGCTGGTTATGTTAAAAACATCTAACATAGTAGTCACGAGTGTTTACTGAAATGTTCAGCCAAATCGGTCAAGCCGTTTGACCTGTGCGCGACGAACAAACTTTTTCACAAAAACAAAATAATATTTTTTTACAAAATGGCAGTTAAAGTTACAACTTCAAACGTTTTAACACGTGTTGACATTGTTATTTTGGAAATAAATTTTTTTTTATATATCTGCTCCCTGTGTCCAACAATGAAGTCGGGTAGGGGATAGGAAATTAATCCCATCATATTCTGGCCCCTAGGTACATCGAAGCCGGCTGGCCATGCCTGACGCTTCCCTCATGTTAACTTCCTCCGGCTCCTCCTCTTCACTTTCTTCTTCCTCTGCTCTTTCTACAAATTCTGTCCATACTTTTCTATCTTCCCACCATTGTTCCTGATTGACCTCTTCCCAAGTTGCATTTCTTCTTTCCACGTCCATTGCTATCACTTCTTCCCACCTCAGTCTTGGTCTTCCCCTCTTTCTTTTCTTTTTCCCTGCTTCTTTCTCAAACTCAATTTTCGGGATCCTGTCTTCCTGCATTCTTTTCATGTGGCCAAACCACCGCAATCTTTCTTTTCCCAGCTTAAAGTTTAGACTCTCCACTCCAAGTTCCTTCCTTATCTTTGAGCTCCTTATCTTATCAATCTTGGTCACTCCTGCCACACTCCTTAGGAACTTCATTTCTGCTGCTTGTATTGCTTTTTCTTCTTTTCCCCCAACTGGCCAAGTCACCGCTCCATACGTAAGTACTGGTACAAAATATGCTATGTATATAAACAATTTGCATTGCCTTGGTATCTCTTTTTTCCAAATCAGTTTCCTTTCTAAATATAAAAAAAATATTTAAAGTTTAGACTCTCCACTCCAAGTCCCTTCCTTTCTTTATTTATTTAATTTATTTATTTAATGTCTATCCTATTCAGTTATAAAAACTGATTTACAAAGGAGGCCAATAAATAGAACTAGAAGTCCAGCATCAAATGGAATCCTGTGCAATTTCGTTGAAAGAGTACAGCTCATAGGGCCTATACCAATGTGTTCATGAGGTCTCACAGTACTAAGCACACTTTGGCGCCAGTGCGATATCCGAAACTGGGGGCGGGGGCGGCGCCCCCAATTTTGACTACGCATCACATTGAATAAATTGCTAAATTATGGCCAAACGGTTGGTCTGACAACGAGAATGATTATGACAAAATATATTTGTATTCAATTGCCAAATATTTTTCTTGTTAGAATTATTCATGTACGATACATAGCGCATAAGTTATCGGCAATTCAATACATAATTAATATATTCTCAATATATAAAACCATGGATCAACTATATATTATCAAAATATTACAAACATACTCATACACGTATAGAACTTACAAAATGTGTAGCCTTATCGGGGAATTTTTTTCATAATTTTATCTTTAAGCGATTGCTATAAGTGAAGTATTGTCGTGCCTACCTCGTCGCACCGTGGACACGTCAGAGTCGCGAAGGCCCCAGCGATGGAGACGAACGGGGGTAGGGACTGTGTAGATAGATAGATAGATAGATAGATAGATAGATAGATAGATAGATAGATGGATAGATAGATAGATACAGTAGTTAGATAGTTAGATATCTGAACCTAAGATGTGTCGTGTTCAGTTACAGTTCAGTTTCAGGTACACAATAAAAAAAATGCTACTTTGCAGTCAGTCACTAGTCACCCATGACTATGAGTTATAACACAACATGTTACCACTGACATGTTACCATCGTTGGTCCAGTAGGTGGCTCGTTGGTCCAGTGGTTAGCATCCCTGCTTCCAATGCAGAAGGTCCCGGGTTCAAATCCCGCTTCAGGCAGAAGTTTTTTAACTTCTAATGTGGATTCAATTCCATTAGGCCCTACTTCTTGGCTTAGGAATAAGTAAACGGTGACTTTGGAGCCATCCTAGCAACGAAGCACTCAATAAATTCAAAGTTGTTCTGAATCGGCCTTGTTGATTCTGGCATTTGTCCGCAGGTGTTCGCACTGTCCAATCACTGATTCATATGTTTCTTATTTGAAATATCGATCTTTGATTGGTTATCGCTCACTCGTCGATGGTGTTCGGAGCCTACAGGGTTGGTTTAGTCACTTTAAATTAAAGTCCCCCACTGCAAATCAGTTTAGTTACTGAGTGGGTAGACTCTAAAAGTGAATTTATTTATTTATTCATTTTTTTTTTTTTTAAGTTCCTATCCCCTACCCGACTTCATTGTTGGACACAGGGAGCAGATATAAAAAAAAAATTTAAATCGTGTTTTATGTGTAAGCATATGTCATTCTGCAAGGTGGCATGCTGGAACGAACGTTGCCAACCAACCATCCGAATTCCTCACAACGACCCAAAACATAATTTTTTTGCCCAAACCCATTTTGTCCGTCCAGCTGCGCGGTTCTGTGTCAAGTGAGTGGTTTCAAAAACTGCCGCTACCTGCATGAAAGCGCTACTTGTCGGTCAACTACGATCAACTTATTTTTTCCAAATTTCTTAAACGTAATAGGCCTACATCAGCCACTCAAAAACGGTTGATCGTATACAAAAAATAAAAAATGCTCCGAAATACGTGATATAATGGCTATGTCTACCGGTGGTATTTAGGTAACTTACAATTTTCTAATACGGAAAATAAAATACCATTATTAGTGGTGTTGCATAAATTATTTTTTTACTCTGTCTACCCGAGAGAAAGTAAAACTTTAACATCGGTGAGACGTCTGTATTTGCATGCAGTTCCTGAATGTGGTTTAATTGTTACTCTAGTATGATTTTTGAGTTAAGATATTCATGTACTACCGTTTTTGCAGGTGTTTTCTAGAACGGCATTATTGCACCAGGTTCTTACAAATAAGATCAATTACGACCAACTAGTATTAAAGTAGAAACTTTAATCTTTTTAACAAGCTACTATACATGTTTGTAAGTTAAGTCGTTCCGAAGATATGTTTTTTTTATTGAAACGTATATCAAACTACACTACCTTCCCTCGCACCCCTCTCGGGGACCACAGTGCTGGGTACATCGTCACCTTAAAGTGTTCGTTTACCTCTTACTGCAATGTGTACCTAGGCACTCAAGTTGGTATATAGAAGGAGAACACATATTTAATAAAAGTTTCACCGAAAATGATTCCAGTTCCAGGTAATTAGTGGTTAAATGCAGTCTTGGGTAGTAGCGCGCTATAAGTAGCGCGCTACTTGTAGCATGCTACATTTTTCGTGTAGCGAGCTCTGTAGCGCGCTACTTTTTTATAACGCTAAATGTAGTTGTAGCATGCTACATTTTTTGTAGCTGTAGCGATAAAAGTAGCGCGACTTTTGTCACTACTTTTAGAAACGTTTGTGCCAATTATTCAACTGTTCCGAGCCGATATTTTTCCCTTTTCACCATCACGAACATCAGTGGGAATAACACTGTTCATAATTTTTTTTGCATCCTATTTCACATTGAACCGTTTCTCCGAAGGTCTATGCCCTCCCCCTCACACTAGCCTACGAGGAATGGATGGACAATAACACTTGTCAACCCTCTAATCCCACGTTTCCGACTTCGGGCACGTACGAGGTGTTGGATCGGGTGAACCTGCGTGAATAGTCTTGTTCGTGTATTGGAGGTGGACACTGGACAGTGTTGGTTTGTGTTGCGTTTCTGTCGTAGTGCATCAGAATACCGAATATCGGAAAAAATATTTATAGTGACTGAAATTTGTGACATATCGTTAATTATTAATTAGGAAGTCATCGTTGTATAATATTAATATGTCCGAGATGTGTGTTGAAAAGGTAGGCCTACTCGACTTATTGGCAAAGTATGTCAACATTTCCCAGTCGTCTACAGCTGCAATACAAGGTAAAGAATAATGAAGCCTATCATCTTATGTTGTAATTATTTATTATTTTCCAGTCATTTTAAATAATTCGTGAAAAGACGCTTAAAGTACAAAATGAATTGGTTGAATAATCGTTGTTCTTGAAGAAAAGAAAATGCATGATATCAGGCTCTTCAACATTAGCGATTACGAGTGTGATTAAAAAAAATGTAAGGTGGTTGACCGGGACCCATTGTAATCAATGTGCGTGGTGAATGAATAATAGTAAAACTGTAAATTCCACATGGCTACAGTAGTGTAACACGTGGGTATAGATATTTTGTAAATGGGCGGGGGGTGGACGGAGTAAATAAGGGGGGAGGGGGGTATGGCAATGTACAAACCGATACGAAATAAAGTTGGTCGAGTAGCCTATTTCAGCCCCCAGCCCCCCCTGGCCTATACAGCTCTGGGTCGTCGCTGGAGTTGTTTATTGTCTGACGTAGCGTAAGAGGAAAGAGGTTCACGAGAAGGGAGTATACAGGTTCCAGACACATAAAAAGACATACTCCATTTGTCTGAAGGTTCCAGAGTACCTACTATTATTCACAGCAAATCAAATGCTAGGTTACGAAAGCAAGTACGCGCTGCGTGGTGGCATATAAAACGAGAACGGCACGTATTGAGACACAAAGATCGATAAAATCGTTAAAACATCAATAAAAACAAATGAAGCGTCAAAGTAGCGCGCTGCATTTTTTTCGTAGCGCCGATGTAGCGACGCTACATTTAAAATAAAGTAGCGAAAAAGTAGCGACGCTACTTTTTTTTGCCAAGTAGCGGTAGTTGTAGCATGCTACTAATTAAAAGTAGCGAACCCAAGACTGGTTAAATGTTTTATGAATTGTATGCATCCCGCTCAACGTTGTATGTTTGGCAATACCGTACCCCCGAGTGTCGTGTGACCTTGCTTCACGCATCTGGAGGGTTGGGCGAAAAGTATCCGGCCAAGCGCATGTGTAGGCCTACAGTCGTTTCAAATTTTCCGTCCACTACAAATGAAACAGTTTTATTTTTCACATTATAGCAATACATAATATGGCAGGTCAAATAGAAATTAATACAAATATGTCAAATAGTACATTTTACGTCGTCGTCTACAAAATGTAACTACATACCTGTAACAAGAAGAATTTTCACCGAGATGTATCAAACAAACATAAGTTTGTGAAATGTTACCTAAGGTCTTTGTGAAAACCTCAAAACTATTATAATTATATTCCTTATCTTGACAAATACTTTTATCATTTCACAAATTGAAGAGATATATAAACACATTTCCAGTGAGTTGTTACAAATCTTGTATCTATCCGCTTGACCACGCGCCTTCTTGCGCCATTTCAAACAAGTATCTCACCAGACAACGTGCGCTCCCTCCCTTGCTGTCTTTAGCCAACCACGCATCTTCCGTACCACCCCTCCTTCCCATGCCTGCTGGAGACGCAGCACAGCGTTGGCAGCTACAGAGGTATTTGGGGAATGAATGTGACTTTGTTTTTTTCAACAAAATTTAACAAAAATCACTTTTTTATGTTACCTGTTACTGTATCTTTCCAATTATGTAAGGCGCATGCTTCAAATAGTACGTATTTATGTTTTAAATCAATTTAATTATGTTGAATTGGCTAGAGCCTATGTCTATACACGCCATTCACCATTAGCAGCATGCACACAGCCTACATGCTACAATCAGCTGTTCTACGTTGATTCAGTAGCCAACGTATGAAATGAAACCGAATATCGCCCGCAAACTTGAAGAAAGGGTAATTTATTTTTTGGGTATAAATTTATTTTAAAATAATAACTCCTTCTTCAAATTACCCCTTCTTCAAATTTGAAGAAGGGGTAATTTATCGAAAATACTGTGATTATTATACAGTAACTTATGTTTAAGTTGGTGCATCTGCTGATAACAAAGAAACAAAGCACTTATTTTGCTGCAGAGATATTTCTCTTCATCCTAGTGTTGAACAATGGCGAATGGTGTGCATAGGCTAGGCATGGCTAGGCATAGGCTCTAGCTAATTCAACAGAATTAAATTGATTTAAAACATAAATACGTACTGTTTCACTACGTATATCACAGGAGCAAGTTCGGATTAGATAAGCTCGCACGACAATAGGCCGAACCGTATATCAATACCTTTAATATCGGGCTAACTACAGCCGCACTAAAAACTAGACTCACCGCCTGCTACGTTGTGACTATTTCCAAGAGCAACCACCTTTGACCAGCGGTGCTACACACGCCCCCTAACCTACGCGCCTAGCGCTAGTTGTTTGCTGCAACTGGATTCGTCGATCAGGGATTATCACGTTGCAGTGAAACCGAGCTACGCGTATATCAAGCACAGCTGGCTCGATGTAACCGAGCTGGCCCGCTTTGTTGGTCCAATAAAATCTACTGCGCATTCAGGTGTATATCAAAGATTTCTGGTTCGCATATGACTAGGTTAGGTCGGACTAACGCCTGTGGTATACGTAGTGTTTGAAGCATGCGCCTTACATAATCGGAAAGATACAGTAACAGGTAACATAAAAAAGTGATTTTTGTTAAATTTCGTTGAAAAAAACAAAGTCACATTCATTCCCCAAATACCGCTACAGAACTATGATGTAGAAATCCTACCTCGAACAGCAAGTTGCGCGAATAAACAAAGGACACCTGATGGTATAGGCCGCGTGATATAGGCCTACACCTGAACATTGGTATTTAGGGTTAAACTTTATATAGAGAACAACTTGCTAAAGAGGTGAACGGGCACTTTAACTTAAAAGAATCCGGCACAAAAATAGTTTAATTCGGTACGGTAAGTGAATGGTGAATGTAGCCTCTAGGCCTACATCCAAAATAGTATTGTATTGTATTGTATATTCTTTATTTCTTATAGCTCGGTTGGAGCTAGTAGGCCTAACGTACATAACACCATTGAGTTACTAGTTTACATAGGCACTAGGCCCTCCTAGGCCTAGACATATAAGCCTAGGGTAGGCCTATTCAGCAATAGGCTCCATCAATAGGCCCCTAGTAGTATTAAGTCTAAATTTTACGAACTGTATTGTACGTTCTTACCTGTAAGGAACTCACTAAATTCGAAATTCGGGTTATCCTCGGATGACGGAGCTTTTCGTTTACTCATGTTCAAAGATAATACACGATTAACGTAGGGCTCATCCTGTTTTATTTCTCTATGGGGCTCATGTTTATTTATTGTTTATCTTCCTGTCCTGATTCTACGTCTGTGAAACGGGCTCCAACTCTCCCAGCTCCCAAAACATAGTCGATCAAGTAGTCCGCTGCAATACCAAATATATTCAATGGATTCTAGCGTGTGTACTTTTCATAGAGATACCATACTGTAGGTATGGTATCTCTATGGTACTCTATGGTACTTTTAGCTCCAAGTATTTCCATGTTGTTGTTGTTGTTGTTGTTTCTAGCGGTAGTGGAAACCCTTCCGCTGGCTATGTCTTCAATAAAATTGAGTTCTTAGATTTTGCGTTCCGTTTTGGTGATAAAGTTGGTTATGGTTTTGATTAGGTTGAGGGACAGATTCGATAGGAGGTCGGTTTCGGTAACTGGCTGGAGGATGTGCTCCCGGTAAAGCGTCGTAGAGGCCTTGGCGCCATCTGTCGTAGTGTGGGCAAATTAGAAGAAGATGCATTATGGGTCTCAGGTTCGCTACAGTGAGGGCATTCGGGCGGAGTGTTTGGATGGAATTTATGTAGATACGCGTTTAGTCGACAATGCCCTAAACGAAGGCGGGTAATAGTGACGATGTCTTTTCGGGACAGGTTCTTGAAGCTATTGAACCATGGTGAGGTACGAATTTTTGGCTGAATTTGAGAATAGTGTCTTCCCTTGGTTTCGTTTGTTGATGTGAACGTGTCATTCCACATGAGTGCGATCTTCTTGGAGATAATAGTGTTGATGACCTGGGGCAGCAGACTAAGGTTGGAATTCATAGTCGGCCCCTACACCTAGGGGCGCCCATTGTTACTAAGGTAACAGTTGTTTCCATGTTATTTCCCATAAACAAAACAAATTCATAGCAACAATGGGTGCCCCTAGGTGTAGGGGCCGACTATGAATTCCAACCTAACAGCGTTTACGGGCCAAGTGCTGCGCGAAATTCAAATTGAAAATAGTACTGCAATGCAAACATAGTCCGCCAGTAACAAGGCGATTGTGCTGCTACCTGGGTGGCGATGTTACCACTGTTAGAACTACCCTCTTGGCAGCCTCGGCTCCTCCCTCACTCCGGCACGCGCCGTCGCGATGTTGCCAATAGTTTTGCTTGACACTTTCAAGGTCGCGCGTCTTAGTATTTGTTGGCCACAGCAACCCTCGCTCAGCCCTAGGGTGACCAGACGTCCCGAAAAATGCGGGACAGTCCCGAGTTTGATCCAAGTGTCCCGCGTCCCGAAATGTTTCATCTCGGGACGCCTTTTGTCCCGAAATTGGTAAATTCACGTTTTTCTATGATTTGCGTTTCAAAAATTACAATTTTCAACGAGAAAAAAGGTAATTACGAAAAGAGAAGCGTCAGTGGTAAATTTGTAATTCGGCGCACCGCCAAAACTGGTAGACTGTTGCGTAAATACGTCTTATTCGCTTGCACTTCCCTAGCAGATAGCGCTAGCGTGCAATTGGCAATTGGCACGGCTACACCACAATTAATATGGAATAAAAATCTAAATATCGAGTAAGAAAATTTAAATACCTTAAAAACCACTGCCGTCGATTCACTGTCAGCGAACATGTCACTTATGACAGTGTCTACACCTGCATAGGGTCAGAGAGAAAAAGGTGTCCCGAAATTCAGTCTTGACCATCTGGTCACCCTAATTACAATTGAGGCGTGCAGACAGCCAAACGGGCACCCGAAAGCGTGGATAATTACGCGGATTTTTATCAACGGGTGGGTACCCGTTGACAGGCCTAATTATCGCTATCATTCTATTCCATATGGGGTGATATATGAAGATGAAGGATAATTCCAATAACCCATGGCTTATACGGGATTCGAACCCACGCTCCTAGGTGGCATATACGCTTAGGACTTGCGCCCCAACCGCCTGGCGGCGTGAGTCCTTGTAGTCAAGAGGCCCGCCCACTAAGTGGTACCAGTGGCGTATCCAGGAATTGGGAAAGGGGGGGGTTTTCAACCCATATTATAGAGAGTGGAGCCGAAACATAATTGGGGATCCGGGGGGGGGGGGGGGGCTTGCCCGAAAAAATTCTCGTCAAGGTAATTTTAGTGCAAATCTGTGCGTTTTACAGCGGCCAACTGAAACATGATTACTCAGTTTCCGGCAACACATTTTTTCCTTAGCACCGCTAATAAAAGGAACCTCAATCAATAATTTGCATATTTTTCGTATTGCTTTTGCTTTTAATAATTACAACAATATACAATAGGCCTAGTAATTATAAAGTGAAACATCTAACTGTCTATTGAAATACTGTCTTTTGATACTGTCCATTGAAATGTAAACGGTCATTTTCCATGTTTCCTTTGCAAAAGGGGGGGGGGGGTTGTCCCCCCCCCTCCCCCCCCCCCGTGTATACGCCACTGAGTGGTACCAGTTCAATTCCCTGTCGGGGTTGGAGTTTACGGTTTTCAGTAAAATATGTTCCATCCAAGAAAGTGTTTCTATAATATTCAGTCACTTCATTATTTGTTACGCATTCATTACATTTGCATTGTTAACTTTAAAAATTCATGCAGACACACGTGGCACTTTAATTCACTGCAACACTACCTGATATGGTTTTATGGTATTTAAATAAGATATAATTATATAGAACCAAATTTATTATCATGCATTTCATCTCAGCCCCTGGTTACAAACTGAATAGCCAAACATTGATTTTTTCTTCTTTGATTGTTGCGGACCCACCGCCTGGCAATCCGCCACAGTACCTCCCCCCAGTATCGGAGGGTTGTGACGATACGGAGAAGTGTGGACCAGCTGGGCGGGAAAGTGAACGCGCTTGACGGATGTTTTTGCATTTGACGGAGCGGTGGGTGTACCGATGATGGTGGTTGATGAGGGTGTGATGATGTTGTTGTTGTTGTTGTTGTTGTTGTTGTTGTTGTTGTTGTTGTTGTTGTTGTTGTTGTTGTTGTTGTTGTTGTTGTTGTTGCTGTTGTTGTTGTTGTTGTTGTTGTTGTTGTTGTTGTTGTTGTTGTTGTTGTTGTGGGCTGCAATAGGCAATACGTTGCCAGGAAAAGTGTGGCCTGGCGTCGGTTTGGAAGGTGCGTTGACAGCCAAGATGCTGTCTGCATCCACATATGCAGGTTTGAGCCGGTCGATGGAGACCACTACACTCTTGCCGGCACGGTGGATGGTGAAAAATTTATCGTTACGTGAAATGACTTCGTATGGGCCATCATACGGTTGTTGAAGAGGAGTACGGACCGCATCATGACGCACGAATACATGCGAGCAGGTTGCAAGATCTCGAAAAACAAAGACCGCGTGTTGGCCGTGGTGAGACGGTTGAACCGGACGCAACTGGGAAAGGCGACGTCGAAGGCGGTCAACGTATGCTGATGTGGATTCTGGCGTCGCTGGAGGGGGCGAGAGATATTCGCCCGGTAGACGGAGTGTTGTGCCGTACACAAGCTCAGCGGGGGTGGCTTTGAGGTCCTCCTTCCATGAGGCACGGATGCCGAGCATTACCCATGGCAAAGCGTCCGTCCAGCGGTCATCACCGTGGCATCGAAGTGCTGCCTTCAGCTGACGATGAAGTCGTTCCACCATACCGTTGGATTGAGGGTGGTAGGCTGCGGTCCGGAGGTGAGTCATGCCAGTAATGTTACTGAGTGCACGGAAGAGGTGGGACTCGAACTGGCGGCCCAAGTCCGTTGTAACCTTAAGCGGTGTCCCGAACCTTGAGATCCAACCTGTGACGAGTGCGGTAGCCACCGTCTCGGCAGTGATATCGGAAAGCGGTATGGCTTCCGCCCACCTCGTGAAACGGTCCACGCAAGTGAGGAGATATCGGAAACCATCGGAAATTGGTAGAGGCCCGACCAAGTCGAGGTGTATGTGTTCGAACCTGGTGGCGGTTGGAGAAAAACGTGCAAGTGGTGCTGTGGTGTGACGCGTAACTTTGGAACGCTGACACGTGATACATGCGCGGGCCCAGTCACGGCAATCTTTATTTATAGAGGGCCATACAAAACGTTGAGTGACGAGTTTGGTCGTTGCTTTGACACCTGGATGAGACAAACTGTGCAGGCTATCGAAAACTTGTCGACGTAAAGTCTGTGGTACGAATAGCCGCGGAAGTGATTGTGACATGTCACAGTAGAGAGGCAAATCTGTGTCATTAAGCTGCTGTGGGTGCAACTGCAGTGTAGAGTTAGCATGTAAGAGATCACGTAGTTCGGCGTTGTCCAGTTGTGCACGGGCAATATCAGCGTAGCCGACTGGAAAAGTAATGGCGTCAACACGAGACAGGGCATCGGCTACGACGTTGTCTTTACCAGGAATATGACGTATGTCTGTTGTGAATTGCCCGATTAAATCAAGGTGGCGAAACTGTCTAGGTGAACATTTTTCAGGGCGCTGTGCAAATGCGAAAGTCAACGGTTTGTGGTCGGTGTACACAGTGAAAGTGCGCGCTTCCAACATATGGCGAAAGAAAATTATGGTGTCGTACACTGCAAGAAGTTCACGGTCGTACGCACCGTAGTTACGCTGTGCGGTATTTAATTTTCGTGAGAAAAAAGCGAGAGGTTCCCATCCACGGCTCGTTCGCTGCTGGAGTGCGGCTCCAATGCTGGTATCAGAGGCGTCGGTGATGATTGCTAATTCGGCGTTGATATCTGGGTGCGCCAGAAGCGTAGCCTGGGAGAGGCTGTTTCTGCATTCTTGAAACGCAGCCTGGAGTTCCGGTGTCCAAACAATGATTGTTTTGGCTGAAGGTTCGTCACCGGCGAGGAGGTTGTTAAGGGGGGCCTGTATCTTAGCTGCAGACGGAAGAAAACGGCGGTAAAAGTTTATCATTCCAAGGCATTGGCGAAGCTGCTTGACGTTGGCAGGTAAGGGGAAAGAGAGGATGGACTCAACCCTGCACGAAACCGGTGGCCCGGGCGTCGTATTGATGTGGTGTTGCGTTTGGTGTTTTGGCATTGTAGGATTGCCACTTGGGCGTGTGACTTCCGGAAACTGTGCGAGTAACGCGTGAAAGGGGGACTGAAGATCGTTGTTGCGCGAAATTACCTTGACGTGTACTAGCGCGCCAGTAGATAGTTTTCCTGGAGTTGTTAATGTAGTGACGTTGTCAACCAATTGACGTCGGCGCACGTCAATGAGTAGACTGTAATGCGCCAAAAAATCTACACCGATGATAGGCTGATCGACGTCGGCGACAATGAAACGCCATGTGAAATCTCGGCGTAAACCAAGATCCAGAGATAAAGTCAGAGGACCGTATGTGCAAATTGGGGATCCATTTGCTGCGAACAATGTGTAGTCGGTTTTCCCGGGATGACCGAAAACTTTGCTTTTCGGGTAAACACAAAGGTCTGACCCAGTATCAATAAGGAACTCTGTGCGCGTCAACCTGTCGGTTACAAAAAGGCGATTTGCAGTGGGGCCATAGCCAGCCGCCATTACTGACTGCCCCGAATGTTTTCCTGGTACTTACATGGAGGCACACAGTGTCGAGCGCGGTTGCCGTAAGTAGCGTGGTACCAACACAATCCTCTGTCAGTGGTCGTGCCTGCTGGTGCTGGGGCCCTGTTGTGTGACCTTGAACGCTGACGACGGCCTTGGAACTGATCATCACTGAGCGCGGCGACGATGGCAGTCAGCGACTTCAACCGTTGTGTCAACTCTTGTAATTGTGCTTCCATTCTAAATGTGATTACCGATAGACAGATGGTATGCGTCTTACTCGGATCACGTCGGGGTCACCAATATGGTATTTAAATAAGATATAATTATATAGAACCAAATTTATTATCATGCATTTCATCTCGGCCCCTGGTTACAAACTGAATAGCCAAACATTGATTTTTTCTTCTTTGATTGTTGCGGACCCACCGCCTGGCAATCCGCCACAGTTTCATTAGGAGAGCTTTACCGTTCGAACTTTTATTTATAATTAATAATTATAATTACACACGAATTAATTATGATGTGATCTAAAGACATAGCAGTATGACATACACAAGTAAGTAATTATACACTTGGCGTAGTTATCTATATGTTTATAAGTTTCCGATTATGAGGGGGTGGGAAGGTAGGGGGTTACATGAAGGCCAAACAAGAACTGTTGTCTAGACGATGATATATCTCTGCGTGCGTGTTAACCCTCACTGTAATTTGTTAGTGCGCGTGCGTGTGTGCGTGAATGTGTGTGGATGTGTGTGAGTGTGCATGAGTGTGTATGAATGTGTGCGAGTGTGCGTATGTGTGCGTGAGTGTGTGTGTGAGTGTACGTGAGTGTGCGTCAGCGAGCATGAGTGTGCATGTGCATGAGTGCCTGTGTGTGTATGTATACAAGTTGTTATTGTTGTTTTGTTTTTTCTTACATTTCTCATGTTACTTATAAGTTATAATAACACTAGTCTAGCATCTAGTGTGACTTGTTGCATTGTATTGTATTGTCAGCTGTTTATTATATTGTATTGCACTATTGGGTCACTGACCCGTTGTCAACAAAGAAACAATCAAATCAAATCAAAACACATGAATGCACATCTCACCGTAACACGTGTTGTATAAACGTTTTGTTATAAACACTCATAAAACATAATAACAAAAAATAGCTATTTAAACCACTAGAATTTGTTGTGGTATTAATTACTATTGGTAGTCGTGCAGCATCCCTAATATATCTCCGGAAAAACGTGATTACGATTGCCGGTAAGTGTATAATTTGTAATAACACAACACAACTGTCAATCAAATGACATTCCAAACATACAATAACAAGTTCCACCACGCAAGGGGAACGCAACTATGCGTACATGGTGAATGACTCACCGCATGGGGTTGAACTCGCAAGTGGAGCGCGTTGAGCGTTGTCGCCGCATAGCAAAAAAAATAACATCCTTTCCGAGGCTTTCGTCGCGAATATTTAAGTCCTGATCAACCACCGGGTGTGTAATTCTGATGCCTGCATCTGGATCTGGTTGGCCCATCCTCACTAGCTGTGACTAATTTTCCATATAAGCTTTGCATGATTAATTAATTATGATGAATTAATTGATTAACAATTGAATGTGATAAATTGATTCATGTATGGTCATCAAGAATCTACGTCTCTGTGAAAAATTTCGGTGTGATTGGACATTAGGAAGTGGGTGAAATACCGATTCCCATATACAACTTTGATTAATTAACTATGATGAATTAATGGATTAATTAGTGAATCTGTTAAATTGATTCATCTATTGTCATAAAGAATACGTGCGTGTGAAAATTTCCGCTCGATTGGACATTGAGGAGTGGGTGAAATATAGATTATAAGATTCCGTCCAGGCAGACAAACACATGAAGCTCATACAAGCAAGGGTTGTAATAATAAAAAAATGGAAATGAAACATATTAAATATAACGTAACTTTTTTGTGACGATATCAAATATAATTTTAGACTCGAGCCCAAATCAGCTGCATAATCTGGACTCGTGTATCAGCTGTTGTAGACAATAATAATATTATAATTATTAGATATACTATAATCGCTGATATTAGCAAAACTGGATTGGCCTTAAAAATTGAATATTTATAATCACGTATTTAAATTCGATAATGTAAACTTTGCACAGCGTAATGAAAAATATTATCTGTGGTGTAGGTTTTTGTACTGAAATAACACGTTTTCCCAAAGTTGTGTGGTGCATTGGGTACGAGTTGTCATCGTCTAAGAGGGTGTATTTATGGCGAGTGCTCGTGCAAGAAGATCGGAATGTGCACCTGCTGTCGCCTGAAAACAACCACGGCAACACTGTAGCCGTTTGGAAGTCGCGTCAGTTGTGCGCCCGAGCAGAAGAGGTCGGCTCACACCGGTGCAAACATTTCCCACTAGGAGGCAGTTAATTCGCTCTTAGGCGACGCTAGCGCGGCAATGCGGTCCATTGCAGTACTACAGCTCAGTACGAATAAAACCGCGAACGATATTTAACATGGGCGTTATCTATCTGCCTACAATCCCTTATCTGTGCCTGGGGGTTTATTTGGGTTTCTATTGGTAGACGAGTTGATGTTGCCGCCTGTTTGGCTAAGGAATCAACTGTTTCGTTGCCTGGGATGCCGATGTGTGCTGGAACCCAGCAGATATTAACTTTAAGTCCTGATTGGGTTAGATGAATTAGAAGGCTTGCCGTCACAAAGGAATAATAGCCCGTTTTGCCGCTAAAGGAGCTGTCCTGGAGAGCTTGAAGGCTGCCTTTCGAATCAGAGAAAATTGTCGAATTGCTGAAACGGTGAATTGAGACGTATTGTAGAGCCTTAATGATTGCTATTGTTTCTGCTGTGGCATTGGGTTTGAAATTCAAACCCAATGGCTGTGGTTATAGATATGTCGCCGATGAGTTTGTAGCGGAACCTTTTGTTGTTGCTGGAATCATAGAAAGCGGCCCCGACGTTAATTTCGCCTTCCGTATTGATTTTAGAGCCGTCTGTGAAGATAAGGGTGCTGCTTTCGTATTTATCAGAGATGAGTGCCTTGAATGACTCATTAGCTGTGATGCGGTTAGTAGTGTCATATTCACAGTCAGGTATGACATTGGGTAATACGTGATTCTCGATTGTGTAGAAAGGGTGAACAAATTGGAGTGGCCAAGGGTAGTTCCATATCCAATGATTAGCTTCTGTGAGGTATTGCAGGGCGGTTACTAGTAAGGGGTGGAGTCCTCCGACGTGCCCGTCTCGTTCCCTTTCTTTGTAAGTTAGATGTAGGGATTTCAGGGATCTGATTAACTCATTGTGTTCCTTGGAGAGTTGTTTGGCTAAATATTTTATAGCTGACTTATAGGCTCCCAAGCGTAGTGGTAGCGTAGCCGCTTCTGTAATGATTGAGTGGTTTGGTGAGGAGTTTTGTGCCCCTAAGCAAATTCGGATACCTTGTCTGTAGATTCTCTCTAGGGGTTCAAAAATATGCGGCTGTGCATTTCCAAAAATTATTGAACCATATTCGAGTTTACTTTGTAGTCTACTTTTCAAGATGTTTAGCATGATTTTGGGGTTTGCCCCCCGGCCCCCATTCTATACCTTGAATGCATCTGAGGAGGTTAACTTCTTTCAGGCATGCATTGTAGAGTTGTTTGGCGTGATGTTTCCACGTTAGCTTGCTGTCGATGAATAACCCAAGGAATTTGTGGTTTGTAGTGAATTGTACTTTTTTGTTTTGCAGTTTGATTAGCCCATATCACACTACAATTGGAATCGTAGACTGGAGTCGCCAATTGCAATCGCAACCTACAATTATCCAATCACACTTGACCAGCTGACAATCCTAAAATCGTTCAACTAGGAAATAAATTCAATAATAATAACTAAAAAGACAAGCCTTAATCACAAACAAATATATAATTAAAGTTATTGGCTCTTTGTTTCCATTAAAATAGTTGTTGCTTGAGGTTATGTTGTGACAGTGCTCAATTTGTATTTAACCGTTCTCCTTCCTGATTGGTTCACGTGACTCGGATCTACGATTCCCAATCTTATTTTAGAGCTCCGTCTATAAAAAGATTGCAACCGTAGACTGGCCGAACTGAGCTACTGCGCATGCGCCGCCAATCGTAAGCTCGAATCTACGATTGCAATTGTCAGTTCGGAACCTAATGTGATATGGCCTATAGTTAGCTCGTTTATATTGAACCGCCTTTTCGTAAAAATCATTAGGGCGCTTTTCGACGGGTTGACTGAAAGCTCTAGTTGATTGAGTTTATTTGCGAGAATAGTGAGGCTTTGCTGGAGTTGTATTTGCGCTATCTCTAAGTTGTCAGCAATTGAATAGAGTACCAAGTCGTCTGCAAACATAAGTATTTTTGTATGGCTGGGGAGAAGTTTCTCGAGGTCCTGGGTATATATTAAGTATAGGAGAGTACTTAACACAGCCCCTTGCGGTAGCCCCCTGTAAGTAGAACGAGCCGAGGACGTAGTGTTTCCGTGGGATTGAACTTTGATGGTTCGGTTTTGTAGATACTTACTTATCCATTTAACTACTTTGTTGGACACCCCTGTTTTAATTAGTTGCTCTCTTACTATTCTTCGGTTTACTGAGTCATATGCTTTTTCTATATCTAAGAATACTGTTGCCATTTATTTATTTGAATTTAACGTGATCTGCGCATCGGTTACAAGTTTAGCAATGCTGTCCAAAGTGCATCTAGCTTTCCGAAAACCATATTGTTGGCTGGGCAGTTTGTTATTGAATTCTAGCCAGCGTTCGAGTCTATTTTTTATTAGCCTTTCCATTATTTTACCGATGACAGATGTCAGTGCAATAGGTCTGTAGGATGTAGGTTTAGTTTTATCCTTGCCCGGTTTTGGGATTGGTATGACGTTATCGCTGTCCGCCATTCGTCGGGGACTTCAGCTGTCCTCCATAGATCGTTAAGTGAGTCGAGTAGCGCTTTTTTCCCCGAGTCTGACATATTTTGGATCATACTTGGTGTTATCCCGTCTGGCCCGGGAGCGGAGGTAGCCCGTAGCTGTTTAAGTATGTTTGTTAATTCGTTTATGGTAAAGTTTCTATCAAGTTCGTGTGAATGATTGTTGTCAATGTCTTTAGGCCTATATTCGTCTTCTAGCTCCAAGCGGTTAGGTGCGTAGTCCGGGGCTATTAGTTGAGAGAAGTCTTCGACGAATTGAGGGGTGTCCGTCACCCCCATGGTTAACGTGTGTTTTTTCCCTTTGAACCATCTGATTCGTTTCCAAATTACAGATAATGGAGTTTGACGATTAATTGAGTTACAGTATTCGTGCAAGCTATTTTTGCGTTCTTCCCTTAAGGTGTATTTAGATTTTGCTATCGCTCGTTTGAGGCTAAGGTAGTTATTCATTGAGGGGTCTGCTTTAAAAAGTTTCCAGGATTTTTTCCGTTCCGCCACTGTTTTGGCACATGTGGAGTTCCACCAGGGTACCGGTTGATTGGTTCGTACTGCGTGTTGGTTAGAAGCTTGTCCACTACGATTAGCTGCTGATCGGATCGCCTCCGTTATATTATTATAATGGTTTGGTGAGTGGGTTGGAGCTTTTGGTCTATAGAACACAACACAGAGGAATCACCTGCTGCATCACAGCAGCTGTGGTGCCGGACATCGTCCCGTTCAAACGTCGTTTCAATTTCAAACGAGCTATGCCGAAGACATTGACAGCGAGATTATTAACATCGAACCAAACCCCACCTCATACGACAGTTTTGTAGATCTTATAAAAACTGTATCTCGCCGACACATTCCGAGAGGATGCAGGACGAACTTCATTGCTGGATTAAACGGGGAATCAAAAACGCTTCTCGAGACATCAAATCGCCTACTGTTGAAGCCTGGTAAAAAACCTACAGATCCAAAGCACTTTAGGCCAGTCTCACTACTGTGTATCATCTTTACAAAGCTCTGGAACGAATGATACTGAACCGCATTGAACCGCAAAGTTGATGAAAAGATAATAAAAGAACAGGCAGGTTTTAGACCCGGGAAATCATGCTGTGGACAAATCTTAAACTTAACGCAATTTATTGAAGATGGGTACGAACGTAAACAAGTCACAGGCGTGGTATTCATCGACCTAACTGCTGCTTACGACACCGTCAATCATCGGATATTGTTGAGGAAGGTTTATGAAATAACCAAGGATTACCAACTAACGAAGTTCATCGAATGTGTGCTTCAGAATAGACGTTTCTATGTAACGCTCCAAGGGAAAAACAGTAGATGGAGAGACCAAAAAAATGGTCTGCCTCAGGGTAGTGTTCTGTCACCAATGCTGTATAACATTTACACTAATGACCAACCAACTAGTGCAGAGGCAAAGCGTTTTATATATGCGGACGACACGGCAGTGGCTGCACAAGGAAGAACCTTTAAAGAAGTTGAAGACAAGCTTACAAGAGCACTTGAAGATCAAGCCAACTACTACGATCGTAACCACCTGAAGCCAAACCCTAGCAACTCAGGTGTGCGCTTTCCATTTGAGAAATAGAGAGGCAAGAAGGAAGCTCAGAGTTGTGTGGAGAGGTGAAGAACTGGAAAATACCGCCGAGCCAAAATATCTTGGAGTGAAACTAGACCGCACACTCTCCTTCAGAAAACACTGCCAAGACACTAAGCAGAAGATCGCGACCAGGAATAACATTATACGAAAACTGACAAGCACATCTTGGGGTGCATTACCAGAAGTCCTGCGTACATCAGCTTTGGCACTCTGTTTCTCATGCAGCGGAATATGCAGCTCCAGTTTGGAGAAACTCTACACATGCCAAGCAAGTCGACATTGCAATAAATGAGACAGGACGCATCATCACAGGCTGTATGCGACCAACCCCTGTTGACAAGATATACGCATTGCTTGGCATTGCACCACCTGCGGTAAGAAGAGAGGTAGCAGCAGAGTTGGAGAGGAAGAAACAGCTGACGGACATACGTCATCCTATGTCTGGACATGAGTTGCAGCGCACCAGACTCAAATCCAGGAAGAGTTTCCTGAAGACAACTGAACCTTTAAAAACAAGCCCGGGGAACCGTAGAGTTGAGATCTGGAGCAACCGAATACCAAGTCCAATAATGGCGCTGACGGAGGAGCCCGCTGCTGGTTTTAAACTTCCATACATCACCTGGAAATCACTCAACAGATTGCGGACAGGAGTGTCGAGATGCAAAGAAAACATGAGGAAATGGGGATTTCTGGAGGATCACGAACCATGCGAATGCGGACAGATTCAGGATCCCCAGCACCTGCTAGTCTGCCCAAATCTAGAGCAGACTTGTACAATAGAGGATCTAATTTTAGCAAATGACAAAGCCATAAAAGTGGCGGATTTTTGGAAATTAGTTGTCTAGAACGGTGTTCCGGACACGGAAACGAAACGAACGAACTGTGAGTCTTTGACTTACTGACTGATGTTTTTCAATTTATTGTATTGTATTATATTGCACTTGTGGGGCAGTAGCCCCGTTGCTAATAAAGAATACTACTACTACTACTACTACTACAAGCAAACTCTAGCTTGTTCTAATACTGAGTGTTACTAGCAAACTCTAGAGAATCCTAGCCTAGTTACATCAAGCTAAGCCTACCTTGTTCTAGCACTAGCTGGGGGCGCTCATAACCAAGCTACTTCTAGCTGTCCCTAGTACTAGCTAGTTCTGGCTAAAGATGTAGCTAGTAGAAAGCAGCTAGAATTTTAAACAGGGTAGGGGGGCAAAGTGAAATAACAGTTCCCATCTTGGACTTCTTGGTGGAAGGGGGTGGGGGCAGAAGGGCCCAATTTGCCCTGCAGATATTTTTTGGGATTTTCAACACTTTGTAACTGATTCTTGGATGTTAAAGTTGGTTCAGAATGCAACGAATTGAACCACGTACACTAGCTACTTCGTAAAATGACATGAAAATCATCAAAACGTAGAAACAATATCTTGTGAGATGCAAAAAATGGTAACTGGCCATGATTGACTAGTCATATTAAATAAATATATTATTCCATTCAACTGTAATATAAATACTGAACAAAAACATAAGAACAAAACAGTCATATTATTAATATTATTATTATTATTAGGAACAATATCGTATGACATTAAAGGATTAGTCAGATGATAAACTAAAAAATCACCAATGAGTCACAAGTGCATGAAATTCAGTTATGTGTAAAATAAAATTGATATAGGTTGCTTCAATGCAAGAAAAAAAATAGTGAAAATTTAGCTATTCTATAAGATTCACTTCGCAAGCTCTGCTGCATTTTTCTTCTAAAGCGTAGTACAGCTGTATCGGTTCTGAGGTCGCTAACGCCTGCCTGATAGACAGAGCACTCATTGTGTAATACGAGTCCAGCCAGCGCTCCGCGAAACACTCGGCGACTGCGGACAGTACCGCTCAAAACAGATTGCAGCTTTTCTTCACATCAAGTCACAAGAAAATAAATTGCAGGGCATGTTGTAGAAGTACACGTTCGTACTAAGAAGCATGTTATTGGTAGAGAAGCGATGCACATTAAACCTCCTGACCGATTTTTGATAAGTGCCCTATTTTAGCGGTGGTTTTACTATCTCGAGGCAACATTTTTGTAAATGGGAATTACCATGAGAAGAGTTGCTAGGTGCTACTTGGTAGCAACAAGCCAAAAAATCGCGTTTTCTTTAATTTTTGTAACCGCCTGCTTTTAAAGTATGGTATCGTTTGACGTTTAGTCATGTTTTCCATATTTGAGGGTGGACATATATAATGATAGTTTTTTAGTTTTTCATCTGACTAACCCTTTAAATGGTAACTAGCGGTGATTCACTAGTTACAACAACAAAAAATACACAACCAGAATTAATGTTAGGCAATGTACCAAACCAGTGGTCGAAACCCTAAGAAGAAGCTAGGTCAATAATTGCATGTTTTCATATACGATAAAATGACCTAAAATTGCCTGCGGCCTCCATGCTACCTTACGATTTAAATTTCCTCTCCCAGCTTCACAGTTCTCTCATCACTAAATTATGAATTATATATTAGTAATGTACAAGTTTGTACAATAATGTACTCATGATTTTATATATATATATATATATATATATATATATTAGGGCTGCCCAACGATAAAAAAATTCATATCGATATCGCGGATGTAATTATCGATATCGTATTGCGATATCGAATTTTTTAAACTCGGTATCGATATCGCCGATATCGTAATTTTTTTTTTCAAACCAGCCAGAGGCCATTCATTATAAACTATTTAATGTGAATGATTTAACGTCGAAATGTTTTACTATGTGCATCAATTTGTGTGTTGTATTATTAAAAATGTATCCACAAAACAGCGATGTTGTGATTGGCGTGACGTGACGTGAGTGTGACAGACTGACAGAACGAGCGTGGGCGATGAGGCATCAACCGTCGGCAAGTAGGTACCAACGCGAATGTTGCAGTGTATGTATCACAAAGATGCAGAACCACAACACCGCCAAACATTTCTTTTTTTTTTTACGATAGTTGACACTTGATCGATATCGCGAAACGTACGATATTTTAATTCTATATCGATATCGAATTATTTTCAAATTATCGATATCGTTGGGCAGCCCTTATATATATATATATATACACTAGTTTTTAGGCCTGACCTATATTTCCTATATATATATATATGTGTTAGTACGTGGGTTTTCACGGACAGTAAAGATATGATTATCAGTCTTTAGGGTAATTATCCGTGTACTGGTGTCACACTGCTGGCCCTGGCACGGGCGGTTGTCATATGGTCGAAGTTTCGACTGAATCCCATCAGTCATCTTCAGGGTTGAATGCCTCCTTGAGCGGTCAGGTAACACTGAGAAGCCGAGCGAAGTGCCTGTTGTTATAAGGTCCCTGTTAGATGCGCGCGCAAGGTTTCTGCTGGTCGGACAAGCCGGCTGGGCGTCTGTGATTGGTCCGCGCAGCCGGCTTATCCGATCAGCAGGAATTTGCGTGCGCATCTAACAGGGACTTTATAACAACAGGCACTTCGCTCGGCTTCTCAGTGTTACCTGATCGCTCAAGGAGGCATTCAACCCTGAAGATGACTGATGGGATTCAGTCGAAACTTCGACCATATGACAACCGCCCGTGCCAGGGCCAGCAGTGTGACACCAGTACACGGATAATTACCCTAAAGACTGATAATCATATATATATATGCACACATTATGGGTCAAATAAACAGTTTTCATTGTATTATAATGCATTTTTATTTTTATCTTTTATTACAAACAATTTCCATCTCATCCCACTTGTTCCATGAAAACAACATAGTACGCATTGTTATACTATACAACTTGATAAACCCTTTGTACACAAACATATGGGGCATGGACAGTCAGAAGTCAACATGAAAAACTAAAGCAGTGTTAACTCTTATTCTGAAGCAATTTATAAACAATAATAATAATAATAATAAAAATGTAACATACCACTAAGAAGTCATGTAGAAATGCAACATCATTATATAACATATTCGAAAACAATATTATGTCTACGGATAGTGAGCCGATTGAAATAATAATTAGGTTTCCATAGATAATACTGGAATTGGAGTGTACTGTGATATACACAAACATGTGAATGATAGTAATAAAATACAAACCAGCAAATGCCAGTAAAAAGTACTATTAGTAATATCTTAACGTCAGATTCAAACTGCAAGGATGTCAGGCAAAGTAGAGGAAGCATTACATCAAGTGAATATTATATATTCCTGCTAAAACACTTCACACAGAGCTTCTACAGACCCTGTATTCATACATTACTATTAATTAGTCTTCAATCTTTTTGTAAAGATGGATGACCTAACCATTTGATTACACTATAGTTGCCATTTTATGTAACACATATCACATTTAAATACAAAAAGAATGCACAAATTTGCTATTACAGTATTTGCTTTGCTTATTTTGCAACCAAGGAATTAATATGCTTGAAGTTACCTTACTATTGTATTCCACATAGCAATCCTTCACTATATGTTGCGAGAGAACAGTTTGAATTCATAGGTACATTATTTTAGTGTGTAGGTTTGTTTACTCCATTCGGCATTGTGCCGACTCTTTAAAAATTATATGATATTATAGAAAGCGATTTCAATTACTACACACTGGGACGCCTGTAACTTTCGAGCAATTACCCCCACTAACATTTTGAATCAGCCTTGGACAATCTTTCCCAACTGCACAAAGTTCACTAATGATATGAAGTGTAATGGAGCTTTATAGCTGTTAGCCTATGCTAGAAGAAAATAAAAATGTTTAGCATTCGTTATGAAACCCGAAGCTTGATTGCAAATATGTGAAAACATGCCTGTAATGTACTGTAACAGTTATTTTCTAGACTTCAGCTAGACTTCAGCTTGTGGCACTGGATTGCAAGTTACAACATTACTTCACAACTTAACCTTGCCGTACAAGCAGGTGTGCCAGATCGGAGTAGTATGTTACTGGTCATAGGCATGTGCAGAGGTTGATCAATGGGGGGGGGGGGGGTGAGGGGATGTTCCCCACAAAAAAGTGCCACAGGTGATTTTTTTTAAACGTGTGTTTTTTAATATTTTTAAGCGTATTAAGAGGAGTAAAGGTTGTCTGTTGAATGGGTTAATTAATTTCACAAAATGTTTTGTGGATATCCGTGATATTGTTACAAAGTGATGGAAGTGGTCAGTCACAAAGCCAAAATTTTGGCGGTAGGGCAACAAGTGATGTTGAGGCCGGCCAGCTGATTCCAACGTCAATCTAATCTAACTTCACATAAGATTAGCGGGCAGAAGTCGAGGCAGAGAAATTTCTACTGATGTGTTGTGACTTGTGAGCAAGACGCTACTAAATAAGATTTTCCAAGCTAATGCCTCATTCTGCAAAAAAAAAAAAAACTATACACGTATCCTACATCCTAATAGGAGGTGGGCTAATTGCCCCTCCCCCCACCCCCCTCCCAGAGCATGCCTATGGACTACTTGTTTCCTTTCATTTCCCGTTCGTAAACCATTAAACAAAATAATTATGTAAAAAAAGTATTACTTTTAAATCGGTGATTTTTTCAAGCCTTTATCATTAAACTCAAAAGTCTAGGTATTCTAATAGTAGGCTCCTACACCTAGGGGCGCCCATTGTTACCAAGGTAACAGTTGTTTGCATGTTATTTCCCATCAACGAAACAAATCCATAGCAACAATGGGTGCCCCTAGGTGTAGGGGCCGACTATGAATTCCAACCAAATACTGTACCATGATATTGTATCTGATCCCCCCAATCTCATGGGTATAGCCCTACCATCTCTTCTCATCTGAGAAGTGATACAGTGGCACCCTGCTTAATGTTCTGACAAGTAACATATGTTTCCCTCTAGAACATTCAAATTTGTTTGTCAAAGAAATAAATAGTCCCATAAGCTACATGTGTCAAAATTTACAGAGTAATTTCCCCCCTGCAATGTTTAAGCATTTCATAAAGACAGTGTTGTAAACGCTACTTGTTCAAAGTAGCATGCTAACGCTACCGCTACTTCCACTTAAAAAGTAGCGCGCTACCGTTCACGCTACTTTTTTTTTTTTAAGTAGCGCGCTACTTTTCGCGCTACTTTTCGAAAACAGCAAGTATGACATATCACGCAAAACTACAAACAAAATAAACATCGTGGTTTCAAGTTTCTGGGAGTGTAGACCTACGAACTCGAGCTCCAAGCAACGAATGGTCATAGTATTTTTTTGAATCGCCGATCACATAATAAAAATCAGGGGTAAAAGTGACCAAAGGAAGTGTGACTTTTCGATTTTGAGGGGTGGGTCTTGTAAACTTTTGTGCGAGAGAAAGTTTGGGGCAGGAAGCGGTCCGGGACCATCCGCCCGACCGTAGCCGGCCGTCCGGAGTACTCAATACTCATTAAATCAACCACTGACCCTCGAAGATATTTACGACCATGTCAAGTTGGGGTGGGTGTGTGTCATAAGTGTTAGTGGCGGTTAGTTACATATTGAAAAAAATGAACCAAGGAAGGAAAATAAAGTAGCGGAAATTTCCGCTCACGCTACTTAAAAAATGTAGCATGCTACTCGCTACGCTACCACGTTTTTTAAAGTAGCGCGCTACCATCCCGCTACTGAACAAAAGTAGCATGCTACCGGTAGCGCGCTACTTTCAGCGCGCTACTTTCCAACACTGCATAAAGATGAGTGACATGTGCTGGTTCTCAAGAAAATAAACCTAAGAGCATTCATACTTATCACAAAAAAATAGATTACGTGTATACACGTAATATTTTTTTTTAGGAAACAAGAATTTATTCTTGTTTCCTAAAAAGTAAAAACATAACAATTAGGCTAAAAACAACCAAAGTCAAGACGCAGGCCAGAAATCTGGCAATTGATCAGTGAATGGTTATGTAGTTTAGTGTTAAATCAAGTATTGTCCACGATATTTTTTACCTTTGCTTGTACTGTATGTACAGTGAAACTTCTGTATGACAAATGTCTTTAGAACAAAATGTTTTTGAGGTCCCAAAAGGTTCTTATGCATGTAAAGGTACCATCTTTATAAAGAAATGTTCTTTATAACAAAATAATAATCTGGCCCCCAAGAGTTCGTTATAAAGAAGTTTTACTGTATCTGAAAGTAGAGCCAGTCAGGGGTGTTAGTGGAAACACTTCTCAAAGAACCAACAAGAGATGAGACACAGCTGCGATCTGTAAAATTTCTCATTCAAAAATTGTGTTTTAAAGTTATTGTAGGTATCTTACTTTTTATATTCCACCAGAAAATAAAAAAATGTGTTCATTCTTTATTTTTTATTGTCTAGCCACTCAGTTGCAAGAACTGATTCTAAAAGTGAAGTGCATTACGTGCCTAGGTGCTACACAATGAGTGACTCAAAAGTCACCATTTATGTGTATAGATATGAATATCGTATTGACGGATTTAAGTCAATAATTCTGGAAATTGGAAACCACCAACGCACACCGGGAATCGAATCCTGGCCCTTCTGGATTGGAAGCAGGAAAAAACCCACAAGACCAACGAGCCAAACAAAAACCATGTTTTACAATCAGTATTTAGCTAGTTTCTACGTACGTAGGTTTAAACTGTATTGATCAAACCATGTTTCCCGGTTATGCAGTCTCACTGTGGTTTTTTAACTATGTAGCTCCACACTACAACAATATACAGTACACCAGGGCTGGGAGAAAATGTTAAATTTTGTAACAGTTTGTTTTGTTCAGGTAACAGTTTTTCAAAGTGAAAAATTGCCCCAATTTTCACTTTAAAAAAGTATTAACGAAATACTTAACACAACTGAGTGTATAAACTAGGGATGTGCGAATATTCGAATAGGTAGTTATTTTGAATGGCTGTGGTAATATTCGATTGGAAATTCAAATACTTACAGTTTGAATAATTCAATCACGCAAAGTTTTAAAATAGTATTGAATTTAACCCTCATAAAATATGGGCTTGATGAGGGAATGTAAATGGCAGTGACACAAAAGTTGAAAGTCGAAGTCCTTCATATATGTCTATCATGACACCATGCTGGTACTCAGCTAGGGCCAACCCGTAATTGCCATTTTTACTTTAAATAAAAAAAAAACCTACAGTATTCGTTAGTACTGTTCGCAAAGAAGAAATCGAGGAAGAAATATTCGATATTCATATTCGACATTTGTAATGAACTATTCGATATTTGATTCAGACCTGAAAATCACTATATGCACACCCCTAGAATACCTACATTAATGTGTTTGTTTTATAACTTATCAAGCGAGCGTCTCCACTAGACTCTTATGGCACTTAGTTGTTTTTTTTTTTTTTTTTTATGTGTTGATAGCGGTCGAACGGAAAGTCCGATCAACTTGAAATTTGGACCATCCACAAGCCTTGATGTGGATTGAAGGTGTATAGTTTTGAGGCAAAATCGTTTGAAAAGTTACAAAGTTACACCATAGTTACTGCAAATTTTTTTCTGAAACAAAATGGCGGCAAAATGTTAGATAGCCATATTTTTCTTAAGTTTTTCCGGTCACGAATATGTTCATTTTATGGCGATCTGATAAATATTGGCAAAGTTACACAAAAGTTACTCAAAAATATATTTCTGAAACACAGTAACAGCAAAATGTGAGGTGGCATCTTATAGTAAATTTTTGTCCGGTCACGAATATACTAATGTAAACGCAATCTGATACGTATTAGAGGCAGAAATTACATTTCAAATGCTGTCAATAACTGTTAGTAACGGTGGCGTACCGCAGCGAAAACACTAGACAGAATGACAACGAAAATTCTTAGCAAGGCACATTGCACTGCATACAACAATATCGGTAAGTATAATAGCTATCTTCTTGAATTGTTGTTAATTGTTGTTTTTATAAGCTTTGAGATCTTTTCGACAGAACGTTCTTAGATATGGACCCGCTTGCTTATCAACGCGTCAAACAGCGTTTTCCTAGTAAAGCGAGAGAAGCGAGCGTCTCCATTAGACCTTTATGGCACTTAGTTGTTTTTTTTTTGTTTTTATGTCTGTCGATAGCAGTTGAACGGAAAGTCTGATCAACTTGAAACTTGGAACATCTACAAGCATCGATGTGGATTGAAGGTGTATAGTTTTGTGGCAAAATCGTTCGAACAGTTAAAAAGTTACACCATAGTTACTGTAAAATATTTTTCTAAAACAAAATGGCGGCAAAATGTGAGATAGCCATATTTTTATAAATATTTTTCCAAACACGAATACTGTACCTATGTTCATTGTATGTCGATCTGATAAGTATTGGCAAAGTTACACAAAAGTTACTCGAAAATATTTTTCTTTAACACAGTAACGGCAAAATGTGAGGTGGCTATGTTATAGTAAATTTTCGTCCGGTTACGAACGTACTAATTTAAACGCGATCTGATACGTATTAGAGGCAGAAATTACATTTCTATTGCTGTCATTAACTGTTAGTAACGGTGGCGGACCGTGTTGAAAACACTAGACGGAATGACAACGAAAATTCTTAGCAAGGCACATTGCACCACAGTATAAGGAGGATACAGTAGCGAAACTTGGGAGAGATTCTATCGGCAAACTCCTGCGCGCGCAGCTACGGTCGCCCTGGCGGCGAGTTATCCGAGTTAGCTCATATTGTAGGCGAGGAGAGTGGCGAGGGGTGGCGAGGGGTGGCGAGGAGGTATCCCTCTCCCCCGCCCCCCAGGTCTCGTCCATGGTCTCGTTGAGTTTGGTCTAACCCACCGCTACGAACGCCACTCGCTTCCGTGCCGCAAGTCGTCTGCTGTGCCAGGCATGGCACTTTCGCTACTGTATCCTCCTTATACTGTGATTGCACTGCATTCAACAATGTCGGAAAGTATAATAGCTATGGAAATTAGAAAATTTTTTGCACTGCACATTCTTGAATTGTTGTTAATTGTTGTTTTTATTAGCTTTGAGAACTTAACGCCACAAAGTTCGTAGATATGGACGCGCTCGCTTATCAACGCGTCATACAGAGCGTTTTCCCAGTTATTTTCTTTCTTGATTATACCCTGTGCCTTTTGGGTTCAACTGCCCACTGTCATTTTTTCACCAAACACAGTGTTAACCACGTGGGAAAATGTTATACGTTTATTTTCCCGCGGGCGTGTAGCCGTTTAAAGTTTAAACCATGGATAAATCCATGTTTCAACGACTCAGCCCTACAGTATAACATTTCGACAGTTGTCGAGGCTGCCTTTGCGCATGACAAGCAATCGTACCGAGCCTAGTTCCTTGGTAGTGATATTATATTAACTATTGTCACAGTGCCACTACGTCTTACTTTAGTTACTACTAGGAAAACGCTCTGTTTGACGCGTTGATAAGCGAGCGCGTCAATATCTACGAACTTTCTGGCGAAAAGTTTTCAATGCTAATACGAACAACAATTAACAACAATTCAAGAATGCGCATTGCAAAAATTGTTCTTATTTATTTCCATGGCTATTATACTTTCCGACATTGTTGTATGCAGTGCAATGTGCGTTGCTAAGAATTTTCGTGGTCATGTTTTCAACACGGTCCGCCACCGTTACTAACACTTATTGACAGCAATAGAAATGTAATTTCTGCCTCTAATACGGATCGGATAGTATATTCGTGCCACCTCACATTTTGCCGTTACTGCGTTTTAGAAAAATATTTTCGAGTAACTTTGCCAATACTTATCAGATCGCCATTACATTAACATATTCGTGACCGGAAAAATCTGTAGAAAAATCTGGCTATCTCACATTTGGTCGCCATTTTGTTTCAGAAAAATATTTTGCATTAACTATGGTGTAACTTTGTAACTTTTCGAACGATTTTGCCTCAAAACTATACACCTTCAATCCATATCGAGGCTTGTGGATGGTCCAAATTTCAAGTTTGTCGGACTTTCCGTTCGACCGCTATCAACGGACATAAAAAAAAAAAAAAAAAAAAAAAAACAGAACGAAGTGCCATAAGAAGAGTCAAGTGGAAACGCTCGCTTTACTAGTTTTAAATAATCAAGGTTGCATTCCGTAAGCTTCTTTGGTCACCCAATAAGCCTGGCTTGTAGCACTCCGTTGCTTTCCCGGTCATTGTTTGGTCGCGACTCAAAAGCCCGACGAATTTGTTCGGGCATTGCTTGAGACTGCGCGGGGATTTCAAACTGGCATGCTGTAGAATGTTCTTTACGATAATGAAGTTTGGCTAAGTTATTCAAAATGAAAGATTGAGACGTTATAACTACACTGACAGCTCACAGAGGTGTAGGAAGGTAAATAAGTATAACGTAGCAAAATATAATTGATTGCATACCCAATGCCCCATCATTTAAAAAACACCGCCTTCTATCAAGACCACGCCCACCTGAGGACCACATTGTGACCAAACGTGAAAACCACGGTCGAGCCCGGGCTTGTAACGGAATGCAACCCTAAAGTGTATCGTTTTAGAAACATTAAACTACTTTTTACGATGTATTTACCTTACTTCAAGACTAGAATTTTGATAATAGATGTAGCTTAACTGTTTTGTTTGGTTCTAGCCAATACCTCACATGGGCAACTAGTCACAGTACAATCAAGGCTAAGCTTAGTCAAATACTCTATGCTATGATTATGCCCTGAGTTGCAGTGATGTTGACGAAAATAAATTAACTCCAAAATAACTTTCATCACAACAAAAAGCCATTGACAGCTAAATCCACATCCCTTTTTCGTGATCAACAGCATTACAACTACTAAGTACTATTACAACTCTTTCTTTAAATAATTAAACAGTAAAAACAAAATGCAAAGATGGTTCCAAGCTTGTGCATAATGGTAGTTGTTACGTACTTAGCTCTACCTTGATGGCTGAGCCATTAAGGTAGAGGTGATTCACTACCCACATTGGTTGAGTACAGAAGTGCATGCTCTACGACTTGTAGGTCAATTACACAGTCATTTTGATATTACTTTCATTACTATTAATAAGTAGTTATACACACTAACATTAAAGATGATTAGTATTGACATGTTCTTAAAGATAAAAGTTACATTTTAACCTAAAATTAATTTCAATGTAAATACTATACACAATATTATGTGGCAACACAAATTTAGTTGTATCACAGTGAGAGGGCATTTAAGTGTGAAGAAATTAGTGGAGAAGTGGAGAAGTGGAGAAGCATGAGGAAAATAACGAGGAAGAAACGTTGAACCTGGCAAGCTGAATCAGCTATCAAATGGGAACATTAGAAAAGTAAAAAGAAAACAGAAAAAGTTACTAGCAGAGTTAGTACATTTGTGGCTTATAGAATGAAAGGTAATGTACAGGTACCCCCAAAACGTCTGACAAGAGAAGAGTGGAAAGTGAAGAGGTGATTGTGATTGGTCAATATTGAGTTGACATGCAGTACAACATTGGGTGTAGAATGTGAATGAAGAAAGAAATCCCATTAACAACAACTTAAATATTCTTCAAGATGTATATAAAAGTGGCTGTGGAAAATAGCAGATGATGCTGTGGGGAGGCGTACAACAAACGACTACACTGCAGCGCTGCGAGTGTTCCGGCCACTGAGCACTGCCTGCTAGTAATCACTGAAAACCTCTCTAGAAGCCAGTGCACTAATTAATTATTATTGGGAAAATATCCATCGATTCCAAAGAAGTCAAGTAGTCTTTCCAACGACTTAGAAATTTGTATTGTTGAAAGTTGTTGAAAGTTGTGTATATCCAATGACTGTGGCCGTGACTGTTGGCCGGATCGCTCGCAACGCTCTCTGTGCACTTGTTACCCCTCCCCATTGATAGTTGTTTACATTTGTCGAAGACTAACGCACAAAGAAACTGATTGCAGCATCCTACTTGCCACTACCTGCCGAAATAGTGTATCAGTTGTGTAAAAAGCTAACAGTAGCATCACACATGCCTAGTTTCTCTTTGCTCAAAACTTTTGTGTGTGACAGCAACAAAATGACTTTTTCCACTTCCCTGGTTGACAGCCGTCTTGACTCAAAGAGTCACAGTCATGCCTTAGACAAGGTCGGATAACCACCACTCAACCCGACATAGTAAGAACCAATTAAATAAATAATTATTATTTAGTTTACACTACAGTTATTATTTGACAACAACACCTTCATGACTTTATCCCGTTATGGGTAGACAGATGCCCGGACTCTCAAATCATGAGTGAGATCCTTGTCTATAGTGTGTTACTTTACTATATAGTATATACACTTCTAAATGCAAGTGAATAATTTTAACTTATGTTTAAACATGAAAACAGATACCGGATGAATTAATGGACCTGAACAGACGAACATACTTGTACTCTAACAAACTGGCAAGTTAACAATTTCATTTTCAATGGTTTGCAACAGAGTAACACATATAAACATACAGTACTATTACTACGGGGATGCGTACAACAAACAACTACACTGTAGTGCTTCGAGCGGTCCGGCCACTGAGCACTGCCTGCTAGAATTTACTGTAAAAACCCATCGAGAAGGCAGTGCACTAATTTTTATTGGGAAAATATACATAGATTCCAAAGAAGTCAAATAATTTTTCAATATCATAGAAATTATTATTGTTGAAATTGAAAGTTGTGTGTATCCAACATTCAGCGACTGTTGGCCGGATCGCTCGCAACGCTCTCCGTGCACTTGCTACGCCTCCCCATAATTGAAGTAATAATGATAAAATGCAAATTAGTAGGGCTGCCCAACGATAAAAATATTCATATCGACATCGCGGATGTAATTATCGATATCGTATCGCGATATCGAATTTTTTAAACTCGGTATCAATATCGCCGATATCGTAATTTTTTTCAAACCAGCCAGAGACTATTCATTATAAACAATTTAATGTGAATAATTTAACGTCGAAATGTTTTGCTATGTGCGTCCATTTGTGTGTGGGGGGGGGGGGGGGGTTACTGGCGGACGGCGGGTGGAGCGCGAACACAAAGGCGAGAACGCGCGACGAAAGGCGAGTAGGTACCAACGCGAATGTTGCAGTGTATGTATCACAAAGATGCAGAAGCACAACACCGCCAAACTTTTTTTTTTACGATAGTTGATAATTGATCGATATCGCAAAACGTACGATATATTAATTCTATATCGATATCGAATTATTTTTCTATTATCGATAGTGTATCGAATTATCGATGTCGTTGGGCAGCCCTACAAATTAGTAGCAGCATGTTACCAAGATGACCTCCGAGTCAGACCTAAATAAACTGCAGATCTTCAGGTATAACGTCAACCCAACTCACAGATCAGAATAGGCATTTAATAGTAACAAGCCCTGTTCACCTTTCAAGAACTGAAACTTTCAGTGAATTCAATATCAAACTAGGCTTATATTTAAAGTACAGTACAAAATGATACTAGTGTGTCAATACTTGCGACATTGCATCGTTTTGTATGCCAGTCAACTATCGATAGTGGGCAGAGACCACTTTTACTTGCATATGCATTATTAATTGATTGAGTTGCCTTGAAGGTGTAACCATTTTTATGATAACCAAGACTGTACGACCTACGAGTGTACGTACAATTACGTCGGTTTCACCAGTCCTCCTTGCCGCTCAGTCCTTGGGTCTCTTACGATGTCTCATACGTAAAAATAATGTCTCGAATTGCTAAGTCAGGAAATACTCCCATAACATATTAGGGATGACATGGGGTAGTAAAATTCGGAACCGGTTCCAGCTCTCATATTACCCGGGTACCCGGATCCTGAAAACATATTTTTCGATGTGTAGGCTTGATTTGAAGGTCGTCGCTAGGCCTTGTGAAGGGCGCGGGGCGCGAAAACGAGGGACGAATAACATGCATGCCGCCTGCTCGAATAGCCCCTTGGAATACGCCTGCAGTAATCACGTCAAGTAAAAAAAAACATTTCGCAATACACAACTGAAGCACGTACATAAAACATGCTATTTCAAGTAAAATAAATAGTAATGGAACAAGTATTAGCCAGAATGTTCACCAGCATGTTAAATAAAGAACAAACAGTAACGAATGCAAGTCGGTTCGCGTCTGTTCTGATCCCCGTCGAGTCACGTGTTGTGGAAGGGTCGGCGCCTGCCGTACCTGGCTACCTGCTGGCTCCATCAAAATCAACCGCAGCAATAGGGCCTACTGGCGCGTAAATATAGCCTAGAAACGGACTAAAAAATTACCAGGACCCGAAAAACGGCTTCGGGTAATACTTTGGAGCCGGGTACCCGGGTTACCTGGGTACCCGATGTCATCCCTATAACATATTCATAAACACTTAAAACCAGATCAAAAACTTGTATTTTTTTTTAAATCACCTGCAGCGCTGTTGGTGGGGGACATCCCCCCCACACAGTTTCGTTTGTTCAGTCCCTTTTTCCTTTGGGTAGCTTGTCCCGGATTTTCAGATTTGAAATATGGTCACCTTAGGCACTGGTCTACTTCACACAATTTGTGATTGTTGTAGTTGTGAACTTGTGATGACTGCAATTTGGGATTTAAGTTGTAGTTAAGGTCTGCCAATTGCTGAATGCAGATTCATCAACTTATACACGCATATATATATATAGTTTGCATGATTAGAAGAGGCCTAAATGGCTAGGATAAGTTGGACTAGGACTAGACCTAGTTCCACCTGCCACCACCCACCCTCGACAGCGCCTTCATTGTACATATATCATACTAGCTTTAGATAATTTTAGTACCTCTACTCACGCTGAGTGATAAAGACCACTAGTTGGTCGAAACGTATCAGCAACTTGTCTCTCATCTACTTGTGTCTATGTGCGACCTACCTAACGTTTTAAGGTAAGCTGTCGTCCTTTTGTTAATTTGTGTTCCTAGTCCCACTTATATATATATATATTGTATATATATATATATATATATATATATATATATATATCAGAGATCTGACTAGGCTAGGCTAGGCTAGGCTAGAATGCGTCAAGCTGCGTTTTTTTGAGCAGCCGGCTAGCTAGCTTTTGGCTGGCTACGTTTTTTCAAACAGCCCGGCTAGCTTTTTCTTAGCTGGCTAGGTTTTGTCAAGCTGCAGGCTAGCTAGCTTTGGTCTGGCTCGTTTTATCGAGCAGCCGTCCAGCTAGCTTCTGGCTGGCTACGTTTTTTCAAATAGCCTGGCTAGCTTTCTCTTAGCTGGCTACGTTTTATCGAGCTGCAAGCTAGCTAGGTTTTGGCTACATTTTTGCGAGCTGCAGGCTAGGTTCGCTGGCTAAGATTTTCGAGTAGCTGGCTAGCTAGCTTTCGGCTGGCTACGTTTTCTCAAGCAGCTTGTTCTTAGCTGGCTGCCTTTTTAGGTTGTGGCTGGCTACATTTTTGCGAGCTGGCTAAGATTTTCGAGTAGCTGGCTATGTTAGCTTTTGTTTCCCAACATTTGTTCGTCCAGCAGCATTTGACGTGTTTCGTTTGCCTCAAACGAACAATGAACCTTGTTTATTCACACTTTCAACGCAGATAATCTTATTGTACTCCCAATACCGCCTACCGCCTAATAGCCGCCTGGCACAATAATTGACTGCAAGGTTGTCAGTGCAAGTTCGAAGTGTTCTTTTCACTGGTAACATCGTAAATTATTTTCATTCACAAAGCATTATTCAAGCATTCAAGTATTATTCACAAGACATAGTTGCTTGCTATTGGGGGTGAAAGAGATATTACGGAGAGAGCGAGGGAGAGAGATACGCATTCTTCGCCAAATACACATCTTGGCAACGCAGGAAGCGGTCGCAAGTGGTCAATTAGGGTGGCTTTTAAGTTTACAACCTACCGCCCAGGCCGATGTCGGCAACAACCCGTCTTTTCATATATTGTATTGCAGGATCTAACCAAGATAATAGTGGGATATATGTCAACCCTGGGGGGGAGGGGGGGTTGAGAGGCGTCTTGCACTTTCTTGTTTTCTGTAATAAAGATCACCTTTTCTTGTCATCTGCTTGACTTTAAGGAAACCCAAAATACTTACCTCCCCCTACCCCTGCCAATCTAGCCGGCATAATCTTGTCAACAAGTAGCAGGGAGGGAGAATATATGGAGAAGTGCAGTCGCCACATTAGTACAGTAACTACAGACAGGCTATGCAGTTTACTACAACATCGTATTGACTTTTTAATTAGGATTTTCCAAAAAAATAGTGGGCGAACGCGTCCCCCCCCCCAGGAAAAATAGTAGGTGGCCGTGTCCACCCTGAAATTAAGCACAGGCTACCACTAGATTATTACTTTACTCGTTATAAACTTTTTAAACATATATAGCAAATATAAATAACCAATTTTCTAGCCAGACTGGTCGAGGAGGAGAAGTCAGACGAAGTGCAGTCCACACCCCAATCCTCTTTCCTCACGCGCCCTCCTACTTGCCCCTTTCCTCCAAACAGCCCCATATGTCTTCTTCATATATCACCCACTCATTGTCTCGATTAGCTTCGTTGCAAAAATATGAGACGTTAAGCCCAAATATATATTCAATTCATTTATAGTAATCAATTCACTAATTATTCACTAGCTATATTCATCACTAAGCTATTCGCAACCTGTCAAATAAGCAGGTTTTATGTTTCGTTTGCACCTCATTTTTGTAATGCAAGGCTATGATTCTAACTGTTATGTTCTTTCTGTCCCGGCTAGCTTCCAGCTAGGCTAGGCTAGGCTAAGCTATGTTTCTTCCGTATCAGCTAGCTTCAAGCTAGGCTAGGCTATGTTTTTTCTACTCCAGCTATCTTCTGGCTGGGCTGGGCTATGTTCTTTGTAAGCCAGCTAGATTCCAGCTCGGCTGGGCTACGTTCGTTTTAAGCTAGCTAGCTTCGAGCTCGGCTGGGCTATGTTCTGTGAAAGCCAGCTAACTTTTAGCTCGGCTACGTTTTTTTTTTTAAAGCTAACCGCGGCTAGGCTTGCAGCTGGGCTAGCTTTGCCAGTGACTGGCTAGGCTAGGCTACGGCTATGTTTAAAAAACAAAACTAGTCGGATCCCTGATATATATATATATTATGTGAAATCCAGAAATTAAAAAAACCAACCCCGACTGGGAATCGAACCCAGGACTCCCACTTGCCGGATGGGCGCCATAACCCCTAGACCACCGGGACTGGTAATTCAATGACTGGATGTAGTGCATTAAGATAGATTGTGGCGGTGGAACAACACTGCAACGCTTGGGTTACACTTGAGTTGACCAGCCACACATATTTTTTAATGCGTAGCGTGGCGGACCCAGTCGGGGTTGGTTTTTTAATTTCTGGATTTCACATAACCACGTCAAGTGTTCTTGAAAAATATTCATATAGATATCTCTACGATCAAGCTTACGTCACGCTACGCATTAAAAAATATGTGTGGCTGGTCAACTCAAGTGTAACCCAAGCGTTGCAGTGTTGTTCCACCGCCACAATCTATCTTAATGCACTACATCCAGTCATTGAATTACCGGTCCCGGTGGTCTAGGGGTTATGGCGCCCACCCGGCAAGTGGGAGACCTGGGTTCGATTCCCAGTCGGGGTTGGTTTTTTAATTTCTGGATTTCACATAACAACCACGTCAAGAGTGTTCTTGAAAAATATTCATATAGATATATATATATATATATATATCTTCTTCTTCTTTTCCTATGCCCGCATTTTTGGCTTACTGGGCCATCATGCATTTAATGATCTCTTATGCCAAGATGACCTTTTCAGACCTTTTTTTGTCTAACTATCCAATATAAAATGGCTTCCTTTTATATATCTAGCTTGGCCTCCTATCCAATTTTACAGATGGATAAAATACAAATAACTTTTACAAGATAATAATTATCAAAATTAACATACCTATATTCCGAATAAAATAACACTCGACTTATTATTACTACAAATCTAGTGTACTTAACACTGAGTAGCAAAATACAGTTCAGAAAATCATTTCTTACTCTGGCATTTGCAAATAATAATGATATGCTAGGATTGATGCCACTGCTTAAAATCACATAGAAATTGGACTAAAAACTTTGAGCCCTTAGAGATACAGGCTAACAATAATGCCTAGAACCATTTAATAGGCAATTTAGTTCATAGTTCTCCTTCCAACTAAATTTACTGATTACCATTCATTCGTCAGACAGTGCATACACAGATCATTATATTTTATTTTCCATCAGGCTTGGATCTTAAAATCTTGAGTTAATATGCAGTGGTCATACTCAATTATCTGTACTAATTGGTACCAACAAGCCAAATCTAGGATGAATACTGGATGATCCAGAATGTTCCAAGTACCTGTGATAAAGTATCCCAAGTCGAAGACCTAGTTTACATTACTCGCATTTTAACGCTAGTTGGTTATTACAGTTAACGAAAGGACCACCTAAAGGCACACATGAGAACAAAGCGTAATGTTGAAACTGTTATTACTAATGAAAATAAAAGATGTTCTTGAACTAACATATATTGTTATCAATAGATTTCTTGCATTTGCAATATAGCAAATATACCCTCGTTAAATAATGTGTTCTATTTCGCCTTTCAAGTATCTGAGAAAAGAGAAAAAGGCAGCCACATTAATTGAGTATTTGATCAAATCAACTTAAAAGTTAATAACTTAATGCGTTTATAATTTATATTCATGATTATACCGTGGATTATACTGTCTATGCGACTCGATGCTGTGAGCTGTACAGAGGTGAATTGCAGGTTATGGTGACATCAGGTGCCCAGCGTTGTTATTTACATCAAGACGGCGTTTAGCGTACAGCGCTTCGCATGTGAAGGTTGGAAACTATATGATAACGACAGTAAAATGAAATTAATGTAAATGTAAGTGGGTTACTGCAGTAACATCAACCTGCATTCAACTGCAGTAATATAAATGGGGTATAATAAGGGTAGTATAGTTACTACAGTAGTTAGATGCAACCAGTGTTGACTTAAGGCTGCTAACGCACTGGAGAACGTAATAAATGTGTCATAGTCAGTGGCGTAAAGGAGACCCCCGCCACCCCCGCGAAGCAGGGGGGGCCCGCTGTGTAGGGGGGCCCGGCTCGCCAGAAGTACAGATCTTGTTTTTTCGCCATCTCATCAAATTATAAATGTTGTCAATAGGGACCTATTCTTCTCCGGGGCCATACGGGGGAGGAAGTTGGAGGAATGGGACAATTTTGAAGGAATATATTTAAAAAGGCTTATGGATGGAAGGGGTCAGTGGGTACCTCTTTTCTCTTGTCTTACGATCGGCACTGCCTATAAGAAACTATATTCAATCCTAAATAGTAAATATATTAAATCTTCTTATTCCCTAGGTCAAATACTACCACGGGCCCAGACGGGGGAAAACTATCATATTATATCTTGTATCGCCCGATTTTGAAACGTGTTTACAGGCATGTAAAACGTCATATACGGGGAAAAAAAACTCCTTCGGGTAAGTGACCTCCCCCGGCTGGGACTTTTGCCCCAGACCCTCTCTTAGCATGTTCAACCCCCCCCCCCTTGTGAATTCCTTGATACGCTACTGGCTCTCATGTTATTTCTTATTATTCTGGTCAGAGTATAGCAACATACCGAAGTCATTTTTAGATTTTACAATAATAATAAATTTAAAAAAAAACTATTTAAGGAGCAGCACTGCAGCGTGCCTCAAGACAGTCTTAAAGCTCTCTGAGTATACTCAGCAGCATAGGGTGGGAATTTTGAGCGGGCCAAGCAGTTGAACACGGATGCCATACAGCTTTGATCGCAAGAATGCTCTTCGCCGAGACCGCTTCTTATGATATTACTGCATATAATTAAGTACTATACTTTAAATTACCTAATTTAAGATGACTGTGTGTGGGTAAATATTAGACCTCAAGTAAAAGTCTAATTGATCTGGCTCTTAATTAACACCGGAACAATTCTTGCGGGGGGGCCCGGGCGATTTGCGTTATGCCACTAGAGGACTCAAAACTAACATAGATAGCGCTGCTAAGCAACCTCCTTTCAGCGCCATTGATGAATGACAACAATAACACAACAATGAAAATTGACAGCTAAACCACTCCTAATAGAAGTTTATTTTCTTGCCACCAGAATGCATCTAGTGTAGGCTATTTTGAGTGCTAGTGTGGCATGTTATCTTATAGCAAGCTTCCCAATGCAAATGCATATGCTTGCAGGAAATGATCGACGTTAAATTAAAAGACGCTTACATTACAGATTTACCGATATTGTATATTAGAGAAAAAATGGTGCTCCAACTAACAACAAAAACTAGCTCATATAGAATTTGCTGTAGGCTTTTGCGGCCCGAGTCATTATAGTTTCTTGGCTGTAGGGATACGCCATTTCTTTCGTCATAAATCGAAACCTGACGTTTAGAGCTAATTGCATATTCCATCTTCAGAGAGACACTTAAAAGACAGTCACTAAGAGAACCTACTCGATCCAGCTCTTCCCAGCGACTGACACCCCACACTGCCGTGTAATCCTTCCATGTGTATGCATGCGTACCAGTTCAATGTAGAAACTTCGAGTGCTTACCACGTGTCAGCTTCAAGCATTCTAATGCAGGCTGCCAGGCCCTGCTCAGCTTCAATCCATCCTCCCTATTGACATTTCTAGGCTGCACTTCAATTTCAATAGCCTCTCGTACCAGACAGAGGCTGTATTTTTACTCATGGCCAGTACACACGTGCTGCCAAAATTAATACTGTGACACATGTCAACACTAGGCTGTGTTCTGCAATGGCTGACTTCTCAACATGCTCTTATCATACATAACTCTTATGTTCTCCAGTTACATTAGAACACCAGGAGCTGATGTGCCAAACACTTGAGATCGAACTGGCACGAACTGGAACTGGGTACACATGGAAAGAATTACATGCAGTGTGGGATGCCAGTTGCTGGGAAGAGCTATATCAAGTAGGTTCTCTTAGAGAAGATGGAATATGTAATTAGTCCGAAACGTTAGGGTTTCATTTTTTAACATCAACACGGCATATCCCAGCAACCAAGAGATTATAATAGCTCCAAGGGGTAGATCTGATTCTCAGATAATAGAGGTAAATATTATATTACAAGTCTGCATAAAAGTATTGATTCCAATCAATTTTACATTATATTAATAGTAAAAACGTGTTGATCAGACGAAAAGTACTTGAATTAATGTAAAAGTAGAACAATATTTAAAATGAGAAATAAAGTTGGTACCATGTAGTAAGTTATTAATAGGTAGATACAGGGGCGGCTCGTGGACGATATTTGTGGAGGTGCACATATTTAAATCATAATTAGAACACGCAACGAGGTGGCGCGGAATAGCTGGAGTCTGGGGCTAAGCCCCAGCCGCCGGAGGTTTACAGCAGTAGGCTGACAATTTTTGAGACCTGCTTTATGTTTGATCTCCTAAACGCGATATCTTACCCTCAAAACGTTCAAATAGAATGCCAGTGGTATACTTCAATTCGGGTTGTCACAGATAAGATTTCCTCGATAATACATAAAGTTGTAATAAGTAAACACTATCAATACTATATAAAATTGTAAAATTACATACCCAAACATATTCTCGTCCACTCCTTCGACACGCGCCTCGCCCACTTTATACTATATGTGCGTTTAATTGAACCAAATCTAATTTTGGGGTTGGCTGGGCTCGTGTTTTTATTTGTAATATTGTTCCTCTAATGTTTATCTTGAAAAACTGTTTTTGATTAGATCACTTATGATTGACGTCATTATTTAAAACTACATGCATTGATTGATTGAACAAACTTACTTATCCAAATGATAGCTGGCTACTGACTAGTGTCAGCATGTCGCGCGCCGGGTGATGGACCGACCGCAGGTAGCTTACCCTCCTCCTAGGGTTGGTTACAAGCTACCCTGTTCGTTCGCACGTGCGCCAATGTGGCTATTAGAACCATGCTAGTTCAAAAAAAAAAATGTCAGGTTAGTTTTAACGTCTTAAACATGGGTCTTACGATGAGTTGTGTTCGCACACGGGATAGTGTGCGCGTAGAGGGTTTGAATGGGCAACAGATACCTCGGGGCGGGAACGGACATTTACTGCAGAATGACTCTTGCCGAATATACATGCTCTGGCCCGGCCATAATAAAATATTTATTGGAAATTGAAATTGGAAATTGAGATTGGATTGGATTTTAAATTTATTTTTTGTTTATTTATCGCAAATATTTTGGGGGTGCGCGTGCGTATGTGCGCATATGCACGAGCCGCCCCTGGGTAGATATTGTCATGAATATTGGTTATTCATGTTTGGGCCAGTACAGTGGACAAGATTTATAATCTTTAGTCAAGCTACAAGCGCAAAGACGACCGGACACGACATCGTCAAGTTACACATGTTACGTCTCATGTTTTGCAAGGCATCGCGAGCACACTCAGCATGAGTGAGAGAGACAACGATATAGGTTACTCGGGTACAGAGCGCGAAAACCGAAAATTCAGCAAGAATAAAAGGCGATGCGAGTAACTCGGTGACGAGACGGGAAGAGAGAGCTATCCAGGACGAGACATCGAGGGGTCGACGTGGTGTGTGGTTTGTGTGTGTGTGTGGGCGAGTACCGAGAAAAAGGAGGTCCTGTGGAAGACGCTGGAGGGGCCCTGGAAGCGGGGACTTCGTGCCCAGCAGCGGTCTGAATCGCGAGTTGTCCACTTCTGTAATTGTTTTAAAATGGAGACAACGGTAAGCAGACATAATTTTCTCTAACCCACGCATATGCCAGTCAGAACCATAACACGCGCTCGGCCTACTGTGTGTTGCATAATAAACAATGGTTGTCTTTTTGCCTGTATATGGTGAAGTGTCTCTCAAGAGAACCTAAATCACCCTCTGTTTTCCCACTCACTCCGATCCCGGCATGTACGGTATTGCAACTGGGATTGTTGCTACGTTTCCCCCATTGCTATGGTTATTTGGTTAATTTCAAAGTCCAAATTCATCCAGTTACAATATCGATTACATGACAATATTACAACCAACATTTATACTTTGGTAACAAAACTTTGACACACACATAAAATTCAAAAATCTTGAGAATATAAATGTTCGAGCTGCAAATGGTGGAGGCTTTACTCCAATAAAACAAAAGAAAATTCCTCCATTGAATTACTACATTTTTTAAGACAATCGTATCGGTAGATCCGAACAAGAACTTTACAAAGTGTAATAAATAACACTCTTATCTCCAAAACTGACTTAGCTACAGGAAACAATTCTATAAAACGGGAGCCTTGAATATTATTACATTGAAGCTAAACCCACTCTTAGTTAGCTGGCCAGGTATAAAATAAAATATACAGTATAGTGCCGATAACTTGGGGTACACAGTTCACTTTATAAAATCGATTTTCCCCAGCTAAAAGGACAGTTGCCTCACAAATGGTGCCAGAAATAGCATCTGAAGGCATGCTGAAGATTGATCTTTTACAAGAAGAAAGGATATCAATCGTCCTTACAACATACCTAATTTAGGCTTCATCATGTGTCCTTACAAATGTATGAAACATTTTCTGTAAACAACTGTTTAGTGACTATAGGCAACGAGAGTCTACCCATAATGAGATCGTGATGAATGTGTTGTTCTTGTTATTGACACGACCATGCTGCATGCAAACTATTAAATTACGGGTATAATGTGTTAACCTACAACTCGCAGATGAGTCAGAATTGAAACATGTTTATTATGCTCGGTAGGATTGTTGGCTTGTAATTTATGCAAGCATCATCTGTGGAAGCAAATAAAGGTTCCCAGAAAAGCTCTTATTTCTAAGTTACAAGCTGCATTAAACTCACTAATCTACTGTAAAGCCAGCGACATTTGGGAAACATGTTATGAACAGAAATTTTAAAAACTTATTTTGTTGCACTACCGATACTTTATCATGGTGTGTTATTCAAGTTTCCAAGTTGATGTTAGTATGTTTTAAATTTTTCCAAAACAAAAACTTTCTTAAAAATTCTTGGCTGTCGGGTGTCACCGCGTCCATCATTTATTAAAAAACTGACGTTCCAGACTAATTGCAAAGTCCATCTTCAAAGTACCTATTGAAGAGACAGTCACTGAGAGAACCTACTCGATCCAGCGACTGTGCCTCACGAGTGTGCCTCAAACGAGAGGCTATTGAAATTGAAATGCAACCTGATAATTTCAATAGGGAGGACGGGTTGAAGCTGAGTAGGGCGTGGCAGCCTATGTTGCAGTGCTTGAAACTCGCGCGGGCGGAACATGCGAAGCGCATCGTGAAGGTTCGAGAACGAGCTAGTGCACATGCACGGGATGTTCGCGCGTCGGGGATTGCACTGCAGTGTGACCTCAAAATACCCAAAGGCATGTCTGCTGCTGTTTGTTTGTATCAGACTTTCACAATATTTTATCAATGCATTTAATAATAATTTAAATTACATGAATACATGGAACGTGTCCGAACGCCTGTCGATCGTTGCTAGCTCCAAGTCTAGCATTGATGACCGCATAGCTCAACGATGATGTAGGTAGTACTATCCGAAAGCCGTAGGTCTAGTTCCAAAATCGTATTTGGACTTAGCAATTGAAAGTGTATAGGCCTACTCGTTTTGGTCCCGAGAAAATGGCGGACCTTTAGAAGCTCACCTGATAGAAGATATTCGTCGTGTTGATGGCAAATACTATCTTCTGCTATTATTATACAACATAATAGCATTTAAACCTATGCAGATATAGGCATAGAGACTTTTATAAACAACATGATAAATTCTAGTGTCATAACCTCACTCCAGAATGACAACAATGCACTGTGGCTTGATTCCCAGCTCCATGGCCATCTGACATAAACGTATTACGAACCAGTTGTTGCTGTTGTTGTTACTACACATTATAAACATTTTAATTCCTCAACTTTTGTTTTCTTGGTAGGGCTATATATGATATAATATTTTTGCATTTCGTGTAAAAACAATTCAATAGAACACATAAACATAGATCAATTTCCATTCAGTTTTGTCTGGACATACTATGTTTATACACATTGCATCTATAGTGGAAACCAGTTATTGTCGGAGCCAAACCGGAAGGGAATTTATTATGTGGGTTGGGTTTGTCTACGCGGTTGTTTGAAAATAGTGTTCATAAGGGCTACTTTTGTGCGTTGCACGTGGTCACAGTGGTCCATGAAGGGTCGCAAGGGGTGAGGGGCACTGCCTGACCAGCCAATTAGTAGGGGTGTGCGAGAAGGGATTTTTCAGGCTCGAGACGAGAATGAGAATTTGTTTACATTAAATTCGAGAATCGAGACGAGATCGAGAAATTTTCGGGTGAATAAAATTCTTACGTTGTGTAATGTGTAGAAATCACATTAATTAGACAACTTTATTGACTTTGAATGCAACTAAGACCACAATTGGATTCCTTTAAAAATGATTTAAATTAGGCTGCTATTAATGCAAATAAAGGTTATTGATACTAATGATTAGGGTAATTACTAACTGCTAGTTAGTATTCTAGTAAAACGAATGATTAATTAAAGAAGTTGAAGACAAAAATTTAGCTTAAAAGCCATGAATGTCCAAAATATCAACTTATAAAAGATCCTATATGTCACATGAGAATATTCAAAATAAATCTTGTTAAATGTTCATATGTATGCAGATACAGCATTTTGATGATGCGGGCCCCGTAAAAGATCGATTATTATTGAACGAGAATGAATGATCACGACGCGGTGCGAAAAGTCACCGGCAGAGTGAGTCACAATGCTCAATGCTCAATCGTCGATAAGGAAGTTTTACTTCTCTACCGACTCTGTAGTGGCGCTGCCATCTAGCGGGTGACGGGCCAACTGTTCTCGAACTAATAAGGCGGGAATTCAAATTTCCCGAGATTTTACGTTATCTCGATTATTTTCGGGAAGAAAAAATTCTCGTGATCGAGAACGAGAAATCGATTTCTCGATCTCGTTCTCGAAATTTCGAGATCTCGCACACCCCTACCAATTAGGATCCTTTCTTGAGCAGATGTTTTTCTCGCAAAACTGTGTTGTCGCATCACCCTTGTCAATACGGAGGAGGGGGGCGATGCACCGTAATGCACACGTCTCTTCAAGGGAGGTAGGGTGGTTCGGGCAACACTGAGGACAGTTTTCAAGTCGCGCGCATTGAATTGATGCTCCGTTTTCAGCATCCGGTTTGGTTCCGACTAAGATTGGCGTCCACTATAGTATGTATTGCCAAAAGTTGGTGCATTGTGATACCATAGTTGGTATAATGACAGCAGCGACATCTGACAAAACAATAACAACTATCACCGTGTTCGATAAAGCATCCTGGTTGCCGGTTGAGCACATCCAGATGCAAAAGGAAAGGTGTTCATAAAGTCCATGGTTGAGTGAGCGTGGTCACAACTTGGATGGCAACCAAGCCGTGCCGTGCCGAGCCCACGGCAACCAAGGAAATAGGTACTGTGTGGTTGGCATCCCCAAAATGTGCCCAGATTAAAAACTAAAATGGCAATTTCAAACGTGCTTTGGGTAAAAACAACACTCTGTACCTTTTATTATAACTGGACGAGGAGACTATTCAAAAACTGATCTAGTTTTCCTGCTTCTTCATTAATTTCAACTGTATTTAATACCATTTTATTGTATTTATATTTATTTTTATACATTTTGGACTTGCCAATTTAGCCTAGCCTAGGCCCTAGGACCACAGATAACGGCATGAATTAGTTATCTGTGCTGTGACCTGTGACTATATATCCCAAGAACTTTAAATGTTTTAGACAAAACGCCGTGACCAAAAAGGTATGATATATCTTGTCGTTGATTGATTGATATTTGGTCTTAACGTACGGTACCTGCATATCAAACAAAACTCGAAACAGTTTCAATAAAAAACATTATTAAAAACATTTTGAACTGTGAACCTTATCCTAGGCCTAAACTTTCACTTCGTATTAGGTCTAAAGTAGGCCTGCAGTTTCTTATTTTATACTTTATAGGCCTCCCTCAGTTAGTCATTATAACAAATTACTAATGCCCCAAGCACATCGTGTGCATGAGGGTTTGACATTATGCAAATAAATATATATAATACAATTCAATACTTCTACTAGGACTAGGATTAGGCCTAGAACTTGGCTCAAGGCGTCCAATTGACTATTTGAAAGACTATTCACAAATTGCCGCAGATGTGTTAACAGCTAGTTGTGTTCGTATGGTGTTCGTAAAGTCTGGTTGACTTAAAACCTTGCACAACCAGGTTGCTGGTTGCCAACTGCTGGTTGAATTTCCGAACACACTACAGCTCGCACTCGCAGGAGATTTAAGTTTTTCCGACAGGTATCACCAGTATAGGCTAGTATTGTCCGAAAGCTACTGTAGATGTGGAATTAGCAATGATCGTCTAGTTGGAGGTAGTAGAACTGGAGCTAGACCCGGATCTAGAATTTGGACAAAGACCAAGACCATCGTTCGGACAAGTTCATAGTCATAATTTGGTTAGAGCTCTACAAATCTCCAACTAATTTACCAGTACGTATTGACTATTGATGATAGCTGGATGTAAAGTTAAATATAGTCCCTTAGTAAACATAACTTGTCAAGAGATTAACCTTCCGAAAATATTGCATAGCACTGATGACTAAGTGATATATATAAATATAATAATTTAATAAAGAATAGCGAGTGTAACATTAAATAACAAAAATAATCATTACTATTATATATACAATTAATCTGTTGGCAACTATTTTAAGATTACATTTATAGGTCGATTTGATACATAATAATAAGGCATAATGTAAGTCATTATTTTGATGATCTAGACATAGGTACAATACCTATAATGTTTGTGAGAGTGAATGCTACAATTCGAACATTTCGTCTTGTTCCTTTTCCAGCCGTTGCAACGAAGTACGAACTTTCCTCCCTTGTGTCATAACGACAGGATGGGGGGCACTCATAGGATCAGCTGCTGCCGCTACTTGTGATTGGGACAAGACCTGCTGTCGCAGTCTTGATATGGGAGGTTTCTTGCGTACGAATAGCTCATCTTCTTCGCAGAACCTTCAAACAACAATGCCATTTATAACCACCAGACAACCGAGATACAACAAGACAATAGTAGCCACGCCATTCCACATATGCCGGGGTCTGGAGGAAAACCATCACAATGCCGGAGCTTAAATCATATTTGGCAGTTGTTGCCAAAAAACAAAGCTAGGCCTATGCTTAAGAGTAGTCTGGGGGGGGATGTTGGTAAAAATAACTGCAGGTATGTCTGTCAGGAGCGCTAGATGTTCTAATGATAGCACAGCAAGTGCTTCATGCTTGTGACGATGAGAGTACTTTCACTGGCTGCAAGTTATGAAATGTTGTAACAAGAAAGAAGTACATACTCGCTGTTGCCTTGCGATTTCTTCACTTGGCTTTTAGTGATTGCGATCGAGGAATCTATTTTCACTAGGAAATCATCTATACTTCTTTCAGCTTTGTCATTGCCATTGACGTGCGCTGACGGTGAAGGCAACTGGCCTACAAATTCTTCTATGTTTGGAGATATGGCGTTATCTTTGGCAACAGGTATCATTAGACTTTCTCGAAGAAATAGACTGTCGCTTGCCCACAACCGATTGGCACGGCGAATTTGTTCCATCTGAAACAATGTGTGCAATAATATTAATTCTACATTGGATTGTCTATCAAAGTCTATCAAAAACAGGGTTGTAAAATATCCCCTCCCCTATCAGATTTGCGGATAGTTAGTTCCATTCAGGTAGGCTACCATACATCCCATGAAGAACCTCCTCACATCAATCCTTCACATCTCCATTTCAGCCTCCCATTCATGGTTACCCATCCCACTCCTACTTGCTTGTTTCATATTTATATGGAGCTCCTCCCACCATAAAGGAAAAGTCTTGGTTTGATAAGAGGCTATTAAGAAACTAGCTTTGATTCTATTGTAGATGAATAAAAAAAGTAGATTGCTGGGACTTATGGTACTCAGACAATAAAAGATCTAAGAAGACACTGCACTCAGTGTTGCCAACTATAGTGACATCACTGTCGGTCACCGCCACGCCCGGCTAGCACTGTGCTCAGCACTGGCCAACTATAGTGACGTCACTGTCGGTCACCGCCACGCCCGGCTAGCACTGTGCTCAGCGCTGGCCAACTATAGTGACGTCACTGTCGGTCACCGCCACGCCCGGCTAGCACTGTGCTCAGCGCCGGCCAACTATAGTGAAGTCACTGTCGGTCACCGCCACGCCCGGCTAGCACTGCGCTCAGCGCCGGCCAACTATAGTGACGTCACTGTCGGTCACCGCCACGCCCGGCTAGCCCTGCGCTCAGCGCCGGCCAACTATAGTGACGTCACTGTCGGTCACCGCCACGCCCGGCCAGCACTGTGCTCAGCGCCGGCCAACTATAGTGACGTCACTGTCGGTCACTGCCACGCCCGGCTAGCACTGCGCTCAGCGCCGGCCAACTATAGTGACGTCACTGTCAGTAAACCGCCACGCCCGGCTAGCACTGCGCTCAGCGCCGGCCAACTATAGTGACGTCACTGTCGGTCACCGCCACGCCCGGCTAGCACTGCGCTCAGCGCCGGCCAACTATAGTGACGTCACTGTCGGTCACCGCCACGCCCGGCTAGCACTGCGCTCAGCGCCGGCCAACTATAGTGACGTCACTGTCGGTCACCGCCACGCCCGGCCAGCACTGTGCTCAGCGCCGGCCAACTATAGTGACGTCACTGTCGGTCACCGCCACGCCCGGCCAGCACTGTGCTCAGCGCCGGCCAACTATAGTGACGTCACTGTCGGTCACCGCCACGCCCGGCTAGCACTGCGCTCAGCGCCGGCCAACTATAGTGATGTCACTGTCGGTCACTGCCACGCCCGGCTAGCACTGCGCTGCTCAGCGCCGGCCAACTATAGTGACGTCACTGTCGGTCACCGCCACGCCCGGCTAGCACTGCGCTCAGCGCCGGCCAACTATAGTGACGTCACTGTCGGTCACCGCCACGCCCGGCTAGCACTGCGCTCAGCGCCGGCCAACTATAGTGACGTCACTGTCGGTCACCGCCACGCCCGGCTAGCACTGCGCTCAGCGTCGGCCAACTAAACTGAAGTCATGAAACATAAAGAAACAAGTGTTTGAATATTTTTTGCAAATCAAGTTAAGGGGGTGAAAACACGGGGTGATTTTTTAAAACTATTAGGCCTAAACGGAACATGTTATAGTCGTGAAATTTGGTATTATTATTTACATGTACTCATTTAAAAATATGTACACAGTTGATTTACAATTTTTCGAAAATCCAGTTAGCGGGGGTTACAAGGGGGGTGAATTATTTTTTGAGCATAAGTATATTTCTAAAAGGGATGATGTTGCAGATGTGAAAATTGGTATTTAGATTCTTCTTTACGATTAAAAAAACACGTGTTTTACCATTTTTCTGAAATCAATTTTTAAGACAAGTGAAAACGGGGTTAAAAAGGAGGGGGTGAATATTTTATTTCAAAAACTGAAAATGTTTGATGAGAAACTCAGCATTTAGTTTAGATTAGATAATTAAAGATAGTTAGATAATTCAGTTTAGAATTAAAAGACACTAGTGTTACCATTTTCTGAAAATCCAGTTGAGAAGGAGTGAAAACGTGGGGGTGATTTTTAGTATGAGCACCACCCCTTTTCATCCTTTTTAACAAGATGTTAGGAAAATGGTAAAATATGTATTCCTTTATTTTTGAAGGAGAATCTAACCACCAATTTTCACGTCTGTAACATCTTTGGTTTTTGAGATATTGGTGTCCTCACAAAAAATCACCCCCTTTTTCCACCCCCATAAACTGGATTTTTGGGGACATGGAAAAGACATGTTTATTTATTTTTAAACGTAATTTGGTAAAATATTGGCCTAAATATTGTGTTATATATTTGAGAATCACAATGTACGCCTACTGGTAAAGTGGGCGAATTACTGCCTTTTTTAAGGGGCTGTAACTCCTAAACCAGATTGAGTAACACATAAATATTTGGCAGTTTTGTTCTTTGCAGATAGTTAGCCTAAACAAAACACCAACATTTCAATTTTTTGAATGAAGTTACCCCTTTTCTATAACTTGACCCTGAAAATGTCCAAATTTGACTTTCGCTACATTTTGGGAATATTTTTGGGTACCGTAGCCTATAAAGGGTACAGAAAAACAAAAAAATGTATTTTTTTTATTACACAAGGCTAAAGAGTATATTATGCAAAAAGAATTGGATGGCTAGAAAGGCAAAATCAAACCAAAAGCCCTTTAGGTGTGGCACTATTAAACGCAAACCCTTAAATTTGCCATTTTCGCGCCACCGACTGAACTTTCAAGGCCCGTAACTTCTAAACCGTTCATCCGAAAAAAATAAAAAAAAAATTGGGTTACTATCTGCAATTAACTAGTTATCAATGATCCAACTTGGAAAAATATCAAAAATTAATCGGCAACCTACATTGGTTGAACTTCCATGGAATGACCCGATTTATGTTACCGGTAGTGTTTTTTTGTCGATTCTGATATATGTGAGGTTTTTATGACGATGGAAACAAAACCTTGTAATTGCCCACCCGCTAACAGCATGTGCGATACCTTAACCACGCATAAGGCTTCAAATGACCGAATTAATTGTAATACGACGATCGAATTTGGTACCAAATTCTGTGTCCAACTGCCATATTTCATATGATGGAAATAGATTTTAGCTGTACCTAAAAACATATTAGGCCTACTTACAATGTGTTATTTGAAACAATGTTGTAGAGTAAACGGCTAGTAAACGACCTCATGCGCTGAATGCATCGATTGTTTCTTCTCGCTATGCCCGGCTCACTGCGACAATACGGTTTTTAAAGAAAAGTTGGAACAAAGGAGGCAACATAAATAGGCCTAATACTTCCTTATCTGTCCAAACATTCCCTTTGGAAATAAGACAATTTCACAAATTCAACCAAACTAGGCAAGAACGAGAGAACGAACGCGATAAAAAAAAATGTAAACATAACCTCAATCTGCATCGCGACCGCCGATTTACTTTGTTAATTAGCCCGCAAAGTCGAAACGTGGCAGTGTGGTGTTTATGGCAGTTTCCAAAACTAATTTTCAAGTCAACTCTACGAGCAATCAGGGTTACTCGAACTGATTCAAACCCACTTTAGAAGTGTTTAAGCCTAGGTTATATGCAGTTTTGAAAACTCGAAACATTCTGAAATCGATTTCAAACCTGCGAGTAGGCCTAAACATTAAATGAGAGGATGATTATGAAGATGAAAAGAGCCCTTCATGATATCCATGCTCTAAGCCAGGATTCGAACCTGGAATGAAGGGACTGTGATTTAGGCCCAGGCTAGCCTAGCCTAGGCCTAGGCTAGCCTAGCCTAGGCCTAGGCTAGGCCCTATTAGAGCATTGCCTAATCGACCGCGCCAACAAAGGCCTAGGCCTAGGCCTACGCTGGTTTGGCCTAAGCGAGACGCGACGTACAGGCCTAGCCTCAGAGGCTACTGGGCAGGCCTATGATAATGGCCCTAAGCCTACACAGAGACCTTACTTTACCTAGGGGCCTAGGCCTAGGCCCTACCAGGCTATACCACAAGCCAAAGTGCAAGCCCATCACATTTAGGCCCTAGACCACCCTGAAAAGACATGATTTATTAGCCCAGTAAACAAATATCGGAAATTGCCTAGCCTACTTACAGTAACTCCATACTTCAATGCAATTCCTTGCAGTGTATCACTCTCCACAATAGCGTGAGTAACAAAATGATCTTGTCTCTTGATGTGGTTGCAAGTGCTGCCATACTTTTTTAGTGGTTTAGCGTAGTCTCTGATAGATTGTTTTTCTTCTGTACTCCTATCCCCCATACTAACTAGCCTATAAAACTAACTTCACACAAACTTTGGACTAGCTGCTACACATGAATAATATTTTGACCTTTCTAGCCTACTTTTCACAATTGCATAAAACACATGATAAGTACGATAGACTGCTTCGGTCTAGAAGCCTACATGTTCACTCAACAAAGTGATACATGTTCGCCAAAACAATAAAAGTAGTAAAAAATGAACAACGACACATTGTGCCTTGCGTGAACCATATTAAAATGATATAGACATAACATTCTTTGAAATAAGCACATACACATATACAATCATAACACTTACTAACATTTTTAATAATAACAATAATATTTAAATACAAATTCATTAAAATTTTCGGAACTTCTATATTGTTGGCTAAGCTGAGCACGAAACGACTGCTGACGTATCGATAATAATCGAACTATATTTGACATTTGAAGTTGGTAATTTCTCAAAATAAAGTTCCAATGATAAAACCATAAAACCAACAAATAATTCATGTAGGCATGTTGAAGTCTAAAATAATAGGCTACAAAATTCATGTAATTAGAACATACTAGGCAACAAAATTATATTATGCGGCTTGAAACTGGAACTTTACGAATTAAACGGAAAATGAACCATTAAAATTTGAATGTGCATTAGTGGGCACAAGATGTATGATTTTGGCTGAGTTGGCTCTCGTAGGCTATTCGTGGAAAAGTACAGTGGTAAACGGGAACCAAACAAAAATGCAAAAAAAAGGCCAAGCCCAAAACGGAGAAGACAAACCGTTACAAACCAAAGAGGGCACACGTACAAAAAAAACAATTTCAAAAGAGGCTCAGCATTTAAAGGGATGATATCTAAAATTGTGGCCAAGCCAATTATTTTATTTCCAATATATAAATATAGTAATTATGATGAAATAAACAAATATATAAATGCTTACATGACTAAAATTTATAAATAATTAATATATTTACAACAATTATAAAATTAAATTAACTTGTGGGCATAGGCGTAACTACGGGGGGGCGAGGAGGGTCACCGCCCCCCCTAGTTTGGTCAAGAAGGGGCGAGGGGGGGGGGGGAGCAAAATGCAATTTATTATTGGTTTCACCCGCTGTTGCGACCGCGAGAAACGTCACTATTTGCTATTGACAGACAGACTGTTTGTGTACTCCCAAATAACTTCTTCATCTTATTCTAATAAGGTTCGAAGTCCTTTTGCCATGATTGTGTCATCTTGTTATTCAATCTTTCTTTATCACCGTTCATAAAAAATAATCTATTCTGGTTTAAAAAGTATTCGCCCCCCCAAAAAACAAGTGCTAGTTACGCCACTGCTTGTGGGAACATTTCGAGGTGGGAAAAACAAAATGAACACAACACACTGTATTTATAATGACTGGGTTTTTAAAAGGGAAAGTGGTTAAATTATAAGTTAAATTAGTTACAATTTATGCAGTTATATTAGAAACAAAAATGAGTGATGAAACAGTACACAAAACACAATACAGAATACAGTACATAAAAATTATCAATGGCCAAAGATATAATAAAATTAACGATACCATGGTTATTATTCCTTTATGTTGGTGATCGATGACGGCGATGTTGATGATGCTGATGTTGTAGAAATAAGAAGTGGCTGGTGTTGAAGACGACGTTCGAAATGTTGATTATTAATGTAGTTGTTAAAATGTTAGTCCGGATATTAAAATACACAGATTGCACTTTCATCACTAACTGTTCACAACCGTCCCCGAGGACTGCCCCCGCACTCGCCAACCATTATTGTCCCCGACTGCCCAGCTACTGTTACTGACTGGCACCTACTGTTCCACTACTGTTGTCCACGGACGCCTTGCAATTAGTTTTGTATCAGGGGGTCGTGTGCCTAAAAATGACGTAGCAGCACGCTTCTGGTCGTTTCGAAGACGTGGAAGGGGTTGTTAGTCATCCCCTTATTCACAGCCTCACCTCTTCAGGCCTGCCCAGGGGCGACTATTAGTGTGGCTTCTTGGTATTGTTGTTGAAAAGCGTGTCCTGCACAGGATGCAAGAGCTTATGACGCACCTCTCAAACTATTTCACAATAATATGTTTAAATCTGCTACTCAATGATTAAAACAATAAAACAATTAATAATTAATATGTAATATAGGTGAAGGGAGCAGCTAGTGTATCGGTACTGTCACAGTGCCATAAGAGTCAAGTAGAGACGCTCGCTTCGCTCGCTTAATATGTCCGTCGATAGTGGTCGAACAGAAAATCCGATCAACTTGAAATTTGAACCATCCACAAGCCTCGATGTGGATTGAAGGTGTATAGTTTTGAGGGAAAATCGTTCGAAAAGTTACAAAGTTACGCCATAGTTACTGCAAAATATTTTTCTGAAACAACATGGAGGCAAAATGTGAGATAGCCATATTTTTTTAAAGCTTTTTTCGATCACGAATATGTTCATGTTATGGCGATCTGATAAATATTGCCAAAGTTACACAAAAGTAACTCAAAAATATATTTCTGAAACACAGTAACAACAAAATGTGAGGTGCAGGCTATCTTATAGTAAATTTTTGTCCGGTCACGAATATACTAATGTAAACGCGATTTGATACATATTATAGGCAGAAATTACATTTCTATTGCTGTCAATAACTGTTACTGTTAGTAACGGTGGCGGACCGCGGCGAAACATGACAGCGAAAATTCTTAGCAACGCATATTGCACTGCATCCAACAATGTCGGGAAGTATAAAAGCTATGGAAATTAGAAAAATTTTTTCAATGCGCATTCTTGAATTGTTGTTAATTGTTGTTTGTATTAGCATTGAAATCTTTTCGCCAGAAAGTTTGTAGATATTGACGCGCTCGCTTGTCAACGCGTCAAACAGAGCGTTTTTCTAGTAAAAACTAAATTACTGCATGGCGAAGTGTGTTGTTGTCACAGTAGGTATTCGGCTATCGTGCGAGTGAGTTGTGTTACTGCCATGTTCGCATTTTTATATTATGTGTTTGTTATATTGTAGTATTTTTTTAAATAAATAATTTTGTGGCGCATAGTCTAAGTTGTGAACATCAAATTAGTAACGATCAAAAACTAGATACTAAAAAAACTGTGACGTCCAGTACCTCATCTTAATTTGCAGCAAACTTCGAAGGGAAAAAATAGCCAAAAACGTAGAAATACGATTACGTCGAAATCGAGAGGTTTGCTCGAGACAAAAACAGAAGAATGGATTTTATCTACCGATAGGTGAGTAGCGTGTCGTTCTTACTATTCCTTAGTAAAATTCTATTTTTTTAGTGATTGGGGGGGGGGGGGGGGGGGGGGGTAAATTACGTTGTGCCCCCTGCAATTTGGATGTTACGAGCCGCCACTGCCCTCAAACATAAAAATGTGAGAAAAGCAGACCGTGAAGGTTTATAACTGAATGCTGTTACGGCCGTTCACTAAAATTTCCAAGTACCATTGTGTTATGAAATGAGTGTCTGGCATGTGTTCGCGTTCACAGCTCATGAGTTGATGTGTGATCGCGTTCTGATCATGCGCGAAAGGACCAAAAAACTGTTTGTCTTTCACCAAATACCTTAGTAACCAGCTGCGCTAGAATACAGGACAATCGCGGTGTTTAGCATGTAAGAAGGCGGCGAACGGCGAAAGTAGCGCATTCTATGGGTACGTTCCGTAAATAGCTGAAAATGCTCAAGACACATGGATGACGTCACTCATTCCAGCATCTTGAGCACCAATATTTTCGGAACGGTAAATCACGAAGGTAGTTGTTGGTGGCGGTTACTTCAAATTAAATAATGGCAGTTGATAGGCTTAAGTGGGATTAAGGTTCTAGTGGCGTTGGTAAATGAAATCATTTCGTCGGATTCAGAAAGTTTTACGGCTTAGGCCTGTAGGCGTTAGCCCTCGTAGGTCCCTTGGTAGCCCTAACCTATAAAAGACCGGTACAGACATGCCCTAAACTGAACAATAGGGCTAGTTTCAAGATTATAAAATGTGTTTACAACGTCTTATCTACTTCCTACTTCTTCTGTACACATATCACTGTGTAGGAGAGCGGGGACACAGGATTCCACTAATGTAATTTGTAGTTTGCCGCCTTTTTGATAATATGCTCGAGATGCTTGAACGAAATCCTCGGGCGTCTCAAGCGTGCTCAAAACACTTGGGATGCTATTTACGGAACGCTGGTCGCAGGCGTTTCAAGCATATTAAGCCATTTACGGAATGGACAAAGCACGCTAAAGGCATGTTCAACAGTTTACAATGAAAACAAATGTCGTCGAAATATGTTGAAAAAATACTCAATAAATTCGTACTTTGGGCGTTCAAAAACAACAAAGTTGAAATTCTCGCACGTTTCCGAACGAGTACCCTATCGGAGCGGTTCGATCGCTGCGCGGCAAATATGAATTTACTATGGCGATTCCCATAAGAGTCAGCGAAGTAGCATATGGTTTGACCTTTGCGTCCGTAAGTTCGGGTTTTACGTTTTAATTTGGAACATTACAACAAACATTCTCATTTATCCACTTTTTAAGAAGACTGACATGTACGTTGGATAACTAGAAACCACAACAGTGTATTGTATGAAAGCATAATTTATACGTTCTGCAGGCGGAATGATCATCGACTCATTATTTATTGCTGGTATGTGGACAAGCCATCGGTGAAAGGAGGGGGGGGGGGGGGAGGTTGTGATGATTTGTCAATACAGGCTTCAAAATGTATCTACTTAATTAACCCATTATTTTGAAGGCCACATGCCTCTCAATAGCATCAGCTTCACTCATAATTGCACCCCCGTCGTCGTGTTTTGAGCTTTTTCCATCAAATAAGAACTAAACATATTAATAAAGAATGAGGAAAACAAATGTCGTCGAAATATGTTGAAAAAATACTCAATAAATTCGTACTTTGGGCGTTCAAAAACAACAAAGTTGAAATTCTCGCACGTTTCCGAACGTTCAAAAGCTTACCGGTACGTCCCGGTAAGTGTGTCGTCAATGAAATGCACATGTTATGAAACGTATTGAACCGCTTTCTCAGATGATACCAAAATGGGTTGTCTTATTTCAAAATGGGACATTTGGGGGACGTTCTAAAATGAAAATTAAAAATCAAAATTACAAAAATTACCATAATCACTCAAAAATAGACAAAACGGTAAGTGCCGTGTACGTCCAGGTACGTTCAATATGTCGACAATAGATTTGGACACCAGAAAAATGAATACAAAAAATTACAAAAAATTCCAACCTGCTTTTTAAGACATTGAAAAATTCCCATAGACTTATTCCGGCAAAAAACCGCTACGCACGAAATCCGATAAAGCACCATAACTAGGATACCCGTAAAGTCTTATTTTTGAAAGTAACATTTTACAATAGACAAATGTCTATTAATTAATACTAAACACAACTTTCTGTTGTATGGCATTTTAAACACACTTTTAATATACAAAAAGAAAACTTTTGTATGCGTGTTTTAATATCGCCGTGAAAAATGCGTTGCGCGAACGTCTGTCATTCGATGTGGGGGTAAGTGTGTGAAATTGTTTTTTCATGCCCCTGTACGGGCAAGTGTTCAGTATTGGGATAAAGAAAAAAAACCCATTTCGCAAGTACCAACTTGACGCAGAAAAATCAAAACTGAAACCAAGTACAGAAAATGGAGAAGTGCCCATAACTAAGAATCCGGGACGAAATTCAAACGTTTGGTCGGTAATAATCCAGATTAATGTACGTGCTTTAGGAAAGTCTAGAAAGTTCGCAAACAAAAAATGTGGGAGAAAAGTGTCCCCGCTTCTTTTAAAAAACGCGCGCGACCAAATGTACACGATAAGTGTGACGAAACTTCCGGGACGAATCCAAAAAATTTCCAAATCATAGTTACCCAGATGGTAACCGACGGTAACGAAACAAAAACGAATGGTATATCTTGTTTGGTTCGACGGGCAGGGCCGTTTGAATGTGACGCGTTAAAAATGTACCAAATCCGTCACATCTCGTTTTCGAAAAACTTTCGTGTTTGGATGCCCGTAACGTTTAAACGGAACAATTTACATTAATAAACTTCACACTAAAAGATGCGCCATTCAATTGACGTTAGATCAAAAGCATCGAAAAAATTCTCAAAAAACATTTGATTTTTTTATAATTTTTACCGTAAAACCGGAGCATCGAAATCGCACACTTTACGAGATAAAACACGTCGGGGGGTGGGAAGGGGTGGGGGTGGGGACTCGAAAAAAAATACCCACGTGTAGTCAAAGGTCTAGCGCGAAATACTGTAGCGACAAAACGTGGAAAAAGTTGTTACGTGGGCCGGGATGGGTGCCGCCGTAACTCGAAAAGCGTCGCCTCTGGAGGGGCGCATTAATTTACTACTGCTTTGAACCTAAGCAATCAATTTCGGTCGAACCGCTCCGGTAGTGGCGCTAGTGTCGGCTTTTCGCCACTATTTCACGGCAGTGTCCAGTATTCTAGCGCAGCTAGTTAGTAACATGGTTAGTAAGGTATTTGCTTTCACCGTCTCCACACGTTTAAATCATTCAACTTCAAGGGACAACGATAGATGGTACGAGAGTGTTGTAGAATGCTGAGTCCAAGGTTACTATCCAACTTACTATCTCGCGCTCCAAAACTGTCTATCTCTACTTTCATACTCACTACAAAATTCCTCCAGTAAGCCCCCTCGTACGCCTTAACTCTGATATAATCCCTCGCTCTCATACAGTAAAAGTCCTAGGCCTGTTTCTAAATGAAAATCTTGACTGGTCCAGCCACGTAAATCATGTCGCTAACAAAATCTTATCTGGGTGCTACTTGATTAGAAAGCTTAAACAGATAGTGCACCCCCCTGTCCTTTTGCTAGTTTACTTTGCCCATGTCCACTCCCACTTATCCTATGGTCTGCTTTTTTGGGGAGCCATCTCACCATGCCAATAGAATATTTATCCTCCAAAAGAGAGTTGTGCGTATCATTGCTGGTGTATCCAGGAAACATTCTTGCAGAGATCTCTTCAAGAATCTGGGAATACTTACGCTGGCATGCACCCTGATCCAATTCGCTGCAATATTTGTCCGCACCAACCCAAATCTCTTCCCTCTTAACACATCAATACACTCCCATAACACCAGAGCCAGTCTCCAGGTCCACAGACCTTCCCACAACCTGACTCTTTTTTCTCAAGGTCCTGAATACCTTGCATCCACCCTCTACAATAAGCTCCCCAATCTCATTAAAACATCTCCCACCCTGCCCTCCTTCAAACACAACCTGAAAACATTTCTTTTATCCAACAGCTTTTACTCTTTAAATGACTACCTCTGTGAGTGAGCCTGCTTGTTAACAACTTATATCTAAGTAATTAAAATATAAATGTATCGTTATTTCGGCATCCACATTGTACCATATTGTATATCGATCTTGTCACCTTTTGTCACTTTTTGCTTTGATCCTGGACTCAACTATGTGCCCTAATCTAATCTAATCTAATGTAATCTAATCTAATGTCTAATGTGTATCTAATGCATCTTATCTCATTTTATTCTTAGTATCAACTGGTTTAACCTTCCTGTAATCATAGGCTACTCAAATGCTTACCTTTTAAAGGCTTATATTTAAATGCCTGCCTAGAATTAGAATTAGAATTAATATTTCGATATAAGCATCTTGACGAAACCAATATTTGTATCTTGTACAAGTCGAATGGTGAATAAATATTATTATTATTATTATTATTATTATTAGACCTTAGAGCATGTATAGTTGGGTAGAGGATGAATGCGTCACTCCGCGTGAGACCAACATCGAAATCGTGAAACCACGTGACTTGGGGCAACGTTGCAAATGGTAAACACTTGCTGTGCGTTTGGTTGTATAGAACGTTACGTTAAAGAAGGATCTGTTACCTTCCGCAGGTAAGTTTTATTGAATAATTTCCTATATATTGTATGCCTAATAGTCGTATATGTGTTTTAAGCGCAATATATGATATTTAAACTATATAAATAGACCAAGAGCCAAGGCCTACCTTGGGCGTGGCGCGTGGCCCTAGTCTAGCCTAGGCTTAGCAGGTAAATAATATTTAACTTATATATAATACATAATTCAAGAAGACTACTTTTGTATTGTATTGTGTATATTGTATTAATTGTATCTATATGTAGACCTATGTATGTAATTGGAACTCAGAACAAGATGAACATGTTCTAGTGAGGGAAAAGGTACAGAAGGACGACCGCTTACCTGAGAAAGTAGATAAGTCGCTTTGAGAAACATATGAGAAGACAAATAAATAAACTGAGACTTTTCGGTTGAGCTCTCGTCCTTCTGAACCCTTTCCCTCCCTGCTAAAAATTCCAGGCATTTCCAGTTAGTAAATAACTAACTGGAACTGGTACTGGAATTAACATTTTGTCACTAACTTGAAAAGGGTGGTATCTTAACCATTCCTAACTAGAAGCAACTGCCACTAGATTAAACTGGAGATGCTCGGATCTATACTTGCACTGGAAATAACTCGTTTCCACAAGAAAGTACTTCTGCTTGTTTCAACTAGAAGCCACCGGACGTAACTTGCCCAGATATAACTGTATTTTAATGGATTAGTCTGGAACTGGCAAGCACTGGAATCGACCAGACATTACTTACACTTGAAGTAACTAGATTATGCTGGAACCAGCAATTACTGTAATCCACTAGACTTTACTTGCACCAGCAATTACTGGATTTGAATGGATTTGTCTGGAACTGGTAATCACTGGAAAGTACCAGACATTACTTACACTAGAAGTAAGTGGATTATGCTAGACTTTACTTCTACCAGCCATTACTGGATTTGAATGGATTTGTCTGGAACTGGTAATCACTGGAAAGTACCAGATATTACTTACACTAGAAGTAAGTGGATTATGCTAGACTTTACTTCTACCAGCCATTACTGGATTTGAATGGATTTGTCTGGAACTGGTAATCACTGGAATGTACCAGATATTACTTACACTAGAAGTAAGTGGATTATGCTAGACTTTACTTCTACCAGACATTACTGGATTTGAATGGATTTGTCTGGAACTGGTAATCACTGGAAAGTACCAGACATTACTTACACTAGAAGTAAGAGGATTATGCTAGACTTTACTTCTACCAGCCATTACTGGATTTGAATGGATTTGTCTGGAACTGGTAATCACTGGAAAGTACCAGACATTACTTACACTAGAAGTAAGTGGATTATGCTAGACTTTACTTCTACCAGCCATTACTGGATTTTAATGGATTTGTCTGGAACTGGAAGGCTTTTAGGCAGACCTGGTCAGACCTCAGTGGAAGCGGTTCTAGGCAGACCTGGTCAGACCTCAGTGGAAGTGGTTTTAGGCAGACCTGGTCAGACCTCAGAGGAAGCGGTGCTAGGCAGACTTGGTCAGAGCTCAGAGGAAGTAGTTCTACCATGTTGAAAATTCTTGTCATATTTTTTTATAAAATTGTACCAATTGATCAGACAAGTTTCAAAGAGACAAGAACAGACAAGAATGAAACACCAGTCAAGACTAGAGAAAGCAAGTACAGATAAGTTCTAACAAGCGTTATACAATCAGACACAACAAGACCACAAGAATCGGCAAGTTTAAATAAGAGCACATGCAAAGAGAGACAATAAGGCTCCACTAGACCCAGCTTGACACGAATGAACTATTGTCAATAAGAACATACCGGACTAGAAACAACAAGACACTACTACACATAGAGATCGAAAACAGTGGAGTGTTAGTGCATAAATAATAAGCTAAAACGCAGTGCTAACGTCAGCAATCTAAAACAGCGGAGCTCTATTAGGTACATTATAACAAGCTAAATCGCAGTGTAAGCGCCTGCAATCTAAAACAGTGGAGTTTCATTAGGTACATAATAACAAGCGAAATCTCAGTGTCAACGTCTTAAATATTACCAGCAATCTAAAACAGTGGAAATTAATTAGGTACATAATATCAAGTTAAATCGCAGTGATAACGTCAGCAATCTGAAACAGAGAAGTTTTGTATATTATATCAAGTTAAATCGCAGTGATAACGTCAGCAATCTGAAATAGAGAAGTTTTTCTACATTATATCAAGTTAAATCGCAGTGATAACGTCAGCAATCTGAAACAGAGAAGTTTTGTATATTATATCAAGTTAAATCGCAGTGATAACGTTAGCAATCTGAAATAGAGAAGTTTTCTACATTATATCAAGTTATAAATCGCAGTGATAACGTCAGCAATCTGAAACAGAGAAGTTTTGTATATTGTATCAAGTAAAATGCAGTGATAACGTCAGCAATCTGAAACAGAGAAGTTTTGTATATTGTATCAAGTAAAATCGCAGTGATAACGTCATGCAATCTGAAACGAAGAAGTTTTGTATATTATATCAAGTTAAATCGCAGTGATAACGTCAGCAATCTGAAACAGAGCAGTTTTGTATATTATATCAAGTTGAATCGCAGTGATAACGTCAGCAATCTGAAACAGAGAAGTTTTGTATATTATATCAAGTTAAATCGCAGTGATAACGACAGCAATCTGAAACAGAGCAGTTTTGTATATTATATCAAGTTAAATCGTAGTGATTCGTAGTGAAACAACAACATATCGAGTTTAATTTTGTTTATTAAAACTTAATGACAGATTATAATCATTTTTTGTATTTATATCAAAAACTATAATTTCGACTCGTAATAAAAGTTTTAAAGTTGTAACTTCAACCGCCAATTTGTAAAAAAATATTTGTGAATGCGTGTTCAAAATTTTGTACGTCGCGCACAGGTCAAACGGCTTGAAGGATTTGGTTGCCACTTTCAGTCAACACTTGTGACTACTTAACTAAATGCTGTTAACATAACCATCAAAATCCGTCAAGATCCCAACCTACAGAAAAATAATTATACATTTAAAAAAATTGCTCATCTGGCAACGCAAAGCGTTTTCCTAGTTAAAGAAATAACCATTCACACAAATGAAGATGTACTCTCACACAACACACACATCTGTATAGGCCCACATAATATGCGATATGGGTATCAATATACATAGCAAGCTCTAATTCATAATTTTGCTAAAACGGCTACTGGTCAAAACAAAATATACTTGCTGTTCGTCATTTAAAAAACGCGGGATTTCCTTAGTGCTACCAACCTAGCGTTCTGCAAATGGTGTCGAGTTGAATTATGACCACTTACTAAGTTAGCGAATAAGTTACAAATAATCACAACACATCTCGATGTGCATCAATTACTTCTAAAGCGGATGCTCTTGCAGAAAATTAATATAGAACATTCTACATTTTCACATTGCAAGACTTCAATTTGCCTCGGTTGGTGACATTCTGTAGCAGAACGTACAGCGTTCGCGTGATTGCGATTGCGTCTGTAGGCCTACCAAGACCACTTGTTACCCTTGTGACCACGAGTTTTTCCCGTTTTTTCATCGATTGTGTTAACCGTGCAGCTTGAAGTACGTATGAAATACTTTTTCTATGATATAAGGTGCTGGCCTAGGCCTAGACGTAGCTTTCATGATGCCGGGAAGCATTGGGTAATCTAAACCCAATGCCAATGCTGGAAGCTAGGGCTAGGCCTAGGCCATTGAGTTTAAAATACTTTATACACAATGGCTAGGCCTAGGCCTAGGCTAGGCCATTGAGTTTAAAATACCTTATACACAATGGCTAGGCCTAGGCTATCTGTAGTATTGAAGTAAAAATCCCAGCATATTATGTATAAATACATTTGAATAGGCCTAGGCCTATCATGGCCTAGGGCCTTGTAAAAAAAATGCGTGTATTCGAGACTGGCCTAGGCCGCCTAAGACGCTAGGCTTATTTCAGGTTATGTAGGCCCTAGCCCTACGAGCACACCCCTACAAACATTTGATATCCTGAGGAAGTGCTTTTCTGTATCGTTCGGGTAAAGCTGAGGCAGGACTTCCCTCGGACTACCTGTGGCCTGCCCTAAAGTGATTTTCTGTACCTTTCGGGTAAAGCATAGGCAGGACTTCCGTTGGACTACCTGTGGCCTGCCCTAACAGGTAATTTCCCTCAGATTACCTTTCAGGATGGCCCACGGAAGAAACTTTTTTAAATTTATTCAGTTTACTCTGCCTTTCAGGTAGACTACAGGCAGAACTTCCATGCTTGCTTTCAAATAGGGAGGCGACTGTAGTAATTTATTCAGATCTTTATTTCATGTGTTCGTGTATCATTTGAAATTGCTGTAAGAAAATAACCAGTGTTTGAAAAATAAATTATATTTGCTGTGTTATTGTAGTTTTACCAGCTATCATTGTCGAATAGGTATAATTTTTAAGATAAAGTAGCTCATTTGAGCTCTGTGTCGTCATCAATCTTTTACCGCCCTAGCCGGAGCCCACGTGACCTTGTGCACATGGCAACGCTACGATTTTCTAGTCGAAGCAAAACACCTACACGACGTGTTTTGTGAGTTTTTCTTTACTTTTTTGTGAGTGTGATTCGACAAAGGTGATTTGAACCGACAATTTCACTGGTAAGTTGAGTTGTGATTATTCATTATTATTCACGGTAGGCCTTGTTAAGAAATAATAATAATCATAAAAATAGAATAAATAGTAACAACAACAACAACAACGTGTTTTATGAAATATAGATTATTTTAAGTTGTCTGTGTGTTAGCACTGTTGTCTTCCAGAAAGTTTAATTGTTGTCTAGGACAAAAATGTGGTTGTTGTGTTCTTGTTATCTCTCCATGTTTCTAATAATAAACTACAAACATTTTTTGCTCCTGAGGTTATCCTGAGGACTACCCTTACGGATGAGAGGTACTCCTCAGGAGTACCTTTCTCATATGCTTACAACATCCCTACAAACATTTTTCGCTCCTGAGGTTATCCTGAGGACTACCTTTACGGGATGAGAGGTACTCCTCAGGAGTACCTTTCTCATATACTTATAACATGGGAGTGAGACGCTAAGAGCAGATCACAGGATGTATACCTAACCCAGGGTCCTCCCCAGGACTGCCCACAAAGGTAATAGTTCCCGACAGGCAGGTGACAGGTACACTGTGGGTAGTAGTGAGGAAGACCAAGGGTAATCCTGAGGAGGACCCAGGGCAATCCTGAGGAAGACTGTGGGTAGTAGTGAGGAAGACCAAGGGTAATCCTGAGGAGGACCCAGGGCAATGCTGAGGAAGACTGTGGGTAGTAGTGAGGAAGACCATGGGTAATCCTGAGGAGGACCCAGGGCAATCCTGAGGAAGACTGTGGGTAGTAGTGAGGAAGACCAAGGGTAATCCTGAGGAGGACCCAGGGCAATGCTGAGGAAGACTGTGGGTAGTAGTGAGGAAGACCAAGGGTAATCCTGAGGAGGACCCAGGGCAATCCTGAGGAAGACTCAGGGTAATCCTGAGGAAGATTCAGGGCAATGCTGAGGAAGACCCTGGGATGTTTAGTTCACCCCTCAGCCCCCCACTTCGTGGGTGAGGGTGTGGGAGGGGGGTGAACTAAACATCCCAGGGTCTTCCTCAGTTTTACCCTTGGGTGCAAAACAATGGATATGCCGTAAATAAAATAAAATGCTTATTTTGAGCTTAAAAGTGAATTTAATTATGATAGACAAATACATACAACAATATAACATCAATATAACATCAATATAGCTCACGTGTCCCGGTTTTTTACATTTATAGCACACTATTCCAGCTGCACTGAATGCCAACGACTTTTCACTCTCAGAGTTTTCACACATGCATGTGTGAAAACTCTGAGAGTGAAAAGTCGTTGGCATTCAGTGCAGCTGGAATACTTCTTCTGAAATCAGTCGTGATGTTAAGTTTGTTACGTTGCGATCCGGAACTGGTGTCGACTCCCATGCTGTTCGGTATGATTTGGGTATTCACGGAGTGAATCTAAAAAACTTTTTTTCAACGAAATGTAACAAAAATCACTTTTATATGTTACCTGTTACTGTATCTTTCCAATTATGTAAGGCGCATGCTTCAAATAGTACGTATTTATGTTTAAAATCAATTTAATTATGTTGAATTGGCTCGAGCCTATGCCTATGCACGCCATTCACCATTAGCAACATGCACACAGCCTACTGGATGCTACAATCAGCTGTTCTACGTTGATTCAGTAGCCAACGTAGGAAATGAAACCGAATATCGCCCGCAAACTTGAAGAAGGGGTAATTTATTTTTTGGGTATAAATTTATTTTAAAATAATAACCCTTTCTTCAAATTACCCCTTCTTCAAATTTGAAGAAGTGGTAAATTATCGAAAATACTGCGATTATTATACAGTAACTTATGTTTAAGTTGGTGCATCTGCTGATAACAAAGAACCAAAGCACTTATTTTGCTGCAGAGATATTTCTCTTCATCCTAGTGTTGAACAATGGCGAATGGCGTGCATTGGCCTAGGCATAGGCTCTAGCTAATTCAACAGAATTAAATTGATTTAAAACATAAGTATGTACTTTTTGAAGCATGCGCCTTACATAATTGGAAAGATACAGTAACAGGTAACATATAAAAGTGATTTTTGTTACATTTCGTTGGAAAAAAGTTTTTTAGATTCACTCCGTGAATACCATGATTTGGGCAAAGCACTCAAGATTTTTGACATGAGCATCTCGTCATCTATGGTTTGATTCAATGCTCTTATTAGTCTATATGCCAGGTTTTCTAATTTGCTTATATGTAGAGAAATATCACTGCCCTTCTCAAAACTGAAGTTAAAGAACTCTTGTAACAAAGCACACTTTTGTTGCTCGTTATCCTTTTGATCGATGCCACACAGCTTACTGTAGGCCTACATCTCAGCCGATGTTCCACAGTTCATGATGTGCATCATGACCTTCCTATCGATAGACGTTATTATTACCTTCTGTGCCTTTGCATCTTTCTTCTTCCATAATTGCTTTTCTTCTTCTCTAGTACAGTCTTGCAGCTTGTGTTCACCATTTTATTAGGTCTAGACCCACCTTGACTTTTTGACACAACACTGTTTTAATGTGTTTTTTTTTACTTCACTTTTTTATACCACAGAATATCCTGGGCCCATAACCTGTTCAGGATAATTTTTAGTGTAGTTATTACTTATTATTAAAGGTAGAATCAACTTCTAAAAGACCTAGTTTATTATTACAAACATGGAGAGATTACAAGAACACAACAACCACATTTTTGTCCTAGACAACAATTAAACTTTCTGGAAGACAACAGTGCTAACACACAGACAACTTAAAATAATCTATATTTCATAAAACACGTTGTTGTTGTTGTTGTTACTATTTATTCTATTTTTATGATTATTATTATTTCTTAACAAGAGTGTGAATAGTAATGTAGTGAATAATAATTAATAATCACAACTTACCAGTGAAACTGTCGGTTCAAATCACCTTTGTCGAATCACACTCACAAAAACGTAAAGAAAAACTCACAAAACACGTCGTGTAGGTGTTTTGCTTCGACTAGAAAATCGTAGCGTTGCCATGTGTACAAGGTCACGTGGGCTCCGGCTAGGGCGGTAAAAGATTGATGACGACACAGAGCTCAAATAAGCTACTTTATCTTAAAAATTATACCTATTCGACAATGATAGCTGGTAAAACTACAATAACACAGCAAATTTAATTTATTTTTTAAACACTGGTTATTTTCTTACAGCAATTTCAAATGATACACGAACACATGAAATAAAGATCTGAATAAATAACTACAGTAGCCTCCCTATTTGAAAGCAAGCAGGGAAGTTCTGCCTGTAGTCTACCTGAAAGGCAGAGTAAACTGAATAAATTTAAAAAGTTTCCTCCGTGGGCCATCCTGAAAGGTAATCTGAGGGTAATTTCCTGTCAGGGCAGGCCACAGGTAGTCCGACGGAAGTCCTGCCTATGCTTTACCCGAAAGGTACAGAAAATCCCTTTAGGGCAGGCCACAGGTAGTCCGAGGGAAGTCCTGCCTCAGCTTTACCCGAAAGGTACAGAAAAGCACTTCCTCAGGATATCAAATGTTTGTAGGGATTGGAGTGAGACGCTAAGAGCAGATCACAGGATGTACTACCCTAGGTCCTCCCCAGGACTGCCCACAAAGGTAATAGTTCCCGACAGGCAGGTAATAGGCAGACTGTGGGTAATGGTAAGGTAATCTGAGGGTAATTTCCTGTTAGGGCAGGCCACAGGTAGTCCGACGGAAGTCCTGCCTCAGCTTTACCCGAAAGGTACAGAAAAGCACTTCCTCAGGATATCAAATGTTTGTAGGGTAGGGTTGGAATTCATAGTCGGCCCCTACACCTAGGGGCGCCCATTGTTACCAAGGTAACAGTTGTTTCCATGTTATTTCCCATAAACAAAACAAATCCATAGCAACAATGGGTGCCCCTAGGTGTAGGGGCCGACTATGAATTCATAGTCGGCCCCTACACCTAGGGGCACCCATTGTTGCTATGGATTTGTTTTGTTTATGGGAAATAACATGCAAACAATTGTTACCTTGGCAACAATGGGCGCCCCTAGGTGTAGGGGCCGACTATGAATTCCAACCTTAGTCTTTTAGAAGTTGATTCTACCTTTATTAATAAGTAATAACTACACTAAAAATTATCCTGAACAGGTTATGGGCCCAGGATATTCTGTGGTATAAAAAAGTGAAGTAAAAAAAACACATTAAAAGTTAAAACAGTGTTGTGTCAAAAAGTCAAGGAAGGTCTAGAGACCTAATAAAATGGTGAACACAATTGCTGCAAGACTGTACTAGAGAAAAAGAAAAGCAATTATGGAAGAAGAAAGATGCAAAGGCACAGAAGGTAATAATAACGTCTATCGATAAGAAGCCCTACAAACATTTGATATCCTGAGGAAGTGATTTTCTGTACCTTTCGGGTAAAGCATAGGCAGGACTTCCGTCGGACTACCTGTGGCCTGCCCTAACAGGAAATTACCCTCAGATTACCTTACGATTACCCACAGTCTGCCTATCACCTGCCTGTCGGGAACTATTACCTTTGTGGGCAGTCCTGAGGAGGACCTAGGGTAGGCCTAGTACATCCTGTGATCTGCTCTTAGCGTCTCACTCCCATGTTATAAGTAAATGAGAAAGGTACTCCTGAGGAGTACCCTTATCCTGTAAGGGTAGTCCTCAGGATAACCTCAGGAGCAAAAAATGTTTGTAGGGAGGTCATGATGCACATCATGAACTGTGGAACATCGGCTGAGATGTAGGCCTACAGTAAGCTGTGTGGCATCTATCAAAAGGATAATTAGCAACAAAAGTGTGCTTGGTTACAAGAGTTCTTTAACTTCAGTTTTGAGAAGGGCAGTGATATTAGAAAACCTGGAATATAGACTAAGAGCATTGAATCAAACCATAGATGACGAGATGCTCATTTCAAAAATCTTGAGTACTTTGCCCAAATCATACCGAACAGCATGGGAGTCGACACCAGTTCCGGATCGCAACGTAACAAACTTAACATCACGACTGATTTCAGAAGAAGCCATGTGTGAAAACTCTGAGAGTGAAAAGTCGTTGGCATTCAGTGCAGCTGGAATAGTGTGCTATAAATGTAAAAAAACCGGGACACGTGAGCTATATTGATGTTATATTGTGGTTTGTATGTATGTATGTTGTTGTATGTATTTGTCTATTATAATTAAATTCACTTTTAAGCTCAAAATAAGCATTTTATTTTATTTACAGCATATCCATTGTTTTGCACCCAAGGGTAAAACTGAGGAAGACCCTGGGATGTTAAGTTCACCCCCTCACACACCCTCACCCACGAAGTGGGGGGCTGCGGGGTGAACTAAACATCCCAGGGTCTTCCTCAGCATTGCCCTGAATCTTCCTCAGGATTACCCTGAGTCTTCCTCAGGATTGCCCTGGGTCCTCCTCAGGATTACCCTTTGTCTTCCTCACTACTACCCACAGTCTTCCTCAGCATTGCCCTGGGTCCTCCTCAGGATTACCCTTGGTCTTCCTCACTACTACCCACAGTGTACCTGTCACCTGCCTGTCGGGAACTATTACCTTTGTGGGCAGTCCTGGGGAGGACCTGGGGTTATACATCCTGTGATCTGCTCTTAGCGTCTCACCCCCATGTTATAAGTATATGAGAAAGGTACTCCTGAGGAGTACCTCTCATCCCGTAAGGGTAGTCCTCAGGATAACCTCGGGAGCGAAAAATGTTTGTAGGGACGTGCCACACCATAGGCCTATGAGCTAGAGTAAAAGTACGATAGGGATTAGGCTAGGACTGGGGCCTGGGTCTATCACAGTTATATAACTGATGAAGACATTAAATAAACTAAATAAAAAATAGTTCACACCTAGGTCTAAGGGCCTGTTCAAATTCTTTCATAAACGTTCTTGTTCTTCATTTTACTTTATCAACAAGGGGAGACCTCTGGCTACTGATTGTTGGTGACGTATAATCAAGACCTAGAACAAGGAATGTATTTGGTAGGCCTATAGGTCGACCGTCTGGGTAAAAAGCGCGCACATCCACGAGCAAGTGGACTCGGCCAAGTCGCTGCCGTAGGGGTGCGCCGATGCACGATCAGGCCCGCTTGCCCGAAACTGAGCGCGCACTTTGATTCTTCTAATTACAATCCCGCACAATGCCATGTATTCGGCATAAAGAACGAACTCTATTTAAAGTCTTAGCGGGCACACTTTTCTGTCACTTATTAGGCCTATACTGTGATAAGAAATGTATGTGTGGACATATTTCTAAAAGTATTTCTTTAAGAAGTATATAGTAAATTTGCAATGTTGGGGTTATTAGAGACAATAACTTCGAAGGCTATCTGTAAGACTCAATGTCAATCACTGCATTCGCTTTATGATGACTGTAGAAACCCCTTCAATCAAAATACTAAGAGCAAGAATCGAACCAATGGCCTTCCAAATTAGACCCTCGCTGCACTGACTTGAGCCATCTCTATCGATTAAATAGCGGTTTAGTGTAGCAACATATGTACACAAATAACGTTGATAACTTATTGAGAAGATACAAATCACAATGCCATGAGTAATGAAGGGTTCAAATAGTATCTTGCATTCCGCTGGCCATTCCATTTCAATGCATCGAAAACATGTTGACTGGTATGTCATTACACGCGTGGCATCTTTAGATCTCAGTTGCAGTTTTCGTAGTAATGACGGGGCTGTTAAATTTTAATGGAAACATTACAAATCTAAATTAAAGTTCACTTTTGTATTTGGCTTTCAGGGAGTGTACGTGTGTGCTGTGTATAAAACGAAACATTCTTGCCACTTTCAACTACAGTGCAAACTGAAACATAATTAATAACAAAATCACAACACTGATAATATTTGTAGTTGTACACATATTGCAAAGATGGAGAATGTGATAGAATACAAAGTTTGTTCCCGTCGAAGAGCTTGCATTCATACCTGCTGCGCGGCATCTTGGTTAATTGTTCTATATAAATATTATGTTGCTGTTTAAATGAGAAACTATTATCTTGTAAAGACTGCTGAGGTTTAGTCCTTCATTTGCATGTGAACATTGTCTTCTACCAGCCCTTTACGTAGGCCTAGTGATGTGTGCGGTTTCTGTTTACTCCTATTTATTTTCCCCAATCTGTCTTCTTTTCTACACAAATTAATAAGTAAAATGCATACCAAGGTAGCCGTTTGGTTGGGCCTATGTAACATTGTTCCATTCAGTTATGGTAAAATTAATTATTTGTGAATTTGTGAATTTTGATTCTCAGGTGCAGTCTTCAAAAACTTATTGCTGAAGGATGTAAGACAAGCAACCAGAAGATAGAGGACTGCATCAAAAACTGGTTAAGATTCGCACCAGACCGAGTGCCTAAAGACCGGTCCAATAGCAACAATTGATACATACAAATTTTTAGGGCTGCCCAACGATATCGATAATTCGATAGGATATCGATAATGGAAAAATAATTCGACATCGATATAGAATTATTATATCGTACATATCGCGATATCGAACTTGCGCCTTATAAGCTAATTGTTTAGAAAGAAAACGATTACGTCACGTTACGCCAATCACAATATCGCTGTTTTGTGTGGATATTTTAAATTTTGAATAGTAGCTAGGCCTATACACACAAATTGACACACATTATAAGACATTTCAAAGTTCAAACATTTATTTACGTATTACGGTAATGTTGTTTATAATAAGTGGCCTCTGGGCTCTGGCTGGTCTGGAAATCCTAAAAACACACGAGAAAAGTTCCGATATCGCCGATATCGATTTGTATCTTGATAAGTTCGATATCGCGACACGATATCGATAATTCTTCCCGCGATATCGATATGATCTTTTTTATCGCTGGGCAGCCCTACAAATTTTATATATTTGCTTGTTCTGAAACGTTTCTCGATGAGTCTGTTCCAGATTGTTTCATTTCGATTTCCAACTACAAGATGCTGCGGTTTGATCGGGTAAGGGAAGGAGGTGGTTTGATTATTTATATTGCAGAAAGATTTATGTTTAGTGTTATTGATAGTGTAGTCACTTTTCCCCTAGATGTGGAATTGCAGTCTGTCAAGTTCTGGTGTGCTCATATGAAACCCAAGGTATTTTCAGTTGTTTATAAACCCCCTCATGTTAAACCCGAAGATTTTTCTGGGCCTTTTGATAGTTTAGTAAGTGCTTTAGTTACAGATTATAATAAGATTTTCATTCTAGGTGACAACATTGATTTACAAAATAAAATTGCTCCAATCAATCGATTTAATGTTTCTCATCTGTTGTTTCTCACTAGGTTTTGTGGGCTAGTGCAATTAGTTAAATCCAATACAAGAGTTAATGTTAATGTGTGTTTCTGAGTCAGGAACTCAATATTAACTATAGAAAAACTAACTTTATTTTTTTCATAAAGCTAATGATAATACTGTGTGTAGATTTCCTCAAGTGCTAACTTGTAATGGTAACATTATTTCTAGTGTCTTTGAATTTAAGTATCTTGGTGTTTATTTAGATTGTAGTCTTACTTTTAAAAGGCACTATGAAATATGAATATGTTTGTAATGGGCACCGAGATTAGCCACTGATGGCGCCACTGAAATGACAGGCAGCGCTCCTCGTGGCGCTCGCGAGCAACCCTTGACTGAACAAATGGATGTCTTCCTATGTAAAAAATGTCAATTTGTGATGATTATTTAATTGAATACGGCTTTGAAAAAAATTTTGCAGACTATAAATCCAATCAGTCTTTCTCTAAAGGAAACGCCTTATTTAAAGCACGACATGTTTTAAACTTGACTGAAGCTAAAACTGGCACATTTTGCAAAATAAATTCGTAGGTTGTATTGTAGGCCTAGGACAGACTTCAGCCATATGAAGTCTGCATTGAGGAACTTAAAACCTAAAAGTGAACAAGTTATAAATGATAATGAAAATTATGTTCATAGTTGCTAACATTAATTTTAATGGGACTAATGGTTTTTTAATTTTAACTTCATTCGTATCGTATGCTTAGCAGCTGATGAATAGGCCTAGGCCTATGACAGAGAAGTAGTAAACATGTGAAAACTGATATCAGATATGATGGCTAGGCCTAGGGCCTTACACGACATGAAGACATACATATCAGGTTGGGCCTAGATAAGCTTGAAATGACAAAGGTGTACGTAAATATCATTTAAAATGAGACCTGTCAGACCTAGACCATAGCTGGTTGCTCCCACGCCCACTGATCGTTATGACATAACCACACAATTTGTTCGAATTGAACTGGTAGGCCTAGGCTTTATCCATGTATGCCATACGTAAACCTTCATAGGCCCAGTGGCGGCCCGACCATACAAATTTGGGGCCATGGCCCCGCGAGCGTTAAGGGGTGGGTGGGTGGGTGGGTGGGTAGGTAGGTAAGTTGGTCGAAACCATAAATTAAAAAGGTTATTGTAAAACAAAATGAGTTGTAAAGAATATGATAATGCTTATCTACAAAATACTAATACAGAAACACTACTAATACAACAACTCGGCGTAAAATAGAGTACATCAATCATCTTTCCTTAAAAGCCAAAACGATTTACAAACAAATCATTCTAATTGTACGCTTAAAAGAAAATGGAGGAAATAGAGAAAACATATTCATTTTATTACGCCGATAACTTAAGTTTCGATTTTTATATGTGTGTATAAAACGTGAAATAACCACCTCTGGTGGCCGTGGCATCGCCCCACAACCCTCCTGACTTCGAATCTTCACCCCATCCCATTACGCCATTATGAATACTGTCTACTCTAGAATACCTAAATGCGTATACTGATAAAATCCAGTTATCTTCTTTTAAATCCCATATTAATTGTCTACAATAAACAGGCGCGTAGGAAGGGGGGGGGGGGGGGAGATTCCCCCCCCCTCCACTTTTTCCTGTGACCCACACGATTTAGCGTTTTAGGCACATCCTGACATACAATACCAACTAAATTTCATATTTCACCAGTGAATAATAATTGCAGAAACACAGAGGGCCCCACGCCCCGGAGAAAGCCAAGATCTTAGTCACAAGATACATTTCCTCTGCGGCCTCTGCCTTTGTTTGCACTTTGTAGCATTACAAAATAAAAGCGAATGGGTGCTTGAAGGTCAGTGGCGTAATTAGGAAAGGGGCGGGTTAAGGCCCTCAAAACGTATTTATTTAAGCCTAAAAATCCAGAAATAACTAATATAGCCAGGAAATTTTTCGCCTTCGGCGAAAATGCCTCCGGCGGCTGGAGCTCCGCCCCAGACCCCGCGAGTTGTTCGCGCTTCGCGCTCACAATTCTCCCCCCCCCCCCCCACTTGATTAAGAGTTCCTACGCGCCTGACAATAAATGGATACCTAGTCAATATTACATAACACGAATAAACTTAATCATTTAGAATTTAAATATTACCATGTATATTGGTGAAGTCAGTAATCGTATTTGGCGCTCGCTTACTGTCGGCTCACCAACGTTTCAATTATAATTATGTTTTTAGTAACACAATTGTGTTAATTAACAACACACACTATTTTATTAGAACAAATTTTCTTTTTATTTCATTCTAAACTAATAACGTGTTATGAACATTTTCCACCCCTCCCTCTTAATCCTATTCAATTTCAAAGAATCAAAAATATGAAATTATTTAAGAGCCATGCATCAATGAATTACACTTACAATGGAAGAAAACCTGAAAAGCAAACAAGTTACACATTTCCAGACTGCCTCTACTCCTCTACAAACGCTTAAATCCACATTAAAAAAACTCTATACAAATTTTTCGCCTGCGGCGCTGTTGTGGGGGGCATCCCCCCCACACCCCCCATTCATTCGCACCCGAAGTCGATTTCCACGCCGTCGGTGGTGGGTGGTATATGCTACGAATTTGGCCCCGGGCATATCAAGGGGGACAGGCCGCCACTGCATAGGCCTAGCCTATGCCTTAAGTAAACAATCAAGAATAATATTATTTTGTACAGACCTATGAACATAAGAGGCTGTTGACTGCCTGTATCTACTTTTCTCGCCTGTCCGCCTCCCAGGGCCTGCCAGAAACACTGTAAAATGTCACTTCCTCCAAAGTGCTGGAAATGCGCTGTGCGCATCCTACAATCCAACACGATTTCCTAGAACGTCTACCACTTGTAGTAGCATCCATTATTTAAACAAATTTAAATTACGTATAAAATCAACAAGACAGCACAATGTTATACTAACGCCATTTTAACCCGCGTCTAAATCTTTCAGCTAGGAAGTGCTAGATTTGACCGTATGCCAGCGCTGTAGGTACCAAGGCTCGGTGCCCATAGGGTGTCTTCAGCAATAGGTATGATTGTAAGAATGAAGAGATTTGTGACTGAGAGAATGCTGAGATTACTTGTTGATACATATGTTCACTCTATTATTGATTAATGTTTAGTTGTGTGGCCAGTTAGACCATCTGCAGATTATATTGTGCTGCAGAGAAGAATATACCATTTAAGTTCCTTTCAGCCAAGATTTGCAGGATGATTTCTTGACAATTGATGAGCGAATGAAGTTTCATGTACTGGTAAATACGTTGTTGAACGTACTCGATATTCTATATTAACGTTTACTTTACAGGTTCTTAAAATGAAGTCCGAGTCGTTCCGAAGGTCATTCTTGTACCGAGGTGTACATTTCTGGAATTCACTTCCGCATGATCGTCGAAGTCAGTTTGTGAGATTGCGGCTCTTAGAATTTAGGCATAGAATTGAAATATTGTTTTATTGTAAGTGGTTTTTCATCTGTTTTAGATGATTGGTTTGTTGGTCAGCCGGGGATCTACATTCGGTTTCCTGAATTTTCTTGATTCAGTATTTCAGTTTTATCTCTACTTACTAAATGATTTTCTCGGATCAAGACTTTCAAGACCTGATTTTCAAGATTCGAAGAGAAGATAGAAGGCGTGTGCGGCTTCCCGGGTTGCTTTTACGTGAAATTTTATTCTTCCCAGATTGCAGTTTCTGATTTTTTGCAATCCTCATTTTTGTTTGAGCTGGGACCGTTAACAAATCAGTTTTTTCCCCTTTTTTTCGATTTTTTTCCTTTTTCCTTTTTCTTTCTTTCTTTTTTTTCCACATTTTTTCTTCATGTTCTTTCTTATTTACATACTTTAATTTTTATTATTTTATATATTGCATTTCCACTTGACTTGATTTTTTCCAAATTATTTTTTCTTGTTCTTGATTTTTTTTTTTTTTCATATTGTACAGTAGTTTGTTTTGTTTTTATTGTTATTGTTATTTATGGTTTCATTATTATTAATTGTTTGCACAGTCTAGTTTTACTTAAGATCCTCCTTTGTAAATCAGTTTTTATAACTGAATAGGATAGACATGAAATAAATAAATCGAATGCGCAAGCCAATACCTAAGTCATTTAACTCCCAGGTGTCCGGGAAACATTACTTTTGGGTTGAGATTAAATTATGCACGATGAATTTCAAATTGTGCTTTATTTTACTTTTCGTAGTGATGATACCAAATAACCTCAATTGATTGTACTCTTTAGATTCGTGGGGCTTTATTTACTGTGATAAAAGTAATAGTTGATTAACACTATAATGTACACAATTATATTTTCTGATTAACAAACATAACTGAATAGTGAATATAAATAGAGTATTCGTATTCTTCTTGCAATGCTCTTCCAAAGAGCATGTATATTGTATGTTTGTATGTACGATTGTTTACCTTCCAAGTTGCACAGTCGTGAGTTACGGTAAGTATGGAATTCGTGTACGGTTGCTATGTAGTTTGTTTTTCGTATATTAGCATGTAATAAAACTATTCCATAGCAACAAATCCTGTACTTAACTTGAAGCTTTTCCATGCATCTGTCCCACATGAAACCTCTTTTCCTGTTGCCAAATTCTAATAATAAATTCAAAGGTAACAAATATCAGGTATGTTCAGCTGTTGGCTTCCTATCGCTGTCTGTCTGAGCTCACATTGCCCAGCCTTTTTTGGCATTATCCTATGAACTCATTACAAATTGAGTAAGGTATGTATAATTGAATTCTAACCTGTTTCAGTATTAAACGTATCGCTATTTAAGCGGTATATAAGCGTTAATGTAATGTTATTTAAACGTTCAGATCCAGCGTTATTACAACGTTGTTTAAGCGTTACTAAAGATTTCTTGTAATGTTATCTAAACGTTTTTTAAACGTCCAACGTTATTACATTGCTGTTTAAACGTTAATATCCAACAATATTACAACGTTAAATAACATTAATCCAACGTTATAATAACGTTGGACACAACAGTAATATAACGTTGTTTGCCGAGTCTTACGGTATGTTGATTCTACGTAATAATACAATGTTATAAATACCAAGTCGCGAACGTTAGTACAACGTTATTTCAACATGCGTGTGTTACTTGGGTTATCTTCACAAGATGTCCGGAAAAATACATAAGATCAATTATCTTTGGAGTCAGGAAGCCTTTTTGTTGTCAATCATTTGAACTAGGGATCGTTATGCACTAATTCGAATGCACACTCACAACTCGACAAGTCGTGATGCGATTGTACTGCCCGTCCCCCACCCCCACAGCTACGGTCTCGCTACCTAGCGCCACGCCGCCCCCCTTTTGCCCTGCCCACTTCTCATTCGCAGTTTGCAAATAAGAACAAATATAACGGGCGGGAGATATGAGATAAAAAAAATTGTATGTAGTTTTATATTTTTCAAGAGTGTCGGGATGTACGATGTGATTGCGTGCCTGAACTATTATTCTTATTGATTAAGTTGGGGGTCACGCGAAATTGAAGGGGCTCTTCTACTAGACACTGATTATTACAGACTGGTACTTGTTGATTCTGCACTTGATGCTTACATCCACTTCTTATTATATCTACTAAGATCTGATTACAGAGTGGTACTTGTTGATTCTGCTCAAGTCTTCTTACATCCACTTCTTATTATATCTACTAAGATCTGATAACAGAGTGGTACTTGTTGATTCTGCTCATGTCTACTTACATACACTTCTTATTATATCTACTAAGATCTGATAACAGAGTGGTACTTGTTGATTCTGCTCATGTCTTCTTACATCCACTTCTTATTATATCTACTAAGATCTGATTACAGAGTGGTACTTGTTGATTCTGCTCATGTCTTCTTACATCCACTTCTTATTATATCTACTAAGATCTGATTACAGAGTGGTACTTGTTGATTCTGCTCATGTCTTCTTACATCCACTTCTTATCATATCTACTAGGATCTGATTACAGAGTGGTACTTGTTGATTCTGCTCATGTCTTCTTACATCCACTTCTTATTATATCTACTAAGATCTGATAACAGAGTGGTACTTGTTGATTCTGCTCATGTCTTCTTACATCCACTTCTTAGCATATCTACTAAGATCTGATTACAGAGTGGTACTTGTTGATTCTGCTCATGTCTTCTTACATCCACTTCTTATTATATCTACTAAAATCTGATTACAGAGTGGTACTTGTTGATTCTGCTCATGTCTTCTTACATCCACTTCTTATCATATCTACTAGGATCTGATTACAGAGTGGTACTTGTTGATTCTGCTCATGTCTTCTTACATCCACTTCTTACTATATCTACTAAGATCTGATTACAGAGTGGTACTTGTTGATTCTGCTCATAGTTAAGTTATGTCTTTTAAATTCTCGACCCAGTCAATTCCAGTTACTTCTAGTGAAATAAACATCCAGTTAAAACAAGTTGAAGGTGTTTAATTCCAGTTCAAACCAGTTCCAGTTACTTCTAGATTATAAAATATCCAGCAAATACAAGTTATGTCTGTTAAATTCTTTCTCCAGTCAATTCTAGTTGCTTCAAGTTACTTCTAGATGATAAAATAATCCAGCAAATACAAGTTGAGCCCGGTATATTCTGGTTCCATTGAGTTCCAGTTACTTCAAGTTGAAAAAATTATTCAGTTAAAACAAGTTGAAACTGTTAAATTCTAGTTCAAGTCAGTTCCAGTTACTTCTAGATTATAAAATAATCCAGCAAATATACAAGTTATGTCTGTTAGATTCTCGACCCAGTCAATTCCAGTTACTTCAAGTGAAATTATTATCCAGTTAAAACAAGTTGAAAGTGTTTAACTCCAGTTCAAGTTAGTTCCAGTTATTTCTAGATTATAAAATAATCCAGCAAATACAAGTTATGTCTGTTAAATTCTCCCCCCAGTTAATTCCAGTTACTTCTAGTGAAATAAAAATCCAGTTAAAACAAGTTGAAGGTGTTTAATTCCAGTTCAAGCCAGTTCCAGTTACTTCTAGATTATAAAATAATCCAGCAAATACAAGTTATGTCTGTTAAATTCTCGACCCAGTCAATTCCAGTTACTTCAAGTGAAATTACAATCCAGTTAAAACAAGTTGAGAGTGTTTAATTCCAGTTTAAGTCAGTTCCAGTTACTTCTAGATTATAAAAATATCAAGCAAATACAAGTTATGTCTGTTAAATTCTCGACCCAGTCAATTCCAGTTACTTCAAGTGAAATTATAATCCAGTTAAAACAAGTTGAAACTGTTAAATTCCAGTTCAAGCCAGTTCCAGTTACTTCTAGATTATAAAATAATCCAGCAAATACAAGTTATGTCTGTTAAATTCTCGACCCCGTCAATTCCAGTTACTTCAAGTTACTTCTAGATGATAAAATAATCCAGCAAATACAAGTTGAGCCCGGTATATTCTGGTTCCATTGAGTTCCAGTTACTTCAAGTTGAAAAAATTATTCATTTAAAACAAGTTGAAACTGTTAAATTCTAGTTCAAGTCAGTTCCAGTTACTTCTAGATTATAAAATAATCCAGCAAATATACAAGTTATGTCTGTTAGATTCTCGACCCAGTCAATTCCAGTTACTTCAAGTTAAATTATTATCCAGTTAAAACCAGTTGAAAGTGTTTAACTCCAGTTCAAGTTAGTTCCAGTTATTTCTAGATTATAAAATAATCCAACAAATACAAGTTATGTATGTTAAATTCTCGACCCAGTTAATTCCAGTTACTTCTAGTGAAATAAAAATCCAGTTAAAACAAGTTGAAGGTGTTTAATTCCAGTTCAAGCCAGTTCCAGTTACTTCTAGATTATAAAATAATCCAGCAAATACAAGTTATGTCTGTTAAATTCTCGACCCAGTCAATTCCAGTTACTTCAAGTGAAATTATAATCCAGTTAAAACAAGTTGAGAGTGTTTAATTCCAGTTCAAGTCAGTTCCAGTTACTTCTAGATTATAAAATAATCCAGCAAATACAAGTTATGTCTGTTAAATTCTCGACCCAGTCAATTCCAGTTACTTCAAGTGAAATAATAATCCAGTTAAAACAAGTTGAAAGTGTTTAATTCCAGTTCAAGTCAGTTCCAGTTACTTCTAGATTATAAAAATATCAAGCAAATACAAGTTATGTCTGTTAAATGCTCGACCCAGTCAATTCCAGTTACTTCAAGTGAAATTATAATCCAGTTAAAACAAGTTGAAGGTGTTTAATTCCAGTTCAAGCCAGTTCCAGTTACTTCTAGATTATAAAATAATCCAGCAAATACAAGTTATGTCTATTAAATTCTCGACCCAGTCAATTCCGGTTACTTCAAGTGAAATTATTATCCAGTTAAAACAATTTGAAAGTGTTTAACTCCAGTTCAAGCCAGTTCCAGTTACTTCTAGATTATAAAATAATCCAGCAAATACAAGTTATGTCTGTTAAATTCTCGACCCAGTCAATTCCAGTTACTTCTAGTGAAATTATTATCCAGTTTAAACAAGTTGAAAGTGTTTTATTCCAGTTCAAGTCATTTCCAGTTACTTCTAGATTATAAAATAATCCAGCAAATACAAGTTATGTCTGTTAAAATCTCGACCCAGTCAATTCCAGTTACTTCTAGTGAAATTATAATCCAGTTTAAACAAGTTGAAAGTGTTTGATTCCAGTTCAAGTCAGTTCCAGTTACTTCTAGATTATAAAATACACCAGCAAATACAAATTATGTCCGTTAAATTCTCGACTCAGTTAAATCCAGTTACTTCTAGTGAAATAAAAATCCAGTTAAAACAAGTTGAAGGTGTTTAATTCCAGTTCAAGTCAGTTCCAGTTACTTCTAGATTATAAAATAATCCAGCAAATACAATTGTTATGTCCGTTAAATTCTCGACCCAGTTAAGTCCATGCAGTTACTTCTAGTGAAATAAAAATCCAGTTAAAACAAGTTGAAGGTGTTTAATTCCAGTTCAAGCCAGTTCCAGTTACTTCTAGATTATACAATAATCCAGCAAATACAAGGTATGTACGTTAAATTCTCGTTGCAGTCAATTCCAGTAACTTAAAGTTGAAATAATAATCCAGTTGAACCAAATCGAATCTTTCAAATTCTGGTTACCAGTCAGTTCCAGTTATTTCTAGTTCTCTGACAAACCCTGTCTTATCCAGTGGGTTCCAGTAGTTTCTTGTTCCAGTAGAAGGAAGTGGTTTCTTGTTTAGTAAGGAATCCACTTATATCCTGTTAATTCAGGTTTAATAAAATTCACTAGACAAGTACACACCAGCAAAAACTAGTTATATCCATTCTTAACTGGAACTGGAAATGTGTGTTTCCTGTTTAGTCCAGTAGAATTCATAACATGAAATAACTGGATATGGCTGGAATTTTTAGCAGGGCGAGGTCTGAAACAGAAATAGTGTATATTGCTAATTTTTGACAACACTGAGCGTTGAAACAATCAGCTCTAGACCAACTTCATGTAGGCAAGATCATCTGCAACACAACAAAATACAATCGTATGGTATGGTACTGAAACAAAAGTTAAAAATATCAGCGTTGAAAGTTGAAACTCTTGTCTTCTACACCTGCGGCTTTATGTGTCCAATGCCTGCGACTTGTTCGTTCAGAGTGCCGAAGAAGAATGCGGCGGGTCTGTGAGCGGTTAGCCTTGAATGAAAGGAACTCGGCCAGCCCATCTCTGTAGGCAGTGGCATTGTAAAAATTTCAAATAAGTTTTAACGGCCGGACAGGGTTCTTTTCACTGCTTGTTCACACATGCGAGTGATGATGGCCATATCTGTGGTCATACGAATACGATGTAGAATACATCTTTCAGTCACGAATAAATACCGGTTGCGGTAGTAATCTTTTGCGACAGCATGGTTGTAGAGTGTGTCCTTCATACATATAACACACATAAATATTATGATAATTATTATTACGATGATGATACTTGGGGTTTACGTCCCATATTTTTGCAACGAGGCTAATCGAGACGATGAGTGGTTGACTATGAGAATGAAAAAACAACACATGACAACCGTGCCCATAGCCAGGATTTGCAGAGATCGTGGTTTATATTATTACAATAGTGCAACTGATGGAGCTCACGAGCTTCTAATTCGAGAGCTACCGGTTCGATACTTGCTACCGGCAACTGGGCTGAAGGTTTTTATGATAGTTTCCTCAGTCACAACTCACAAGGACGAAGGATGAATGCCGGGATTGAGCCAAACTAATAGCCCTCGAACATTCCTTCCCAACAATTTCAATACGGCAATACGCAGTCGCCTGAAGAGGGTATAAATCGTTTTATCAATATCATTATCATTATTATTAATTCACATTTTAAGCTTTCGCGGCCCGGTATTAATGAAATAAAAATAAAACGGGAAGTTGGCGCCGCGTCGTGTCGTGTGTTGATAAGATGTCCCTCACAGAAGGGACGAAACGTCAAGATAAGGATCACCTTATTACAATCCCTTATCTGTGTCATTACCCACCACGCGGCGAAACATCCCGTTTCGGTTTTAATTTTATTTCATTGTGATGTATGGAGGCCTACTGATGGAACAGGTAATTTTGTCTTTCCCATTAAATGAGATAACATTAGAATAAAGCAATTTACCTAATTTGGGGGACTTAGTATTCCTCAAAGTCAAATATTTCAAATACTATTTTTAGAACATGTATTTTTCATCGAATTCTTTAGCATACTCATGGAATATTGGGCTTCTACTAATGCACCACTCAATAATATTATGCATCACTATATTTTCTTTCACGCACACATATATACCATTTTGTTCCATAAGTGATCGACAAAAACTGTTAACTGTAGTTTACAATCATGCACACAACCCGATTTATGTATTGTTTATTGATATTTACTCCCCCGGAGGCGAAAAGGCCGATTTCTTCAAGAAACAATCGGCACGATCTTGACTATCGCCCTAAGATTAGGCAACCCGCGCTACAGCTACGCATTGGGTGGCTCATACATACAGGCGCTCAGTGCAATGCAGTTGAACAAACATCGTCAAGCCAATCCGTTATCTGTGGTCAAGCTGTCCCGTCATTGGGGCAGGTAAACTATAATAATTTTGGGGTTTTAGACATTAAGTGTAGTAATTACAAATTTGTCATTGTTTAAACATATTGCAACTGTGCTAGCTGAACCGTACGTAAATGGTAAGCCTATTGATTCCGCTTTCCAGTCGTGCAAAGGTTTATTGGAACAACCCAGCTTCTAGAGAAGATACGCTTTTCGAATAGATTTAGATAATATATTGTCTCAACTAAAGTTTCACCAACAAATCTAGTATTCGTAAAACTTAAGTATTTTAGTGTGTGTTATGCTTATAGTTATTAAAATACAAACACATATTAAAGATTATTAGATATATCGGTGAACAGAAGGTAATACTATTATAATTAACATTCGACAAATAGGGGCGGGACATTGGCACAGAATCGCCTTGGCACAGAAGCGTCGTGACACAGAATTCTTCAACGAAAGTGTTTCCTAATGGGTCTTGACACAGACCAGTAGTTTTGTTAAAGTCCTTGAACAGTGTGGGTGGTGTAGGCAAGAAGTGTAGGTCTTGACACAGAATCGCTGTAGCACAGAATCGCCGTAGCACCGAAATGTACCACGGTAATTGTCAAAGTGTTTCCGAATGGGTCTTGTGACAGAAAAGTAATTTTGTTGGTCTCTTCCAGAATGGCCTCGACCCATACAGTACCTATGGGCCGTAGCCCAGAATCGCAGTGACACAAAAATTATGTGTCAAGACCTTTACCTACAATCCGTTATCTGTGCCCATACAGTACGGGCCGTAGCACAGGATCGCCTTGGCACGGACACTGAATCGCCCTTACCCATCCATACAGTATGGGTCGATGCACAGAATCGCCGTGACAAACAAATACACAAAACATTACTACCTTTGGAGCTTTGGATGGAGGCAATAAGGTACAGTTTCCTTTTGCTTGACAATCTCGACCGGACAGTGTCCTTAAGAGAAGTATGATTAGAATACAGATGTGATGGTTTTGTTGCTGAAGGCAGAACGTTTGGAAAAAGAATGAAATGGCCCGAAGGCAGAAAGAATTTAGAGTGATATTAGTATGAAATTAATAGAAGAGGTTGGGTTTACAACTACTAGGAATAAATAGGTAAGTTCAGGAAGGGTCCTGATGGGAATGAATAGAGGTACTACCTCACCCGTCTTTTCTTGGCAAAGAGGGGAAGGCGAATGTTGCGGTGGCGTCCACATGCCTGTGGGTTGGGAGGCCTGAATTCAAGGGTGTTTATGCTTGCGACTGGACGGAGATATCTATCATGAGGGTTGGGCATAAAGTCCAACTGTGACCTCACGAGAGGGTTTGGGTGCCGTGATAAAGAGTTAAAGAATTTAAGGGATCGATCCTGAACCAACTTGTCTACCAAAGGTAGATCCAGAGAAGTGTGGAGCGGAACGATGGGGGTGTATTTGGGCAGGTGCATCACCACTCGAAGACAGTATTTTGGAGGCGCTGTAATTTTAGAAAATTAGTATATGATGTGGTGCCCCATATGGGAGCGGCATATAGAAATGTGGGACGGATAACGGTCGTGTAGATCCGAAGACGGTCTTTCTCTGCAATAACTGGAGACCTCAGTATTGACTGAAGAGCAAACATTTTGTTACGACTCTTTTGCATCACTTTGGTAACATGATGGTTCCAGCTAAGATGGCGGTCTAGAAGTGCACCAAGGTACAGATTGGTCTTGGACCATTCGATCGGGACACCGTCCAGAAAGAGGGGAAATTGTTTGAGGGCACGACCAGTGGTAAACATGGTAGCTGAAGTTTTGCCAACGTTGAGTTTAAAACGCCATTTGGCATACCATGGAGATATTAAGTCAAGACCAGCTTGGAGGTGTTTTACAGCAAGCTCCGCGGAGCGGGAGGTGGCAGCAATGGCGTCATCATCTGCAAAGAGATGCACATCAACACCCTTGGGCATTTCTGGCATGTCCGCCGTGTAAATATTAAATAGAGTTGGACTGAGTACTGATCCCTGAGGTACTCCTGCGCGTATTTTTCGTGGTGAAGACAGTGACCCCAGCCAGGATGCCCGAAAACTTATTTTGTGGAGGAATGATTGGAGAAAGTGAATGATATGCAGGGGGAATTTGTACCGGGCTAGTTTCAATAACAAGCCAGCATGCCAGACTGAGTCGAAAGCTTTGGCAATGTCGAGGAAAGCAACGGCTGTGACTTTCTTGTTATTGAAACCATGGGTGATGCGATTTGTGAGACGTAAAAGTTGATGTTCTGTAGAGGTGTTTGCTACGAAACCAAATTGATACTGGGGGATAATGGTGTTTTCGGCTAAATGTCGCTTGATGCGTGTTAAGACCAGTGACTTAAGCATTTTGGCCATGACATTGAGAAGGCTGATTGGTCTGTAGCTGGACGGCTCTGACGGCGGTTTCCCGGGTTTTAAGATTGAGATAATTTTGGCCATTTTCCAATTTTTTGGGAAATATGACGTAGTGAGGCACCGTTCATAAATATGGAAGAGGACTGCCACAGCTGACCCGGGAAGTTGTCGAATGAGCACCGCTCCTATACCGTCGGGACCAGGGGCTTTACGGGGGTTTAAATTGGAAAAGATGGTACGTAGTTCAAAGGGCTGTAAGTTGTACTCTGGTGGGGGTTCCGGGCACACAGTTTTCGAAAAGTAGATCTTCATCAACCTATCCAGATCTGGTTCGCCAGGAACTGGAGGATTAGGGATGAAGGCCATCTCCAGACTGCGCGAGATTGCCTCGGCTTTGTCCGGGCTACTAAGTGCCCAGCCTGCAGGTGTGAGGATCGGGGGATTGGGTGCTTTCGACTTCTGTAGCGTCTTGGCCATCCGCCAGATGGAGTTGTCGTAGTATGAGAGGGTGGAGAGTTTTGCCTCCCACTGCGATGACAAATGGTCGGCAATATCGCGGTCAAGTGCACGTTGCAGTCTGTCGTATTCGGCCTTGCAGTCTGGCGTTCGGAACGCTTGCCAGCGCCGACGGGCTCGATTTTTCTGTCGCACACATGCACGAAGGGCAGGTGGTAAAGACAGATGTGTTGAGGGCGACGGTGTGTATTTGGGGATTGCAACAGTAGCTGCCTGACGGATAAGAGCCGATAGGAAGGAGATCGACGTATCGATAGCTGAAGATGAGTCGAGAAGTGGAAGTGGGAGGGCAGTGAGGCGGTTGTGAATATGATTACGGAAGCGCTGCCAGTCGGCTTTGCCGTATGAGAACCGGGGGGTAGGTGGTTGGTAATTGATTTTGTTACCAATATTTATGAGGATCGGATTATGGTCGGATGTGAGTGCCTGGACTGTCGAAATATCGTAAGATGTGTGGATGTTCCGAATAATGGCAATGTCTAGCACATCGGGAGGGGTAGTGTCACGATAGTGGTGGTATGTTGGTTCGACAGGCCCAGTGACATTTAGTCTAAGGTTGGTAGACGTGATGAAACGAAGAAGAGCAAGTCCCCGTGTGTTGTTGACAGCCGAATTCCAAAGATGGTGTTTGGCATTTAAGTCATCCGCCAGAACAGTCGGCATTTGTGAAGTGAAGAGGGAAATAAAGTCGGTGCCACTGAAATGTTTATTTGGGGGCGAGTATGCTGCGATGCATCGCATCGGGCCAGCAGCCGTTTTCACAATTGCGATAGTGGCTTCGACCGCAGAAAGAAAGGGGGTGGGCTCTTGAACGACGGCGGCTGTAGAGCGAGAGAGAATGGCAGTACCACCCCCTCTCGTACGTTTAGACGCTGTCAGTCGATCGTTACGGAGAATTTGGAAGCCGGGAATAGACCAGTTGTCAGAAGGGAGTAGGTGTGTTTCATTGATGAGAATGATGTCTTTGGAAAGTTGATGGACAAGGTGGATGAGTTCTGCCGTTTTGCGACGAACTCCTCCATTGGCGTTCCACGCCAGTAGTTTCAATTCCAGCTTAGCCATTTATGGGTGCGGAGATGAGTGTTTTAAGAAGGGTAGCTAGGGTTGAAATGATGGGGTCGCTGGAGTAGGCGATGAGGGCATCGGCTATTTGGCCGATGATAGTCCAGGCCGGGTTACGACCTTGGGGAGCAAGAGGCGGCGGCAGCAGTGGAGGCGGCGGTTGTGAAGGTGGTACATGGCCACGTGGACGCCGTGGGGCAGGAACTGGGCCATGGGGTTGGGAAGACTGTGACGTACTGGTGTGTGGTACATCAGTTAGGTCAGGTGGAGTCTGTTGTGGTGTCGCAGCCTGGACAGCTTGCGCATATGAAACAAGTGGGCGAAATGCGGCACTGAAGGTGGCTGTGGGGAAGCTAGCACGCTGTTGTGAAGCTACAGGCGGGTGAGGTGGTTGTTTTTGGCGGCGGTTTGTTACCGGACGGCCTGGCTGATGTTGGTTGCTCTGTGCTCGGGCATCACAGGCATCCAGATATGCCTTGCATTTACGGTACGAGGCTGGGTGGGCTTGTTTGCAGTTTACGCAAGTGGCGGGTGAGTCGGGGGATTTGGGGCAATGCGCTGACTTGTGGGCCTGGGCGCATTTAAAGCACGCCGGCGGAAGATGGCAGAAGGCCGATGAATGGCCAAATTGCTGGCAATTGAAGCATTGCCGTGGACCTGATTGGCCACGGTAACGTTCAAATGTCACTTTGTGGTGGCAGATGATGGTGACTGTATGAAGGGGGACGCCGGTGTCAAAGAGAGAGACAGTGGCAACAAACAAGGGCATGGGTCGACGAGTGGACGGAGAGTCGCCATTATGCAAGATTTGACGGAGGTCAACTATATTGACGCCCTGCTCCGTCAAATCAATTTTAATGTCCTCGACTGGCACAGAGGAGGAAAGACCGCGAATTACGAGACGTTTCTGTCTCTGTTCTACAGTCGGGAAAGTGTGAAACAGTAGCTTATGCACGTTTAAATACTTGAAAATCTCGTCATAGGTTTGTCGGAGATTGGGTTTAATGCGAAACGCTTCCGCTGTTGCCGATATGGTATATGCCCCTTTGGTGGCCTTGGCCAATAGGGTGACCAAAGAGGAATAGTTCTCGATGTTGTAGAGGAGGATGGGCGGGGGTTTCGAGTCAGAGGAGTGCTGATTGCCAGTCCCGGGGTTTGCTTGGTCCGAGTGAGTGGCTGGGGGATGCTGGGCTACCGGTTTGTGTATTACGGAGCTGGGAGTTGCACGTTGTGCATGGAGTTTCGGTGGCCTGGATGCGGTAGAGCGGACAGAAGACGCGTCTGAGTCAGGGGAAATTGAGTGGGTCCGGCGACGTTTCGGACGCACTGTTTTGCTGGTCGAGGGTTGAGACTGGCATAGCTCCATCTCGCTTTCAGCGCCGGAGTCTATGACCAGGGAGTTGTCGTCGTCCGACATGATGTCGCAGTCGACATCTAGGGCCAGAAACCGATTTGCGGTGGGCGTAACTGGCCTGTCTGGGACTGGTTTATCGGGTAGTGGAGCTGATGTAGGGACTCCTGCGTCAGTTGAAATAATGGGGAAGGAGTAACGGCCCTTTCGCGGCTCCTTCACCTTCAGTGGGATCTTAGTCCACACTGGAGGTGGTTCAGGAGTGCGTGGCTTGGACGTGGTAGCTGCCATAAGGGGCGGGATTATCGGGGGTAGCATCACGGTGGAGGTACCAGGGTGCGATGGTTTAGTTGTGGCCCTCTAATGAGGCAAGAATTGGGGAAGACCAGCGGCGGGCGTGGCCTTCGGGTGAAATGGCGGGAAAACCATGGCAAGGATGTGATAGTTTACTATCTGGGAGGGGAGGGAGGGGGTGAGGAAGGGGAAGAGAGAGGGTTAAACACCCGACACCGCCACTAGCGCGGGGGGTACACGGAATAACGCCCACAAGGAACAACGCCCACATGGAACAAGGCCCACATGGAATAACGCCCACATGGAACAAGGCCCACATTTTACGATCCCGAAGCTTCCCGAGCGATGCTGCGTTGCCAAATGTTTAATATTGGTTTTGATAGTCGTTACTCACATCTAATTTGCATAATGAAGGTCAACGGCAATGCAAACTTCGGGATCGTAAAATGTGGGCCTTGTTCCATGTGGGCGTTATTCCATGTGGGCCTTGTTCCATGTGGGCGTTATTCCATGTGGGCGTTATTCCGGTAGCTTGCATGGCCGCCTGGCTCGCGCTCGTAGACACTAGACAGTGTCCTAAGTCTGCGATAGAGTGCGTTACTCGCGCCAACACGGGCGAATCTGGCGGCCCGTTTGAAGCCAATGGCGGTACGCGCTAAGAGAATGGCTATCCGGCTTACCTACGAATAAGGCTGTGTCTCAAATGAATGTTTTTCGCTAGTCGACTAGCGTAGCTGACTAACCTAACAATTAGTAACAATTAATTATAACAATTGGTAATTGTTGTTTTAGTCGGCGAGGTAGGCGAAGCAGGCCAAAATAGAGATTTGAAGCAACTTCGAGGTGTAGTTCGTGAGTTTCTGGTTGTGTGCACCTGCTCCGACATATCCGACGGTCGTGTACTAGATTCAGATATGTGTCTGCTGTTAATTTCTTAATCACCTTGCATATTATTGAAACTTTATAACTTGGTCCTAGGTAAGGAGAATATTGAAATATGAATATGTTTGACATATTATAATAATGGCTTTGATAAACATGGTATAGTTTTAGTGCAGATTTATTTTCTGTCTAGAAATGACTAGGGATGTGTTCTTTATAACTTGAGAATTTGTGTATGGTGCTGCATGTACAAAGATCTGGCTAAGCCAGGTGGCTTGGGCCATAGGTAACCCTCTTCCTTTGGTAGCCTTCGTAGGCCAAAGGGATCGCGAGGTCGCGTGGTACGCTAATATTATAAAGGCACCCAACTATTGTGATGTGGTGTTGATAAAATAAATTATCATTACCACATACCTGTAATTTATATATGTGCGGGAGTTTATAGTGGCAATGCTTTCTCCGCGATATACAATTATGCCGTAAATATCCTACTTTTGTTACTGGCTCGTTTGCATTTGGACCCCTCATTTAACGCCAAAGGGTGGAATCACTATAGAAACCACGCACAAATAATGTTTTCTGTATTATCTTGACAACGGTTCTCAATATTTAAAAAGTGAAAAATGTCCTAATCATGGTTTCGTAAGACCTAAAATCTGTATTTAAAATAGTAAAAATATTTTTACCTTTACGGTTGATATTGGTAATAGAAGTTAATTACAATTAATTACTAAAAATTATTAAAATATCAAATTATTAGGCCTCTATTAAATTAATTAAAAGTTTCAAAGACATGTTTAGTTATCCGGTAACATTTACAGTTTACCTTTGAAACTTTTAATTCCAGTTAAAGGTTTTATGAAACCACAATTCTGGCAATGACCACTTTTAAAAAAAAATATATTTTTCGTTCTTAATGCGTTCTCAATAATATGTTGATAACAGAAACCAAAAAAAGATAATTTCGCGTGCTTTTCTTATAGTTATCTAACTACCCTTTCGCCAGAATCGTTATTCGTTTACGCCTAGAATTTTTTTTTCTTTTTTAAATTACACATCAGCTGTAGTACGATATTAAGTTTTGTACATATCGATTTTTGTATACGTGTATCTTGTATAGTATGTGTAAATTCAGTACACCATATTATTAGACTATTACGAAATCACAGTTAATTACAACACCCGTTTGTTCAACGGGCATAATAGCACAAGTTGTACAGGTCAAGCTATGATTTCTGTTATATTTTGCTAATTTTATACGATCTGTCAGTCAACAATCTCAAAGTTATACTCAATGGTCATGTCATCCGATGTTGGTATGTGGAAGACGCGGAATGTGTCTTCAGTGTGGTAGAATCTTGAAGCATAGTATTTTGATATTTTACGGTTTTGTGTTTACATGCTTAGGCTTATTTATTTTATGCAATTCACGTCTGAAGTAAATAAGTGATATTAATGAAAATGTGCAATTGACAAATTTAGGTGAATTTTTATGGCCATTCACATGAGCATCCTCAAAATCAGTGATAGTTATTTTCGAAAATTAAAGACACCTTGACAAACTCCGTTAATTAATAAACATGTACTAGTTTAAGTGCCCGTTACCTCTTTACAAAACGGAACTGATGTGTTCCTTAGGACTACTTTAGTAAACTAAACTTTATACCGATCTAAAGGATTGTAATTGCGGAAGGAGTTCTGCTATTCACACAAGCATCCGAATTATTTATTTATTTATGAATTGGCCCCATAGCATATTATGCCATTTAACAGTGACCAGTATAACAACGGATGATAAACAACGATGCATGATGATGAAGAAGGAAGGAGGGGAAACCCGGTACCGGCACGTATAGCCTACTCCTGTCGAAAAGTACCAAGGGGACCACCAGCTTTACGTCCCATCCGAAAGGACGGTGTAACTGAAAGTCTTCAATGGGGATTGTTGTGATTGTTATCAATTGGTATTGGATACTTTCCCAAACAAATGTACAAAATGAAATTATACATACAAGCTATAACTAAAGTGCATTCGAATATAATTTTGTTACTATATTATGCCACGAAAAATTATAATACTATAATATAAAGATGTATAAAAACGGTTCAATGTTCTGTCCGATGTACGTACAGTCGTCCCATGCATAAATCAAGAGTATGACGGAAACCTTCTCTGCTCTGGCATTTATTCTTTACCTGCCTCTACTCTCACTCGAATGTTCGTCTCATTACCACCACCCGTCCAGGAATTACCAGAATAGTTCTTGTTTGAATATAATGTTCCGTATCCCGGCTCAAGCAGTTGGAACGAGAACAATCATGGTTTTTCGGAACATTATTTCAACCGACATTTAGGATACGGTAATGAAATGATTTTGCTTGCATTATATTACGTTTTATTGAAGACGGAGAAAATTGTACATATATTACACGTAAATGCCACATTGCTATGTTCAATAGAGCTTGGTTCTGCTGTTATAGTAGGTGGTACAACGGTACGTACTATGCAACTACAATTTTTCAACTTTTTTTAACGGTTAGCTAAATGAATAAATTGTATATTCTACGGTAAAAAATAAGCTATTCACGTAATGTCACTACGGTGGTTCTGGTAATCAAATTCTAAATGTATTAATATTTGATCAGCGAACAGAAAACGAAGGCCTATATGCTTACGATACAAGATGGCCGTTAACACGTGTCAACGACATGACATGTGTGCTACAGCCACCTCAATAGGAGTGAACGAGACATTTTTTCAGTATCTCAATCCCCTATTCTCTAGTAATAGCAAACCAATGTGGAATTGTTTATTCCAGTTTCCAATGCAGAAGGTACAGGGTTCGATTCCCGGTTCGGACTGTTTTTTTCTTTTTTAATTTGGAACTTAACTTGAATCCATCTGTATGGCACCGTTGTACATGTAAACGGTACCTTTGGAGTCGTCATACCAACGGAGCACATGATAAAATTGTATAAAGGTCCCCTACTGAAAATCAGTTCTTGTAATTGAGTGGGTAGACTATCAATACAAATATATTTATTCATTTATGAAAGACGTACTCGAAGCTTAGGTCATATGACATCTTTCGAATCTGAAGAACAGTAATGTATGTCAATAAAACGGTAACAGTGTTTATTACGAAAAATGATAAATTGTGGCTAGTGGTGGCGTTCTCGAACTACATGTGAATTCGATCTCCTTTCCCGCAACCACCATTGTAACTATGCTTGGAGGGTTGCCGTATACCCTAGACTCGAACGCATTGGGGGTGTAACTCGAGAAGGGATAACCCCAAATCATCTAAAGCGAATTTACGTTACCAAATTAGTTCAAATAATCTCTCTAATTCTCCCCCAATTACTCTCGCAAGTAAAATCAGTTTTTTATGTGAAGCTTAGAGCAGACATGTTATTGTACTAAAACCAGGTAGGGTTGTAAAAAGTGCCAACTTAAACCTCATCATCATATTATAATATCGCATTGTTTTAAAGTATATTTTTATTTGTCTCATATTTGTGTGCGACACTGCGACACGTAAACGTAGCAACGAGGCACATAATAAAGTTAGTATAATGTCCCCCACTGAAAATCAGTTGAGTGGGTACACAATAAATACACATTTATTTATTTATTTGTATTACCTCACAAGTCGAAAGTCTTTCTTCTGAGGTTTCGTGCAAATAAGCGTTCACGCTAAGATGTTTTCAGATTATCAATTGAGCTCACGGACTTTATTCTCAATGACACGTTGTTTCTTATTAGAGGATGCTGGGCCTGATTCCCGTAACCGGAAATTCTCAAGTTGGCGAGATTTTCCTATAGTAGTGATAAGGTGAATTCTGGGTTTGTATTCTACAAGCAGCCCTCGGACATAGTGGAACCCGTTTTAGAAACACAACCTGAGACCCTACAAGCTAACGGGCTAGTTACTTCTTGAAGTAGCATAATTCTTTATTTTGAAGATATGACTTCGTTACTTAAAACACTACACACTGACTTAGTTCCGCTAGAATAAATTTACCTAATTCGTATCATTTAACGACGGTCAATTAGAGTAGCGTAGGCGGAGTGAATCTCTCAATTCAACTCAAACTGCGCTTTCTGTTTCATTTTGTGCGCTCATCTGTCAACGCGGTTCTCATGCGGCGTTTTCCTAGTTAGTAATGACAAGGATCTTTTCTTGCACAAATTGTGTTTTCTTTTCGAATCTTTCTTTTCAATTTTACCGCCGTCATAAAACGGCCGCCAGATTCGCCCGTGTTGGCGCGAGTAACGCACTCTATCGCAGACTTAGGACACTGTCTAGTGTCTACGAGCGCGAGCCAGGCGGCCATGCAAGCTACCGGAATAACGCCGAGTTCATACAGTATTAGGAACAATACAACTGGTGTCAGCATATCGACCGCCGAAGACCACGACCATCCTCCTCGAAAGCGACCTAACGGCCCTCGCAGACACACAACACATGCGAATAATAGCAGGAGACCTCAATGCGAAACATCCAGACTGGAACTCGCGCACAAGCAATGCTGCCGGGAACGCCATGCGAAGACATTCGAGAACACACAACTACGAGGTTGCTGGACCAACGCACCCAACTCACTACCCGCACCTGGCCAGACTGAGGGCGGACGTACTAGACATAGCTCTTCTTATCAATATACAAACAAATTACACGATTAAAACGGATGCTGCACTAACATCAGACCACAACCCTATCATCATTAAACTCGATATGGATGCGGTGCACGCTGCGCAACCGCCCCGCTACAACTTCCATAAGGCAGACTGGGTCAAGTTCCGAACCACAATAGTCAACCATCTTCCAGAACCACCGGTACAAATGAATGCAGTCGAGGAATTAGACCTACTCACCACTAATCTCACCACATCAATCCAGACCGGGCTGCAACAAGCGGTGCCAACATCAACCAGAAACAAGACCACGCTGTTCGACCTACCACCAGGACTTGCCAGATCAGTGCAACTTAAAAATGCAGCCCGCAGACTCTGGCAGCGGCACAGAACCCCTGATCTACATATTATATACAACAAAATGAGCGCAACACTCAGACGCGAATTAAACGAACATCGAGCTGCACTATGGGAAGCTACCACAGCCCCTCTCACGCAAACAACACCCAAGCTATGGAGGTTAGCCAAAGCTCTGCAACGGAAACCAACATTCGATCACCCCCTCACCACCCCGAACGGGCGTGTACACACTCCGCATGGCAGAGCAGAAGCACTGGCAGATGCACTCCAAGATCAGTTTGTTCCGAACCCACCTACAGCCGACACCACCAGACTACTGCGGGAACTTGCTACATGCCAGACCAACCACCCTCCAGCTGGTACCCTTGATGCCGAGGATGAATGCACCATCCGAGAACTAGCGCTCATAGTTTCCAAACTGCCGCGGAATAAAGCTCCTGGGCACGATAGCATTACCATGATCGCTGTTAGAGAACTTCCAGTACAGGCCGTTGAACTCCTCGTTTCCATCTTTAATGCAGCCCTCAAGCTCCAGCATTTTCCCACACCATGGAAGCACGCAAAGGTTGTCACGTTCAGGAAACCAGACAAGCCACCAACTGACCCAACAAGCTACCGGCCGATCAGCCTATTAAGCACACTAGCTAAGCTGTATGAGCGAGTGCTCATAGCTAGACTCCACAAAGTCATGGAGGCAACCAAAGTGCATCCAGACTGCCAGTTTGGCTTCAAAGCACATCACTCCACCGTCCATGCGCTCACACGCGTAACGGACTACATCACCGACGGCTTCAACACTAGCAAGGTCACAACAGCAGTTTTCCTGGACGTGGCGAAAGCCTTTGACCGTGTCTGGCACGAGGGTCTCCTAATCAAGATGTACAGGCTAGGTATGCCGCCGTACCTTATCGGCACTATACAATCCTACCTTACTGAACGCTCATTCAGCGTCCATGTCACGGGAGCCACTTCAACCACCCGCCCCATACAGGCAGGAGTGCCACAAGGCTCCGTCCTTGGGCCCTCACTATATGGCATATACACCCATGACATCCCGCTACCGACTCCAACAGAACAAGTAATGACCAGCATCTTCGCGGATGACTTCACAGCAATGGCGCAAGGTGGCCACCCTGCTCTTGCGCTACGAAGCCTCACCAAATACATAAACAGAGTCGTACCATGGTACCACCAGTGGAGAATCACCCTTAATGCCGACAAAACCACGGCAACCATCTTCACGCGTCACCCCAGGCCCAGACACGCCAACCCCTTCATCCTTAGGAATAAGCAGGAACCGCCACTCACCATCGATGGCAAGCCGGTCACCTGGAATAAAACTAGCACCTGCCTGGGAGTTGTACTCGATCGTCGCCTTACTTGGAGCCAACACGTCAAGACAGTAACAATGAAGACTAAAGCCAAGTTGGCAAGCCTGTCGCCGCTACTCCGTGCAAGCGGCATGGCACAACGCACGAAAATGGTCCTCTACAAATCCCTGCTTAGATCAACATTTACATACGCAGCCCCGGTGTGGGCCAGCGCTTTCAAAACTCCATTACTCAGTCTCCAAACGGTCCAGAACCGGGCGCTAAAGCTAATAACCGGCGCACACCGGTACACGCCCACCATAGAACTTCATGAGGCCCTGGGCATACTGAAGGTTACCCCGTACCTCCAGAAACTTGCCGCATCGTTCTTCACTAAAGCCCAACAATCAAAAATACCCTACATAAAGAAACTCTCTGAAATAACGGCTCTCCCAGGAGACCGTTACAACAGACCAATAGCCTCAATTGGCATAGCATACTGCTGTAGCCCGGCTAAAAGACCGAGGCGCAGCTAATCCCCCCCTTCACCCCCCCCCCCCCCCGTGGCCCTGAAAACCAACAAATTATCCTTAACCAAATAGTACATCCAGCCACCTAGTTGGCCTCCTTACTCTAAACAATAAATCGACCATACCTTAATTCATTCTTAAGTTATGACCCCCCGTAGGAGTCGGCACTTAACTACCACATGTCTGTACTCATGCAGCAGACATAACCAGACAACGACGGACCGGAATAACGCCCACATGGAATAACGCCCACATGGAACAAGGCCCACATGGAATGACGCCCACATGGAACAAGGCCCACATTTTACGATCCCGAAGCTTGCTTTGCCGTTGACCTTCATTATGCAAATTAGGTGTGAGTAACGACTATCAAAACCAATATTAAACATTTGGCAACGCAGCATCGCTCGGGAAGCTTCGGGATCGTAAAATGTGGGCCTTGTTCCATGTGGGCGTTATTCCATGTGGGCCTTGTCCCTTGTTCCATGTGGGCCTTATTCCTTGTGGGCGTTATTCCGCGTCCCCCTTACCCGTACCAACATTTTTTACAAGTACATTTTCGGCGTACTTTACGGCTCTTCGTGTGCTGTCGCCCGCGATACTGACTTTGATGTCAGATATAAACGTAACTTCATCGTTAATCGTTATACATTCTTGAGATACAATTAAACAATATACTCTCACTCAGCGGATACACAGTTACCTGCTTGCTCCATTAGGACACCTAGAATTTCATCCTGAGGGTCTTTGTTGGGTGAATTCATAGTTTAACCATATACATAAAAGTGTATTGATATTTGAAAGAGAAGGGGTGGCGGTATAGAGTCATTTGCCGAAGGCGGAAAATTGTGCAAACTTATCTTCACAAGATGTCCGGAAAAGATCAATTTTCTTTGGAGTCAGAAAGCCTTTGTGTTGTCGGTCATTTGAACTAGGGATAGTTTTGCACTAATTCGAATGCACACTCACAACTCGACAAGTCGTGATGCGATTGTACTGCCCGTCCCCCACCCCCCGGCTACGGTCACGCTACCTAGCGCCACGCCGGCCCCCTTTTACCCTGCCCACTTCTCATTCGCAGTTTGCAAATAAGAAAAAACATAACGGGCGGGAGATATGAGATAAAAAAAATTGTATGTAGTTTTATATTTTTCAAGAGTGTCGGGATGTACGATGTGATTGTGTGCCTGAACCATTTTTCTTACTGTTAAAGTTGGGGGTCACACGAAATTGACGGGGCTCTTCTACTAGGCACTGATTATTACAGACTGGTACTTGTTGATTCTGCACTTGATGCTTACATCCACCCACTTCTTATTATATCTACTCAGATCTGATAACAGAGTGGTACTTGTTGATTCTGCTCATGTCTTCTTACATCCACTTCTTATTATATCTACTAAGATCTGATTACAGAGTGGTACTAGTTGATTCTGCTCAAGTCTTCTTACATCCACTTCTTATTATATCTACTAAGATCTGATTACAGAGTGGTACTAGTTGATTCTTCTCAAGTCTTCTTACATCCACTTCTTATTATATCTACTAAGATCTGATAACAGAGTGGTACTTGTTGATTCTGCTCATGTCTTCTTACATCCACTTCTTATTATATCTACTAAGATCTGATTACAGAGTGGTACTTGTTGATTCTGCTCATTTCTTCTTAGATCCACTTCTTATTATATCTACTAAGATCTGATATAACAAAGTGGTACTTGTTGATTCTGCTCATGTCTTCTTACATCCACTTCTTATTATATCTACTAAGATCTGATATAACAGAGTGGTACTTGTTGATTCTGCTCATTTCTTCTTACATCCACTTCTTATTATATCTACTAAGATCTGATATAACAGAGTGGTACTTGTTGATTCTGCTCATGTCTTCTTACATCCACTTCTTATTATATCTACTAAGATCTGATAATAGAGTGGTACTTGATGATTCTGCTCATGTCTTCTTACGTCCAATTCTTATTATATCTACTAAGATCTGATATAACAGAGTGGTACTTGTTGATTCTGCTCATGTCTTCTTACATCCACTTCTTATTATATCTACTAAGATCTGATAACAGAGTGGTACTTGTTGATTCTGCTCATGTCTTAATACGTCCAATTCTTATTATATCTACTAAGATCTGATTACAGAGTGGTACTTGTTGATTCTGCTCATGTCTTCTTACATCCACTTCTTATACTATCTACAAGGATCTGATAACACAGTAGTACTTGTTGATTCTGCTCATGTCTTCTTACATCCACTTCTTATCATATCTACTAGGATCTGATTACAGAGTGGTACTTGTTGATTCTGCTCATGTCTTCTTACATCCACTTCTTATTATATCAACTAGGATCTGATAACAGAGTGGTACTTGTTGATTCTGCTCATGTCTTCTTACATCCACTTCTTATCATATCTACTAGGATCTGATTACAGAGTGGTACTTGTTGATTCTGCTCATGTCTTCTTACATCCACTTCTTATCATATATACAAGGATCTGATTACAGAGTGGTACTTGTTGATTCTGCTCATGTCTTCTTACATCCACTTCTTATTATATCTACTAGGATCTGATTACAGAGTGGTACTTCTTGATTCTGCTCATTTCTTCTTACATCCACTTCTAATTGTATCTACTAGGATCTGATTACAGGGTGGTACTTGTTGATTCTGCTCATGTCTTCTTACATCCACTTCTTATTATATCTACTAGGATCTGATTACAGACGAGTGGTACTTGTTGATTCTGCTCATATCTTCTTACATCTACTTCTTATTATATCTACTAGGATCTGATTACAGAGTGGTACTTGTTGATTCTGCTCATGTCTTCTTACATCCACTTCTTATTATATCTACTAGAATCTGATTACAGGGTGGTACTTGTTGATTCTGCTCATGTCTTCTTACATCCACTTCTTATTATATCTACTAGGATCTGATTACAGACGAGTGGTACTTGTTGATTCTGCTCATATCTTCTTACATCCACTTCTTATTATATCTACTAGGATCTGATTTCAGAGTGGTACTTGTTGATTCTGCTCATGTCTTCTTACATCCACTTCTTATTATATCTACTAGAATCTGATTACAGGGTGGTACTTGTTGATTCTGCTCATGTCTTCTTACATCCACTTCTTATTGTATCTACTAAGATATGATTACAGAGTGGTACTTGTTGATTCTGCTCATATCTTCTTACATCCACTTCGTATTGTATCTTCTAAGATCTGATTACAGAGTGGTATTTGTTGATTCTGCTCATATCTTCTTACATCCACTTCTTATTGTATCTACTAAGATCTGATTACAGAGTGGTACTTGTTGATTCTGCTCAAATCTTCTTAAATCCACTTCTTATTGTATCTACCAAGATCTGATTACAGAGTGGTACTTGTTGATTCTGCTCATGTTTTCTTACATCCACTTCTTATTATATCTACTAAGATCTGATTACAGAGTGGTATTTGTTGATTCTGCTCAAGTCTTCTTACATCAACTTCTTATTGTATCTACTAGGATCTGATTACAGAGTGGTACTTGTTGATTCTGCTCAAGTCTTCTTACATCCACTTCTTATTGTATCTACTAAGATCTGATTACAGAGTGGTACTTATTGATTTTGCTCATGTCTTCTTACATCCACTTCTTATTATATCTACTAGGATCTGATTACAGAGTGGTACTTGTTGATTCTGCTCATGTCTTCTTACATCCACTTCTTATTATATCTACTCAGATCTGATTACAGAGTGGTATTTGTTGATTCTGCTCAAGTCTTCTTACATCAACTTCTTATGTATCTACTAGGATCTGATTACAGAGTGGTACTTGTTGATTCTGCTCATATCTTCTTACATCCACTTCTTATTGTATCTTCTAAGATCTGATTACAGAGTGGTATTTGTTGATTCTGCTCATATCTTCTTACATCCACTTCTTATTGTATCTACTAAGATCTGATTACACAGTGGTACTTGTTGATTCTGCTCATGTCTTCTTACATCCACTTCTGATTGTATCTACTACGTTCTGATTACACAGTGGTACTGGTTGATTCTGCTAATGTCTTCTTACATCCACTTCTGATTGTATCTACTAGGATCTGATTACAGAGTGGTACTTGTTGATTCTGCTCATGTCTTCTTACATCCACTTCTGACTTTATCTACTATGTTCTGATTACACAGTGGTACTGGTTGATTCTGCTCATGTCTTCTTACATCCACTTCTGATTGTATCTACTATGTTCTGATAACACAGTGGTACTGGTTGATTTTGCTCATGTCTTCTTACATCCACTTCTGATTGTATCTACTAGGATCTGATTACAGAGTGGTACTTGTTGATTCTTCTCATGTCTTCTTACATCCACTTCTGACTTTATCTACTAGGATCTGATAACAGTGTGACACTTGATGATTCTGCTCATGTCTTCTTACATCCACTACTTACTATTTCTACTAGCGTCCACTTAAATAGTAGTATCTTACTGATTCTTCTTATTTCTTCTTGCATCTACTTCTTTTCAATACTTCTTAGAACTGACATTTCTTGTGTACTGCTTGTTTCTTATTGATGCTGATATATTCTTCTTTTTTGAAATTTTGGTGACTTCTTTATTCTGATTAGATAGCGTATTCGACTGGTTGCACTGGACCGCACTCAGTGCGCACTGAGTGCACTGTCCGTATTCGACTGGTGAAGCCAGTGCGCACTCAGTGCAATATTTCGTATTCGACTGGGCAGTTGCACTCCCAGAGTGCAGCACTGACCTGCACTCGGGTTAGGGGCCAGTGCGAGTTTTTCAGTGCGGCGATGAACGCGCAAAGTTTGAAATTCTGTAGTAGTGATGACGATATCGAACATATATTAGCTGTTATCAAGCCAAGAAATGAAAAGCCTAAAATAGAAAGTTATATAAACAATGTTGTATCTCACTTTTCCGATATGGAGGTATAAGTGTTCGGTTGGTATGGTTGGGCCCTATGCCAAGCCCAGTTTATTAAATGCCAAATTATGAAATTGAAAAACAACGCTATAACAGCTGATCTCGGCCTATCTAAATTGAATATCATCAACTTACCCTCATTGCCAATCATTCGACACAAAACACCCTTGTTGGTGATTGTTACATTTCCATCCTGTTCGTAAACAAATTGATGGAATTCAACAACGTCGTTATTGCCGCTGTTTTCTGTCGCCATCTTTGCACTGGATATGTCTTGCGTGTTCGGCTGGGAAAGAGCCGGCGACAACACTAGGCGAGTGCACGACGAAATCGTGACGTTTCAGTGTGCACTCAGTGCGGTCCAGTCGAATACGCTATTAATGGCGTATTCGACTGGTTGCACTGGACCGCACTCAGTGCGCACTGAGTGCACTGTCCGTATTCGACTGGTGAATCTAGTGCGCACTCAGTGCAATATTTCGTATTCGACTGGGCAGTTGCACTCCCAGAGTGCAGCACTGACCTGCACTCGGGTTAGGGGCCAGTGCGAGTTGTTCAGTGCGGCGATGAACGCGCAAAGTTTGAAATTCTGATAGTAGTGATGACGATATCGAACATATATTAGCTGTTATCAAGCCAAGAAATGAAAAGCCTAAAATAGAAAGTTATATAAACAATGTTGTATCTCACTATTCCGATATGGAGGTAAGTGTTCGGTTGGTATGGTTGGGCCCTATGCCAAGCCCAGTTTATTAAATGCCAATAATGAAATTGAAAAACAACGCTATAACAGCTGATCTCGGCCTATCTAAATTGAATATCATCAACTTACCCTCATTGCCAATCATTCGACACAAAACACCCTCGCTGGTGATTGTTACATTTCCATCCTGTTCGTAAACAAATTGATGGAATTCAACAACGTCGTTATTGCCGCTGTTTTCTGTCGCCATCTTTGCACTGGATATGTCATGCGTGTTCGGCTGGGAAAGAGCCGGCGACAACACTAGGCGAGTGCACGACGAAATCGTGACGTTTCAGTGTGCACTCAGTGCGGTCCAGTCGAAAAGGGCTTGAAGGCGTCTGCTTGGATCTGGTTAAACCCCTTGGTAGATTTAGAAAGATCTAAGCAGATTTTTCAGCAGGGTGGGGGAAATTCAAAAGTAAAACATAACTGAAGAATAACGGAGTTTTAGATCAAAACGAACGACCCCGCCGATGATAGGTACATCTCCGTGCGAAAACTCTTTGAATTGCCGCGCGACCTTGCCCCAAGTCACGTGGTTTGCCTCGATAACGGCGGCCGCGTGCATTGGCTTGCATCCTCTACCCAACTATCTATGCTCTAAGGGTTAGACGGAGGCTCGTCGAACTCCCAAGTTTGGAGTTCGACGAGCCTCCGCTAGGCGGAGATCAAGTTGACCTTTGCCAACCTTGGCCGAGTCCTTCGCCGTCAACTAAATTCAAACGTTCGCGGGAGACACGGAGAAAACGTAGGAAAGAAAGCATAAATTTGTGCACAAGTATATTAATGGTATTAATTAAATTTGTGTACAGGGTAGACAACGTCTCTTTGTCTCATAGGACGCTTCGCCACTGTTTAAATAATATGTTGTTTTAGAATGGCTAGGCCTTTCAATTTGAAGAAGGTAATATTATTTTAATTTTATATTATTTAATTTGTTACACCACAAAAATAAACCACACCTAAAAAAACATAAAAAACATAATAGTTCGTAGATTTAAGGTCAATGCACAATAGCCCGGGAAGGAGGAAATCTTTCCCGGGGTAACGGTAACGGGAAAGTTCTCAAAAATTCAAAGTTTGATGGTTTGTCGGAAAATAGTGGCGGCAATAGATTTCAAATAGGCCACACCTCTTTACAGAAGGGAATAGTAGAAACTGCGTTTGAGCGGTCAGCTCAGCTTGAACAACCATCATGTATGCCATCGAGCCCATCGAGAACACAATGGTTTCTGATTAGGATTTGTTAGGTCTAGGACTAGGCGAACCGTATTTAGTTCGCTACGAGTTTTCTGGTGTATTAACCATTATTCTTTCAAAACTTGCGTGATAACTATTAAACAGTGGATCTTTAGGGCTAGCTACAGTGTGCAGAAATAATATTATTTTGTGTTCACAGCCATGCCTGTAGGTTAGGCTGGGCTAGGATAGGCCTAGGCCTACTCTTATTTGCTACGAACTAGCCTAGGGCCTAGGCGACTAGAGGCCGTTGATTTGGATTGATAATAATTAATTTAACTGAAATCGTAGGTCTAGTTCTCAAATAGCTGAATTTGACACAGCGAAATGTCGTATCAACTGTACAGAAACACAACTCTGGGCAA